>OZ007599.1:145208464-146408464 GCA_963931845.1 Maratus michaelseni | reverse complement strand
TACTATTACAATTTCTGTTAGATTTTTATATTTTCGATATCTCATTATTAAAGTTAATTATCTTTGCCAATTTCATTAATTAAATATCCCTAGTAATCTTACTAGGATATTTTCTATATTAAATCCTAAACTATAAACAAAACAACATGCGTCTAAAAAGTAAGCAAGCATAATCCCTATTAAAAGATTCAGCCGTTGTCGTTAATTATGTTATCAGTTTTACAAAAAACACACCTATATTTACCGACATTAACGATAAAAATGTGTATGGCCGCGTTTATGGAACAGGAGTCACAAGCAGAACCCGTGCGTTGTCGTTAGGCCTAACGACAACAGAGTCCGTGCGTAGGGTTAGGCTTAGGACTATTATTTGTACATAAACTGTATTGACATCACCACAAAAATCAATTAAAGATGAATAATAATAAGTGATATCAATACGGGTTGTGTATTATGTACAAAGTATTTAGTGTAATATCTATTTTTATTTTTTTTACCGCTGCCAAGAGGCAGCAGTTTTCAAGACATCTATCAAAATTTTTAATTCACCGTTAAATGGTGAAGACGCCGCTGCCGTACCACGCTTTTATTAACATTTTCGGTTGGTTAATTGGTTGATTGGGAATTCAAGTGCTCGAATACGCCATCTGGTGGAGAAAAGATCTAACTTCTTGTTTCAGTATAATGCATTTTCGCTGATCGCAGCCATCGATACAGGAAAATTGTCCCTTTTAGCTAATGCTAAAGTGCCATTGAAACTATTATTTATTGTAAACGCGTTTGAAAGTTTTTGATATTCAAATTTAGATAATTTTTACCTTGCCATATAAACACAGAGCACAAATATCACATGAAATCTGAAATTGTGCAAAAATATAATCATTATGAACAAAATAAAAATGCATGTAATGCAATTGGGAATTCAAGCGCTCGAATACGCCATCTGGTTGAGAATAGACATAACTCCTCGCTTCAGGAAAATCCCTTGCAAGCCCATTGTATTACATGCATTTTTAATTTGTTCATAATCATCATTTTTTTGCACAATTTCAGATTTTATGTGATATTTGTGTTCTGTGTTTATATGACAAGGTAAAAATTATCTAAATTTGAATATCGAACACTTTCAAACACGTTTACAATAAATAATGGTTTCAATGGCACTTTAGCATTAGTTAAAGGGACAATTTTCCTGAACCGACGGCTGCGATCAGCGCCTCTATAGGCCGTTTTAAGTCCCAGGGCTTGGAAGGGATTATCCTGAATCAAAAAAGTATATCTTTTATCCTCCAAAAAGAACTCTTATTTAAAGGCTTGAAACAGCTGCATTTTAAAATATTTTTTAGTTCTATGTTGATGGTTTAATCCTTCTTTCGAAAATAGCTAAAAAATTATGTTTTGAAAAGTGAAACTGAACGTCATTGTGTAACATGTAGTCAAATGTTCTCAACTGATTGGTCTATTTACTTAGGAATAATGCGTAACTAATGCGCAGTAAGAGAAAATAACATTTTACGAAAATTTTGCTTTTGTAAATTTTCCTGAATACCTCCTTATTCCAGTTTTCTTTTTACTTTCAAATACTTTTCCAGTACTTTTTCCAATACTTTTTCTGAATGTTTAGAAGAAATATCTACCAAAATCTTTAACATGTTATTCGTCCTGGTTTCAATAATTTTCTGGAAGTCTTCATAATCACATCTTTTGATACTCGTAATCTGGGCATAGGACCATGTTCCACACTTCAAGGAAAATCGTCGACGAGCCTCTACAAAAGATTAAAAGTTCTTATTCTTAAATATCAAAAACTCCGCTTCTTCAGAGCGAGTTGGACATTGTAGATAGTCCGCTCTGTGCTCTCCCCCACAATTTGAACATCTAACTGGAGAAGAGCAGGGTCCCATATGAATGGACTTTACCCATGTCACGTCATCTGTGGGTAAAAAGAAGAAAAACACCAATTGGCATGAAGAACATTTTAACACAGCTTCCCCTTAGTCCAATAAACAGTCTTTTACCGAAGAAAATTACCCCCAGAGGAGTGATTGTTGCCACTCGTGGGTAAGGTCCATTATACCACAAGTAACACAAATTTGATCTGAAGTATATTTCCCCGAATTGTGATTAAATTTATAGCATTTGTTGCACTGACGAGGCCTATCCACAAATTGGCGAATAGTGTGTAGAGAGCTCCACATTTTTATTGCTGGAGATAGGTTGGTTCCAAGGGAGGTAACCAGCACTGGGAAGTCGTATACTGAGAGTCCTTGCAAAGAAATCTGCGGAGTTCGAGGATTGTGATGTGATTGGTTACAGAGATTTCATGGCCTATCTCAGCCAACGGGATCTCCACAGGAATGTTGAAAATTAAAATTTTGTTGCAGATATTCTTCCAAATAACACGGTATTTAATCGACACATCCAAAAATTCCGACAGTTGACATATTTCAGAAGCACACTGAACATTTGTGGTACTAAAAATGATACTACCATTCTTAGTATATCGTACAATATCTAAGATTCTTTTGATGAATACTGCATACATATTTGTGAAAAAATTGTGCAGTATATTTTAGATTACTATATGTTCACAAGCCATTAGAATACAGAATAACAACATTAATAATTATACTTAGACAACTAGTCTATTACATTCAAATATAGAGATTTAAAAAAAATAACGAGGTTTAGAAGAAAATAAAAAAAACATTGGTTAAAACATCATAACTTTAGTTGCTTTATAGTAAAAAAAAGTAGATTTGAAAATATTTTTCAAAAATTTATTAAAGTATATTTCTAAAGATTTCGTTAACAGAAGTTCATTATCGCTATTACTATTTGTACAATAGTAATAAACTAATAATTAGTTTAATATCGAAGGAGAGCAATGCTCTCCGTATCAGATATTAAGCTGATAAGAACAGAAAAACTTTTATTAAGCGAAAGCCAATGATATACATACTATTGCATATATTGCAAGAATTGGATACAATAATTATGTCAGATAATGTACAAAAGAGTCAGATGACGTTCTTCTTTATTTGGTGTGCATGTTGTTAACATGAAAGCAAGAGTTCATTTGTTGAAAGAAAGTTCATTTCTTTCAACACCAGGCCAGGCGAGGCAGAAGACTGGGTGCAGAAGTGTGGAGAACTGGTGTCTCCAGCATGAGTAGAAGACAGGGTTGTCGACACATGGCATGAAGAGGTCACAGGAGTAGCGTCGGTTGCAGGAGTACAGGCAGCTGTCTGGAGGAGTGAGGCTGAAAGGTTCGCATGGGCACTTAGGTGATGACTCTGGAGACAGGCTGGAGTATCAATGCGGTCCGTGGTAGTGGAGGCAGAAGGCAGTGGAGTAGACTCAGGACACGAGGTAGACACACGAGCAGACGCATCAGACCATGGCGTGGAGCTGTGAGCATGGAGGTGGGTTACAGTTGAGTGAGCAGGAACACCACAATGCAGACTCAGAGAGCAGGTAGGCGGGGCTGACAAGGACTAGAGTG
Organism: Maratus michaelseni; assembly: GCA_963931845.1. Taxonomy (NCBI): domain Eukaryota; kingdom Metazoa; phylum Arthropoda; class Arachnida; order Araneae; family Salticidae; genus Maratus; species Maratus michaelseni. The sequence continues at coordinate 146,404,959 of OZ007599.1, read as the reverse complement.
GTTGTGGACAGCAGGGCCGGAACCAGGAACCTGAAAAGGTACAAAAGATAGTGCCGGCGATTAGTTTGTTCTGGTCACCCGGGACAATGACCGAGGCAGCACATGAAGACAGGGACTGGAACGGAGGTGGAGCCGCAGAGAGGCAGGATGACACGACGCATAGGCACAGGGCGTCCGGGGGCGCGACCTCAACAGCAGGCCAGTACATGTTGCAGGTGGCATCATTTTCAGGTGCAGGAGCGTCAGGAGAACCGTTGGCTGGTTACAGGTACAAAGTCAAGGGTGTTTTCAGCTGGACTTCCACCAAGGGGAATGATCAGGCCAGTAGACTTGGACTGGGAAACATAACGAGGCAGATATTTAGACGGCTGAGGCTCGGGAACAGGCACTATGTCAGATATAGGGGCGGCGAGTCAGAGACCCTAAAACAGGCGCCACCACCAGGAGTAGAGAAGACGGTGCGACCCAAAAAGAGCGGTCGAGATTCTAGCAAGTCCTTGATCAGGTGAGAGTGTGGCTTTAAAAGGTCAATGGAACTGCGGCCACGCGAGTTGCCAATAATGACCGGGTGATAGTCGTCAGTTTCTTCAGGTGGCAAGAGGGACACTGGTTGTGTGTCGGGCACGAGTGTGGAGTCATCAAGGCTGGCGGGCTGAGAGAAGGGCAGCGAGTTTAAGAGCTGTCGTGGCTATGTGGCTTGTTGTGGTGTCATTGGTCACAGCAGGGAGATGCAAAGAGGGGGGAATGATGTCGTCAGACCCATCAGAATCATATATAGAGTGCGGTGATCCGAAGGTAGGAGTGTTGCTGGCACCAGGATCAAAGGCATGGTTCTGCGAGACAGGGAAGATGATGATTGAGCGAGGCTAGACAGAGAACCGAGCGGCGAGGCAACAGTAGTGGAAGCAGCAAGCAGGGCTGGGGAGGAATCATGAGTGTCCGCAGGAGCGATGTGACTGGCGCACGCACATCTACTTGAGGAAAGCGTGAGACATGTTTGAAGAAAATATTCCTAGAAGCGCGCACATTGTCGGCGACAATCAGTTTGCGCATGAGTCTGCTATATTTGCGGCTGCAGATTCTTTTTAGACAGCTGTCGTTCCGTGGGTCCCAGGACCCGAGGGACCTGACCACAAAGGACTCAATGGTTACCCAGCTAAAGCGGCACCATGACATCATTTCGTTCATAAGGCTATTATATTTGTTGTATTTTTCCGTGCGGGCACGCTGCAATGCATCCGGACCAATCTCGAAGGGGCAGGTAACATCTATGATCATTGCCTCCGACTTGTTGGTTAGGATGATGTCTGGTTTAGCCCATCACGTCCGACAATTTGGTTCTTTTTCCAAACGTTCCAGCGGTTGCCGGCAGTCTTGCATATGCCGTCCACGATCTTGTTATGTCTGGCGACAATTTCCTGCATATGCGGGAGGCAATGATTAATTACATGGCAAAGAGTTTCTCTGTGCTGACCACACTTCCGTCATTTTTCCTTCTCATGGTCAATGACGACGTTTATATCCGTTCTTCTTGGCGCAGAGCCATTGAGTTTCAGTAGGATTAGCCGGGCAGAGTGAACGAACCTCCAGTTGGTAAAGCGAAAGTAATCCCCCGTCCTAACTAAGTGGGAGGATACCTTCGCCATGGAGAAGGAGTGGGATGTTTTCCCCTGATTTTTTAGTGACTTGAACCGTGACCGACGTTGTACGCAGCTGGTGCATGACGTTTAAAACGTCACATGGAGTGGATCATTTTTACCCGGTGATTGCGTTCGTCGACACAGACGGGGACAGGAGATGACCGAGCTGGCGACCTCATCGTGGTTCGCCAGTGGGAAAGGGGCTTCTGAAAGCCGGAGACACTGCGTATAGCCCTTAGGGGGCGCCCATTCGTGGGTTGAGGGCTCGTGGGTCTCCCCTTCGCAATCGCAGGCTCTCTGCGGCGCGAAGATTGGCCAATTATCGGAGCGAGTGTGTCTCCGTAGGTGGTGGACAGAAAACAACGTAGGCCAATCCCAAGGCTCTCGAGGATTTTGGGCAAAGGCTAGCAAATGCCAGCAGGATCTCTCCAAATCTTGACCGAGGAATTGACGTAGGCAGGATCGATTTCTGAAGAGCACGATGCGTGGTGACTGTTGTGCGCCGAGTAGAGTTGCAAAGGGTGGAAAAAACCGGGTTTATTCCCGGGAATAAACCAGGTTTTTTGGGAGGGAAATACTAAAAATTCCCGGGAGTTTTCAGAAAGTTTTAGCTATGGAATTTTTTTATTTCTAAACAAAATGTTTTTTTACAAATGTAAACAAAACCAGTAACATAAATACAGAAAAATAGCACAGTTTACATGAAAACTAGCGAAATACATGCTTAAGCTGCAGAAATATTAAGTAAGAGAAATTAAAATAACAGAAGTAAGTAGATATTTTAATCGTGGATAGGTAAAAGGTGCGAGAGGAAGATGACAGATTCATCTTGCCTCACATGAATATAAACATCCCACCTGTTCTTCGAATCAGACAATGTAAACAAAAAAGAAAACGAACAAAACTAAAATTAAGTAATGCAAAAATACACTAACTCACAAGAAAATTAATATAGAGTACGCCTGAATAGCAAATATGCCAGTTAACAGAAATTTAAAAATTTTAATTTTTAAAGAATCATTCAAATTCTTACCAATTCCCTGCCGCCATTGTTGTAAAGCGAATGAGTTATAATAAATTATAAAAACTTAGGGCAGAAAATTCTAAGTGTTTTTAATTCATACTGAAAACCTATTTAAAACTTTTCAGAACAGTGATTGAAATTTGTTAAAAATAAAAAAAATAAATTTAAACTGACTAGATTTGTTTACTTTCAAAACTCCTTCAAAATTTCCAATATTCCCCAAAATTCCGGGGTTTATTCCCCTCAGTCAAAAACTGCGTTTTTTGCAACTCTAGCGCCGAGCGTCGGGAGATACGGCGTGTAGCAACTATCTGCGACGTGACGGCGGCAGAGGTGAAATAGTCGTCTCGGACGACCCCATGTCATCCTCTGCAGCTAGAGAGTTGTGAGCCGCCTTCAATAGCCACCGCAGGAAGTGCCCGAATCAAAGGGACGGTCACTATCCAAAGGTCACCGTGGGGCCAGGGACGAGACCGTTCTCTTTACGTAAGAAGACAGCCGCCTCCTATCATGTGACTACGAGGAACCGGGCCGGAGACTGCCGACTAAAGCGGCATCGATCAGTCAAAACTCGAGACCTTGGTCCGAAAACCAGTCCGGCACGTCTCTCGTGTAGCCAGGCGTTTCCACATCTGGCGGGCGGACGAGTAGCACGTCTACTAAGTTTCTCTTATTAATCTCGAGGCTATAATTAGGGCACGTCTCTTTGGCGCGCTTAAAGGGAGTTTCCACGTCCTCTAGAGTCCTCTAGTGGTTCTTCATTTCTTCTTTTGTAGTGCATTTTATGAGCGTGATCTCCGAAGGGGGTCGTTGGGCATCAACCAGGGCTTCGCCCAGGGGGTAATTAATGCCTCGCGTTAATTCCTTCGGTGAGTGACAACCCAGCCAGGCGTGACTATGCGCTTTGGGACCAGATTTCTTCGAGGTTCCGGGACGGCCAGAAGCATCTCCTGCTCCTTTGTAGTGATATGATATGTGTAGTGATATGATATGCACTCGATTGAAAAACTCCTTTGTAGTAATATGTTGTGTAGTGATATGATATGTGTAGTGATATGATATGTGTGGTGATATGATATGTGTAGTGATATGATATGTGCACCCCACGGAAGAAGAGACTAGTTGCTTGCCCTTCCATGCATGTCAACGTTCGGACGCCGCACGGTGGAAGATTTGCTGATTCTAGCTGGCCAAAAGTCGATTTTTCAAAGTTCATCCAACTGGAATTTTTGTTTTACCACATATACCTTATATGTGCAGGTGGTGGACACTGCAGATGTTTTTGATATAAATGCAACCGTACTGCCAGTAGGTGAGTATAAAGTTGGCGTTTATTAGAGGAGTATAAATCAATGATTTCTAGTATATTGTTTTAATATGTGAATGTTGATGAAATTGAAAGAAATTGTACATTATGAGTGCTTTAGAACAAGGCATGTACTTTATTTTATTTAATTTATATGCATAATTCTTTCATTTGTCAATAGTTATTTCACATTTAATGTTTTTAATGACTTTATATATTTTTAATAAATTTCATTTTGAAAATTCAAAAAGTTATATGATAAAGCTAGATAAATCTCAACTTTTAATTTTAGTAAATAGTTTAGAGTCTTAGATATTGGATAAACGTTTACTTGTCTGCTTCTATCTGCTTCTGTAGATTTTAAAGTTGTTTTTATCATACAAAGTCTAAAATTATTATTATATTTTTTATTCTAAGTACACATTTCTTTTTACCAGGGTCATCAGAATGTAAACCAATCACACGAATAAGCTTTTATAATATTATACAGCAGCAACAAGCTTCCACATTTAACGAAAAAATCGAATTGTCTGAAAATGTTTTGTTGACAAATGAAAATTATAACGAAGTACAAATGAAAGTTTTCAAGCAGGAAATGATTATACAGAAGACCCAGTTTAGACAAAAGTGGACTGCTGTACATAGATCACATGAGAAATTTCTGAAAAAGTATGAAACTTGGCTGAAAAGCAGTTTTGAAATACCTCGTGCAATGAGTACTCGTATCTTACTGAGGAAAGCCAGAATGAAGAACTATTAGATGGTGAATTGTCAGAAAATTTCTACGCAATTTTCTTATTCCTTTGTATATATAAGTATTACTCTTTAATATTTATTTTGTATCCCAATTTCTAATAGATTATTATAAAAAATTACATTTATAATTTGGTATCATATAATAAATATAATTCTATCGCTTAAATCTTAATAATATTATAAAAGTTCATAAATATTGTCCTTTTTAGTTATCAAGTAAAAGATTAACTCATTCATTACATGTTTTAAAGCTTTAAATATTTAACTGAATGGTACATTATAGTAATATAATAAAAGAATTCACATCAGGTGGCTAGTGTTCAGGGTAAAATACAGTAAAAAAAGTGATAAACACCAGTATATTCTCATAGAAAAATTCATGTCGATTATTCGATCAAATAATTAACATGAATTTTTCTATAAAAATATACTGGTGTATTTAACTTTTTTTGACCGTATTTTTCCCTGACCACTAGCCACTCTGCACATCTAATGTACTAAATTAATAATTTTTAATTAAATATAACGATTTCTTATTAAACTACCGTTTAAAATTTCATATATTTTCTTTAAATCAGTCTAATATATCGTTTATATAAACGAAAAATAGATTTCATCAAATAGAAGTTGAAAAATAATTTTGGCCAGCTAGAATCGGCAAATCTCCCACCGTGTGCCGTGGGAAAGCAAAAGTTGTCGCGGTAGCTCAGCATACGACCTAGAAATCGATTCCTTCTCTGGGGTTTCGGCGACGAAGTCGCCGGGTGTCCCTCGACGATTTATCAGGAGTCCGTCCCGTGCAGAACTTTCCCCAGAGTGGGGTTACTGTCGTAGCGACCTATGTCGTCAACTCTTGGTATTTGACTTGGGGGTCCGCAGGGTGTTGCGGCCCTAGGCCGGTCGCAGCGCCGTAGCGAGACAAAGCTACTGGCGCAATAAAAGTCTCTCAGGACTTGGGTGCGATGGTCGGAGTGTTCGCTCGGTGCCCCATGGGCGTCTTGTGGCGCAGCCTAGTTTTACCCGTCGATTGGTGCAAAGCGGCGCACCCACCGTTTTGCACCAATCGCTGTGTAAAAATGATCCACTGCATGTGACGTTTTAAACGTCATGCACTGGCCGTGTATAACGTAGGCCACGCTTGAACTGTTTCGTGCGTTCAGACCTAAATGAGTTTCGTAGCGACTTGAATACTTTGTGTCTTGACGTGATGGCCTTTCCGTCCTGGATGATGGAAATTGTGTAGTCTTCATGCACATGTCACTTGATTTTAAGCCTGTCAGAGGCCGAACGCGCCTTGGTCCAGTGTGAGGATAGTTTGTTCGAGGCTTTCGTGGTTTGTGAGAGGCAATCTGAGTAGACTTGTGCGGTAACAGGGTCCTTTTAGTCGAATTAATAACTGTTTCCCTATGTTCGGCCCAGGCACAAGAGCGCACGATGTCGTCAGGAGAGGTGAGTAATTTAAATGCCCCGTCTATGTGAGCAATTGTCCGAGTCTTCGCCCGCAAGAGGGACACCCAACAGCTCGTCTTTCTGATGGCCAAATAGATAGTTCCTCGACGCCCGCTGTGGAAGGTTAAATATATCCTTGAGTAGTTCACATATGTCATTGTCTAGGTTTGTCCACGGAGTCTTGAGTACCTGCGCGGTTCTCATTTTATAACTCAAAGTGCGGTAGTAGAAGGATTTCAGGGCGTCGATCTTGTGCCAGGGCGCAAGGGTTGAGCTCAGGATTTGGTGTGCAGTGTCGACCAAGTCAGAGACATTCGGTTTGTTTTGGAAGAGGCCGATTGGTTTACCTACAAATGGTGCAGTGTCAACATTATCAAGGGTGGGGATTGCTTCACCTTGTATACAAAACTGCGTCGGTGCGGTCTGGATCCGACCACCAGGAATATGTAAAGAAAAGCATTTCGAGGGATTGAGTCGGAGTCCAAACCGACCAGCAAGGTTGCATAAGTGATCCACCTGAAGTTGTGTGGGGTCGGAGCTGGTTAAGAAGTAATCATCTGCGATCGCAACAATTTGATATTGGCTTTCCTTGTAGGTTCCGCACTATGGGGTTTGAATAGATGTTGTATAGGATGCCGCTCGAGGGATTACCCTGTTGTATCCCAATTTTTACCGCAATAGGTTCCGACAGCCCGTCGTCATCGGTGAGTAGACGAGTTTGGGTCCCGATGTACATATCACCGATGACATCGCCATACCAGTTACCAATACCCCGCTTAACCAGAGCTGGTCGGATTGCTTCGTGGGATACGCTGCCGAATGCATTCACCACATCGGTCGAGAGGAGTGTGGTTTATACGAGCTCTTCTGAGGCATTCTTCAATGATGAAGGAGTGTTCAAAACATCCATCAAAGGGGCGGAAACCTTTCTGCGCTGGACTGAGTATGTCATTTCTATCGACACAACCATTAATACGTTTTTTAAGGAGGCCAGAATAAATTTTGTAAATTGTTGGATATAGCACAATCGGTTGCCAGTGGAGGTGAGGTCGCCCTTTTTTGGAAAGAAAATTGTTGTCGACTCTTTCCAAACCGCAGGGATTTTCTTTGCTTTGAAGCACATATTATAGATGGCTGCAAGAGCCTTTCCATCAGGATCTACACACAGCCAATGCTTATAGGTTAAGCGATCCGGTCCGGGTGCAGTATTATCGAAGCTTTTGACCATCAATTTCATTCCAGCAGCTGAAAACCGGCTGGTGTCTGGGGTGTCAGTACAGGGGGGGGGGCTGTCGTCAAAAATTATGAGTCAACGACGGGGCTGCATCTTGAAAAAGTGTTCAATCAGTTGTTCGCGAGGTACGCTGCATCGATTGCTGTTGTCATCCGTGATAACACGGAGGGCCCGCTTCCGATTTCGCCGGTACAGTCTTTGCACAGCACTAGGGTCATTTTTGTTTATTGGGGCGCTGCCAGGTCTTTTGGGTCCATCTCTTTTGATATTGACGTGGTCCTGGGTGAATTCGACGAAATCGGCTATTGCCTCTTCAGATTCCACCCATATGTCTTCACTATATGACACCAGCAGTTTCCGGAAGCTGTCAGAGGGGGCAGGATCATCTGGGTTCGGGATAAGCTCCTAGGATGCTTGCTCCCATCCACTATTGTCATCATTATTTGTGTCTACCAGGTCAATCCCCTCCGTGTTATCGTCGTCAGGAGGACTGTCTAGAACTGGTTGCTGTGTGTCAGTTGTGGTCGAATTTATTGTGTCTGTAGACAGGAGTTGAGTGTCAGGTGGTGCCTGTGAGTTATCGAATACTATTTCTTGTTGAGTACCTGCGTTGGCTTCAGGAGTCTGCGAATTGGTGGCTGAGGACCGTGGCCGTGTGTTGTCATAGTTCCTTTTTCTTTGTCTGCCCGTTATAGATGTAGTCAAGAAGCAGGGCTGCTTGGGGATGTTGTGTCCAAGAGAGATACCGCAGAGTTTGCACCATTTTATGACATCCAACTCATTTTTGTTGAGGGAGTGGTAGTTATTGACATGTCGAGTCAGCGTTTGCTTCATGCTGAACCACTCTTGCATAACAAACACGCTACGGCAGTTGGTTTCAGTACATTGCAAGGCGTCACCCAGTGGGAAAACCATGTGTACTGTGTTGTTGACGTGGCAGGTGTCTGGAGGGCATAGAGTGGCTGCGGTGCTGTGCGGGGCCCATTCTTCAGACAATGCGGTCGTGTCAGTGTTGGAATCGTTGATCCTCAGAAATTGCGATTCATCATCAATCCTGAATGAGTCGACCCCCTCGTTGTTGGGATCTCCCTGATCAGGGCTAACTGTAATATAAGTGAAAATTCGGAAGATATTTAAACTGCTTTATTATATATAAACTATTTCAAGCGCGCGATATGTACAGCACAATTACCAGCTCAGAACATCAACAAAATAGCCAGCCTCGAACTCAGAGTTCCCGATAAGTCTCTTTTTAACTGTTGCCAGATACATTACATCACATCTCCCCCTTTAAAAGTCTTCTTCAATAAGTCTTGAAGGAGCACGAACAGTTCTGCCACTACGAGTCTTAAATGGACTGGCCTGCTTGGTCTTTGGAACTACAGCAATAGGAGAGTGGGTGATAGTAACAGGATCACTCATAGGCACTGCATCTTGGGAGCCGTCTTTCATGGATACAGCATCAGGATCACTTGTCGTTCACTGCCGGAATGGGCGTTTTTAAGCGTCTTCCCATCAGTAGTTCTGCTGGACTAAACCCATTTTCAAGTGCAGTTGATCTTAATGCAATCATTTTCAGATTTCAGGTAATGCAACTTAAAATTCTTCACCATCGATTCTATAAAACCATTGCTTTGAGCATGTTTTGGACTGGATGTCCTGATAGAGAATTTATAAAGTTTGGCAAATTTTCTATATTTGGAATCTATTATTCGTTGAGAAAATTGAGTACCGTTATCACTCCGAACTACTTCTGGAATACCATGGCGTGCAAAAATGGACTTCATGTGATTAATGACTGCATCTGAACTCAGATTCTCTAACTTTGCCACCTCAATATATCGAGAATAGTAATCTGCCATTATAAGATACCAGTTACCACTAACTTTGAGGAGATCAGCTCCGACTGTTTTTCAAGGTCTATTTGGGAATTCTGATGGAAGTAAAGGCTCTTTAAAATATTTTTGTTGTTGAATACACCTGTGACATTTTGAGACTAAGTTCTCAATTTCTGATGATAATCCTGGCCACCAAACAGACTGACGAGCTCTGGCTCTGCACTTTGTTATTCCAAGATGACCATCATGTATTCTATTTAATATTTCTTCTCGCAGTTTCAAAGGTATAATAATTCTAGAGTCTTTCATCAGCAAATCATTTTGTACAGAAATTGAATGTTGATGTTGCCAGTATTTTAGACATTCATCTGGCACTTCATTTTTGTCTGGCCAACCTCCTTCGGAAAATTTAATTAATAGATTGCAAATCGGATCTTCTTTTTGCAAAGACCATATTTTTGCCAACCTAGCATCTGATGAAGGAAAATTTTCCATAACCATTTGCACATAAGCAGTTATTTCTTCACTTAATTCTTCTTTTCCTTTTTCTGGTAAAGGACTTCGGGACAACGTATCTGCAATGACTAGATTATTTCCTGGAGAATATTTGATGCTATAAGAATATCTCATCATTCGTAGTTTCATACGCTGTAGTCTAGGAGTTAAATTATCTAATGGTTTAGACATCAAAATAGGCACCAGAGGTTTATGATCTGTTTCGATGTGAACTTCTAGTCCGACAATGAAATCATGAAACCTTTCACATGCCCACACGATAGCCAATGCTTCTTTTTCTATCTGTGCGTACCTCTTCTCTGTATCGGATAACGTCCGGGATGCATAGAAAACTGGACGTAGATTACCATTATCCTTCTGACATAAAACTGAACCGATGCCGTACGATGATGCATCTGCTGATATAAAGGTTTCTTTCTTTGGATCATATAATGCTAATTCAGGAGTATGACAAAGTTTCTGTTTAATATCTTCAAATGCCATCATTTGAGATTTTTCCCAAATCCATTCTACATTATTCTTTAATAATTCGTAAAGAGGTTTCGCAACATCAGCGAAATTGGGAACAAATTTATTTAAAAATCCAGCCATTCCTAAAAATCTTTTTAATTCAGTCACATTCCTAGGTGTTGGAATCATAGAAATAGCCTTTGTTTTTTCTGTATCAGGTTTTATTCCATTTTCAGAAATTATATGTCCAAGAAAATGTATGGATTCTTTTCCAAACTGGCATTTTTTAGCATTTAAACTCCACCCAGCAGCTTGAAATTTTGAAAGAACTTCGTATAGTCGTTGATTATGCTCTTCCTCAGTCGAAGAAAAAATTACAAATTCATCCATAAGACCCACTATACCAGGACCTTCTTGAATAGTTTCACGAATTCTTTTCTGGAACACTTCAGGAGCCGTTTTAATTCCAAACGGTAAACGTTTGAACTTAAACCTTCCAAAAGGTGTAATAAAGGTAGTTAACTTTATTGAAGCTGGATCTAAACTTATTTGCCAAAAGCCTGCATTTGCATCAATAATACTAAACACCTTAGCATTACTAAATTGACTTAAAGTATAGTCAACTGATGCCATGGGGAAATATTCTCTTTCAATGTTCTCATTCAAAACTGATAAATCAACACAAATTCTTATATCACCTGATTTTTTTGGAACAATAACCATAGGTGCACACCATTCTGTGGCTTCGTCTACTGGTTCAATAATTTTATTTTTTGTCATTTCATCGAATAATTTTTTTAATTTACCCCTTAAAGCTAATGGAACTCTCCGTGGAACAGAAATTGCATAAGGCTTAGCATCATCTTTTAATTTTATTTGATACGGCCTTTCGACCTTACCAATTCCTTTAAATAATTTAGGAAATTTTGCCACAGGATCCAGTTTTGATTTCAATTCAAAGATTCTTTGGATGAGATTCAAATTCTCACTAGCTGTACAACTTAACAACGGATGTTGTAAATTATTTATTACATACACGTCATCTTCATAACTAAAACTTTTGCTCTTTAATTTAACGTGAATTATCCTAGCTATCTTCAGATTTTTCTCATCTGGACCGCAAATAACTTTATTTGATCCCTTTAACTTTATATGTTCCAATTTCGAATCATAAATGTTCTTAGGAATGACCGTTACATCTGCCCCTGTGTCGATCTTAAATTCTAAAGGAGTCTTTTCAATCAAAACTTTAGCGTTCCAACGGTTATCTGATATTTTTATTGGATTATTTTTATCCGAAGTATTCATGACGAAACCCAAAAAATTCAGAAGAGTTCGTAGATTTTGTTTTTTCAACTTCGTTAACATGCAGTTTTGATTTACAAACTTTAGCATAATGACCGACTTTTTTACATCTGTTACAAATTGCTTTACGTGCAGGGCATTCTAATTTCGTATGTTTGTTTTGTTTTCCACACCAAAAACATACTTCTTTTTTCTTATCCGAATTATAAGATTCGACATTTTTATATTGTCTGTTTTTCCTATTCTGTGGTATCCCTACTCTGTTAGCTACCTTATATGATGTAGAATCATTACTCAAAACTTGTTGTTGATTTTTTATTGTTTCAGCCTGACGAGCTGTTGTAATTGCTTTTTCAAGTGTAAGTTTCATATCTAGTTGTAGATTTTCAGACACCTTCTTATCGCGAATACCGCAAACAATTCTATCTCTAATCATTTCTTCCTGAAAAGAGGTAGGAAATTCACAAGTCTGCACTTAAGTTAAAAGATGACAAGATTTCTTCAGCTTGAGAACCCATTAAATAAACTAAAGAGTTTACCTGTTCTTCCTTTGGTTTCGTTTTCAAACCCGATGCCGATCGAAAACGTTCGAATCGATCTATCCATTTTTGCCAATCATCCGGGCGAAAGGAAAATTGTTCAGGCGCAGGAATTTTATACATTGTTTTTTAATAAAAGCTGCCACCATGTAATATAAGTGAAAATTCGGAAGATTTTAAACTGCTTTATTATATATAACCTATCTCAAGCGCGCGATATGTACAGCACAATTACCAGCTCAGAACATCAACACAATAGCCAGCCTCGAACTCAGAGTTCCCGATAAGTCTCTTTTTAACTGTTGCCAGATACATTACATCACACTAACAGGGTCATTCTTAACAGGGGTGTTGGCTGGCCTACTGAGTTGCCAACTATTGCATTGGCAGATTGCTGGATTAAGGCCTTTCATGTGTTTTCTGCTTATTTTCTTTGAGTATTTAGGTGCTTGCATGTTTTTGTTCACACTTGGCACATCATGGAATGTACTGGGTCCCGCATTGAAGATCTCAGCAAGGCAGGGGCCAGTTGTAGTGGTGGTGTTGTGCGCGACCGATATGATGACATCACACTCAGTCGGTGGAGGCTGATAGGTTGGGCTTTCTTCAGAGATAGAGTCGGGGGACTGGGTGAGAATTACTGCATCGTCGTCAACGTGCTGATTCCCCGCGGGGCAGAGACTATTAGGGTAGTCATCACGAATTTAACTAGTTTTATGAACTCAGAGGTTGGAGAGGGTTTATTGCTGGCCGAAGAAGGTGTGTTAATAGAGTTTTTAGAAACTTCAACTTGTGCCGAGCAAATTGGCGAGATATATATGCTTCTTGTAAATACAAGGGTATAATAAGTCGAAGTGAATGCAAATGAGGTTTATGGCGGAGGCATCTGTGTCAAGAGTGCTGGACAGATCTTTGTGATGTTTGCTTCAGGTACATTGGCTGTGCGTGATTTCATATCATTTGTTATTGGAACTAAATTGTTATTGGGTGGTGACGTGCCCCTACCATGCAACTCCGGTTCGTACTGACTGGGTATGACAGTATTCGTGCAGTCATCTCCTGTTTCGTTTACACACGGGGCGTTTGCTTTATTAAGAGAATTGTGTGCAGTGGCCACACACTTGATTTTATTGGAATTAAACTTGTTAGCGTGGCGGTTTTTTACTTTCTTGCTAGTGGCCGTGCTAATGGTGTTTTCATGATATGGCGTTTCGCACGTGACAGGAATGAATTTGTCATGGGCGTAAGGCGGCGTGACATTTTTAACTTGGGGCTGTGCATTAGAGTTCCGGGTTGCATCAGGTTGCACAGTGTCAGGTTCTATAGAGCTTTGTGCGAGGTGTGACAGATTAATGTCTACAATTTTTAACTCAGAGGCGTCGCTTGTCCCACTGTTTGTTTCTATTACAGGGCTTTCCAGTTTATGATTATCGCTGTTGAGTTTTTAGTAGAGTCAACCACCTGGGGATACTTTTGGTTATTATCAGAGTGAGTATCCCCTGCTTCGCATTTGAGATCCGATTCGGAGTGACCAATCACAGGAGTATTTAGGGGACCCAATCCAGGACGGCCTGAGCCTTTGCCAACGTGGTGGTTTTCTTCAAAGCACTGTGGCATCGGTGAATTGTTTCTGCTCGGACCGTGGCGACTGGGTTCTGGGTCAAGGACGTGTTCCGGGGTAGACAGCAGGCCCACCACAGGGAAGACAAGCTTTGGGGTGTGTACCAGACTCTTCTCAGGGCAGGTAGGTTCTGTAAGATGCGCTGGGCCCTTTTCAGAGCAAACTTACTCTGGGGAGGGCGTGGGGCCCTTTTCTGGGCAGACAGGCCCTGGAGTAATCAACGGGCAATCATCCGAGCAGGCACACTCTGAATTGATGGTAAGGCCTTCTACAGTGCAGATAAACTCTGGAGTTGGCTTAAGGCCGGGAACGGGGCATAGTTCACTTTTGTATACAGGATTGGAGGTAGTAGAGCTAGTACGCATGCTATTATTGTCACTCATACTGCACGCACGATTGATTGATGAGTTAGCATCGAGTGGTGAGTGTTATCTCAAATGTCCGGACAAAAGTGACCGTGTCACATTTTGGAGTAACTTTTGCATTATGGGCAAGGGGTATATGTTTTTCATCAGAACCACCCAGTGGAAACTCGTTTGTATCGTTTTGTTTTTCCGGGCTATACCAGGTTTCGTCAAATACTTTCGAACTGTTTGCCTTCACTTCACTATTCGCAACATATTTCCCCCCGTTGGCGTTTTGTCTACTACGGCCGGGGGAGTCGTCCTCATGTTTATCACCATCCGGTCTGACTGCTGTGTAGATGATAGTGGAGCTCGTGGGACTGTTGTGCGCAGTACCCGGGATAACCTGGGTGATCAGGCAATCATCATCATTACTAGACTGAAAGGTGTGTGTAACGTTTTTATTCTTCATTTTCTTTTTCCTGACCTGCAGGTTTTGAGAGGGGGTGGAGGGGTCATCGTCAATTTTCTCGCATTTTCGTTTTGTTCACAATGGTAGGGATGTCAGCTTTGTTGACATTCCTATTCCGTAGCCTTTCAACCAGCGGGGGCATTTTGAGGAGACAGCTGGAGCTCTATCAGGGACCACTACGGCAAGAATGTGTTTTCTAGGATATGGTGCTGTGAATTCAAATATATCTGGCACATCAGCACACGGGGTGTAGAACTTAAAGTCTGTAGTACTGACATCTGTGGCAGGGGGTGAGAATTCTAGAGTTCTGGCTGCTTTATACAATTTTTTGTAGTGCTCATTGTGAGAGTCTGCAGCTTCTCTCAACAATTCGTGTTGCTTTTTCGCCTTTTCAAACTTGCGCTCTTTAAACGACTTGCGTTGCCTTTTCTTCTTCTTGCCATTGGATTGGCTAGGTTAGCTGGGGGTTTGATCACTTAATGCTTTAATGCCTGAGTGGGACAGATCGGTCTGACTATGCAGACCGTGGACATTTAGCGCCCCACCCGGGATGTTCCTCGGCACGCGGGGATTCGTTGGGGGGACTCCAGCAGTCCGACAGAGAGAGCACACGTGAAGGCCTCCAACGCAGCGCGCGGTCGTCCCTCAAAGAAGAACGCCCCTGCAGAACAGAACGTCTACCAGGGGCAGAGACGAGCGCCACCGGAAACAGCCAGACAAAACCCATCACCAGCCGCCCAGCACCACCACCATTTATTCAAATTAAATAATGGAGGTACAAACTGCCGGGCCGCAGCCCCACACGACAGAGGGCCGGAACTTGGAGCAGTAAAAAGAATGAAGGGGAGTAACATGAAGTATGTCCGTCGCTGTGACCAGCGTCACCTCGCGCCAGGCAGCGACAGATTGAAGCGACTGTGCCAAGTTGAACAGTTCATGATGCAGCTGTGGAAGAGTGACTGGAGCGTTGAGTGTGAGGCTGTGAGGTGAAGATGGCGTGAGAGGTGAAGAGCTCGAAGGTGAGAGACTGTTGGTGAGGAGATGACTGTAGACGGGTAATTGCTAGTAGTTGGACATGGAGTACTGCGCATGAGGCCAGGAATGCTGTGACGAGTTGTGGAGAGTGAAAGGATGGTACCGGCTCGGGTTGAAGCAAGGCAACACTAGATACTGTGCTTGCTCATTCACTCTCAAAACGTCACAAATAGTGGCTGACCACGACCAGCGATTGGTACAAAGAAACGCGCCCATCGTTTTGCGCCAATCACTGTATGTCTTTCGCCACGGGCAGCCACCTTTTGTGACGTCATGATAATGAATGAGCAAGCCCGGTATCTAGTGTAGCCCTGGTTGAAGTAGGGGAACCATGAGTTTCCCCAGCTTGCTTGACTGGAGTTGGAGGAGGCCAATTCATCCTGCAATGTGTGTGCGTGTGTGTCTGAGAAGCTTAAGTTACGTTTGTGTGATGAATGGTTGTTTTGTGCATGTTGTGGTTGATGTGTGTGAGGCGAATGATGACTATAATTTGATAACTTCGCTGGTTGTGATTTAAGGCTAAAAGATCAATGTTCATGATTTCACGTTGCCAATCAGGGGGTTTCATACAGGGGGTGTCAACCAGGGCATACGCCGGCACCTTTTTACTCGCCATGGCGGATAACGAAGAGTAGGTATGGTATGTACTGTGACTTTAAAGTGAGGAATTGCTTGTGAGTTCGCTGAATTCAAGGCAAATTTGACAACTTTTGGGTGAGGAGTGCTAGCGCTTTATTGATCACAAAAAGGAAGCCATAAATGCCAAAGCAACAAATTGAAGTTTAATACACATCTATATAATGCACACGTGATGGTAAGGTGTATGTGTAGGAGTGACGTGACTAACTTTGAACAGAGGTTCACACCAATGCGAGTGTGAAGTGTGTTAAGACAACCAACAGATAATGTGAAGAGTGACTGTATACTCACAATATGGAGGTCGAAGAACAGATAAATATTTAAAATGAATTTTGAACACAGGGCCGGAAGGGTGTTACTGAAAAACGTTGCAGGAGCAATGTTACAATGCCTTACACTACAGATATTGTACGCTGTGAGTACTACACGCTACACGTGAGAGTTACTGAGGCGCAATTTAGAAGTACAGATATGATACACAACAGATATGATATGTGACGTGGAAGAGACGAGTCCTAACCAAATATATAACTAGCAAGTCTATCAGTGTAATCCAGGAGCTGGTGCGAGGAACAAAATATTTATTGACGTGAATGCTACTAGTACTAAAAAGCAGTATGTGATGGAGCACGGTCGGAAAGAGACCAAGGCCAGTAACAGGAAGTGGAGAGAGGGGGGGAGGGATACAGAGTTCTGACTAAGCGGGAGTGGGGCGAGGGTCACAGACCAAGGGCTGGGCTGGCAAACAGAAGTGAAACCTGGAGCAGACAGAGAGGGCTGCGGCGCAGCACTGTGTGGCGGGGTCGCACAGTGTACACAATGCCCAAGTCTACCTACCCCAGGGAGGAGAGCCCAATTACCCATCAGGAGCGGCTCAAGGAGGGCAGCATTGTGGCACTGTGAGCCAAGGGCACACATCAAGCAGGGCACCCCGATTGAGCAGAGTCTGGGGGGAGAAGTAAGGGGCCCACAGTTTAATAATTAGTTTAATATCACCAATTAAAGTTATTTTTGTGTGTCAGTTTGTGGGGAGGGGTAGAATTTTGTTTCATGTTTTTTTTTTCTTTATGTTTTATTACAAGTGTAAACTGTGTAATTTTTTTTAGATTGACCTTTTTCATTCAATAACACTGTTTACCATAATCCATAACTATTGAATGTTTTCAGTTTTTATAAGATTATATCCAACAAAGCTAAAAACACACATCCAGCAGTTGTGTCTCATAGTCGTCTTTGTAACTGAAATTTTAAAAGTGTCTTTGTAAATGAATGATTAATTTTATCGCGTCCGGGGGCGCGACCTCAACAGCAGTCCAGTACATGTTGCAGGTGGCATCATTTTCAGGTGCAGGAGCGTCAGGAGAACCGTTGGCTGATTCAGGTACAAAGTCAAGGGTGTTTTCAGCTGGACTTCCACCAAGGCGAATGATCAGGCCAGTAGACTTGGACTGGGAAACATAACGAGGCAGATATTTAGACGTCTGAGGCTCGGGAAGAGGCACTATGTCAGATATAGGGGCGGCAAGTCAGAGACCCTAAAACAGGCGCCACCACCAGGAGTAGAGAAGACGGTGCGACCCAAAAAGAGCGGTCGAGATTCTAGCAAGTCCTTGATCAGGTGAGAGTGTGGCTTTAAAAGATCAATGGAACTGCGGCCACGCGAGTTGCCAATAATGACCGGGTGATAGTCGTCAGTTTCTTCAGGTGGCAAGAGGGACACTGGTTGTGTGTCGGGCACGAGTGTGGAGTCATCAAGGCTGGCGGGCTGAGAGAAGGGCAGCGAGTTTAAGAGCTGTCGTGGCTATATGGCTTGTTGTGGTGTCATTGGTCACAGCAGGGAGATGCAAAGAGGGGGGAATGATGTCGTCAGACCCATCAGAATCATCTATAGAGCGCGGTGATCCGAAGGTAGGAGTGTTGCTGGCACCAGGATCAAAGGCATGGTTGTTCTGCGAGACAGGGAAGATGATGATTGAGCGAGGCTAGACAGAGAACAGCGCGGCGAGGCAACAGTAGTGGAAGCAGCAAGCAGGGCTGGGGAGGAATCATGAGTGTCCGAAGGAGCGATGTGACTGGCGCACGCACATCTACTTGAGGGAAGCGTGAGACATGTTTGAAGAAAATATTCCTAAAAGCGCGCACATTGTCGGCGACTGGGATTGCGGTGCCTCGCTTAAGTTCAATCTTGAGTGTAAGTCTGACTTACGATATAAACAAACCGTAATCGGTATTTCAGTGCCTCGCGTTCTTACGCTAACCAGAAAGCTATCTTACGACGAAGCGCAAGTGTATGCGCGCGCAACCATAACAAATCGAACTATCGCCTCTGATTGGCTAACTGCAGGAGGACTTACGTTTAAGCAGGAGGACTTACAATGGGGCACCGCAATACGAAGTTAAGATAGATCGTAGGAATGCCCATCCTAAGATCGAGCGTAAGATTTAAGAAAGCGAGGCACCGCAATCCCAGCCCTAAAGTTCCATTGAAACCATTATTTATTGTAAACGCGTTTGAAAGTTTTTGATATTCAAATTTAGATAATTTTTACCTTGCCATATAAACACAGAGCTTAAATATCACATGAAATCTGAAATTGTGCAAAAATATAATCATTATGAACAAAAAAAAATGCATGTGATGCAATTGGGAATTCAAGTGCTCGAATACGCCATCTGGTGTAGAATAGACATAACTTCTCGCTTCAGGAAAATACCTTGCAAGCCCATTGTATTACATGCATTTTTAATTTGTTCATAATCATCATTTTTTTGCACAATTTCAGATTTTATGTGATATTTGTGTTCTGTGTTTATATGACAAGGTAAAAATTATCTAAATTTGAATATCGAACAATTTCAAACATGTTTACAATAAATAATGGTTTCAATGGCACTTTAGCATTAGTTAAAGGGACAATTTTCCTGAACCGACGGCTGCGATCAGCGCCTCTATAGGCCGTTTTAAGTCCCAGGGCTTGGAAGGGATTATCCTGAATCGAAAAAGTATATCTTTTATCCACCAAAAAGAACTCTTATTTAAAGGCTTGAAACAGCTGCATTTTAAAATATTTTTTAGTTCTATGTTGATGGTTTAATCCTTCTTTCGAAAATAGCTAAAAAATTCTGTTTTGAAAAGTGAAACTGAACGTCATTGTGTAACATGTAGTCAAATTTTCTCAACTGATTGGTCTATTTACTTAGGTACAATGCGTAACTAATGCGCAGTAAGAGAAAATAACATTTTACGAAAATTTTGCTTTTGTAAATTTTCCTGAATACCTCCTTATTCCAGTTTTCTTTTTACTTTCAAATACTTTTCCAGTACTTTTTCCAATACTTTTTCTGAATGTTTAGAAGAAATATCTACCAAAATCTTTAACATGTTATTCGTCCTGGTTTCAATAATTTTCTGGAAGTCTTCATAATCACATCTTTTGATACTCGTAATCTGGGCATAGGACCCTGTTCCACACTTCAAGGAAAATCGTCGACGAGCCTCTACAAAAGATAAAAAGTTCTTATTCTTAAATATCAAAAACTCCGCTTCTTTAGAGCGAGTTGGACATTGTAGATAGTCCGCTCTGTGCTCTCCCCCACAATTTGAACATCTAACTGGAGAAGAGCAGGGTCCCATATGAATGGACTTTACCCATGTCACGTCATCTGTGGGTAAAAAGAAGAAAAACACCAATTGGCATGAAGAACATTTTAACACAGCTTCCCCTTCGTCCAATAAACAGTCTTTTTCCGAAGAAAATTACCCCCAGAGGCGTGATTGTTGCCACTCGTGGGTAAGGTCCATTATACCACAAGTAACACAAATTTGATCTGAAGTATATTTCCCCGAAGGGTGATTAAATTTATAGCATTTGTTGCACTGATGAGGCCTATCCGCAAATTGGCGATTAGTGTGTAGAGAGCTCCACATTTTTATTGCTGGAGATAGGTTGGTTCCAAGGGAGGTAACCAGCACTGGGAAGTCGTATACTGAGAGTCCTTGCAAAGAAATCTGCGGAGTTCGAGGATTGTGATGTGATTGGTTACAGAGATTTCATGGCCTATCTCAGCCAACGGGATCTCCACAGGAATGTTGAAAATTAAAATTTTGTTGCAGATATTCTTCCAAATAACACGGTGTTTAATCGATACATCCAAAAATTCCGACAGTTGACATATTTCAGAAGCACACTGAACATTAGTGGTACTAAAAATGATACTACCATTCTTAGTATATCGTACAATATCTAAGATTCTTTTGATGAATACTGCATACATATTTGTGAAAAAATTGTGCAGTATATTTTAGATTACTATATGTTCACAAGCCATTAGAATACAGAATAACAACATTAATAATTATACTTAGACAACTAGTCTATTACATTCAAATATAGAGATTTAAAAAAAATAACGTGGTTTAGAAGAAAATAAAAAAAACATTGTTAAAAACATCATAACTTTAGTTGCTTTATAGTAAAAAAAAGTAGATTTGAAAATATTTTTCAAAAATTTATTAAAGTATATTTCTAAAGATTCCGTTAACAGAAGTTCATTATCGCTATTACTATTTGTACAATAGTAATAAATTAATAATTAGTTTAATATCGAAGGAGAGCAATGCTCTCCGTATCAGATATTAAGCTGATAAGAACAGAAAAACTTTTATTAAGCGAAAGCCAATGATATACATACTATTGCATATATTGCAAGAATTGGATACAATAATTATGTCAGATAATGTACAAAAGAGTCAGATGACATTCTTCTTTATTTGGTGTGCATGTTGTTAACATGAAAGCAAGAGTTCATTTGTTGAAAGAAAGTTCATTTCTTTCAACACCAGGCCAGGCGAGGCAGAAGACTGGGTGCAGCAGTGTGGAGAACTGGTGTCTCCAGCATGAGTAGAAGACAGGGTGGTCGACACATGGCATGAAGAGGTCACAGGAGTAGCGTCGGTTGCAGGAGTACAGGCAGCTGTCTGGAGGAGTGAGGCTGACAGGTTCGCATGGGCACTTAGGTGATGACTCTGGAGACAGGCTGGAGTATCAATGCGGTCCGTGGTAGTGGAGGCATAAGGCAGTGGAGTAGACTCAGGACACGAGGTAGACACACGAGCAGACGCATCAGACCATGGCGTGGAGCTGTGAGCATGGAGGTGGGTTACAGTTGAGTGAGCAGGAACACCACAATGCAGACTCAGAGAGCAGGTAGGCGGGGCTGACAAGGACTAGAGTGGTTGTGGACAGCAGGGCCGGAACCAGGAACCTGAAAAAGTACAAAAGAGAGTGCCGGCGATTAGTTTGTTCTGGTCACCCGGGACAATGACCGAGGCAGCACATGAAGACAGGGACTGGAACGGAGGTGGAGCCGCAGAGAGGCAGGATGACACGACGCATAGGCACAGGGCGTCCGGGGGCGCGACCTCAACAGCAGGCCAGTACATGTTACAGGTGGCATCATTTTCAGTTGCAGGAGCGTCAGGAGAACCGTTGGCTGGTTACAGGTACAAAGTCAAGGGTGTTTTCAGCTGGACTTCCACCAAGGCGAATGATCAGGCCAGTAGACTTGGACTGGGAAACATAACGAGGCAGATATTTAGACGGCTGAACCTCGGGAACAGGCACTATGTCAGATATAGGGTCGGCGAGTCAGATACCCTAAAACAGGCGCCACCACCAGGAGTAGAGAAGACGGTGCGACCCAAAAAGAGCGGTCGAGATTCTAGCAAGTCCTTGATCAGGTGAGAGTGTGGCTTTA
Organism: Maratus michaelseni; assembly: GCA_963931845.1. Taxonomy (NCBI): domain Eukaryota; kingdom Metazoa; phylum Arthropoda; class Arachnida; order Araneae; family Salticidae; genus Maratus; species Maratus michaelseni. Next base: position 146,383,034 of record OZ007599.1, on the reverse strand, counting down.
AAAGATCAATGGAACTGCGGCCACGCGAGTTGCCAATAATGACCGGGTGATGATAGTCGTCAGTTTCTTCAGGTGGCAAGAGGGACACTGGTTGTGTGTCGGGCACGAGTGTGGAGTCATCAAGGCTGGCGGGCTGAGAGAAGGGCAGCGAGTTTAAGAGCTGTCGTGGCAATATGGCTTGTTGTGGTGTCATTTGTCACAGCAGGGAGATGCAAAGAGGGGGTAATGATGTCGTCAGACCCATCAGAATCATCTATAGAGTGCGGTGATCCAAAGGTAGGAGTGTTGCTGGCGCCAGGATCAAAGGCATGGTTCTGCGAGACAGGGAAGGTGATGATTGAGCGAGGCTAGACAGAGAACCGGGCGGCGAGGCAACAGTAGTGGAAGCAGCAAGCAGGGCTGGGGAGGAATCATGAGTGTCCGAAGGAGCGATGTGACTGGCGCACGCACATCTACTTGAGGGAAGCGTGAGACATGTTTGAAGAAAATATTCCTAGAAGCGCGCACATTGTCGGCGACTGGGATTGCGGTGCCTCGCTTAAGTTCAATCTTGAGAGTAAGTCTGACTTACGATATAAACAAACCGTAATCGGTATTGCAGTGCCTCGCGTTCTTACGCTAACCAGAAAGCTATCTTACGACGAAGCGCAAGTGTATGCGCGCGCAACCATAACAAATCGAACTATCGGCTCTGATTGGCTAACTGCAGGAGGACTTACGTTTAAGCAGGAGGACTTACAATGGGGCACCGCAATACGAAGTTAAGATAGATCGTAGGAACGCCCATCCTAAGATCGAGCGTAAGATTTAAGAAAGCGAGGCACCGCAATCCCAGCCCTAAAGTTCCATTGAAACCATTATTTATTGTAAACGCGTTTGAAAGTTTTTGATATTCAAATTTAGATAATTTTTACCTTGCCATATAAACACAGAGCTTAAATATCACATGAAATCTGAAATTGTGCAAAAATATAATCATTATGAACAAAATAAAAATGCATGTAATGCAATTGGGAATTCAAGCGCTCGAATACGTCATCTGGTGAAGAATAGACATAACTTCTCGCTTCAGGAAAATCCCTTGCAAGCCCATTGTATTACATGCATTTTTAATTTGTTCATAATCATCATTTTTTTGCACAATTTCAGATTTTATGTGATATTTGTGTTCTGTGTTTATATGACAAGGTAAAAGTTATCTAAATTTGAATATCGAACACTTTCAAACACATTTACAATAAATAATGGTTTCAATGGCACTTTAGCATTAGTTAAAGGGACAATTTTCCTGAACCGACGGCTGCGATCAGCGCCTCTATAGGCCGTTTTAAGTCCCAGGGCTTGGAAGGGATTATCCTGAATCGAAAAAGTATATCTTTTATCCACCAAAAAGAACTCTTATTTAAAGGCTTGAATCAGCTGCATTTTAAAATATTTTTTAGTTCTATGTTGATGGTTTAATCCTTCTTTCGAAAATAGCTAAAAAATTCTGTTTTGAAAAGTGAAACTGAACGTCATTGTGTAACATGTAGTCAAATGTTCTCAACTGATTGGTCTATTTACTTAGGTACAATGCGTAACTAATGCGCAGTAAGAGAAAATAACATTTTACGAAAATTTTGCTTTTGTAAATTTTCCTGAATACCTCCTTATTCCAGTTTTCTTTTTACTTTCAAATACTTTTCCAGTACTTTTTCCAATACTTTTTCTGAATGTTTAGAAGAAATATCTACCAAAATCTTTAACATGTTATTCGTCCTGGTTTCAATAATTTTCTGGAAGTCTTCATAATCACATCTTTTGATACTCGTAATCTGGGCATAGGACCCTGTTCCACACTTCAAGGAAAATCGTCGACGAGCCTCTACAAAAGATAAAATGTTCTTATTCTTAAATATCAAAAAATCCGCTTCTTTAGAGCGAGTTGGACATTGTAGATAGTCCGCTCTGTGCTCTCCCCCACAATTTGAACATCTAACTGGTGTTTGAGTCTTAAAATGCATTTATATTATTAAATTGGGAATTCAAGCGCTCAAATACGTCACCGTCATCTGGTGGAGAAAAGATCTAACTGCTCCTTTCAGGAAAATGCATTTTCGCTGATCGCAGCCGTCGATACAGGAAAACTGTCCCTTTTAACTAATGCTAAAGTGTCATTGAAACCATTATTTATTGTAAACACGTTTGAAAGTTTTTGATATTCAAATTTAGATAATTTTTACCTTGCCATATAAACACAGAGCACATGAAATCTGAAATTGTGCAAATAAACAATCATTATGAACAAATTAAAATTGCATGTAATTGTAATGCAATGGGCTTGCAAGGGATTTTCCTGTAGCGAGAAGTTATATCTTTTCTCCACCAGATGACGGTGACGTATTTGAGCGTTTGAATTCCCAATTTAATAATATAAATGCATTTTAAGACTCAAACACATTTGAACAGTTAATAAAAGCTTGAAGGGATCTATTTAGAAATTATAATTTATTTGCATTCATAAAGCTTGTGAACAGAGCTTCTCAGAAGATTAAAAATGTTACCAGGTCAGCCAACCAATCATATCAAAACAAATTTGAGCACAATCGCACTTAATTCAGTGTTCATGTATCATATTGCCGAGACGGATTGCTCTTTGTTTCTGAATATACAATAAAGGTAAAAATATAAGTTTTTTCACCTTTATTTCCCTAGATACATGTAAACGGGAGTGTTTAGTACATCCGAAGTTAAATTACCTTTGTTTATAGTATAGAAAATAATCTTGTTAAACCTAGAAGAAAGAGTAAGATTATAAAATCTGAAATTAAATTCGTATATATTTGATCAAACTTTAATAAATTTGTATTCGTCATTTGTAATTTCACCTTCGTGTCACAAATTGCAGTATTAAGACGATCCACATTTCTTTGAAATATATTAGTGTCAAATAGTTTTTTTTTTTTTTTTTTTTTTGTTGCTTTTAGTTGGATAAGTAGAAAATAAATTGACAGATTTGTTTACATTTGGAAAATGGAGCCATTTCATTGATTTCTAAAGGACATTACGTTTGGTATCTTTGAACCTTCTACTGGTGTATTTTAAAAGAGCAATTTAATCAATTACGTTTTGTGAGACTTATTTTATTTGTGTCCAGTGTTTGAAAATTGCGTGATTGTAACTGCGCCATCTAAAACATTTATTTTTACAGACTGATCATAAATGTTTATGATTTATGTATAAAGTCAGTGAAAAAATGTTTAGATTATTTTGCTGATGAGTGATTGCAGTTTTAACTTTTTTTCCCAGTTGTTACTGTGTTTGAAAAGGTATTTGTTCTTGCGTAATGGATATTTTATACGTATACTATCTTTTGTCTTTGAAGGTGCTCTTTTGGTTGAACTGGGGGCTATGATGTCATACTCACACACAGTTTTTTTTTTTAAAATCAATTATAAAAAGGAAAAAAGTCGCCAAATTTTGGGGATTTTTTGGTTGAATCCTCAAACAAGGGCGACACTTGGCGGTGTCGAAGTTGGCAAAGCGATAAATGAGATTTTCTTGCTACTAGTTCATTTGTTATGTTTCTTCCATGCCTACTGTGGTTGGTTGGTTGGTTTATTGTTGTTTGTCCTGGAGATTGTATTGTATTTTTAGCTCAATGCAAAGATGTAAGAATTTTGATTGGATTATTGTGTGTTGGATTTCTTGAATTATGTTTGTGGAATGTATTTTGTGAAGTTTAATGATTTGACGTTTTATGGTATGTTATAGAAGGATAATTCCTGTGAAATAATTAAGAAAAAAATGAAAGATGAGAAATATGGGTGTTATATATATATATTATTGTAGTGGCAACACTATTTTTCTATAGACGTGTTGGCAACAAGACAGTTTATTTTTGTATTCGATACATGCCGCTACGTTTGCTTGTATATATTTATTAATGCTAATTAAAAGATGGATTAAATACAAACGAAAGGTAAGTGAATTTTTGTTGATTTTATTGAAGTATGAGTTTCGTATATTCTAGAACTGCTGCACGCTGAGGTGCGTCCATCCAGAGGTGTTTTTTTTTCGGAAAATGTACGCGAAGCGTTCATATATATGTTACTAATCGCTGCTTGTATGAGTTTCGTATATTCTAGAACCGCTGCACGCTGAGGTGCGTGCATCCAGAGGGGTTTTTTTTCGGAAAATGTATACGAAGCGTTCATGTATAAGTTACTAATCGCTGCTTGTATGAGTTTTGTATATTCTAGAGACCGCTGCACGTTGAGTTCCATACATCCAAAGGTTTTTTTTTTTTTCGGAAAATGTATGCGTAGCGTACTAATGTAAGTTAATAACCACATGTTTGTAAAAATTGAAATATCCAGAGGAAATATTGCTAAAAGTTTGTAAAAATAGAAAAATACGGAGGAAAATATTGCTAAAAGTTTGTAAAAATAGAAAAATACGGAGGAAAATATTGCTAAAATGTAAAAATACAAAAATACAGAGGAAAATATTGCTAAATGCTTGTAAAAATTGAAATATCCGGAAGAAATATTGTTAAAAGTTTGTAAAAATATAAAAATACGCAGGTAAATATTGCTAAAAGTTTGTAAAAATCGAAAAATCGTGAAGAAAATATTACTAAAACTTTGTAAATAGTCGAAAAAATGAATAAAATCGATGTTTACTTTGTGAAGAAGCTTGCTGTAGGAAGCATGCGTTCTGATTGGGTAGAATTTGGAGGTTGCCGAGTTTTGGGTTTGCGCACGTCAAAAAAATCAACAAATCGGGGGTCGCCTTGTTTGAGGATTTTGCCGATTTTTTCTTTTAATGGCAACATTGTATTAAGTTATTCGTTTGGCGTGGTCTTGAAAATTGCACCAACTAAAAAGTCGCCAAACTTATGTTTATATGTTTGCGTGAGTGTAAAGAATCTGTTCCGAACTGGGTTAAGTGACACATTGCAGCAGAAATTCGATTTATGATCCTTTCACTTGTTTTCTTTGAAAATAATGTTTGTTCAGAAAATACTAACATTTCATTGGATGTGAAATAATTTATACTTGTCTGATTATCATCACCCCTATGCTGTGACATTTTCTGTTATTTTTATTTAATTATTATCAAGAGTAAGTTCTAAACTCTTTTGTTGTTTAATTGTATTTTTAAACTGTCAATCATATAATCTATATCAAATTATATCATAATTTTTTTTTTTTTTGATGTATTGCATATAAGACCACTTTCAGTGATGTCATAAAATTTTTGAAATTCTGCATCCTTTGGACTTAAACACTTACAAAAACTCAAAATTTTGAGACACATTTTCAGACTCATTTTAAAAAATAAAAACATGTAACTTGGTGGCGTGATTTATGAAGAGATTTATAAGGGACCCATGTTTTTATTTTTCGTTCAATTAATTTGAAATTGATTTACAAACAATTATTTTCACAGTATGATAATTTTTTTTTGTTTCCAGTGCTATCGCTTCTGGAAATTCGGTTCAAAATGTCCACTTTGACAGCAGTTTTTGAAATATATTCCGTCTTTAGCAAAAAATCGAGACAATACGGACATTATAAAGTTTCTGAATAAGAGAACCAGCCAATTGGATATATTTTAAAGCAAAAATGAATTTAAAAATGTGTCTCAAAATAAGCAGTTTGGATTTGAATACACCCTTAATAAGCTGCGTTCTGATTGGGTAGAATTTGGAGGTTGCCGAGTTTTGGGTTGGCGTGCGTCAAAAAAATCACCAAATCGGGGGGTCGCCTTGTTTGAGGATTTTTGTTAGCAATTCCCTCAGTTTCTTTTCATATCACTTATAATTAATTGGTTTATATATTACATATTTATCTACAGTTATTTTATATCGTGAACTTACCTTTTGCTTTGCAGCTTTTCATATTGTTTCGTTTATCCATACGGCATTAACGTTATTTTTTCACGTGCTTTGAGATCGCGTTGCGATGTTTTCCTGCCGAGCACGTCCGCGATCTGTAATCCAAATGGACAGTAGCGGTGTTTGCTGAGTGATCGCCTGTCCGTATACAGGGACCGGTCTAAAAATGTAATTAAATTGACAAGCAGAGTACGTGGAAGTTTAATGATTGAAATTTGGCAAGGTAGTGACAAAAGTGTTAAATGTAGATAAGATACATTCATGAAACAGTTTTTAGGTTTAAATAAAGCTAACGTTTATTAAACATATCACAAAATAAAATAAAGATGAAAAATATGACAGACAATTTAATTAAATAAAATATTATGGCATATGGCAACTTAAACAAAAGGTGGCAAAATAATATAGCATGGAGTAACTTAAATGAAGCCTTCAAAGTATACTTGTAGAAAAGTTCATTTTAACTTACATGATAATTAATTGAACGTGATGACACAAATTAAAACAGGCCTTTTATTTTATTAGTCACCATGGCATTGATGTGAAGAAAATGAGTTGAAGAACAGTCCACACACACTATTAATCCTTGAAATGAACGTACATCACCAACAAAAGAAAGAAAAACCGCAACTTCAACAGCCGAAATAAACAAACACTAAAAAAACGTTTAACACCATCATTGCACTCATAAAAAACTTTACACCGCCACTGATATTGTTTCTTCTGGTATCTACCAATGTCATTTTACTAAAGCTGCCTCTCTCTCGCCATTCAAACTGCCTTTTCATCCCTTTTAAACAACATCAACATACCGCTTTCCGAAAACGCCCCCTTTATGATGTGCTAAGTTGAGAAGTTCTCAAACTGCCCATCGGCAAAGTAATCTAGAGTGCCTTTGAAGACTGTGTCACGGCATCTGGACGCATGCTTCCCTATACTATTACGATTGAAACGATATCGAAGCTGGCGGTTGCAACTGAATTCGGAAAAAGGCTGAGAAAACGATGGTCGATGTGGTGAACGGTATCGAAACGAACAGTAAACATTATCGGCGAGTTGAAAAACGAAAAGAAAGATTTGAACGATACTAGAGATGGAAAACGATATCGACTGAAGAAAATTAATACAGGATTGAATGGAAAAATTAGGCAAGTACGAAAAGGTGACATTATGTAGAAGTTTCAAGGTCCAAAAATATATACATAGGGCTAACATTGCTGCTAATCCACGAGCGCACTTTCGGTTTCGACACGTGCATTGGCGATGACCTTGTACCGGATTGGTTGGAGCTGGGGGCGGTTCCTGTTTACGTTTTTCATTCACGGCATGTGCCGGCAGAAACGATGTGTAATATATAGTATCAGTCGCGGTAGTTGATGGGTCGCTGATATGTTGTTTTGGAAATATGAAACGTCTGTGGTTGTCTAGACTGTTTGTTTTTGAAGGAGCTCTGGCTTATACTGGAAGGCAATGATGAATGTATTGATAGTTAATGGAGTATTTCTTTTTGAGCTTATGTATCAGCACGTTTTTACTTTGAATGTTGTTGCAGTTTAATGAAATACTTAATGTTTATGAGGCTTTTAAAACTTTTAATATGAGCATCGGAGCGACATGTTTAGCGATATATTTATTAATTGATTTTAACTTTTAACATCATCATTCTTTTGTTTCATCATCTAAATTATGTTTTAGTTTCAAGAATATTTTTGTTTTACAAATGCTGTTTTTTTTCTTAACGATTTAATAAAAGCTGATGTTTTATTTTAACTTATTTGGTCATCATTTTAGTTTCTTTTACACTCACTGCTCATGGAAATTATGAATAGAAACAACTGCATTTTTAACTACACTTTTACATGGTCTTTATTTCAGCATACGCTTTCAGTTGCAAATTATTCTCTGCTTAGTGATAGGATGTATTAATATAGTGCAATAATATAAATATTATAGGAGCTTTAGTTTTTGCACTAGTTATATGAGTAGTCTCATATAACAATGAGGTTATGGGCATTTTTATAAGACCCGTGTATTTTTATAAGACCCATGCAGTTTTTACCTTGATAGGTATTGAATATTAATGCAGTGAAGTGTTTAACTATGGCCTTTAGAGATTAATTAGTGAATTTTAGAAGGGGGGCCGTTAGTTTTTATGATGACTAGTAATTAATAGTGAAAAAAAAAAAAATTTTTTTTTGAGAAATTAAAATGGCAATGATGCAATCTCAGATACAAAAGCTCAATTCCAGTAATTACGCCAATTGGCAGGCAGACGTGAAGTATTTATTGATGGAAAAGAATGTCTGGGAAATTGTTGCTGAAATTGAAAAGGTACCAGTCGTAGTAAAGGATGGAGAGTTTACTGAAAGAGATGTAAGAAATTTTCATATTCGAGAAAAATTGGCGCTTTCCACTATCTATCTTAATATAGAGCCGAACTTTAGAAAAATTGTTGAAAATTGTGATGATCCAATAGATGCCTGGAAGAAACTCCGTACCCATTTTTATCCAGATACTAGAAGTCATCATATGCAAGTATTCACTGAGTTGTGCGAGTGCAAAATTGCCAGTGGTGAAAGTATTAATTTATATGCCTCTCGACTCTTGAGAATTGCAAACCAACTTAAAAGTATTAACAAAAATTTTGACGATGTCTACGTGACTTTTCAATTACTAAGGTTTTTGCCAACTAAATTTGATAGTATGGTACAGGCCATTCTGAGATGGAAGGAACAGGACTTTGTTTTTAATGATGTTGTAACGTCGCTGGTAGCTGAAGAGACGAGACTTAGTTTGAGAGACCGTGATCATGGCAAAATTTATGTGGAAGCACAGTCGCTGCAGTTCCAGAAAAGAAATAGAAAGAAACTTACGTGTTATTTTTGCAAAAAGCCAGGACATGTCAAAAGTCAGTGCCCCAGTTTCCTGAAAACTATGACTCATCAAAGTAGAGATTCCTCACCATCTGCAGATTGTTCTGAGTATCGAGATCCTTTGCCATTGAAAAGGAGTGAAAGCCCTCATGTTGAACGAGCATTCTTCAGACGTAAACCTAGATCCCCACAGAGAGCTAGAAACAGTCACAACAGTTCCCGTGGACCTGGTGAAAAGATGAGAAACCAGTCTAGAGACAATAGAGTAAGAAGTCCCCAACGTAAGTTTTACACATCTTTCTTTTTGTCTCAGGCAAATTTGGTTAATGGAGAGGCTGACTGGGTCTTCGATACTGCAGCTTCTCACCATTTCTGTAAAGACAGGGATCTGTTTGTTGAATATACTCCTCTTAATGATGAACACATGGCAGTAGCTATTGAAGGAGTAACTTTTCCTATTGTGGGAAGGGGAACAATAAAACTTAAGTTTGGTCAAAGGATCTTAATGTTTAAAGATGTAATGTATTCACCTAAATTAAGACGTAATTTGATATCTGGTCCATGTTTAGACAAAAATGGGGCTTATTTTACTGGTGGAGGTGGTGAAGTGAGGATATCTTGCGACGGACAACCTCTATTTAAAGCTAATCTTAAAAATGGGGTCTATTACCTTCATCCTAAAATTCCAGGTACAGGTAACAAGAGAGTTACTTTTGAGGCATCATCTGTTAGTAAAAATGATGATATGACTGTTTGGCATAGACGTTTAGCTCATGTTAGTCCTTATTTAATAGTACATACTTGTAGAAATACTGGTGCTAGGGGTTTACCTGTTTTGAGAGAAGGGGAGTTTAAATGTGAAGTTTGTAAATTAAATAAATACAGAAGGACATATTTTAAGTCTAGGAATTTTACTAGATCTAACTTTCCACTAGAGCTATTATTTACTGATGTCTGGGGGCCATGCCATATAAGTGGTAGACAAGGGAAGCGCTATTTTCTTTCAATAATTGATGACTATTCACGAAAAGTATCCTTGTACCCTATGAGGGAAAAATCAGAAGTTTTTGAAATTTTAAGGCAACATATTAACCGTGCAGAAAGGTTTTTGGGTAGACAGGTTAAGGCAATAAAGTCTGATAATGGCAAAGAGTATGTGAATTGGAATTTGAAGGAATACTGTGCTGAAAGAGGTATTATTCACGAATTAACAAACACATTTACCCCAGAACAAAACGGCGTGGTCGAGCGATACAATCAAACAGTAGCGGATGGAGCCAAAACCATGTTAAAGGAAAGTGGTATGGATTTGAGTTTTTGGCCAGAGGCTATGCTCCATTTTACTTACACGTGGAACCGTTTGTGTCATAAGAATCAGGTGAAAACCCCATTTGAACTTTTTGGTGGTACAAAACCTTCGGTAAGACATCTAAAGCCTTTTAGATGTGTAGCATATGTAGGTATCCCTCGTCAGAAACGATTAAAATTAGACTCTAAAGCTTGTAAAGGATACATGGTGGGATATGCTTTTAAAACAAAGCTTTATCGTATATGGTTGCCAGATAGTGACAAAATTGTTGAAACCATAAATGTGTCATTCGATGAGAATACCAGTTTTAGGCAGAGTATTGATGGAGCAGTGCTGGGCACCATTCAGGAGGAGTTGCAGTGGGTTCCTGCTACTGGAGGTGTTTTCGAGGAAGAAGACGTTGTTGAGGAAGTCAGACCCATTTCTGACCGCTCCAACGACTCCCTTGAATCACCTTCTGGTGCGGAAAGGCAGGAGTCTTCTTTGGGAGATGGTTCTCCTTCTACATCTCAACCTACTTTGCGAGACACTCGCCGGATGAGAAAAATTGTCCCAAGAAAAACTGGTTCTCGTACAGATGTATATTATTTTGACATAGATAATAACTCTCAACGTTTAAGATCATCAAGGGAAGTGATGGATTACTGTAGGGATAACAATGTAAATTTTGAACCCAACTTATTTGATTTTAGAGGGAATAATACATATGAAGGAGTAGTGTCAAATCCTGGTGTTAGTAGTCCTAGTGTGGATATCTGTCAATCACAATCTTGACTATATGATCTGGTAATTCCGAAAACACACAAACAGGCGGTAAAATCAGATCAGTGTGAGGAATGGAGGAAAGCTATGAAAGAGGAAATTGATACCATGAAAGAAAGAGGCGTGTGGCATTTGGCCGAACTACCACCAGATGTAAATCCTGTAGGCTGTAGATGGGTGTATACGGTAAAGAAGGATGATTCAGGAAATTGTTAGATTTAAATCTCGTTTGGTGGCACAGGGATTTAAACAAATAAAAGGTGAATCATATGACGAAACGTTTAGTCCAGTAGTAAATTTCAGTGTCATTCGTTTTTTCTTTTCTTTACTAGTATCTCTTAAAAATTGGTTACACACCCAATGTGACATTAAATGTGCCTATTTATATGCACCTCTTTCAGAAAATGTATTTATGTCACAGCCACCGGGTTTTGTTGAGCCAGGTAAAGAGAAATTATTTTGTAAGTTGGATAAGGCAATATACGGTTTACATCAGTCTGGTCGTGTTTGGTTCTATGAGATTAACTGCGTTCTTTTAGAAATTGGCTTTGTGAAACTGGAATGGTGTAATTGTGTCTATGTGTTGGATTCAGACTTAATTTTACTGTTATATGTGGATGACATAGTTTTTTTTGGCAGGTATAAGAAGATAATAGATAGAGCTCTGGAACTTTTGCATAGACATTTTGATTTGAAGATATTAGGCAAAACGAGAAAATTACTTGGTCGAGTTTGAGGAAGATGGAAATAACTTGCGGATTCACCAAAAATCCTATATTAAAGAGGTGTGTAAAAGGTTTGAGTCGTACAGGTTTCCTATTTCATCTCTACCAATTAGTAAGGGCTCAGTCTACTCAAAAGCAAATTGTCCTAAGTCTGATGAAGAGCGTAGAGAAATGTCACAGTTGCCATATCGTAGTATTTTGGGTTGTCTTTCCTTTTTGGCTAATAGATCTCATCCGGATATTAGTTATTCTGTGAATATCTATAGTCAGTTTCAGTCAGATCCCGGAATAGAACATTGGTATGGTTTGCTCAGGTTGTTAGGATATGTAAATTATACTCAGGATATGACCCTCAGTTTATCATGTATAAAACCCCAATTAGTCACTTACTCAGATGCAGACTTTGCAGCCAATAGAGACGATAGAACTTCGTTAGGTAGTCAGATTATTTTCTTGGGTAACTCTCCCATTTCATGGCGAACATTTAAAGAGAAAAGTGTTAGTTTGTCAACAATGGAGGCTGAGTTCATAGCCATGACCAAAGCAACGAAGGAACTTCTTTGGTTTGATAGAATCTTGAGCGAGTATTATAGAAGGAAGGTTATCACTGGGGAAAGGGTAAAATCAGTATTATATGTAGACAACCGTGCCACTATAGATTTTGTAAGATCACCCATTGAGAATCATAGGAGTCGACATATAGATGTCAAGTTGTTTTTTGTACGGGATTTGGTTAATGAAAATACTTTTGATTTAAATTTTGTCCGGAGCAAGGAAAATCTAGCGGATATCTTTACTAAACCCCTCACCAAGTTTGAATTAAAAAGATTCATTGAATATGTCTTTAGAGTTTGTTCTTGAAGCATTTTTTGAAAGTTTTGCTGTTTTAGAATTGTTTCATATTATTCTGTTTCTAATTTTGTATAAGAATGTATTAAATGTGTATTAGAATTTAACTTATATTGTTCAGAAATTATATTTTGTTTAAAAGGTATTTGCTTGGTGGACATTTAAAGTTCCACTGGAATGTGGTGATGCTTCTTGATAATCCATTCCTTGGTCATAGGTGCCAAGTTCCCACTAATCTTCTGTAATATGTGGTTTAAACTGACCCAGTTTAACGACGCTTCAAACCAGAAAAAATATTGGATAAATCTTTACTTATTTAATTTTGGGTTTCCAAGTGGAATTTATTTTAATTTCATTTCTTAGAAAAAGGTGCGAAACGTGTTAAACCTGGGTCAAATTAATCCACATATTACGGAATATTAATGAGAGCTTGGCACCTCTGCTTGGTGTCCGAACGTCCCCGGGATACGACTCGCAGGGGTGCAAATGTAATCTAGTCAGAGTGGCATCTGGGGGTGGATTTGTCAGTTGTTGTTGCCACAGGAAGGTCTTTTTGCAGGCATGTTATATTTATTTCAGTGAGTCCCATTTTATTTAGTTAATATATGGAAATGCCACATTATATCCCATTTACCTTGCAAAATGCTTATGTTATTGTCTTTAATTATTTAAATTGTTGTTGTATTAGTTTATATTAAATTTTGGGGTTGCAACCTATTTATTTATATATTTAATTGTTTAAATTGTATTTTTGGAATTTTTCTAAGTATTGATATTTGTGAATTTGGTGTTGAATTCTTAATTAGTAGTATAAGATTGTGTTTGTCTGGGTTTTGCATGACATTTCTATCTGAGGTCCGGAACTCGGGTGGGAATGTTCATTCTTTTTATATGTAATAGGAGAATTTTTGTGTACTATTGAGGATTTTTTTGTATTATAAGTAATTTAGGAATAATTCTACTGTTTTGGGAGTAAAATATGGAAATTTGATCTGTCATAATGGCATACGTTTTGAAAAGTTGGCATAATTGTACTGTTCAATTGTTACAGGTTCCTGGTATTTTTCAATGTGTGTGATTGGAATGAGAAATCGTGGCGCCACGTAAGAATGTGTGTATGAAAGTTGAATGCAGTGCCGAAACTAGCCATTTTGGCGCCCGGGGCAAACATGGATTTTGGCACCCCCCCCCCCCCCCCTCCGCAAAGAAAATTTCCAAAGCAAATTTTTTCTAAGTTTCTAAAATTTAAAGTATATAATCAGAAAATCTGTAATACTGAACTAAGTAATCAGCTTTGTCAAATACTGACTCATTAAAACCTTGAAAATGGAATCGAAAGGAACCGTAAAATATTCCGCTTTATACAAGTTTTAATCTTAGGAAGTATAGTTATTCATATTCTCAGGGGCGGATTTAAGGGGTCGCGATGGTCTCAAAGGGCCTCGCATTCAAAGGGCCCCCAAAATTCTCTTTTGAGTTCAACGAGAAAAATTATTTTTTTTATCAAAGGATTTTCTTAGCAATTTTTTTAATTAGTATTACTTCATAATTTTCATGTAATTTAAATAGAATATTTTTTATACCATTTGCAATTCCCAGAAATGTTTTAGTTATGTTTAAACGTTTTTCCTAGTCTTCTTTTCTATTAGCAATTATCAGAACTGTGAACGGTTGTGGAGGGTTGGGGTGAGACTCAAACTTGGATATGAGCTGAACGGAACCCTGTTACTGTTAGAGACTTTTATGACGATTTAATTACACAGATTCAGAGTCTAATTAAATCAGATCTGATAAATCTAAATCTGGATCGTGACACTGGGGCCCCTGATTTAGGGGTCCCCCACACTTGGTATGCTGTTTACATAAAGCTGATATTCAGAATGCATTTGACTTTGTTACTGATTATAATCGATATTTTGCATTTTTAGAGTATGATAAGATTAAAAACAAAAAGAAATCGAGCTTGATTATTACAGGGGCACACGATGTATTTGTCCCGGAAATTTACATCTGGATCTAAAAAAATATTTACAGCAAAAGAATGGGGCGGCAAAACACGTAAGAATGGCAAAAAGACGAAAACAATTTTTTTTTTTTTTTGCAAAGACTACTTTATTAGCCATGGCACCCTGTGCGAGGTTCTTTTCTGCGTCTCTACAAATGCTATATTCTTAAACAAAGGGGGGGGAGGAGAGGTTACTATTTTATCTTGCATATGTTTCACCCTCTTAGTTTTTAGTGTCGTTAGCAATAGCCAACCTCGCGCCCTTTAAAACCGGATTTGTATGTAAAAAAGTAATTGTAACAAATGGTATGGCGGCATTTCTCATTTATCTGAAAATGGCCAAATGACGAGAAAATAATTTGGGAGAATAAAGGCTGGGGCGGCTGCGGTTTTATTAGTCATAGCAACTTGGGTATGGTTTTCTCCCTGCACCCCTACAAATGACATTCTTTTTCAAAAAAAAAGTTTTAACAAAGAGTTTTATTTTGCGTATTTTTCAAATTATCCTTTCAAATATTATTTGTTTTTAGTATCCCAAGCAGTCGCCCAACCTCGCTCCCTCTAATAATACTAGATTGGATCTGGATGAAAAAGTAATTTTAGTAAAAGTAACAGGCCTGCATATTCCAGTTGCCGCCAAGGACGGCAAAACGCTTAGAAAGCTTTCGCAAAAAGACGAGTAAAAAACTTTATGGAAGATAAAGCCAGGGTGGCGCCCTGTACGAGATTTGATTTTTTACTGTACCTTTACAAATGCTATACTTAAAAGAAAAAGATTTTACTGAGAATTTTACTTTGGGCATTCATCCCCCAATTTGTGTTTATTGTCCACGGCAGTCACCCCTCACCAGTAGCGTAGCTAAGGGGGGGCAAAGGGGGCGGCCGCCCCAGGCGCCGCTGCTAAGGGGCGCCAAATCGAGATAGGTTTTTAATCGAAGTTATGTCACATATTTTTACAATAAATAAAAATTGTTGACCTTTTTGTGTGTGTGTATGTATGAATTTTTCTTTAGTGAAAATATTTTATTGTATCCAAATAATGAAAGAGAAAGCTTCTGTAAATGTTTGTAGGAATGATTTAACACACTTTGTACCTTACATGATTACGTACCTGAAAGGAGACACAAAATGATTAAATGGATGATGGGCGTCAAATTGAGAGATGCTTTAAACAGAAATTATCTCACATATTTTGACAATAAATACGGATTGTTGATCGTTTTGTGTGTGTGAAGAAATGCGTTGAAGAAATTCGGCGAAGAAGGGGGAGTGGAGAGATCCATTGAGTGGCAATCGTCGCTCCTCACTGTCGCCAGCTTATAAAACAAAGAGCCATTTGGCTTCACATTTTGATATTAGAAAAGCATTTATTTATTTCTCTATTAGCTTTCGCGCTCATTTTTGTGTTCTTGGCATTTGATCTGAATATTTTCGAAGTAGGACTTTTCAGTCTTCCAAGTACAGCTAGTACAGATGGCTACGTGGAAATGGAGTAAAGTCAAAATTATTCTCTTGGCTTTGTTTACTGTTAAATGCAAGTAAGAGTGTGTGATCTTTGGAGAAAAAAACTATAAAATTTAAAAGTAATAAAATGTTGAAAAAAAAGAACTAACTGAGAATAAATTATTTAAAAAATTGCAACTCTGAATCCTTTAAAGGGAAATAATAGGATGCAGTAAAAAAACTTTTTCACATGTTTAAAATCATCGGATCTTTAGGTAATTTCACGATAATATACTAGGGATGTCTAAATACATTTCTAAATAAAAAATTCGAAAATTGATATTTTTGGCATTTTTTGCAGTGGCACTTTTTTAATTTCAAAAAATCGATTTTCCTCTCCTGTTACTTGAGTGACAGACAGATTTCATGATTAATCAGTCTTCTAATTCAAATTAATTAACAATAATAAAAAATGTACTTTTTTAATTTTCACTTTTATAAGCATTCCCATATCTTAAACTTTCATGTCACAATAAACGTTAATTTGTCATGGAACTCGACAATTAAACATTCACGGATTTGATTTACGCTTGGTAGAAAGTGCGAACTGATGATTTTATTATTATTTTTTTTAAATTATAATGTTTGCTCTGTTCTTTAAAAAAAAATATTTTTTAAAGCTATGAAATAGAAAATAAAAGCTTTATTTAATTATCTATTCAGAATTTCAAAACTGTTTTCACAACGTATAGTCATATATATATTGATTTAATGACAAAAGAGATTTGTTTATATTATTAACCTTTTATTTTTTATTCATATTTTCTACATTTTAATGTTTAAAATATTTCATTGTAGCACTTTCACAATCAAATGGGATATTTTGGCAAGTTTGATTTAGCACATAATTAACTCATTTTGTTTAACTCGTAACAGTTGTAACCATAAAGATTATTAGGCTTATCGCCTGCGGCCGGCTAACGAAAAAATGCCTAAAAATTGCTTTAGTTTAAAATTAAGTTCTTAAAATATTAAAATGATGTATTATCGTAGGGAATATACCTGCATACATAATTTTTATTTTGCAACCTATGAGGAAGTTAGTGAAAAATCAATTAGAAAATGTCATCTTTTCGTATAAATACTAAGTTATGTTAAATGAGAGTGTAATAAATAAAAATAAATTAAATATTATGAATGAAATCTTTATTTATTAAATAAAGACACAAGTATAAAGATGCATAACCAAAGATAAAAATAATGGTAATCATAGATAGTTTTATAACAAAATGTTTTTAGATTTTCAGAAATATTTTTTTTAAAGAGCAAAATTTTATAAAAATAAATAAAAATAAAAATTCATTAAAGCTACCAGAAAAACGGGCAGACTAATACCAAATTTTTGGAGGTTTACTATGTTGGAAATCAAATTCTCCGATCGTTATACACAGATTTTTTTATAAGTCAGACATGCTATTGCAGAGATCATCTGCATACTTTTTATGCCTAAGCTGTAATATTTTATTTTTATAGTCACAATATTATAAGCTTTGGGAAGCAACCGAAGTTACACCGTTACTTTTAAACAACAAACTCATAAAGTTTGTAAATAGTTTTTAGATTGTTTTTTAAAGCAGGATTAACGATCACGAATTTAAAAAAAAGGCCAAAGAAACAGAAAATAACGAAATTTCATCTGAATGGACAAATATATATATCCTTCTTTCTCTTTTGGATAATCAATAAAAATTTTACGGTAATTAAAATTTGCAAACAGGGTGCACTTTTGTAAAATTTTAAGATGCATTTTTTTATTGATTATTAAATGGTTTTATGAAAGTTTTATTTAATAAAGCAAAAACGCAATTATTGTGATCATATTAATCTTGTGTTAAAATGTTTAATTGAAAATCTTTTGAAGAAAATTTTAAAACTACACTTTTCCTACAATTTTTAAGTTTTCACAATATCTTTTTTTCATACTTTCCTTACAAATGTCTTTTATAACTTTAATGCCCAGATTTTTAAAAAGTTAATTAGTTAATTGCAAATTTTAAAATAAAATAAAAATTACTTTTTACTTAATTTTTTATTTAAAATAAACTATTTGTATTGTTGAAAATTCTATTTTTAATTTTATGAGATGCACCTTAAGAAGTGTCCAAAACAAAAACAGCGAGTCAGTTGAAAAATGAAAATTCTAAAAGTGTATATAAGTGTATGTAGTGGTAATTGGCTAAATATCGCGAAATTTGGCGATAAAAGAAGGTCGCCTTACATGAAGTCATCTTGGCTATAGCTGTCTAAGTGTTCACCTATTTCAGTGCTGAAGAAAACTAGGAATCTTCTATAATCGGGTTCACGCAATTTAGCTTCGTGTGTTTGAGTAAGATTAACTGAATTCTGGAAAACTAAGAAGAGGGAACTATCTTTTCTTCTCGGTACAAGCCGGGAGGACTTTTTTTCGTCTTGAGAAAAAAAAAATGTGGTTATTTCTTTATTTGAGGGGGGGGGGGCGCAAAGTTTATTCTTGCCCCGGGCGCCGAACAGCGTAGCTACGCCACTGCCCCTCACCCATGACAAAATGGAAAAAGAAGAAAGCTCCATGCTGTGAGAAAAGGGAAAAAATAGAACAGCCTTCGAGGAATATTTTTATCTAATAGAAAGGTCAAAGTGAGGAAATCGTTTGCTAATTATCCATGCTGGACAGTGCAGTACCGTATCCAGACGACGTTGAACAGTGCCATATACAGACATGAGTAGGGACTGACCTTGAAAAATGTTAGTGATTCTCCTAAACCACAGGAAGAGATTTAAATGATAGACGGTATAGACAGGATATATTTGGAATGGGAGAAAGAACATAGCCTAAGAGAACAGTTCCTTTTTTATTCATTTGCTATCTTGTATTGTAGATGAATCTTTTTATCTATTTGTCTATTTTAATGCATTTGGTTCAGTTTTTCTTTTGGATTTTCCGGCTGCGAGACTTTTTATACAAATTTCATATATATATACATTTCTATATCAAACAAAACCTGCATTTGGCGCCCCCTTCGCCTTCTGTTCTGCTGGCACCCGGGGCTCGTGCCCCCTCTGCCCCCCCCTAGTTTCGGCCCTGGTTGAATGTATGTTGGTGACTATATGATATGTAATGTGTTGTGTTATTGTTTAATCCTTGGTTTTCAGGTGCTTTGTAACTTTAATATTTTAAGTATCACGAAATGTCCTAAGGGCATGTGGAAGAAGCATGTATTCACATAATGTCTTACAGGCATGTGGAAGAAAAATTGTATCAGTTATAATTATTGTAGAATTGCATTTTAAAGTTCTGATTGATTAGTCTTGATATGTAGAATTGAAATTTATGAATTTTTCTTGATCTGTTGAAGTGAAATTTTCTATCTCGTAATTTGAACTTTTTGGATTAAGTGTTTCAAGAGATTGCTGTTGCTGTAATAACATTGAAGTTTTTTTAGCTTTGATATGTAATATTTGAATTGTTTCAAGATTTAATGTTGTATTGATTTAAGTTGTGTTAAATAAGTTTTGAATGTTAAATGTTTATTGTGTGTTGAATTGTTTAAATTTTGAAATGTTTTGTTGAACGTTTATGAATTTTTAATGATTGTTGAATAGGATGAATTTTTTTTTTTTTTTTTTTAAACTTAAGCTTACTTGCCTGATGTTAATCGCTCTGGTGCTCATGTTTCTTGAAGGTGTTGTCGGTGCTGGTAATTTTTTTTAGGTATATGTCTTAGGTATTTTTTTTGAGGCTGTTGGCAGTTTTATTAAAGGTTTTGTTTTCGGTTAACTAAATTGTGGTAATGGATTTTGATTGGGAGTTTAATGAACTCATTTTTACCTTTTTGGTATTCGGAATAAGTGATATGAGGGGGGGGGGGGGGGCATTTGTTAGCAATTCCCTCAGTTTCTTTTCATATCACTTATAAATAATTGGTTTATATATTACATATTTATTTAGTTATTTTATATCTTGAACTTACCTTTTGCTTTGCAGCTTTTCATATTGTTTCGTTTATCCATACGGCATTAATGTTATTTTTTTCATGTGCTTTGAGATCACGTTGCGATGTTTTCCTGCCGAGCACGTCCGCGATCTGTAATCCAAATGGACAGTAGCGGTGTTTGCTGAGAGATGGCGCTGCTAATCCACGAGCGCACTTTCGGTTTCGACACGTGCATTGACGATGACCTTGTACCGGATTGGTTGGAGCTGGGGGCAGTTCCTGTTTACGTTTTTCATTCACGGTGTGTGCCGGCGGAGATGATGTGTATATATAGTATCAGTCGCGGTAGTTGATGGGTCGCTGATATGTTGTTTTGGAAATATGAAACGTCTGTGGTTGTCTAGACTGTTTGTTTTTGAAGGAACTCTGGCTTATACTGGAAGGCAATGATGAATGGATTGATAGTTAATGGAGTATTTCTTTTTGAGCTTATTTATCAGCACGTTTTTACTTTGAATGTTGTTGCAGTTTAATGAAATACTTAATGTTTCTGAGGCTTTTAAAACTTTTAATATGAGCATCGGAGCGACATGTTTAGCGATATATTTATTAATTGATTTTAACTTTTAACATCATCATTCTTTTGTTTCATCATCTAAATTATGTTTTAGTTTCAAGAATATTTTTGTTTTACAAATGCTGTTTTTTTTCTTAACGATTTAATAAAAGCTGATGTTTTATTTTAACTTATTTGGTCATCATTTTAGTTTCTTTTACACTCACTGCTCATGGAAATTATGAATAGAAACAACTGCATTTTTAACTACACTTTTACATGGTCTTTATTTCAGCATACGCTTTCAGTTGCAAATTATTCTCTGCTTAGTGATAGGATGTATTAATATAGTGCAATAATATAAATATTATAGGAGCTTTAGTTTTTGCACTAGTTATATGAGTAGTCTCATATAACAATTTTGCCGATTTTTTCTTTTAATGGCAACCTAGCCATTGTATTAAGTTATTCGTTTGGCACGGTCTTGAAAATTGCGCCAACCAAAAAGTCACCAAACTTATGTTTATATGTTTGTGTGAGTGTAAAGAATCTGTTCCAAACTGGATTAAGTGACACATTGCAGCAGAAATTCGATATATGATCCTTTCACTTGTTTTCTTTGAAAATAATGTTTGTTCAGAAAATACTAACATTTCATTGGATGTGAAATAATTTATACTTGTCTGATTATCATCACCCCTATGCTGTGACATTTTCTGTTATTTTTATTTAATTATTATCAAGAGTAAGTTCTAAACTCTTTTGAGGTTTAATTGTATTTTTAAACTGTCAATCATATAATCTATATTAAATTATATCATTTTTTTTTTTTTATTTATTGATGTATTGCGTATAAGACCACTTTCAGTGATGTCATAAAATTTTTTAAATTCTGCATCCTTTGGACTTAAACACTTACAAAAACTCAAAAATTTGAGACACATTTTCAGACTCATTTTTAAAAATAAAAACATGTAACTTGGTGGCGTGATTTATGAAGAGATTTATAAGGGATCATTTGTTTTTATTTTTCGTTCAATTAATTTGAAATTGATTTACAAACAATTATTTTCACAGTATGATAGTTTTTTTTTGTTTCCAGTGCTATCGCTTCTGGAAATTCAGTTCAAAATGTCCACTTTGACAGCATTTTTTGAAATATATTCCGTCTTTATCAAAAAATCGAGACAATATGGACATTATAAAGTTTCTGAATAAGAGAACCAGCCAATTGGATATATTTTAGAGCAAAAATGAATTTAAAAATGTGTCTCGAAATAAGCAGTTTGGATTTGAATACACCCCTAATAAGCTGTTTGATTCTGTAAAACAAGAGGATCTATCGGAAGTTTATAAGATATCTTATGTTAATGAGGGGGAGACATTAAATATGACTGGGAGAAAATTTAGTATCAGGAAAGGGGAGCATGAGTCAGACATTAGATTTGTTCATGCAAAAACAGCTTTATCAAGGTTATATTTGGAAGGGGGGGGGGGGGTTTAGAATAATGTTTAATGTATAGGTGCAGATTCCCAAAATCTGTAAGGAGCCAGTGGCTCCTAAACCCCAAAAAATCCAGTGGCCACATTGTGAAACAAACGCATAAAAACAATAGCATTTATATGTCTATATGGGATTTATTGTTTACTATTAAAGCTTAAATGTAATAAACAGTAAATTTTAAAATAAAATTTACACAAAACTTAAATAAATGATTTATTTTTTCTTTATTAAAATTGGGCAACAGGATTTTATAGAATCTTCCAACCATAATTGTATACAGTTTGTAGGAATAAATATTTATAATGTAAGGCCACAAATAAACGATTCTGTAACTTTTTTGTTCTATAGATAAATGCCCCCCCCTCCCCCCTCCAAAGTGTTTTTCATAGCTGAAAATAAATGCTGGCATGCTATCACCATGCTAAATCACCATGGGCATTTGCATCAAAAAGTATGTCTATAAAAATCAAAAGAAAAAATATTTATGAAAAAATATGGAGATTTATTTTCTTTTAAGTTTTAGATTTTAATAAAATAAATTGAACAATTTTTGACATTCAGGGATAATTTCTTTTTAAAGAAGAAAACGGGAAACGTAGATCTGTGGAAATGTGGTATCCATGCTTAATCATGTTTTTTAATTATGAACAACAGAAAAAGTAAAAAAGGGTAAATATCGCAGAAAATGTGCAGAATTGATTTAAAAAATAATTTTTTTTAAAAATGCGGAAATCTGACAGTCGGGGGAAAAGGGGCATCCCTGTAAGACACTTAGGCGACTTAGACATGGAAAGTTAGTGGCCAAAGAAAAAAATCCAGTCGCCACGTGGTGACTGGCGACCATGAATCTGCACCTATAGTTTAATGACAGTAAATTGATTTTTGTTTTAAATTGTTATCTAAAATCTTATAAGGGAGTCCATGGAAATCTATACACGTAAAAGGTTTAATCTGCAACGTTACCTTTTCCTATAATATTTCAAATTTATGGTTGGAATTACTAAATAAATATTTTAATTAAAAGTTGAATAGGGAGAGCCATGGGAGTAAAGAATCTTAAATCAATGTCTTTGATTTCTTTTCATGATTGATGATAGAGAGGGAGTTTATGTGTTTTGTGTGTTCTATATATTTCGTTGTCCCGTGTCATTTATCTTGATTGATGTTGTATTCTTGTGATAATGGTTTTTATCTCGAAGGAAACCGAAACATGTCAGTGGTTTATTTATGATATATGTATATTTTGACATCTTACTTAAGTAAAAGAAAGTTTTTATGTATTTGTATGTTTATGAAAAGGTGAAGTTCACTTTTAAATTTTAGGATTTAAAAAACATTTTCAGCATTGAAGTAAGTTTTTTTAACTTAAACTTTGAAGAAATCATCTAATTTTTATAACCACACTCTTCATTTTCATCGGGAAAGTTCGTCAGTCAAAACATTACAAACTTCATCTTGCATGTCATGAATCGCAGAAAGAAAAAATCAGCAGTATTACCCTTTAAAAATTTTCTAAATAATTAAAAAAAACCATGAACATTTCAAATAAATTATAAAGAATTACAAGAATTTAAATTCCATTTATCTTAAAAAATATTTATCATTTTATATTATTAGACTTTAAAAATTTTACAACTTTAATTGAAAGCATCGCCTCCCTCCCCACACCGCTAACAATCATTAATATTCGAGGGTCATAGAAAAAACATCCCCGCAACATTAAATGCCAAACCTATTAAGGTAAAAACAGCAGAAACTAGAATTTTAAAGATAAGGGAGACCGGTTCACACTGGACCTATGGACACAGTAGACCACCCCCTAATATTTTATTTATTTAAATTTTTTTTAAGCTTCTCTTCTATCCTAATCAGGGTTGTTTGATTTAAATCTCGATTTAAATCATGATTTAAATCAAATGATTTTTTTAAAAAAGTCTTCGATTTAAATCAGTATTTTTAATATTGATATTTACAAGCTGAATAAGGATTAAATTAATCATTCGTGTTCAAATAAATGTCATTATTCATGTCAGATTAAAAAATACCTTTTAAATAAAACTTTTATAAGTTCAAAATAATTATTTTATAAAAGTAAATGCAACACTACATTCAAAATATTATTTATCCATGGTGCATCCCAAAATAAATACTGGCATAAATGCTCTCTCATTTTTAAACTTTTGTCTTTCCTAGATGATCACTTCATTTTTGCAAGTTAGATGCTCAAGCTAAAGTTAAATATATTCAATATAAAAGTATTTAATATAATAGTATTTTCAGTGAGGAGTTACTTCCTTTAAAGTAGATTATACATGATTCACAAGTTTGTTTTATGTTTAGTTGCTTAGACCTGCAAATTTCAATATCCCATATGTTGATAGGTGATGTATTGATCATATAATATGATCGATATGACCAAATTGTAACATAATAAATACTTAGACTGTTTGTCTAACATAGAATTCCAGTTTCATGTTTCTTCTATAACTGAAAATAATTTAATCCCTGTGACTGATACCTTTGTCCTTTTCTTTTCCTAGAATTTATTGCTTACTGCAATGGAAAATATAAGATGTGTTATTATTCCTTATTTCTAAGCTAAACAGTCAAGTTCTACTGTTAAGTAAGCATGATTGATTGCTGAAATTGTCAATGGCTGACGGCTGGATAACACTGACGGTTGACAGTTTCGTACTTTTTGTTATGTGATTTGATTACCTTGCGTCTTGTAACTGTTTTGTAATAATTAATATAGTATAGTGTGAAACACAAGTCGGGACAAGAATATCATTTACTAATACTAGGTACAGTACAGAGAGCTTGTGGATACATTAATACATAAGAAAAATGGCTGGCAAAAAGAAAGATCCAATGTGACTTTATTTTACTGGAGAAAAAGCAAACAAAAAACTACTTGTAGGAAATGTGTGAAAGCAATATGCAAACTATGTAGTGTAGAAATGGTAGAGATTGCGCCCCCCCCCCCCCAAAAAAAAAAAAAAAAAAAAAAGAAACTTAGTCTGTGTGATAAAGATGACATTAGTGAATCTGAATCAGTTGATATAAGGGTTGCTTTTTGGTTGCCAAAAATGTATTTTCGTCAGGACAGTGGCAAAAAAATGGAAAAAAAAACAGACAAAAATTGGCAAAAACAGAAATTGATCAAGATTGTAATTTAAACCACTGATTTTAATCTGTTAAAATTATGATTTAAACATTGAAATCATGTATTAAAATAAAATCCTTAAAACACTGTTTTACAATACTGGTAATTTTTGCCAGGATAGTTTTTTCCACTTAGGCAATAATTGGCCAACCCTGGTTTAAATACACATATATATTTAGCATTTTTTGCTGCATTTATTAAGTGATTAGATATTGTATATATTATTGGAGTATAATACCATAATGAAAAATTTAATAACCTAAATTAACTAGAAATTTATACACACAACACACATAGGTATATCTTATCTATAACAATTTAATAGTAGAAAAATATGATTTTAAGTTTTAAGTAAATCTGAATTTGTTTGCAAAATTTTTTTTTATTTAAATTATTTTGAATTTTTATATAGGAACTGTAATAAAATTAGTAAAAATGTGTAAATCTATGCAGAGAAAATAAAATAAATACATGCGCAGTACACAAATAATATTAATAAAAAAAATCTGATTTAAATCAAAAAAATCTGATTTAAATCAAATAAATCCGATTTTTTTGATTTTTTTAAAAAAAAATCGTGATTTTTATCAACCCTGATCCTAATAGACAACAGCCCTGCAATGATTATTTATAGCCTTCAGAAAAAATGTTTAGCTCAGATTGAACTATTTTATCCTGATTGGTTGTTTTGAGCTTCTAAAAGTAAAATTTTTCATCATCATATTTTTATTTTTTTAGTAATTAAAGGTTGTAGATAAATCCGATAAAACATCTTTTTTGCAAAGCTAAGATACTTGTTTTTATTTAACTTTAAAGTTAATATGTTTAAAGGAAAGCTATAAACAATATTAATATGATTATTTATTGAACTTCAACATGGGGTACAGTGGACAACCCACTCCTGGGGCACAGTGGTCCACAATCCATTCTTCTCCTGTAATGCAGAATGTTCAAAATATTTAATAATTGCTTATTTTCTATAAAGAAATATTGTTTTAAAGTAGATTTAACTGTAAAATAAAGTAAACAAATAAAAATAACAATTTATTTAACATAGTAAGAAATATTTTGTTTTGTATTTACTGCCTTTGATAAATATAACTGTAGTCTAATTGTTGATGATTCTATTCAAGTAAGATTCATGAGATGCAAATTGAATGGAAATCAGTTTATTTCTCCTGAAACTGTAGATGAATCTGCTGTTGATGTCAATGATTTCATAATGTTGCTCTCAGACCGAAAATTATTTCTTGAAAATTCCAGGCTCAATCTTACTCATAAGTACTTTGGAATTTCATTTGCAAATTTTAATGTGCGCTGATTTTTTTGTACTTAAGTAATAACTTCAACTAAATTGCAATTGTTCCTGTATTAATCTGTTATTATTTTCAAAATATAATTAATTTTTTTGTTTTTGTTTCAAAATGTATATTACTATGTTATTTTGTGGGTGAAGGGGCAACAAAAAAGAATTAGATTAATGATAAATAGATTTATATTCAGGGACCGCGCTAAGATTTTCAAAATGCTAGCCAGTACATTAGCCAAATTAAAATATTTTTAGCCAAATTTATCTATAATTAGCCGAAAGTATATAATACATTTTTTATCAATAACTCTTTCAGCCCTGACTCCTGACTTTATTGAATGGGTAAAAAAGCATTTTCACACTGCATTACATTTGCTGCGTGTCCAAAAATTGTGCCTATTTTTTTCTTTTTTAATTTTTTTTAGTTATACTCCATCCAAAAATAAAAGTATTACCTTAAAGCATGGCTGCCAACTGTTCCAATTTTTGCATACCACTGAAATTTAATAGAAATTTTTGCCTTATTTAATCGTCGAAATGCTGTGGTTAAATAAAGCAAAAACTTCTATTAAATTTCAGTAGTATCCAAAAATCGAAGAGTTTGGTAGTTCTGCCTTAAAGTAAAGATTAAAATTAAACTGTCACCATTTAAAAAACCCCCCAAAAACTGCTGATTAAATTTGAACTCGGTACTGTTTTATTATTGTTACTTTTGTGGGCATAGCATAGGGGAGACCGGTACACACTGGACCTATGGACACAGTGGACCACCCCCTAATATTTTATTTATTTAAAAATTTTTTAAGCTTCTCTTCTATCCTAATAGACAACAGCACTGCAATGATTATTTATAGCCTTCAGAAAATATGTTAGTTCAGATTGAACTATTTTATCCTGCTTTGTTGTTTTGAGCTTCTAAAAGTAAAATTTTTCATCATCATATTTTTATTTTTTTAGTAATTAAAGGTTGTAGATAAATAAAATAAAACAGCTTTTTTGCAAAGCTAAGATACTTGTGTTTATTTTACTTTAAAGTTAATATGTTTAAAAGTATTCTATTCAAGTAGTATTCTATTCAAAAGTAAACTATTCAAGTAAGATTCATGAGACGCAAATTGAATGGAAATCAGTTTATTTCTCCCGAAACTGTAGATGAATCTGCTTGTTGATATCAATGATTTCATAATGTTGCTCTCAGACCCAAAATTATTTCTTGAAAATTCCAGGCTCAATCTTACTCATAAGTACTTTGGAATTTCATTTGCAAATTTTAATGTTAGCTGATTTTTTTGTACTGAAATAATAACTTCAACTAAATTGCAATTGTTCCTGTATTAATCTGTTATTATTTTCAAAATATAATGAATTTTTTGTTTTTGTTTCAAAATTTATATTACTATGTTATTTTGCGGGTGAAGGGGCAACAAAAAAGAATTAGATTAATGAAAAATAGATTTATATTGTATTTTAGATAATACTTAATAGTGGTCCACTGTACCCCGGTGGGTGGACCAGTGTATATAATTTTTGTTTTTTGAAAAACGTATTGAAAACTATGTTGTGAGAAAATTATGATGGATGTAAGAAGGTTTAAGGAATATTCAAAAATATTTCCATACAGATCGGTCAGTCTGTTAATGAGAAAAAAAATGTTTACTGAAAAAGTGGTCCACTGTGTACCGGTCTCCCCTAGGGGCCGTTCAAGTATTACGTAAGCATATTTTTAGTCATTTTGTACCCCCTCCCCCCCCCCTTGTAAGAAAATATAAGCAAATGCTAGACCCCCCCCCCCCTTGCTTACGTAAGATTTTATGACAGTTTATACATCAAGACTTCTTGACAGATAAAAAGTTACCAATAAATTACATTATTAATCATACAAATTTATATAAATAGGCATATAGGGATTGTGATATCAAAAAATATAAAATGGTTTTAATATATTGTTGTTTATTGCATTAAACAAACCATTGTTTAAACCACCAAATTCATTGTTTAATGCTTATGTAAGAACTGTCGTGACCCCCCCCCTCCCCCTTGTCAGAGAAAATAAGCAGACTCTGGACCCCCCTCCCCCTTTACTGCTTACGTAATACTTGAACGGCCCCCTACATATTTTTCACTACAAACTTTTTTAAAAAATCATCCGCGTTTCAAAACATGATTACAAGAAAGAAAAGCTCCCAATAAATTATTCGCCAATCTTTTCGCCATAATAATTTTTTATTCGCCAATTTCATGATGTATTCGTATTTGGCGCATAGGCAAATGACAAGCACGACCCCTGATATTGTATTTTAGATAATACCTAATAGTGGTCCACTGTATCCCGGTGGGTGGACCAGTGTATATAATTTTTTTTTTTAAATGTATTGAAAACTATGTTGTGAGAAAATTATGATGGATGTAAGAAGGTTTAAGGAATATTCAAAAATATTTTCATACAGATCGGTCAGTTTGTTAAAGAGAAAAAAAATGTTAACTGAAAAAGTGGTCCACTGTGTACCGGTCTCCCCTATACTTAAATAAACTTTAGAAATTATCACTTATGAAAATAATTTTACCTTTTAAAATTTACTTATTACTATTGATTAAATTAAATGAGAAATAGGTCAGGTCTTTTACTATAGCTCTTGGGTAAATGTCATTCTTTCATTCTTCTTTAGCTCCAATTTGCTATAAACTTATTATTGCAAAAGTAGAATGAGAAGATACTGGTGTGAAAAAATAAGATACTGTAAAAAAAAAAAAAAAAAAAAAAAAAAAACAATGAGCAAATGAGCATATCAGGCTTTATCTGCAAATTGAAAAACAATTATGATGTAATGTTAAAAACTGTGATAAGCAAATATCTATTAAAAATGGTTTGATGAGTCAAAATTTTTTGGCTCTTAATTTCAAGGCTTTATCTAATTTTTATGTATATTTTATATGTTATATCTGTTATTTATGATTGTTGTATAATTTATATCTGTTTACATTTTCTGACTAAATAAAAAGTCACCCATTCCTTCTAAACTTCCATTATTATTTATTAGCATTTGTTACATCCCTCCAGGAAACTGAATTATAATAATTGTATGTATACAAAAACATAAACAAGGATTTTTGATATGAACAGATTTATCCTGCGATTTTTAAAATGGAAATCATCGCTAGTATTTTTTAATTTTTCAGTGGGGTACTTTCCCGACAATTTTCCATAGTCATGATACACAAACAAGGCATTTGGCCATGATTATAGGATGAAAATCATGAATGTGTAAAAAATGTGACATGTTTATGCATTTTTGGCATTAAATACTGCTGTTTGATCATAGTTATTTTTTATAGAAAGTTGTCGACAGGAAAATGGACAAGTATCAAATGAGTTTTTAGATCATATATAAAGCTTTTTGGAGATATTTACCTCAAGTGACATACCCTACCCTAAATAAGCATTGCATAGTAAAACACTGAGTATTTGTATCCTCTGTTGCAATATTATTAATGAAATTAACCCCCACATCTTTATCAAATAAATTAAGCACCAAATAATGGAAAGTTTACATGATCACTTATATAAATTTGGAAAGGGATGGAAGATAAATTGAGAATATTACTAATATAAAAGTTTTGCGTTTGGAATTTTTTATTGAAATTTTTATACTCAAAAAGTATTGTTTCCATAGACTGACCTATATGTCTATTTTAACCTAATGTTATGTGCTCTTAATAATTGGGTTTCATACAGTTCTTGTGGATTTAAATTCATATTGGTCATTGAGTTACTTCTGTTACTGGATGATATTTGTTTCGTAAAAGTAAATTTTTAAAATTTGGTTAAATTTCTTGGTTGTTAGGCTCCTCACCCAGGGGTGGGGAAATACATGGTTTTACTCACCTTTGACGAGTGGATTTTCTGACGAGGCAAGTGAATTTTTAGGCAGTCTTTCTAAAATTGCAGGCTAAGATATGTCATTTTTTACTATAGTTCATTATATTTTGCAACTTTCCAATTTACCACGATGTAAACATGGTACTAAGTTTAATCCTGTACTAAATTTTCCTCTGTTGTATATATTTCTTAATTTTATAGAAAAAAAGTTAGCAGTAGTAATTGACTAT
Source organism: Maratus michaelseni (assembly GCA_963931845.1). NCBI lineage: Eukaryota > Metazoa > Arthropoda > Arachnida > Araneae > Salticidae > Maratus > Maratus michaelseni. The sequence continues at coordinate 146,352,574 of OZ007599.1, read as the reverse complement.
TTTTGAAGTCTCATACATTTTGTCATAACAATTTTCAATTGTACGTTGCATCATGCTGCCTGGTAAAATAAATCTTTGTCTGGTAAGATTTTCTAAAAATTCCCCATCCCTGTCCCCACCTGTTATTTTCTATTAGACAGGATTTCAAAATTTTTGCATGAATCCTGTTATCTTGCCCTGAATTTCATATTCTGTAAAATGAAGTGTTTTTTACAGTTTAACAACCAGAAAAACCTCACACATAATGAAAAGGAACACCTGCTATCAAAAACTATCGAGCAGAAAAAGAATGCGGCAAAGTCTGTCAATTGCTCTTTGTAGTTTCTCCCCCCCCTCTCTCTCCCTCTCTCTCTCTCCCCCCCTCCCCCCCTCTCTCTCTCTCTCCCTCTCACACACACACACAGGTAGATTTTGTAAGAAATACTACCTATTACATTCTTCCCTAAGTTGGAAATTAAATTTTTTTTTTTGCAGATCTATGCCGATCAGGACTCCCAGAACCCTAAACCACCCCAGTTCAAAACTTTATGTATCCATCTTTATATCACTTTTTTATGGACGCAATAACTTCCATAATTTTGCACAAATCTCTTCCAAACTAATACATAAAGTCAAGGGGCATAAAAAATCTTGGTCAAGTTCGTTAATGGGAAATGGGGGGGGGGGGGGTGTTGTGAAAACAGAAAAAAAAAACCAACCATAACTTTTTAATTATGATACATATCGAATCCATTTAAAGTTATTATTACTTCTAGGAAAAGGGCTGAAAATTCATGTATGACAGATTTTTGATATCATTAAAAATGGCCCCAAGGGGGAAAAAAAGGGGGCTTTAGAAGAAAAAAATTCATAACTTCGTCAATTCATAAGATATCAAATCCGCTTAAATTTATTATAAATTCTCTTAATATTATCTAAAACTTTTATATTGACAAGTTTTTTATAGGACCAGCCCTTATAGTAAAAAAAAAATTTTTTTTTTTAAATCCCTGCCGGCTCCGCCTGCAAACAAGTTTGGTTTTGAAGTGAGTGGTTCCAACTGCCGCATCATGGCAAAAAGGTAATTTCTTCCGCAATTCCCAACAAGCAGGCGCCCACGGTCTGCGTTTTCAAAATCTACCTGTGCCTGTAGGCCGAGCCGTCAGGGATTTTTTTTTTCAGTATGTTTTCTTTTTAGTGAATTTCCAGAATTGTTTCCTAAATTTGGTCCTATTAAGTGGCATGCTGTTCCATTTATCTGAAGAAAATTACTGATATTTTTCAATTTTGTTTTGTTCTTGTTTTTTCCCCAACTGAGTGCTGCCCCAAATAATTGTATTGATAAAAATATGGTTTAGGTATTTTATTTAAATAAAAAAAAATTCTGCCCATTTGTTTTTATTGAATGTTCTTCTTATTAACATGTATATATAAAAAAATTGCATAATGGAACATGCCTTTTTCTTCTTTTAATAGGCATAACTTTTCAACAAAGTTTCTATATCCTGAAAATAAGAAATATGGACAGTTTCTGAAGATTATTAAAGTAAGTTTAATATAATCTCGTTTTGAACATACTGTTTGCTTGCTGTTTTTTTTTTCCATGTTCTTTTATTGACTTTTTCCCTTGTGAAATTTGAAGAAATCTCCAAGTCTGCCTCTAATTACAAAAAGGGGTAAATTTTCAAGCTCAATTCCTAATTAAATCAAGCAGGGATATTTTTCATGATTTCTTGTTATACAATGAATATGAAAGCTTTCTTTTGATGACACATTATTTTCTTATGAATTCCATTAGTTCCTTGAAACATTTGTGCGTATGTTGTAATTTGTTTGAGGAAATCTAAATTTCTTGCTTCAAACAAGTAGGCCTTTTCAAGGCAAGGTTTTTATAGTAAATTGCTAATGACATTTATGGTAAAAAACACTTCTTCACTTTTTGATATAAATTTGATGCAGTTTATTCCTGTTTCTTTGCAAATGAGATTTTTTTTTTTTTTCTTCAAAGACTACACTTTCTGTTTTACAGTATCATCATTATTATTGCTGAAAATATGTATAATATTTCTTTCTTCATACAAAACACATTGTATGAAGAAAAAAATATATTATATAACAGATAGTTTTGACTTTATTTAGGCAGTGATGCCGGGGATGTGCTATAATGCATTATTTAAGCAAAAAATTGGAGAAGGGATGCATTAATATAATTTTTATGACTCCTTCAGGATGCATAATTTTTTTGTTGAAAGATCGCAAAAGAATATATGTTGTATGAAATACATTAAATCTGTGTTATTTCTAAAAGAGGACCCCTTTTTGTAAAGAAAGACCTGATTTTTTGGAAGTGTCTGGGTCCCAGGGACTCTGGATTTCAAAAGTCTAGTAGCATCACTGAATGTATGACCAGACCACATTCCAAGAGCTTTGATACAGCAAGTATGGGATGGAGAAAACTGGCTTAAGGACTAGGGTCCAGTTCCCTCTTGGGTGTCTGGTTCCCAAAGCTGCCGGGAGACTCTGGAACGTCCCCAAGTCTTGTGCTGTGGTTCTCCTTTGAGCATGGGTTCCACTGTCATTATACTGTCTCAACGACCATGTCGTCAATTACTTGGGAGATGGGGTAATGCACAGATGATGGTACCGGTTGTAGAGCATACAGAACTCATCCTGGTTGTGCTCATTAAAATTTCTTCAGAACTTGGGTATGGCAGTTGACCTGCCTTCGGCAGTGCTCAATTTTATCATGGGTATGACTTTAGCAAAGATATTTTTATTGTTTCTGGATCAAATATATATCCAGTAGTTAATTTTATGGCCACTGTTTCTAATTATCCTCATCTTAAAAAAAAAAAAAAAGTATAAGGCTGGTATTTAGTAATCATAGTTTTTTTTAAACTTTTTTATGTAACACTTTTGTATTTTGTAATTACCAGTGCATGTTTAAAAAATATTTGGATATGGGAAAACTTAAGTTTATGCATACTTCTGAACCAAAATATAAAAATTTTAAATGCTAAATTTTAATAACCCAACTAAAAAGTTTCTTTTTTGAAAAGAAAAATTTTTGCAGGTGGAATAAATATATTTGATACTATAAAATTTACATCATTGTATTTATTATGATGATTTTTAATAAAACTGTATCATAAAAGAGAATATATATTTTAACTTCAAAAAACAGATAAGGTGTTTCAGAAAAAAATTAGACAAACTTTTAACAGGTGGTAGTACACATCAAAACAAGCAATTTTCATCAAGGAATGCATGTTTGAAAATGAAATGCAAAGGCACTAGAGCCCTTGCTTGGAAGTTCCCTCTCCACCTGTTAAATAGGGTGTTAGGAAATTATCATGGTTTTATGTTCTAAATGTAGTTTTTATCACTCTTATTTCAATCTATTTTGCCTTAGATCTATTTCACATTTCTATTTTTATATTCCATTTCAATTGTCTGAGTTTTGATTTTATTTACAGATATTATTTATTTAAAATTTTTTTAAATATCTCATTTGCATTTCAATATTTTTAAAATAATTTTTTTTTCCATAGGATAGTTGGGGTTGATCTCTACAGAATCTGCTTTTTACTTTTTTGATTTTGTTTACAGTTTTTTTTTTTTTTAGGATATTTTCACTTTTGGAACCGATTTTGAAAGATTGAAAAGTTGTCAGCAAGATAGAACACTTAAGATTTTGAAGATGTTATAAAAACTTTTACTTCTAAAAAATTGAGAAGAAAATTTATAAAAACATCATTAAATATCACAAAATTATTAAAGTCAGTCAGTATTGGTTATCTTAATAAGTACCGCTTTCAATAATATATTTTTTTAACTCAAGGCTACTGTAATAGGTGCAAGGGCCCCATAAGCATCTGTGCTCAGGGCTCCCAAATTTGTAAATCAGTCCCTGCTTGTGGTTTGATGTCCTGCAGGATTTATAGTCAAGCAGTAACATGAAATATTGAGAGATGTTGCTGCATTAAAAATAAGTTTCCCTTTGAGGAACATGATGAAGTGATATTTTAAGTGATAAAGTTGATGTTTTAATACGCGAGAATAAGTCAGTGAATTGTGTTGCTATATTTACCTGTCAATGTATATGAAGGATGATGTTTCTGGAGTTAACAAAACAGTGCTTTTAATATATTTTTTTTTATTGCTGACCAAGAAATTTTTTTCCTTTTGCGAAAGCTCTGAAGTGTAAAGATGCTTTTAATTCTTCTTGTGGATTAATTAGATGGCAGCTTTCAGATCTTCTCATGAAAAATCATTAAAATGCTTCCAATTTCTGACAGCTTACCTTTCTCCATGAATCTTTTAAATTTTGTTTTAGATGCTCCACATTTGTTAATCCTCTAGCTGCAGCCGATCTTTCAATTTCTTATATAAAACCACGGTCTATTTTTCTTCGTCACTTATAATAGTTATAAGTATTCAATGACACTGGAATTAACAAACAAATTTATTTCGAAATAAGTAAAAGCAGTTTCTTCATGTACATTATAAAAACAAAGTTTTATTTCAAAATTCAGGTGGGAATGTGGCATTTATGGATTCAAAATATTTCAAAAATCGCAGAACTTTCCGAATGACCTAATATATGAAATGATATATGTATTATAATTGGTAAACGAATCTCTCTATTTCAAAATGAAAGAAGATAGATTCAAAGAAGAAATAGTCTCCTGATGCTTAAGTACTATAAAAATTGTAGGCAATGCCAAAATAGCTTACCCTGTGGAATTGTATAGAATAAGTGAAATGCGATAGGCACATTGCCCGCGGCTGGAGGGTTAAAGGAGAATAGTAATCTTCTGCACGGTAGCATATTTTTTATTTCAATCATTGCTTGATGTTTTTGATTTAGATGTGGTGTAAGTCACAATGAGGGATGGGACATCAGTTTTAGGAGGTGTTAAAGTTATTAATAACCTATTGGAAGTGCCCAGTAACATTTCTTAATATTTTTCAAGCAGTTGTAAATAGGATTGTGTTTTCAGTTTCAATAGGATGCTTTTTCAGTACAAATCGGTACGAATCGGGGGAAAAAATTGCGTTGATGTATGCCATGAATGAAGTCAGTGGCATGACACATTTAGCTAATGACCTAAAACATTCATGGCTAAAAGAGAATAATTTTTGGTCGGTGTCATTAAATTTGTAGCTCTGGGATTATTCAGATATGTTCTTACATGTAGACAATAGATATGGGCATGCGATTCTTCTGTGAATTAGTGGAATTCCTCAAATTATTATTTTTTTCAGATTTCTGCAAAATCTATTCGTCAATCGACGATGAAAATAAATCAGGAAATTTCCTAAATTGGTCACGAACTTCTTGAGAACTTTCATGGGAAAATCTACGAATTTTGTCAATCGCTTGTGAAATAAACTGTAAATTTCGTCAATTACTTGTGGGATAAAACTGTAAATCTTATCAATTAGTCACGAAAAAAGAAAAAATGTGAATTTCATCAGTTGATTGCAGAAAAAATTGTGAATTTTGTCGATTGTAGAAAAGAAAATCTCGAATTTCATCACTTGGTCAAAGAAAAGCGGGAATTTTGTCAATCGGTGGTGAAAAAAAAACTGTAAATTTTTTCAAACAATCAAGCATTTAATTTTATAATTTATAATTTTATCTTTTATAATAATTTTATTTAATTAAAATTTTGTTTCAAGCAAAATAAAACTGCGAGTCTTGTCAAACAATTGTGAAATGAAACTGAGAATTTTACCAATCCCTTGTAAAATAAAACCACGAATGTCATCAATCGCTCACAAAATAAAACTGCAAATGTCATCAATCACTCATGGAATAAAGCTGCAAATCATCGATCCCAGAATCAATTGTGAATTTTGTCAATTAGTTGCAGAAAAAATACTGAATTCTGTCAAACAATCCTGAAATAAAACTGTGAATTTAGTCGTCAATTGCTTGCAAAATAAATCTGTGACTTTCGTCCATTGCTCAGGGAATAAAACTGTGAATATCATCAATCAGTTGCAAAAAACAATCTCGAATTTTATCAATTGATTGCAGAAAAAATAGCAAATTTCGTCAGTTGGTCGATGAAAAAAGCATGAATTTCATCAATCAGTAATGGAAAAAGAATTGCAAATTTCGTTACTTGGTCAGAAATTGCAAATTTTATCAAACAAACGTGAAAAAAATTGCGAATTTCGTCAAGAAGTCGGGGGAAAATAATAATGAAAATCTATCACAAAATTTGAAATTTATTTTATCCATAGGGATAAAAAAGTAAACAATTCTTAATGATTTAATGCCAACAAAAGGTGAAACAAGGTTTATATAGTGTTCAGTCTTTCTCCATCCACAATGTCACAATATGAATGTCAGAAATTGTTAAAATTATTTTATTAAAATTTAAAACTTAATAATTAATTAAATAAATAAAACTTCTTCATATTTCTTTGATGGTATATTTTTTATTTTTATAGACATTTTTTTTTTGTCATGCTAATAAATAGCAGAATTCATTACTGAGCTCATTGAAACTGTTGCTGAATCACCTCAGTGGATTTAAAATGCTGCAATTTAACATTCTTCCACTGAGCTCTTTGAATCTGTTGCTAGGTTACCTCAATTGTTATAAAATACTCTGAACTAAAAAAAAATTATATTTATTTACTAAATAGTATAAGTTTTCATGAATGGTGTATTAACAGCACGAGCAGGGAAGACCGAGCTGTGTTCGGTCAAAATTAGCTTTGAGTTCAAATATCATGACCCATGACCAAAATGACCGACTAATCAAATTTTCTCAAACATGTAGCCAAGCCCAATTGTCTTCTCATGCCAAAGCCCATAGGATATAAAATTTAGTCAATCTGAGCCATTTTTTAGATACAATTAGCTTGACCCTGACCCATGATGACCCAAAAAGACCCACTAATCAGGCTTTCGCGATCATGTGACCTAGCCAAATAATTTTCTCATGCCCAAAAACCATAGATACAAAATTTAGTGCAAATCCTCTGAGCCATTGTTAAGATAAAAATAGCTTGACCCAGGACTCATGACCAAAATGACCCACTAATCAAAATTTCTCGAACATGTGACCTAGCCCAATAGTCTTCTTGTTCCCTAAAACTGTAGGATACTAAATTTAGTTCAAATCCTCTGAGCCGTTTTTAAGATAAAAATAGCTTGATCCATAATGACCCATGACCAAAATGACCCACTAATCAAATTTTCTTGAACGTGTGACCTAGTACAACTGTCTTCTCATGCCGAAAACCATAGGATGCAAAATTTAGTCTAAATAGTCTAAGCCATTTTTTAGATAAAATTAGCTTGACACACAGTGACCCAAAAATGACCCACTAATCGAATTTTCTCAGACATGTGACTTTGCCCAATGATTTTCTCATGCCTGAAAATCCAATAGTCTTCTTGTGCCAAAAATGGTAGATGCAAAATTTAGTCAATCATTTGAACCCTTTTTTAAATACAATTAGCCTGACCCTGACCCATGGTGACCCAAAATGACCCACTAATCTAATTTTCTTGAACATGTGACCTAGCCCAATCATGGTTTTTTGTTGCCCCAAAACGGTTGGATACAAAATTTCGTCAAAATCGTTAGAGCCATTTTTAAGATAAAATTTGCATATCACACACACACACATACAAGATTTGCTCGTATTAGAATATATGATTAAGAGTACAGAGAATAACAAGTTTGAGGAAAAGTGAGGTTTACAAAAAAAATAAAAAAAAATAGTTTCTGTTTTCTTTCATGTTTTAAGCTAGTTGAAAAATAGCTTTAGTTATAAATTTTATTGTTTATGATTTATATAGTTAATTATAAACAATATAGCTTACAAAATAATAAATGTTGTGAAAAAATGTCATAAATTTTACTTCATGCGTAATTTCCTCTTTTTTTGTTATTTTCTCAGTGGCATCTTTGTTACCCATTTAAAAACAGAGTTATTGATGTCGTCATATGTAGGTACATTGTTTAAATCTTTTCTTATCCATATTCTTACTGATTGCATGCACAAAGATTTTTTTAAAATTGTTGAGACACTGCTAGCTGGTATACTATACTTAATAACCACTTTTTTTCCTTCATACCTTTATCAACATCATCTAAAAGATTTCATTTATCCAAAAAGCACAAACACTTTCTTTTCGACATTTTGAATGAGTTAAAATACACAGCAGACACAAGAAACACATGTAAAGTAGGAATTCAATAGATTTACACCTCCCACAACAGGCTCACCCTTTAGAATGTATAAACAATTGCCTTTGTGTAAATGACTTCTCCCAGAATTTGGAAACTTCCCTTTGTTATCACAGTGGAGGAAGTCAGAATCGTAATTGTCTTACTCTAATTGATATTTTTTCTTCAATACCATTGCGTCACTGCATCTTTTCGATTATTGAATGTATAAAAAGGGATTTTGACATCCCCCCCCCCCCCAAATGTCAGCGCCATTGTCTCTGTGTGAGAGTGAGGCGATAGCAAGTGTCTTTTTTTTAGTTTGAAAAAAATTGTTTTGTTTAGCATCAAGCAGAATGGAAATGATTTAAATGTGTTCATTTTCCACTAAATTCAAACATCCATTACAACATCAACCTCTCCATTTGAATGATGTACATGCATGGAAGTGGAACAATCTTCGCTATATAGAATATCATTTCTGTAATATGTATGTATAATTTACAACATGTTAATGGTGTTCAAAATCAATGTTCGGCAGAAAATTTCGTTTAGTAGTAAACTTTGTTAAAAAGAAATTCCACTGTATTTTCATAAATTATTCATATTTATTACTACAGTCGAATCTCGTTAACATGAATCTCAAGGAGAATCAAAATTTTGTTCATGTTAACAGTAATTCATGTTATCAGTATCAAATCTTTGTACTCGTTTTTATAGGGGAGTACAAAAACAATTCATGTTAAAAGTAATTCACGTTAAGCGTGTTCATGTTAACGAGGTTTGACTGTATTTGGAAAACTAGTTATTTTGTACATATCTTATATTTATAGTAAAGTGTTCCAAATTATGGAAAAGCCCCTTATCCAGAAAACCTGAGGTAACTTAAGCATTCTGGATAACAGATCCTATTACTGTAGTAAGATCAGTCTTAGGAAAGAATTAAAGTGTCATCAGAGTTTATAACTTTTGGTTGCCAACCTCTGATCATTTCATTTTTGACATTTTTTTCTCTGAAAGTATACAATATATAAAAACAACAATTATTACACTCAAATACTTCAGTCTTAAAGTTTATTCATGAATTTTTGTGTACAAAAATAATGAAAAAATGGAGAGTTATAGCACGGCAGCTATTCTAACATGCATAAAAAATATTAATTTTGGTCAGAAATTAAATTTCTTTCTCCATGGGCAAGATAATTCTAATAGCTACAATTTCACAGTTTCATTAAAATATCCGTTAAGAACTTAGTTTGTAATCATGTTCACAGACTTAAAAAATGACATTTCAAGAAAAACAACTATAAGTTTTGAAATGAAATAAAATGTATATAACATTCATAAAACGATGCTATATAACATGTGTTTACATTTTAAACAGGCCAGCTAGCTTGCATGAGTAAAAAGAGACAGCTACTACAAGGAACAGCTGGTGAACCGACTGCTGTCGCTGCACAGTGGGGGGCAGTGTTTGCTTTGGCGATAAAAAAAAATAAGTTTTAACTATCAGATTGACTTAAAATTTTGGAATTGGGAATTTGTTATATGGAATTATGCTTTCACATAGTTCCATTTGCTTAAATTCTATTTTTCCGAAATTTATGATTGGAGGACTATTGATTCACAAACTTTAACAAACATTTTATTTGGTGTTGTGGTGCATTCTTGCTCAATTGTGGTTCTGAAACGTTGTCTATAAACATCCATTCATTTCAAGTTTATCTTTTATCCTATGAATTGTAAGTCGCATAAGTGGATCTGCCTGAAACTCCCTGCAGTTTTGTTTTTGTACTTCTGCTACATTTTCATACTTAAATAGTGTTTTAAAATAAATTTTCTTTTTTCAAAAGTTAATCTTCATCCATTCATTATTTCTAATTAATTACACTTTGAAAAGAAAGAAAAATTAAACAGCTATGACTCGTTAAATAGTGTATGTATACATTTTCTGATGCACCCTGTGTATATATATATATACATATATATATATATAATATGAAAAGCCTACTTTTAATTTCTCTCTGTATAATTTCATTTATTTGTTTCTTGAATATGGAACTGTCATTTGTAAAATTTATTTTATATTTATAGCATAATTTAAATGTATTTTTTAACAGGAATTATTATGGGTCAGGTACTAAAGAAGATAAAAGAGCATGAAGATAATTTAAACCAAGTTTGTCAAAAAGTTGAAGGTATTTCATTTTTGCTTACTATCATTTTTATCTGGGTGATAATTTAAAGTAAAAATAAAATGTACTTTATTTTCTGTTATACTTAAATAGAAGCATAATACTTTTCAGTTCCATGTAAAATTGTAGGATTTTTTATATTTAGTTCAATTTGGGAGAAGGATGGCATAATAACAACCTTTCTTTCATGGAATGAATGTTTTTTACTTATTTAATAAAGCAGTTTTTGAGACACGTATTATTTATCATTTATTTTTCAGTTAAAGTAAAAACAGAGTTGTACTTTAGTATGTTATGGAAAGTAGTATCAAATGAATAAAAGAAAAAAATGAACTAATTAATAAAAATTTTACAGATTAATTAAATTTTTGCTGAAAGGTTTAAATTTTTTATTAATTGTATCTCTATTATGTTAAGGGCATATAATCAATTAAGGATTAATTTGAATGTTTCAAAATTTTTGCGAATTTTTCATTTATAGTTCTAAAAAAATACATTCTTAATTTACGATCAAACTTCGAGTTGATTATTGAAAACTGTAATAAATTAAGATTGATTACTTTCAATTTCTAAAAGCATATTACGATTATGTCTCTATTTATGATTACATCTTTGATTGCCCATTTTTTAAATTTTAGATTACCAATCTTTTAAATTTTAAATTATGATTACATTTAAATTATGATTAAAGAATTTTTGCTGAATTATGATTACCAAAATAGCCAATTATGATTACAATTAGGTTACATGGATTTTATAATCTGTATATTACAAACTCCTCTTGGTTCAAATTCATTGTTCAAATTATCTTTATCTTATATAATATGCACATTGTACAATTATGAATGAAAAACTGCATTAGTATTGTTTACAGTTCAAAAAGAGTTAAGCTTCATCTGAAAGAATCTTTCCAATCAAAATCTTCCTAGTTCTTTTGAGGTTTGATCATTTACCACCAGAAATTCTTATGAAGTGAGAAAAATTCCACAAAAATCACACATTGTTATATGAAAATACGTATTAATATTGAATATTCAGAAAATGCCTCAGCCATATAGGTGAAAACTGGAAAATTTAGTTAGTAGCCAGTGGCCGGTAGACTCAGTTTGATTAGTGGCCACTTTTTAAAGTTAGTGGCCACTATTATGTTTCAAACTTTCTTGACATCTAGATAAATTATAATCGTTGTATATAAACATATTTTTCTATAAGAGTTTTATACCTATTGTATGAGTATGAGTGTATTTCGCATTTTTAAACAGTATCTCTTGAAGAAAAATAATCCAACTGGTGAGCATGTGGCAGGAGTCGAAATATTGAAGATACTGAAATGTCCTTAAAATCTGCTTGTATCCGGTGGGAAAAAAGGAATAAATTACTTAAAATGCATGTGGAATCAAAGCTGATTAATGTATTTTGCAGAATAAAACTTCATTTCTTTAAAAAATAATCCAATTAAAGAATAATCAGAAAATCATATGACATAAAGAAATTGTCATAAAAGACTTCGACTTGAAGTGGGTTGATGACAATCGACAGAAGACTATTGACAACTTTTGTTCCTAATGGTCCAGTTTCATCTGATTGTTTGCCTGCATAAATTTCCATTCTGTATGTATATCTATTGCTTCCACATATCATCCAAACTTTAAACTGAAAACGGATTGGTTTCCCACGGTTAAACATTTTAGAAGAATGGTTCCTATAAAATGGAATCATGGATTCATCTATTCTGAGTTTATTATGAAATATTCTAAACTGAAGGAAATTTTTATTCAGTTTATGATAAATTGGTTGAATCTTACCCAGTTTATCACCAGATTTCAGTAAAGAATTATCCAACAAATGAAAGTTTCTTTTTAAATCCCTAAATTGTTTCTTTGACATGATGGAAGAGACTATAGGCACAGATGTGTCTTCAAACATACTCCAATAATCATTTTCCGATGGCACATGTTGGTAGCAATAAAAGTAAACCAAAAAACTGAGTATTGTCCTTCCAATCTGTTTGTAACTTCACACTGTGCTGAGAAGCATAATTTGTCGTCATCTCTTTTAAATAACCTAAGTACTCTTGTAATATAAATTAAAAAAAAATATATATTATATCAACAGTTCCTGCTTCCAATAATTTCCAGGATGTCACAAATGTTTTGAAGAGGTTCATTTTGAATGACCCTATCAAACACTAAACTTTTCTTCCATTCTGGCAGTGCTAGTTTCTTTCTTGTTCACTTTCCACTTTCTCCTGTTCCTTTTCTTTTTCCCTTTAATTTTAGGAGCTGTTTGATCACCAGAGATTATATTCGAAGAAGTGGGTTCTGTGACAGGTTCATTACTAATTTCAGCAATGGATATTTTCTTTGAAAAAAAAAATACACATCAGCAGGTATAACTGGACACAAAATATTATCGTCAATATCCTTTTCTTCAGAGATGCATTCATTTTCATCCGGAGAAATTTGGCAAATTTTGGGCTCTTCATCAGAAATATCAGATACATAAGATAATCAATAGCTTCCTCTACATGTTTGAGTGTCCTTTCCATATTTTTTTTTTAGTTTTCTATGTTTCTTTCGTAATAACTGACAGACAGCAAAAAGTTTAACCAAATAAAACAAACTGAAAACTATTATCTAACTGAAGAGTGAAATCCTAATGAAAGGCACTGAAGGGACCCTTCTATTATGGTGATTCCCCTTTGCTGCGGGAAGGTTCCATTTCACAGAAAGGGGTGAACTGGCGTACTTTGGGCCATGTCTCTACAAAGAATCTCGCCTCTATTCACATCTTGAAGTCCGCGAGAGGTAACAGATAATGAGTCGATGGACGTGCCCCGAATGCTTCAGTTTGTCAGTTTCCTATTACAGCACATAGCTGGCACAGGCCAATGTTCCCATTTGGGAACATGATTATTGATTGATAACCTGTGCAAATGTAACAAAATATTTTTTGTTATGTGCTGTTGTATATTGCTCTTGAGTGTTTTCTTGAATCGTAAAAACATTTAGATGCCTAGCAGTCAAACGTAAGTAATCTCCAACTATAATATGATATTTTAAAAATAAATTGCTAATAAATATGGAATGTATATTAGAAAAAAAATCTTTACCTTGCATATAGGTGTTTAAATTTTAAGTTGGATTTAACATTCTCCAATACGTCAGCATCTGACAAGCATATTTTGCAGTTATATTTTAGAAATTTTACTCCTTTCTCATTCAAATATAATCCAGATTCATTAAAATTTTTATTGCTTTGTCTTAAATTTTTTACTGCTTTTGTTTGACATTTGTATAATATATAATTGAAAACTAAAAATATAAACAAGCACTAAGGAAAGAAAAACGACAATGAGTTATTCAAAAAAATTGCTGTATGGAATTTAAAACCCTTTTTTCTTTCTTTTAAAAGAAAGTTTCCTTCCCAGATTCTTACATTTGAAGGAGGGTTGAAATAAATGTACATAAAACCTTAAAAATAGTATTTTTTTCCTTTCTCTTTTTATTTTTTTATTCTTGACTCCCAATCTATGACACTGACACATAACCCCTGGAGTTATCACATCCTGGTTCCTGATTCACATTCACTTGTACCTCACATCTACAGATACTGTCATCCTAATCTCTGACCCTACCTCAACCCACTTCAGGATGAACCTAATGAGTTAAAAACATGAATAGATTACCTCTTGTGACAATGTTTAGCTAGCCGAGTATTTTTGGAACTGGAATCAAGAGGGAAAATAAAGAGGTGTAATCATATAATAGTTTGCACGAAACTGCAGTTACATATCTTTTTGATACAGATTATATTGCAATTATGATTAGATTATGATTGTAATATGAGTAAAATTTCTTGATAATGATTATTTTGCAATTATTTCAAAACCAAAATTTATGATTATTATATGATTATACATTTTTTGTAATCAATTATAATTGACAATGATTACGATTACTCAAAGCCTGTTTACGATAATATTGTACTTTATGTAGTGCACATATAAATTAAAAAATTGAAGGGTTTTCAATGGATATCATAAAACTAGAAAGGACTTGTTACTGTTAAAAATAATAAAAAATAATTCAGAAATATTTTGTGCCATTTTTAAAAGTATTACAAATTCTGCAAAAATGTAGCTATTGAAAGTGTTTCTTAAAAGGCTCATTTTAAGTAGATGTAGTATCAAGCAGGGCTTTACAAATATGAAAAAATATAGTCACGTGCAAAAATGTCTAGCTGCCAGTAAAAAACAATTTGTGCTCCCCCCCCCCTTCCCACACACACACACATACATTATTTAAACATAGAATTTCTAAAAGCACATAAGTTTTTTATAAATTCATTGAGGAAGAACAATTACTAGTATATAGTAATGATGTATCACAAATTGCTTTGTATTCAACTCAGTTAATGAATGAATTAAAAAAAGTACTATAAGCTCTGTCACCAGTTAAAATAGTTTGGTTGCCAACAGAGTGCCAACAGTGATCTGGTGACTGCATTTGTTGAGCCCTGTCAGCAAGTATAATAAATTTGTAATGTTTATCAATTAACTATCATTGACAAATCATCTAAAAATTTAGTTTTACAAAATATATAGTTTAACCAAAAAACTAATTTATACTAATTTTGTTTTAATTTTCCTTTTTTCTGTCATTTTAAGAATTCAAAGATATAAGTAAAAAGATTTTTAAAATCTTCTGAATTACTTTCTTCATATGAAAAGAAAACATTCCATTAAAGCAGTTTTTGTCTGTGTGTCAGGGGCAGGGTTGATTGCCCCCCCCCCCCCCCAAAAAAAAAAAAACTTAGTTTTAAGCAGACTTGTTTTCTTGGGAATTCCTACAATTTTATAATATCGCATTGTTATAATGGAAAGTTAACAAAATTTGTTTTTTCATTCCTTCTTTCTTTTTCCCATGAATGTTTTTGAGAAATTTGGTACCCAACAAAGAGTGACTATGTAATGTAGTTCTTTTTCTGACTGTCAGTATGATAATGAGATATTTTCAGAGTAGGACTGGTTGTAGATAGATCCATCAATCAACGGTAACTCTTCTAAACAACTGTTTCCTCCTGAATGAACTAAACCCCTTTCACTGTCTTTGAAAAATCTCCTCAACAATAAAAAAAAAAAAAAAGGCTATGGAAGAAAGTTATACACAAGGCATCAGAATTAGTTAAAAGCTCGAATTGTCTGAAATTTTCTTTTGTTTACTATGTGCTTAATCTCATGCTTTTGTCTAGCTGTTAGCCTCTACTGAATAAACTTTCCCTAGAGACAAATTTTGTCTCTATAGGTTTTCTGAGGTAAAATCTGTAAAAACAGAACCTGTCTGAAACATAATGCTGTCTCTAATAGAAACATTTCATACTCCAGACTCAAGGAATACCATACATATTCTTTATTATCCAAGGCCCGAGAAGCCATCATTATTTCCAAATAGTAAACTTCACCATATTTAATCACAGGATTTCTGTATTAAATAAAGCAAATATTATTATTCACAAATAACCATCTATGGATGAGTGTTTGGAAACCACTGTGATAGATCATTATGTTAACATATTACTTTAAACTGTGGAATCACAAACTTACTTTTTCTGCTATTAACGGGGAAAATTTCTTATTTTGTTTTAAGGTTTCCCTGACCTTGCAGTTTTACCACCTGAAATAAGTCTGTATGTTCTCTCCCACCTGAATGCTACTGATCTATGTCTTGCTGCTTGTGTGTGGGGTGACCTTGCCCAAGATCAAATTTTATGGCAGAGGTATGCATTATATAGATATATATTATGCTTTGTTTGTGTGGTTTTAAATGAGATAATTAAAGCCTTCTGAGTTTTATTGATATTGTTTATGAAACTTGAAAAGATGAAATCAGTTTTTCTTTTTTCTTTTTTTTTTTACATACTTATAATCAGGCATACTTGCCAAGTCAGAAGTATCTTAAAGTACCCATATTCCTTTCTTTTGGTCAGAAACTAAAATCTTTTGTATTTCAGTTTTTTTCTTATCTCCCTAAAATAGATAATTCAAAATAATTTTAAATATTAAAATCAGGGCTCGAAAAATAGCATTCCCGGGATCCCGGGGAACCCAGAAATCATTTCTGGGAATGTATTTTTTTCCACTCAGGTTCCCGGCCGGGAACCTAAACAGAAGTGTACGCAAGTCGCCGTGGCCGCCACAATCAGCGATGAATTTTTATTCTCCTAAGGACCGCGGCGATTTTCAAAAGGGGAAGATGGGACAAATAACGCATAGAGTGCCGAGCACACATGGGAAAATTTAAAAATTATATATTGTATGTATATATTAATTATTTGTTCTGTATACGCTTAAATAAATTAGTAAATGCAATATGTAATGCTTAATTTTAGTGGGCAAATGCAATGCAACATTCCAATTTTAAGTTATGCATCTATAAGAATATGAAGGGAGAAGGAGGTGCTTTTGGATAGAGAACAGTCAAAACATTAATTGATAAACCATAAAACTAATATTTTTGTTTATTATTGAAAACTGTGTCTATGTGACACAATATCTTCATTCATTATGCTCTGAATTTATTAAAAAACTGGGATCACATAAATTTTTCTGGGAACCTACACTTTTTATGTAGGTTCCCAGCCGGGAACCTTAAAATTTTTGAGCCCTGATTAAAACTGAAATTAGTAGATTTCAGTATCACTTCCAGTGGCAATAGTAAAATCTAGCAAAATTATTAATGTCAGATGTTCAATCTCTTTGTTCACATTTGCATCATAAGGTACACATCATGTCCCCCCCCCTTTCCTTTTTACATTGACTGTTCTAGCCTTTTATTTTTTTTTCTCTACAATACATTGAAGACAATATAATAGTAGATTAAACATGTGTTTTTTAAAATTTACTACTAAGATAAGATTTTTAGATTACTAGTTATTTCCATTCCAGTTTCTCATATAGAAATCAGTGTTGCTATTTTGGTAAGGTATTTGTTAAATTTAGGAGAAATTGTATCCCCCCGCCCCCTCCCTTAAAAATATCAAGGTTTTTAAGGGGAAATATAGCCATTTTATAGTAATCTGAAATTAATTTCTATTTTCTTATTGAAATATAATTTATTACCACTTTTTTCCCTCCATTAACAACTCCCAATGTTTTCCCGGTCTTATTAATGTAACTATTAATAAAATTGTTTTTAAATTTTGATTTTTAATTATGTTTAAATCATCATATAAAAATAACCTAAATTAAATGCCTTTACTCTAATAATATTTCAAATTCTTAAAGTGATATAATTTAATGTGCCACACAATATGATGCATATCTTCCTGTTTTTTTAACAAATCAGCTGGCTTTTGCACATTAGTCTTGTTATTTTCATCTGCATCTGGTTAGCAGATATGATTAAGATGAATTCTCAGTTATTGTTTAATGATATTATTTTCAAATTATGTAGAATTATTGTTTTTGTATAACAAAGTAGGATCAATGATTATTTGGCAGACACAGCAAGTCTGATAATATTTAAATTAACTGTTTGTTAAGATCAGAAGAAAAATGTTTTCGTTGTCAAATGAAAGATTCAAGGTTGCAATATAATGAAAAGAAATTGCATTTAGATATCAAAATGTGCATGTGTGAGGATCAGTTTGAGGTAAAGAGGTGATTTTAAAGGATTTAAGGGGATCAGAAAGGTTTGAAATGATAATTGTAATTTTTATTATTAATATTTTTATAATGTTTGAAACTAAGAATATAGTACATTTTTCTCGATACGAAATATCTTAAAATTATGGTCCAAAAGGGAAAGCTTCAAGCTAAATGATCTCAAAACATTGTTTTTCAACAGTTTTGCCACAATACCTTTCAAACATATTAACAGATTTACATGTTTCTTTTTTTTTTCTTTTAAATAAAAAAGAAAATTCTCTGCAAACTATACATGAAAAAAAAGATAAATTTTTATGGATTTTGAATTTTATATCAGAATATTTGAATTTTTTTACAAAATTGATTTTTGTTGTAGGTATAATTGAGAGACAACATAATAAGCAGTATGAAGGATAAATGACAACTCAAAAATATGGAACCTGGACTTCAATATTGTACCAAAACTGGTTTTACAAGCTTAATTTTGTCGTACAATATTAAGACTTTTGTTAATGTTTTTTACAATTTAGCAAATATTATTTATATAAAATACAAATAAATAAATTCAAAAAGAAGTAGTGGTCTAAATTAATTACAGTCTTCCTGTTCTACTATCAAACTTCAGGCAATTTTCGTCATTTCGAACTTTTCTAGTCATTTCAAACTTTTCTAGAGTTCTTAACTTCTTTTATTCTGTTGACCCTTTCTATTACTAAGAAAAAGGTTGTAAATCAATGAATAGATTAACATTTTTAAATGCCTAAAACAAAATTACAAATAAAAACAAATATTTTGATTAGCAATTTACATAATAAAGAAAATTATATATATTTTAAAGTAAATAAAAAGAAAAAAAATTCAAAAGGAATATGTGAACTGTGACACTGATATTGACTTCGGGATTATGCGCAGTTGATGATTTAATTGACGAAAAATTATCTGGTGCTAATTTAAACAATGATGAAGAAGAATGTGAAGAAGTTACTCTACCTTCCTCTACAGATGCAATAGACTGTACTGAAAAGCTTAGAGCTTATTTTCTTTGTCAGTATACTAGTGAAAAAACATTTCATGAACTTAATTTGATTTATAGTGCTGTAATTAATACTCAAAGACAATTACTCATTTTTTTCATGTTTGCCATTTATACAAATATCAATATTTTTTAATGATCTTGTGTACTTCTGTTTTAAATTTGATGTGTATTAATAAAAAAAATATCCAAGGTTCATTTGCTATGCTGCAAGTCATAGACGGCTACGTTTTTTGCATCACCATGTTGCCACAGCTCTAGTGCCACCATTTTGATTTTTAATTAAAAAAAAATGTTAATAATGTTAAAGATTGATATAATAAATACCTTTAAACCAATTTTCATTCCATATATTTTTCTAAAAAAAATTATAAAAAAAATCAGTGATTTTTCAGTCATTGTAGGTAATGTTACTCCTAAAAAATATATGTCTGAAGACATGTTAATTTGAAAACTGTTGTGATTTATTTTGAAAAAAAAAATATATATATACATATGCCATTTTGCACAATGACTCAATTTATATATATTCTGTTTCAGCAGAAAAAAAAATGTGGTTTTCAAAAATGCATAGTTTCAAATAAAGTGAAAATTTTTACGCATAGTTTTACGTGGCAGTGTTCCCAGGTTTACCAAAGCTTTATTAATTATGTTCCAATATATTTAAAAAATATATACAATAAGAAAAAAATATTACAATTTCTTAATGGTCATAATTATAAGGATACTGCTAATAAAGTTGAATAGATACAATTTTAATAAGAAATGCTACTTTACCTTTATTTTGGAGACACTCAGCCATACAATTTGACGTGCTTAGGAAAAGTTTTTACAATTATGATGTTGGTATAGCTGCCCAGGGATTGTAAATAGCTTTATCAATATCTGTAATACAATATTGCTTGTCATTTACATAAAAAAATGTTCATTGCTCTGCATCCTTTCATCATTGTTTATAATGTTCATATTGTGTAAGCAAGGTAGTCAATCAAATAATGGGATTTATCATTGAACCACTTTTCCATAGTTTTTGAGGTTTGGCACAGTGCATTATCTTATTAGAAAATGAACTTTTCATCTCCTAAAAGCAATCATATGCTGAAATTTGTATTTCTAAAGTATGGGTGTGCAATTTGAGTTCATCTTCTAAGAAATAATTAGTTTTGCTTGAACTAACACAGCTCCCCAAACCATGACCGATCCTCCTTTATTTTGGTGCTGATTACACAATATGAACATTATTAAAAAAACAAATGAAGTTCAATGATGAAAATGTTTCATGCAAATGCAACGGGCTATATGGAATAGAGTGCACAGCACATGCAATATCATGTTTGAAGAAATTTGAATAGTGGCACATTCTGTCATGGTAAGGCAGAAATCAGTTAGAGCATTTGCCTTTACAGTAGAGTGGATTGCTAAGAAACATTGCAGGTACAATTTTAAGTGTTTAGATGATTTAAATATGTATAAATTATGTAAAAAGCTAATAATAGCTCTTTTAATGGATAAACACACACACACACAAATTTTTTTTAATAATTATAATTTTTAAATTTTCTGGTACATGCTGTTGGGAATCATGTAAATTGTATACAATGTTTATATATATACTTACAGATGTCATAAAAAAATATAATCTCCAGGAAATATAGTTATCACCATTTTACTTAAAATAATTATTGACCATGATCTAAATATTGATGTCTTAAATAAATTATGTATAATGTTTATATAGAATAAATGTAGCTGTGACTTTTAAAATAATTTTAACATCAAATTGCTTTCTATTCTTGTGAAAAAAAAAATATTTTTATAAAACGTTAGCCTTTTCTAAAAAAAAAATTAAAAAAAATCATGTATTTATAAACAACCCAGGAAATCTATTTTTAAGAACAGTTTGTTTTTGTGAGCTTATGAATAGATTTTTGATTCCTTAGAGCAATTAAGCTCATTATCATATATATACAGTTGAACTCGCTTATAACAAGCCCTGATTTAACGAGAAGCCGGATTTAACAAGGGAATCAGAAATACTTGGTTGGTACCATGTTAAGTCTATGGGAGCATAACTCGCTTTTAACGAGCAAACCCTGGTTAAAACGAGCAATATTTTTGTGATTTATAAAATTTCTATTGACTTCCACCTCTCCCGCTCAGCTGATCGTTTCTTGGAAAACTTCCTTTAACATTCCAAAGTTAACCGAAAGTTAGTGATGAGTCATAAATCCTGAGAGCAAGTAATGACGGCATTTTTCATTGTGTGGAGTGCCCTTGCAAGGACCTCCCACGGTGACAGCTTTAGTGTGTTCTAATATGTCTGGAACTGAAAAGAAGAAACTGTTGGTTATTGGCAAGTCCAAAAACCTTAGGTGTGTTTTAAGCATGTAAAAAAGCTTCCCTGTTGATCATGACAACAGCAGGAAGGCCTGGATGACAGTGGACATTTTCACAAAATTCATTTCAAAATGGGAGAGCCAACTAAGGAAAGATCAACTTCTTTTGTACTGTACAGAAATAAAAATAAAATAAAATATGTATAATAAAATAAATATGGATGAATTTTTATAATTTTTTACAAATTCGTTTTTTATGAGCACCCAGTTATAACGAGCAAATATCACGGTCCCTTTGCGCTCGCTATAAGCAAGTTCGACTGTATATATATATATATATATATATATATATATATATATAAAATACAGAATCAACAAAAATACTTATGATACATAAATTTTTGAAAATTATTTCTTAAAAAAAAAAAAAAAAAAGAAAGAAGCCATTATTATAATATAAGAAAAATCCCTGACGGCTCGGCTTACAGGCACAGGTAGATTTCGAAGACGCAGACCGTGGGGTGCCTGTTTGTCTACTTCGAAACCAAACTTGTTTGCAGGCGGAGCCAGCAAGGATTTTTTTTTTTTTTTTTTTGCTATAAGAGTTGGTCCTATAAAAAACATGCCAATATAAAAGTTTTAGATAATATTAAGAGGATTTATAATAAATTTAAGCGGATTTGAAATCTTAGGAATTGACGAAGTTATGAATTTTTTTCTTCAAAAAACTCCCCCCCCCCCTTAAGGCAATTTTTAATTATATCAAAAATCTGTCATACATAAATTTTCGGCCCTTCTCCTAGAAGTAATAATAACTTCAAACGGATTCGATACATATCATATTTAAGAAATTATGGGTTTTTTTCTGTTTTCACAAAAAGTCCCTCCCCCCCCATTCCCCCTCCCTGGTTCGATTTTGCCCATTAACGAACTTGACCGAGATTTTATGCCCCTTGATTTTATGTATCAGTTTCGAAAAGAAGCGGGAGTTGGAACCGCCTACTTCGAAAAATAACTTGTTTGCAGGCGGAGCCGGCAGGGATTTTTTTGTTTTTAATTTTTTTTTGCTATAACGGTTGGTCCTATAAAAAACTTGTCAATATAAAAGTTTTAGATAATACTAAGAGGATTAATAATAAATTTACGCGGATTTGATATCTTGTGAATTGACGAAGCTATGATTTTTTTTCTTCTAAAACCCCCCTTCCCCCCCCCTTGGGGCCATTTTTAATTATATCAAAAATCTGTCATACATAAATTTTCGGCCCTTTTCCTAGAAGTAATAATAACTTTAAACGGATTCGATACGTATCATAATTAAGGAATTATGTTTTTTTTTCTGTTTTCACAAAAAGCCCCCCCCCCCCATCCCCCCCTTGGTTCGATTTTGCCCATTAACAAACTTGACCGAGATTTTATGCCCTTTGATTTTATGTATCAGTTTCGGAAAGATGCGGGAGTTGGAACCGCCTACTTCGAAAAATAACTTGTTTGCAGGCGGAGCCGGCAGGGATTTTTTTTGTTTTTAAATTTTTTTTGCTATAACGGTTGGTCCTATAAAAAACTTGTCAATATAAAAGTTTTAGATAATACTAAGAGGATTAATAATAAATTTACGCGGATTTGATATCTTGTGAATTGACGAAGCTATGATTTTTTTTCTTCTAAAACCCCCCTTTTTTCCCCCCCTTGGGGCAATTTTTAATTATATCAAAAATCTGTCATACATAAATTTTCGGCCCTTTTCCTAGAAGTAATAATAACTTTAAACGGATTCGATACGTATAAAAATAAAGAAATTATGAGGGTTTTTCTGTTTTCACAAAAAGCCCCCCCCATTTCCCCCCCCCCCCTTGGTTCGATTTTGCCCATTAACGAACTTGACCGAGATTTTATGACCCTTGATTTTATGTATCAGTTTGGAAGAGATTTATGCAGAATTTTTCCAGTTATCGTGGTCAGAAAAAAGTGACATAGATATATATATATATATATATATATATATATATATATATATATAAAGTTTTGAACTGGGGGTGGTTTTGGGTTCTGGGAGTCATGATCGGCGTAGATCTGCAAAAATTTTTCAAAATTTCCAACTTAGGTGAGAATGTAATAGGTAGTATTTCTTACGAAATCTACCTAAAAGAGGCAAAATTGAATCATTACACAAAGATGCTTATTGACTCATGCAAATAAAATAAAATTAAAAAAAAAATGTTCACAGTTTACTTGACAAGTTGATTTTGTTCTCAACAACAACAAATGAAAATTACTATTTCGCATACCTATCAATGAATGTAACATATTTTTCTTTACATGACAAAAAATTTTAGTACAGTATGACTATAATATTTTAATCTTAGAGAATAATTCTTTATGCAACATCATAATTTTTGCTCCATTATAATAAAATGCAAGTCAGTATATTAAAATTTAAAAGAAAACCAAACTATTAGATAAAATAAAAAAACAAATACTTATCAGAGAATCCCATATTTCATATTATTATGCCGTGTCATTCTGGTTAAATATATTTATTATAGGAACCCTTTTTTGTTTTTGGAGTCGTAACATAACTTAGAATTCTGATGCTTGAAGACTTAGCTTAACTTGATAACCAGAGTTTCTCCCCAGACAGTTTCAGAAGTGTGCTGCACCTTGCCTGCCCTTTGGTTTATAAAATAGCACCCTTCTTGCCCATCATAAAAATAATTAGCACCCTTTTTGCCCCTCAGTAAAAAACTGCCCTTTCTCTTTTTGCATTACAAAATTCGCTTTCATAGTAAAAATTGACTCAATGTTGTCTTGAAAAGAGTGCCCTGACTTTTAAATATCAAAAGTGGCTCTAAAAACCAAAAGAATACCTTGAACAATTAAAAAATATGCTTTCAAGAATCCAAAAAATGCCCTTAAGAATAAAAAAGTGCCCTTTTGTCACCAGCAGCATCCTGCCCTTTTTTAAACCTGGGGAAAACTCTGTAACATATTTGTATTTTTAACATCACCAAATGAGCACTTGAAGAAATGAACTACTAATGATTTCAGAGTGTCTATCATATTATAGATGTATTATTATATAACAAAACATTATTTTTCCCTTTTTAATTATCGATGGACATCATGCTGCATACTTTACCACACTTTACGAGAATGAACTGTTTGGCAAGAGAAAGGAATTGTCATACAACAAAAAATTGCCAAACAGATAACTGATGAAATGAAAGAATGAAGTCTAACATGAATTAATGTAAAACAAAAAATATTAAAAGCTCCAAATAAGGCAAAATAGATGCTAGTAGGGGAAGGGGGGGGGGGAGCTGAAAAACTTTACAGAAACTGAATTTTTATAACGAAAGCTGATTTGTTAAGAAAGGTGAGGTGATGTCATCACAAAACTGAGAATTAAAATTAATTAATTGAATTTCCGATCAAATAGATGGAATAATAAAAGGAATGAAGTCATGGCAAGTAAGAAATTAAAAAGAAATACTGATGAGGAATGCTCTGCACAAAAACCAAGTAATAAGGGGGCACAGAAAAGGAGAATAAAAATGAATCAAATTATGTTGAACAATGGTTTGTAAATAAACAATTTAAGATTATAGAAAAGGGAATGGGGTTATTACCACACATGCTAAAACATAATGTTATAAAAAACAGTGATGTCACTAGGCTTTTGAAAACCTGTGACCCTCAGACCCACACACTTAAAAAAAGACTGTGTCCTTTTTTACAAAAGTGGGTTCTCATTTTAGAAATAAGCCAGATTCAATGTATTTAACACAAAATATGCTTTTTTGCGATCTTTCAAGGGAATAATTATGCATCCTGAGGGACTCATCACAATTTTTTTATGCATCCCTTCTCCAATTTTTCTGCTTAAATCATGCGCTATAGCTCATCTCTGGCATCACTGATAAAAACAGAATTCTAAACATTGACAGGATTGGAGAAAATCTCATGAATAGATAAGAGCTCAAAGCATTTTGGAGAAATTTTAATATTCCTACTAGTATCCCCAATCAATAATCTCCAGGATATATTTCTTTAACATGTGCAATAGAAATATACCATGAAGATAATTGTTCCGAAATAATGGCATAAACAATAAAAAATTTTCCTACACTCCAAGCCCTGTAGATATTTACATTTTATCTGCTTAAGTTTTCTAATTGTAATTTGAGATTTATGTATATTTATATATATTCAAGGGTGTACTTTCAGAGCCAAATTTGGCAAAATTTTACCAAATGTTACCAAGATAGGCAATCATTTGGTGACTTTTGGCATTACTCCAGATATTTCTTGAACCATAGTCTTGAATGGCAGATAGACATTCAGTAAAATTGAAGTCCTCTGTATTTTCTAAGAAAGGATGTAATGAGAATATTTTTACCAAAACGTAAATTTAACCATGGTGTGATTTGATGTGAGCAAAATTTGTTTGTGGAAAGTGAGTTTAAATTGCAATAGAAAAGTATGAAGACATAGCTATATATAGCGATATATGAAAAATCATATGTTAAATAAAAGTCATAGAAAAAAGTATAATGTATCTGAATTCTTTGTGTAGCTCTGTAAAGAACTCTAAATGTTACATCCCATATTTTAAATGAAGAAAATACCATAATAAGCCTCGGAAACATAGACAAATTTTGCAGAGTTACAGATAATGGTATCGTGTAATAACATAAAACATTTTATATAATTACTGCCCATATATGTTAGAATCGGATTCCTTTCTACACCTTCTGTAAAATAACTATAAGATCTGTCTGTCTCTCTAGCTATGTATCTGTTTGTCTACCTGCCTGCTTATTTATCTGTCTACTTATCTATTTGTTTATCTTTATCTATCTCTCTATATACAGGGTGATTATAAAAAAACTATCCCAACATTTGGGGCCCCTAACTATCATACCATTCACAGAAACTGAATGAAATTTTGGCAAAAGGTATTTTGAGGTATGCGCTCAAGAATGATATGGAAAACAACAGTGTCACTCAAACAGTTATGGTTACAGTGAGAAAATTTTGAAAAAATCAAATGACAACACTCAGTTTTTTGTATTGGAATGTGATCTCCATTGTGAAAAACCCTAAATAGCGTTGGAACGGCAACTGTAGCATGAAAATCACCAGCAGTAGATAGGCTAAAAGTGAAGACAACCAATCAGGACAGAGAAGCAGCATAAAATAAAGCATTTTATTGTGTTTCACAAATTTTCCACATGACCTCCTTCACACACGATGACACTTTCCATGCGACTGATGGTGGATAGGACTACAGCACGTATCATGGCAATAGGAATCTCTTGAATTGCAGTTCTGATGGCATCTTTCAAATCAGATGTAGTTTGAGGACGAAACTGATACTTTGGATTTCAGATATCTCCACAGTCAGAAATCCATTGGTGTCAGATCAGGAGACCTTGGTGGCCATGGAAACAGGAAATGACGGGAGATAACTCTGTCACCAAACTGTTGAGTTAAGACACATTTGACTGAAGACCCGACATGTGGAGGAGCGCCATCTTGCATCCACACAACTTCAGATAGAGCATTTTGCTGTTGCAATGCGGGAATTGCGTAATGAGTTAACATGTCCAGATAGCGAGCACTCATTACTGTACACATTTGCAGATCACCGGCAGTAACCTCTTCAAAAAAGTAAGGGCCGAGGATGAACGTACTCATTATACCACACCACACAGTCACTTTTTCCTCGTGTAATGGATGTGCATGCACATCATGTGGATTATTCTCTGCCCAGTGTACACAATTTTTTGAATTCACGTTACCAGTTAACGAGAAATGCACCTCATCTATCCACAGAATGCGTAAAGGCCAGCTGCTATCTTCATCGCGTATCTTCATCAAACATGTTTAGAACAGAGCGCAGAATCTTGCGTACAGTTGAATTTGGCAGATCCAGAACATGTGAAACACTGCTTGCAGTTGCAGGACGAACTGTGCTTATCGTCTGATGGACTTCTGCAACAGCTTCCACAGGAACGGAAGGTCGTCCAGACCGAGGTCGATCGCATGTGCAACCAGTTTCTTCAAATTTATGAATCAAGTCCCGTACAGCTTTGACAGTGCACGGTCCTCGCTGTAATCCATGGTTTATGCAGTAAACACGCAATGTCTCTGCGACATTTTGTCCATTCAGGTAATAAATCTTTACGATTTCCCCATGTTCTTTCCCTGAAAGCGGCATCTTGTTCAGAATGGCAGAAAGGAATATACGCGGCTCGCATTTCACAGTGCCTTTTCTTTCACCTAGCGTGACAACATCAGTCATGACTGTGTCTTACCTGGAACCCGAATTTTGCATTTATTGGTTTCGTCTTCTCGTTTTGTGGAGAACTAATCAGGCTGGGATATCAGCCAAAGAAACGGTATGACGTGTGACGTAAATGAAACTTAAATTAATGCTCTGGTGCATGGCAAAGTCCTTTTTACTTTTCTCTTGCCTAGTTCCGGTGATTTTCATGCTACAGTTGCCGTTCCAATGCTATTTAGGGTATTTCACAATGGAGATCACATTTCAATACAAAAAACTGAGTGTTGCCATTTGATTTTTTCCAAATTTTCTCACTGTAACCGTAACTGTTTGAGTGACACTATTGTTTTCCATATCATTCTTGAGTGCATACGCAAAATACCTCTTGCCAAAATTTCATTCAGTTTCTGTGAATGGTATGATAGTTAGGGGCCCAAATGTCAGGATAGTTTTTTTTATAATCACCCTGTATTTTCTGTCTTACATACCTTTCTGAGTGCATTTATTTATCTGTCTGTCTAATTATATATCTGTTTATCTCCTTATCTATCTATCTGTTTATCTCATTTGTCTGTCTGTGTCTTTCTCTGCATCTGTCTTGTCTGTCTTTCTCTTTATCTATCTGTCGTATGTCCTTATCTATCTGCCTGCTATCTGTCTAGCAATCAAAATTATACTACAAAACTGCAAATTTAAGCCTTTCATAAACTCATTTCATAAATTTGTTTCATAAATTCATTTCATATATTCATTTCATATATTCGTTTCATAAAATAATTTCATGAAATCATTACACAAATTCATTTCATAAAATTGTTTTATTAGGATTTTATATAAGATAGATAAATGAATAATTCAAATTTTACACCCTTCTCCTCAAAAATTTTACTTCCATCCTTATCAGGTTTGTTTGGTTTAAATAACACTGGTTTAAACCAAATGTTTTTTTCTGATGGATTTGGTTCTCTTTTAACACCAAAACTAAAAAAAAATTCTATCCATCAAATTGGACAAAAAAATCTTTTAGATTTCGATAGACTAATTTAAGAACTTTGAAGCAGTGAAACATGATTTTAGATGAATTTGGATTTAATGGTTTAAAGCAATTTATGTAAAATTGTAAGGGTAATTTAAATAAACAAAATTTTAAAGGCTTTTTGACAGAATTATATCCTTAGCTCAGGTGGTGCTGGAAAATTTTCACGGTACAGGCCTGCTAAATGGCATTTAGCGGTGAATGAACTCTGTTCTTAAAAAAAAATTTCATGTCTGTTTCCCAGATGTTTTAACCTGAATTGGATTTTTCAGGGAGGTCCCAGTATATTTCCCATGATATCTGGTATACACATTTTTACCATAAATATCATAATGTAATATATCATCATGGGTGATCTGTTTTGGGGGGGGGGGGCAAGGATATCTGGAAATGTTTAGTTGTGCCCCTTATGCTTATGATTGAACAGGGAGTCCTTTAGGGGGGAGGGGGGCAGATTAGCCCCAGTAGAATTATAGAGAGCAGAGAGAGTCTCAGTTATGATGAAATAGGTTAGGTCCCTCCAAGATCTGTTGCATGGTGATGGAATTTCCTAAGTGGCTCAGATTTTCATCGAAATTTAAGAAGAATTAAGTCTCCTGAACTAGAATTTGCCTATCGAGTTATTTTTCTTCCAATGTGCCGACTCTGTTATCGTACCCATGAGGAAGCATGCTACGGCTTAATGCCCGGTTCCTTAGATTCTCTGCTGCCCCATCCTAAAGAGGATCGAGAGTCCTATCCATTTCTCAAGTTAACCACGTTATTCATTGAATATGCAGCTCACCGATATAGTGCCAGTGAGAAAATATGTTTGCACTCAGTGCCCTATATTTCCTATATATCAATGCCCAATGATTCCTAGAGAAGGGCTTGCTCCTGGTTATGATAGTGCCAGTAAGGGACAAAGGTTTGTGCTCAACACCCCTATGTTTCGATCTCTGTAGTAGCCAAGCCCTAGAGAAGGGTTAGCTCCTGGATATTTCCCTGGTTCAGAGTATTGCATAACTTGAATCCCCACTAAACATCAATGTAACATTCCACACGGTAAGTCCATTCCATTTACTAATCTGTGAGGGACTTTCAATTCGGAAGAAAATACCAGGATTTGATTAAAAACTGACATATCTATTGCAAAAGACATATATATATATATATATACAGTAGAGGGCCAGAAATCCGCACTGTTTGGCAGAGGACATTGTGCGGATTTTGGGATTTTGCGGATTTTAGGCCATTGAAAAAAATAAAATAATAATAATAATAATAATAAAGATTAAAAATAAATAAATAAATAAAAACATTAATAGCAATAAAGTATTAGATTATTAAGTTATTTTATTATGAATGAAAAAAAAATTGAAAACAATATAAACAAAACAACTTATTTTTTGAACTTTGAAAACATTTGATCAATAGTTGTCTGTTTCAAAATTTTAGATTGTTCTAATTTAAGTTTTTTTTGCAAGTTATAAATAGTCATTAATTCCTGTTCAGTAACACATTTTTGTTGTTTTAAGAAATTAAGATATTTTTCCCCCAAATTCAAACCCTCTTCAAATTGAACTTTTTCAGAATTATCCAACTCATCTTCATCATCATCATCAGAATTGCTTTTGGGTGGATTTAAAACACTGTCAACTACTTCATCATCAGTCATTTGATACTGTTCTTTAAGTTCATCCGAATTAGACATCCAGTCTATAATCTCATTTTCATCAAATATGCTGTCATTTTTTGTAACAGCTTTTGCAAACAACAACAGTTCTTTTGCTTTTTCTTTTATTGGATCGAGATTAAATCCAGCAAATTCCTTGTCAATTTCATTATCAATAAACAGGGAGTTTGGCCATATATTATGCCATGCATTAATTAATGTTGATTGAGAAACAAGATTCCATGGTTCAGCCAGCAGATTGACACAGTCCATGAGATTGAAATGTTTTTTATACTCTGATAATTTCAGACATGGATCTACATCAAGAATTTTTTTCATAAATTCAGTTTTGTAGTAAGACTTAAAACTTTTTATAACACCCTGATCCATAGGTTGGATCAAGGAAGTTGTGTTTGGGGGTAAAAAGTGGGCTTCTATGTTATCAGTCTGCAACACATCAGCATCTGGATGGCCTTTACAATTGTCTAAGAGTAACAGAATTTTGCAGTCAGACGCTAATCCAATACCATTACAATGTTTTCGTGCTTCTTTAGCGAAATTGTTGAAAAACCAATCAGTAATGATATCTTGGGTAACTCATGAATTTCGGTTGTTCGTATAAATGACTGGGAACTGCTTAAAAATATGTGGAGATTTATCAGGAATAGGAAAACAACGTGGCCTTGCATTTTTACTCACAACCAAAGGTTTACATTTTAAAGTTCCTGCTGCATTACTACAGAGCAAAACTGTTATTCTCTCCTTGGCTTCTTTCACTCCAGATGGAGCACTCTCCTCACTTGTAACAAAAGTCTTCCTTGGAAGACATCTCCAAAAAAGGCCTGTTTCGTCCATATTGAAGATTTGGTCCGGAGATAAGTTTTCCTCAGAAA
This sequence comes from Maratus michaelseni, assembly GCA_963931845.1. NCBI lineage: Eukaryota > Metazoa > Arthropoda > Arachnida > Araneae > Salticidae > Maratus > Maratus michaelseni. The sequence goes on along the minus strand of OZ007599.1, from coordinate 146,321,313 downwards.
CTTTTTCAGCAAAAGCATCAACAAATTCCTCGGCAGCTACTTTATCTGCAGAAAGCCTTTCTCCACATGCTTTAATATAACGAATACCATGCCTTTTTTTAAAACGTTTTAACCAACCTGAGGAAAAATCACATGGTTCCTTAATATTCAAATCGGCATGAAATTTCTTTGCTCTTGCTCTAAGTAGTGGTCCTGAAATTGGTACTCCATCGCTACGCCGTTGCTTGAACCCTTCATAAACAATAGAATCTAAATCTTTCGATTTCGAATCATAAAAAGATTTTCGATTCATGATTCTAGCATTAGTATCACTTTTCGTATAGTATTCCAATATTTTTTTTCTCTGTTTACGAATATCGTAAACTGTTCTGATAGCAATGCCGTACGTATCGGCTACATACTTGGGCGTTGCTCCATCACTCAATTTTTTAATGATTTCTACTTTTTGTAGCACCGTAAGTGCAACATGCTTTCGCTTTTCCATATTTTAGAAACTTCACAGGAAAAAAAAATATCGTAAAATAAATTAAATAATGATTAAAATACAAGATCTCTCACGTGATTAAAAACAGCAACAGAAATGCATGTGCATATCTAATCGTCTTCTCTTCACTTCAGCTCCAACTTTTGCTGCGTTCTTTGTAAAAATACGCCGGGATCCAGGCAGACTCTTCGCTCCTTAGCGAAAGAAGATGACTAATCAGAAGGCTGCATTTTCGCAAGCAGCGGAAATTGCCCAAAAACACAGGAATCTGATTTTTCAAACTCGTTTCGCTAATCAGGGGAAAATCTGTCTGGTTTCTGTCATCGATGAAAATGTTCTGAATCGATCATTCGCTTTGGAATGACATCATCATTTCTTTAACTTCGTTCTTTTAGCGCCACGAAAGAAAGATGATGTTTACATCTGCAAGCTTGCACGGATTTCGGACGCTGGCGGATTTTAGGTCGGCGGATTTGTGGCGCTCTACTGTATATATATATATATATATATATATATATATGAACGGGATGTCTCCTTTTATTTAGACTGTGAAATGCCTGCAATTATAATTATTTTTTACTGATCATCGATATCATTGAAAACCAATAACCAGAATTTATGACTGGTCTCTACTGAAAGTTTTACCTAAAATAACTTTTCCAAATTCAATATTTAAATATCTCTGCTTTATAAAAGAAAAAAAACCCAAACCTTATTTTGCATTTATTAATGATCTATATTTTATGAAAATCTAATGAACTTTAACCCATTAATTGCCAAAACTATATGGGCAGAGTCTTCAATGTTTTTACTGAAATTCGTTCGCCACCAAAAATTCTGAAAATATTCAAATAATATTCAGTATCTTTAATAGCAAACTTTTTGTCATTAAGTAAAATATATTTTACCATATTAAAATAGTGGTAGCTTGGCAGGTTTTTTTTTTCATACACTTTTATTTTGAATGTTTTCGAAAACGCACCAGTAGCAGGGAATGGGTTAATATAGTTTCTCCTTAGTTAAAATTATTGATTCTTTGTTGTTTGTCTCTTTAAATTCTTATTTAGACGTCCATTCCAAGTTTCTTATTCCTTAAATTAATCAATGGGATATCTTAATTTTTAATGAGTTATTTATTATAATAAATTATTTTTTACTGATTACTATTTATTATAATAAAGAAATAAATATGTGGAAACTGTATTTAAAAACTGTATTGCTTAACATTAAAATTCTTTATCAGTTTCATTTAGAATACTTATTGGATTAAATATTTCAATTAAATCCTCAGTATACAAATAAAATAAATGTTAAGAAATAAAACAAATTTTAGTAACAAATGAAATTATGTGTTGAATTTTACATTAAATGATTCTATTATTAAAAATATTATATAAAATATTATATTTGCTAATTATAATCTAGTAATGGATTCCTGAATATATTAATATTGAGTAAAGGTAATTTTTTAATGGATGAAAGAAAAATCTGATTTAAAAATATTATATGTCACTAATGTTAGTTGACTCATAGCAAACTTAAAAGGCTAATTACTTTTTGGAGAGTATTCTGCTGACATTGATATTATTACTTTAAACTTTGGTGATTTATATATAAAAAAATAATTATATTGATCTATAAATGGTAATTTAGTTTCAATTTTATATTGATTTAGAAGTGAGTAAATTACGTTGCCAAGGCTCCTGAATGTACCTTCAGGGGAGATTTTACTGTGTTCTTATTTTTAATTTATTAAAGAACACAATTCATATTAATTTATTTGTTGATTTTTGGAAATTTATCAAATTCATACTTATTCTTATAGTTTTATTTAAAAGATTAAAGTTTTTGTTTTTGCAATATTTTTCTAAATTTAAATTACGACACTTCTACTAAATTATAATAAAGGAAAAACACCATAACACATCAAATTCTGAAAGTCCCATTTTGTCACTCTTGAAGTCTCATTATGTCAAATTCTCAAAGCTTCAGTACTTCGAATTCTCGAAGTCTCGTTATGTTCAATTCTCAAAGCCTTGTTATATTGAATTCTCAAAGCCTTGTTATGTCGAATTCTCGAAGTCTCGTTATGTCGAATTCTCGTTATGTCGAATTCTCGAAGTCTCGTTATGTCGAAGTCTCATTATGTCGAATTCTCGAAGTCTCATTATGTCGAATTCTCGAAGTCTCGTTATGTTGAATTCTCGAAGTCTCGTTATGTCGAATTCTCAAAGTCTCATTATGTCGAATTCTCAAAGTCTCGTTATGTCGAATTCTCAAAGTCTCGTTATGTCGAATTCTCAAAGTCTCGTTATGTCGAATTCTCGAAGTCTCGTTATGTCGAATTCTCGAAGTCTCGTTATGTCGAATTCTCGAAGTCTCGTTATGTCGAAGTCTCGTTATGTCGAATTCTCGAAGTCTCGTTATGTCGAATTCTCGAAGTCTCGTTATGTCAAATTCTCGAAGTCTCGTTATGTAGAATTCTCAAAGTCTCGTTATCTCAAAGTCTCGTTATGTCAAATTCTCGAAGTCTCGTTATGTCGAATTCTCAAAGTCTCGTTATCTCGAAGTCTCGTTATGTCGAATTCTCGAAGTCTCGTTATGTCGAATTCTCGAAGTCTCGTTATGTCGAATTCTTGAAGTCTCGTTATGTCGAATTCTCGAAGTCTCGTTATGTCGAATTCTCGAAGTCTCGTTATGTCGAATTCTCGAAGTCTCGTTATGTCGAATTCTCGAAGTCTCGTTATGTCGAATTCTCGAAGTCTCGTTATGTCGAATTCTCAAAGTCTCGAATTCTCGAAGTCTCGTTATGTCGAATTCTCGAAGTCTCGTTATGTCGAATTCTCGAAGTCTCGTTATGTCGAATTCTCGAAGTCTCGTTATGTCGAATTCTCAAAGTCTCGTTATGTCGAATTCTCGAAGTCTCGTTATGTCGAATTCTCGAAGTCTCGTTATGTCGAATTCTCGAAGTCTCGTTATGTCGAAGTCTCGTTATGTCGAAGTCTCGTTATGTCGAAGTCTCGTTATGTCGAAGTCTCGTTATGTCGAAGTCTCGTTATGTCGAATTCTCGTTATGTCGAATTCTCAAAGTCTCATTATGTCAAAGTCTCGTTATCTCGAAGTCTCGTTATGTTGAATTCTCGAAGTCTCGTTATGTCGAATTCTCGACAAAAGTTCACATAACATTGTCATTGTTTATCTACTTTTTAAAAAAAGTCTTGTATAGTGTCCATTAATGCACATTTTTGATAGCATAATTCTGTAATTTGGACAATTCTTCACCATATCCTTTTCCATTGACTGAAAATCTCAAATTATTATTTGTTTCAAACTGTGATATTAAAACAGAGAATTAGCAGTAAAATATTTTTTATTACAAAAACTTAACTGTCTCATTCACAAAATAAATTAAATTAGAATATATATAACTTGTGTAACATGCAGCTCTGCAATTGACAACAAACACAGTAACACACTTATGCATTATTGATATTAAACGAGATTGTTTGCCAACAGATTTTGTTTACCATAAATAGTTGACAGGAAAATACACAAGTAGATGTCCAAAAATTAAAAATAAAAACACCCTATACATTTTAATCACCAAATTGTCCCAGTCTATAAATGGTAATTTAGCTTCAATTTTATATTGATTTAGAAGTGAGTAAACCTTGCCAAAGCTCCTGAATAGAGATGTAAAATTTTCGGAAATTTTAAAGCGGCGGAAAAAAACCAGTTTTTTTCTGGAAAAATTGGAAATTTTGGAAAAATTGAATTCTTACAAATGTTTCTCAAAAATAAGTTACATTTCCTTGAAAGATATAAAATAATAAACATTTTTTTAATTTCTGCATACTAAAGAAAATATTTTTTTTCACTTACATGAAAATATTAGAAAAATTGACAAAAATAAAGCCAGCTTTTAAAAGTTAGCCTGTCAGCCTCAGAATTTTCACAGTAGCTTTTCTTTCTTAATTTAACACCATTGTTTGTAATATATCATGTCTCTGCTGAAATGATTTTTCAGTTGCATTTGTTCAATTACCAGTAGAGATAATTAAAAAAAAAAAATCTTATGAGTTTCAACCAGTATTACTGCAGTTTGTAAGCAAATTTAAGTCCTCTCTACATAGTAGCTTTGTATATAAATGACGATATTTTAAAGAAACAAATTATTGTAGTTGTGACAAATTAATATTATCATATTTATATCTCTTATTGCTTAAAAATGGATAATAATTTACAATATTACAATTTTATTTTCGTACAATTATAATTTTCATTTATTGTGTATTTAGTTTTGGTATAGCTTTCCAGTCTAAACCTAAACCAACCCTATGTTTTGGTTTTAGTTAAGTTTTAAATTCTTAATATGAAAGTAAATATATATATATCTAACAAAAATAAAACATTACAAATCCAAATAACACGACCCTACTATTTCTCTGTCTAGTAAACATGTCTTTTAGCCCAGTTTAATATTTTCAATCTTTATTTGATTTATAATTTGTTTTTCATGAATTTCTAGCATTTAGACCAAAATACTGCATTTTCTACAGAACTGTACTTTGATTCAACTCCACATTTCAGTGTGCCATTTTATGTTGCATTTACCAAGATGTTTTCTGTGACCTATACACAGGGACCTTACTCTTCTACCGCCAATTGCTCTCTTGAACATTTCCTTGATTTACCAGTCGTGTTTTGCCTGACTTAGATATCCCTTTGTGAATGTACTTCTAATTTTACTTCAAATTTCTTCATAACTATAGCTTTCTAGTCTACACTTAAAAATATTGTTACACATTGATTTCTGGGTAACTAATCAACTCTTTGTGATGTTTTGTTAATTTTATTAGCATTTACTAGCTCAAAAATTTAAAGGTTGCAAAGAACTTTAGCAACTTGATAGCAATCATAAAAAATAGTGATAAAATTCTTCCTGTAAGTACCAAAATATGGCATATACATTTTTTTGAAATCCTACCCTAGCTTTGATTTGACACATTAAACAAATAAAATGGGATCTGTCTCTCACTCCAAACATTCATATGCATTGGCTACATTCAAGAAAAAGAAAAAAAATTATCATCAACATAACCAGTTTTATTGCCTTTTTCTAATTATTTGGCTATAAAGTTTGTCAAATTAATTAGAATTGAACAAACTGCATTGCATGATGTTTTCAGTTAAATTATCTTACCAGTGGTATATAGCTTTTATGGCAACTAAGAAATATTGGGTGTTATGAGTCATCAAACTTCATCAAATATTTTTTCCAAAAGGTTTCCACAATTTTGGCCACTACTGTATATACAGCTAGATAAGAGATTCATTGGCGATTTCAGCTGTTGTGTGACATGTTTTGTTATTCTAAAATCATCGCATTTCTGGAATATTCAGAATGCAGATTGAAAATTATTCTGAATTTTTTGAAGGGTCCTATGTTTTAAGGATGTACTACGGTTGGCAACAGGTGTTGGTAAAACAGAAAAAGGGTACTTCTCTATTATCCCGTTGACCCCTTTCCATAAAAAAAAAAAAAACTATCACCAAACTGTAATGTCCAATAAACAAATGAAAGAAAGTTGCCATTGGAATCTTAAAAAAATGATAATAATTCCGAAAAGCCTCACTCACTAAAGTGTTTACTATCTGTAACTTTAAACAATAAAATGTACAATATATTAGTGAAAACAGAAAAAAACCTAATATTCGATATTTATTTATTTACATTATTTATCTTAATTATCCTGGTGGATAAAAGTTTGACATCAGTTGAAACTGATCTGTTGTATGTAACTATGCATCGCAACATTTTTTCGATGCTTTTTCTCTTTTAATATCATGGCGTAGTAGTTTAAAGATATGATTCTTACTTCAATTAATGAAATAATTCATTCAGAGCATTTCAAATCATATGACCGAGTGTCTCCAAAATAAAAGTGGTTGCATTTTTTAGTAAAATTGTATCTATTCAAACTTATAAGCTGTGTCCTTATAGGTCTAACAATTTAAAAATTCTGATAATTTTTCTTATTTTGCTTAAGAAAATTATATATTTTTTAAATATAAAAGTGCAATTGTTTTTGTAATATAAATGCATAACATAATGTTTATTGATACTTAAAATTGTATAGAATTTGATTCTTTACATTTTTTAGTGGCCATATAATTTTGGCCAGGGGTCTATCTCTATTTTATTAAAACTGTTACTTCGCTATTGGTAAATTTGAAAAGATGTCACTTCCTTTCTATTTTTTCCATATTGGTAACCTAGCCAAGAATGTTTGTTACAGTTCAATTGTATGAATAATGGTGACTTTAGAAAGAAAGATTTATGTGAAAAATGTGTGCCATGTTATTCAAAACTATTAATGATACTGTTTTATTCAAAATGCTCCAAGGCCCCACCAGTGGCTGAGAGGTTGTGCTCTCGAAGCTGGTAGACGGGAGGTGCTGGGTTCGATCCCAATCGCGCCCGTCGGCCTAATCGTTCGGAGTTTTCGTGGTTTTCTTCGAGCCGTGGATTTATCCATGCGTAAATACGGATTAGGTTCCCTTAGAAAGACCCCCACGAAGGGCACTTCCCCCCGGGCCTATATCCCTAGTGTAGATAATTGGCCGTCAATAATCAACCCAACCCAACTCAAAATGCTCCAAGAGTGATAAATATAAATACAGGAAATCAGAAGATCTATATTATTTAGCTGATTGTTTTAGTTGTTTTTAAATGAGGAGGTTTTCAATAATTTTTGCACCAGTTAATAAATAAATAATTATGATGAATGTAATAAAACTTGTAAAAAGTATATCATTATTCAGATTAAGTATACAACAAGCAGCATTATAGCTAGGGTCATAGGTACCCAGATCAAATTTTTGATTTTGCATCCAGAAAATACAGTAATTATTAAAAGAAAATTTCAAAAATTGAGTTTTATCAAGCATTTTTTAAAGATATTTTGCCATCCAAATTCATAGACCCTCAAAAATCTATCTGCAGACACCAAAACAGGTGCATAGAATCCAAGTTCAGAACCCATGATATAGTGAGTCAGTGTTTAGTAATTTCCCTAGCTATAACATTTCAACTTATATAGAGTTAATATATAAATATATTAATACAATGTACCTTTTCCATGTACATTATTTGTTTGTTATATTGCAATTTTGATTCTTTCAGTTTATGCCGAAGTCAGTGGGGATATGCTTCAATTTATTCAAAAATAAAGAGCAGTAGTGTCTCTTATCATCAGTTATATTTACTATTGGATGAAGGTACTGTTACCTTTAATGCAGATGCCTTTATGGTGAGTATGTTTTAAATATTTTAAAACTTTATGCATTTACAATGTTGCTAATTGTTCAGATTTTTGTGTAGTTTATCTGAAAATTGTTAAAACTTAGCCTAGTTTGTAAAGTATTAAATTGCTCTGGAAGTACATCATATTCTACAAAAATTACCTAAATAGAGCATTTAGCCACACTTTTTTTTTCTGCTTATCTTTATATTCATAAGAAAATGTGTTATTTTATGCAGGGTAGTCTAAAATTTACTAGTCAATTTAAAAGTAAATAACATTTAACTTAGTTAAATGCTTTTCTTTTCCTTTAAGATTTAAAATATGGGCACTTGGAAGTTTTATTATGCAAGGATACATGATTCAACAAACAGTAACATTTGTAAAGCTTTATTTTAATAATCAAGGTTCAATTATTGCACAACCAACATTTCATGGTCTACCTGTAGGTGTCGTAACTCGCAACAGTTTTGCCTGCAAATTTCCCCTTAGTAATTCTTATAAGCAGATAAGATGTCCACTTTGTTGCTTGATGGAATTGCTCTGATGTCAAATTTACTTCTTTCCTTTGAACCCTGCTGAACCCCTGTGGTTTTTTGATAACATCAGAATTCCTGAGGTGAAAAAGATAGCATGAAAAGTTGGATGGTCAAACCAACTATTTTACCTAGGCATTTTGACAATGTAGCATTGTTTCATTTTTACAAATGAAGAGGTGGTATCAGGCCCAATTAACCTCTAAATCTAGGGGAAGCACAGTTTCAGTTTGGGGCCCCCTTTCCTTTTGGAAAAAGTTTTCTTAATTTTTCATTCTTGTGAACTGACCAACGATACTAATATTATTCCCGGGAGTAGCTTAGCCGAAGTCACATATATTTCATTAAACTTTTTTTTATGTTCCCTATATACGCTTCAGATATATTAAGTACATATTGTATGCCGAATTTCCTTGGGTGGTTTCTAACAGGCACATCAGGATGCTATATGATTGATTAATTAACATCCTATTGATGGCATTCATATTTCCCTGTTAAATAAGTTCTTGAAGTAGTATGTAGATTTCCTCTTGGATTAAGCAAACTTTCTTTTCCAAAAAAATTAAAAATGTAAAAGAATAAAAATGGGAATTAGAGGGCCCTCTTCACAGTCATTTGAGGCCTCTTTAAAATTTTAGAGGGGGAAGCATGTGCTTCACGTGCCTTTTGGATAATCAGGCCCTGGTGCATTAAAAAAATGATTTTAAAATACCAGTGATAGGCTAAATTCAGATTTCAGATAAGTGGCATTTTAAACGAAAAAATGCATGTCATTTATAAGAAGTAGATATTATTAACCCTCCACATATGGCTCCTGTGATTTCCGCCTTGTTCTTTACAACGGTGCAGGTGAAAAGCACGGGAGGAAAATTTTTTCCTGAATTTTAAAATGAATCTCACTACTTCTCTTTGGAGTTGAATGATCTTATAAGGCTTGATTTAACTTTTATTTTTGGTACTAGACTGCAGTATCGGTTCAATTATTATGCATGGATTTTACAAAAAAGCATTCAACTTGCTCTTGTGCTGTTAGTTAGTCTGTTTGGATATATTTCTAAGTAGGTGCTATTTTTTTCTTGTGTATTCTATGAAAAATATGGATTTGCCAGGTGTGAGTGGTGTTTCTCCTTCACATAATAAATGCAGATATTTTGAAGATGACAACAATGATAATGAATATGATTATTCCATAGATTTAGAGAGTAATGGGGATAGTGAAGACTCATGGAAAGTTAATCATTTGAAGCGAAAGTGAAGATTCTGCTGATGATGGAATAATTGAAAATGCTCATAAATGGATAAAAATAAATATGAACAACATTCCTAAAGCTCTGCCAAGATTCTCATCTTGAGGTTATTCCAAAGTACAAGTGGATGTAAGTGAACAAGATGGACCTTTGACATTATTAGTCTTTTTGTGGACAAAGACTTACAGAATTTAATTGTGAACGAAACTAATAAGTTGCGAAATCCATGGGCACATTTCTCAATCTTTTATACATAAATGAGTTTTGTACTGAAATGGCATATAGCCTAAACTTTTAAGTTATTTTATTTTTACACAACATTTATCTATAATATAGCAGCATCGATTTATCTGCTTCAAATCTAAAAAAAGAGATTTTTCATGTGTTGTGTGTGTGACATCCTTGTCACACGCACATAAGAAAAAAAATATTTTTAAGTATAGAAATGATGATTTAGAAAATAGATGCTGATATATTAGGATTGATAAATGTTGTGTAAACATAAAAATGTTTAATTTAAAAGTTTGGGTATTAAACAATTTAAATAAAAAGCTAATTTATGTGTAAAAATGTTAGACACGGCCACACCTGTATGCATGGATTGAGCATATATGCTTCTCATCTCAGTGCTAAGACGAGGAAACATAAATCTTGGAGTCTGACAAATGTTGGCTATATAATGTTATTTCTGGACTTTTGTTTTTACAATGCATAGTAAAAAAGCCAGAAAGCATTCATATTGGTCGAAAAGGCAATCGATAAACATGCCACAGTTTTCCAAAATTATGGCATGTGATTGTTTTTACTTATTGATGCAAAACCTTCATTTTGTTGATAATGAAACATTTGACCCATCAACACATTCTTGCCCCAAAGTTTAGAAAATGTATGATGTTATTGAGCATATTAGGAAAAGGTTTTGTTAAATACTAAATCCCAATGAAGTGCTAAGTGTTGATGAATCACTAATGTTGTATAAGGGTCGCTTATTACAGAAACAATATATTCCTTTGAAATGTTCCTGATTCGGGATAAAAATTATCATAGTATGTGAAGTCTCTCCTTGTTATATATGCTATTTCATTTTGTATACAGGAAAAGCTATGCCTTTGTTACAGGAATACTCTACATATCCACAATCAACTGCAATAATACTTCAACTTTTAGATAGATTTTTGAATAAAGGATTTTCTGTAACCATTGATAATTATTATATGTCACCACTTTAGCTGACATTCTTGTTCAGAAGAGAGTTGACATATATGGTATGCTATGTAGCAATAGAAAAGATCTGCCTCCTGGTTTTGCAAAGGAGAAAGTAGCAAAAGGCCAGTGTATTGCATATCAGCGTGGAAAGATAATGGTGTTGAAATGGAATGATAAAAAGTTAGCAAATATGCTTAGCTCTTTTCATGATGCTTCTTCTGTTACAATTTGTCCTGAGACAACAAGAGAAAAACAAAACCCAAAAGTAGTTTATGATTATAACTTTACAATGGGTGGTGCAGACAGGGGTGATCAGGAGATGTCATATTACCCAAGTACCCGGAAACAACACCGTAAATATTATAAGAAGATATTTCACCATCTATTAGATAAAGCAATGTGGAATTCATGTGTAGTGTATAAAAAAGTACTGAAAACAAAAATATCTCTTCTTGATTTTAAGCTAGCTGTTGTCAAGGAAATTTTTGACACATATTCTTCTGCAATATGTTCATCAACACATTTCAGTGATGCCAGTATAAGCTCTTTGTGCCTAGTAGAAAGGCATTTTGCAAGCCATATGCCACATAATCCTATAAAAAAAGAACCACGAAGACAGTGTGCTGTGTGAGGAAAAATAAGAATGGAAAGAAAATACTGTTGTGAGCTCGGGGTTCGAAAGGACTGATGCCAATATATAAGAACAATAAAAAGGCTTTATTCACTATAAACAGTGCAATACCTTCACAAATATCTTCTGAAAATTACAAGATATTCAGTAATCTTCAAATCCAATAAAAGCTAAGCAAAATTTCACACAGAAACAATGCGTTCAATACGACGTATCAACGACAAAATCGATCCGAGAAACACAGTTCTCAATGCAAAGCCTCTCGTATGAATTCAATCGCAGTTGACAGACAACTAACTAACTGAACTGATGGAGGTCCTTATATAGGTTTCAGAGATCTTTCCAGATTATTCCAGAGCCTTCAGATGCTAGAAATTACCAGAAAGTGCTTTAACTTTCGATACAGAACCCAAGCAAGAAAGGATCCCAATGTATAGGTATAAGGGGGGTGTGGTTGCACAAAAAGTCGCCAAATCCGTCGCCAACTTGGCGACATTTGGCGACAAAAATAAGTCGCCAAAACCATCGCCAACTTGGCGATAAACCCATTCCTTGGCGATTTTTCCATAGACTACATTTTAAAAACGATGAGGGTGTAAGGTTGTTTTTCTTGCAAAGCACCTGAGGCCTTTAGCATTGAGTTACATGATGCTCAATAGGAAATACATTAATAATACTGCAATTTTCACAATAATAAAATAAATTTAAACAAATGGAATATTTACAGATATATACAAAATTCATAACATTGCCCCCCTCTCAAGGACTGCACGTCCCGGGCAGTTCAACCTTTGATCGGAAAGCAAACCCGTTACCAACAAATGCTATACTATTCAAAACACATTCATAATGCTGAATTATACAAAATATACACTTATTTAAAAATAAAATAAAATTAAAGCATAGACATTATTACATACAAGTATTTAAATAATAATAACAATAATAATGATAATGCTAAGCAAAATAAATAATTACATTAATTTATATACAAGACCATGGTCATACTAATTTACATTATTTACATTACACTATTCACAATAAATGAACTAAGTACTATGGCCATAGTATGGAGCCAGCCTGTCGTAATGAACGACTCTAGGCTTCGAACTTGGTAACTTTCGGATCCGAATTACGACATCGTTCAGTCTGTTTAGGACTGTATAAGGACCGTCCCAGTGCGATTGCAGTTTGGGAGAAAGTCCTGTAAGTCGAGTCGGATTATAAAACCAAACCTTGTCACCTTCTTTGAATTGATGTCCCGTGGCTTTCGTGTCATACCTGGTCTTCATCTTCTCCGTCTGTATATTGATCCGCTCTCGAGCCAAGTTGTGGACGTCTTCAAATCGTGCCTGGAGATTCTGCACGTATCCCTCTGGCGATGAAGGCGCATCTAGAGGGCGACCAAAAATCAGATCACAAGGTAGACGAAGATCACGACCGAAAAGCATCTGAGACGGGGAATAGCCGGTTGTTTCATGGACGGCGCTGCGATAGGCGAGAAGAAACAAGGGAAGTTTTTGGTCCCAGTCTTGTTGGTTTCTTGAGACTAGCAGTGAGAGATTGTTGAGGATGGTACGATTAAATCTCTCAACCATGCCATCCGACTGTGGATGTAAAGGCGTCGTCCTAGTTTTGTCCATTCCGAGAAGTTGACAGAGACCCTCAATCACAGCAGAGATAAAATTTCTCCCCTGGTCCGAATGCATTTGGAGAGGGACTCCATACCTTGATATCCACTGGTGTATCAAGGCATCCGCAACCGTAGAAGCTTCTTGATCAGGGATGGCATAAACTTCAGGCCATTTCGTGAAATAGTCCATGACAACAAGGAGGTATTTGTTGCCATCAGCACTTCTTGGCAGAGGACCTAGGATGTCAAGGGCGATGTGTTCAAAAGGTGCTCCTACATTGTAGAGATGTAGTCTTCCTCGGCTACGTTTCTTTGGTCCTTTCCGAGCTGCACATGCATCGCAAGATTTGCACCATTGTTCGACGTCAGCTCTCGCTTTTCCCCAGAAGAAGCGCTCTCGGACTCTGTGTAATGTTTTCATGACTCCAAAATGGCTACCAGTGGGACTGCCATGTAATTCCTTGAGGACCTCTGGGATTCGGGATCGAGGAAGTACCAACTGCCACCGAGATGTCTTCCCATCTTCCGATTCGAATTTTCGGAACAGGACACCATTCCTGACGTGGAGAGAGTTCCAAAGAGCCCAATATTGCTTCGTCGTAGAACTGTAAGTCGAGATGTCTTTCCAACTGGGCTTCGTGCTAGAAGATTCTAATAACTCCAAGATTGGTTTGATCTCAGAGTCTGCCATTTGATCTTGTCGAATCTTCTCATCACTCCAGGGATCTGGTGGCGTCAATAGTGAAGTCTTCATCTGGCGTATGACATATTCGGGATTATACTTGCTCTCCGCTCTGGAACAATAGCGACAGCTCTCGGGACACGGTCTTCTTGATAGGGCATTGGCGTTTCCATGCGATGAGCCTTTGCGGTGCCTGATGTCAAAGTCGTATTCCTGGAGTCGTTGTATCCATCTGGCTACTTGGCCCTCTGGGTTCTTAAAATTCATCAGCCATGTTAGGGATGCGTGATCAGTACGAAGGAGAAATTTCCTGCCATAGAGATAGTGATGGAAGTGTTCTATGGCTTTCACTATAGCTAATAACTCCTTACGAGTGACGCAATAATTCCGCTCTGGTTTCGATAAACATTTGCTCCAGTATGCTACGACTCGTTCTTGGCCATCTATTTCTTGGGAAAGTACAGCACCGACACTTTCATGACTAGCATCCGTGTCCACAATGAATTGTTTGTCGGGGTGTGGATAGGTTAGGACTGGAGAGGATGTGAGAGCTTCTTTCAGCTGCTGGAAGGAATTCTCACATTCTTGTGTCCATAGAAACTTCTGCTTGCTTTCAGTGAGCCTATGCAAGGGTCTTGCGATGTTGGAGAACCCTTGTACAAACTTTCTGTAATAAGTGCATAGTCCCAGAAAGCTTCGCAACTGATGGACATTTTCCGGACGCTTCCAGTTCTTTACTGCGGACACTTTTTCAGGATCTGTTCGAACACCTTCAGCTGAGATGATGTGTCCTAAATAGTTTACTTCTCGTTGGAAGAACTTGCATTTCAAAGGGTTCAGCTTCAAATTCGCCGCTCTTAGCTTCGTTAACACTTTTCGAATATTTTCTAGATGTTCTTCAAACGTGCGGCCACCAATGATGACGTCATCTAGGTAGATGAGACAAGCTTCAAAAGTCAGGCCTTTTAACACTGTCTCCATGAGGCGCTCGAACGTTGCTGGTGCATTGCAGAGCCCGAACGGCATAACTTTAAATTGCCAAAGTCCTTGTCCAGTAGTAAATGCGGTCTTCTCTTTGTCATCAGGATGGATCTCTACTTGCCAATATCCACTCTTCAAATCCAGCGTGGAAAACCATTTATGTCCTGAAAGAGTATCTAGCGTGTCGTCTATTCTTGGTAGAGGATAGCTGTCCTTCTTCGTGATATCGTTAAGTTTGCGATAATCCACACAAAATCTTGTGGAGCCATCTTTCTTTCGGACCAACACGATGGGAGAGGCCCACGGACTTGATGACGGTTCGATGATGCCACTATCCTGCATCTGTTGTAAGAGCTTAGACACCTCTTCTTGTTTAGCGAACGGCAAACGTCTGGGATGCTGTTTAATCGGTGGATGGCCGGCAGTATCAATTCTATGCCGTGTCAGTGAAGTGCGACCAATATCACTCTCGTTTTGAGAAAACACATCCTTAAATTCCTGGAACAGTCTTTCTGCGGCATGTCTCTGTTCAGGAGATAAATTTTCATTTCGTCCAATTTCAGGTGTTAAACTTGTAGGTGGCTCCGACAACATCAAGCTCGGGTCTTTGCAAACACAGGTGACTGGAGCACAGGTTGCAAGCACCTCACCCTTCTGGATAATTCTAGATTTTTCACTTACATTCGCCATCCTCACGGGTATCACATCTCTCGACAGATCTACCAGCGCTGATGCTATTAGCACTCCTTTTGGGCTCTTCTCAGGATATCCAACCAAGCCACATTGAAAACTACCTTCGTTCTCAGTTAATCCAGGTATCATCATTTCGGTCCGAGGAGGGATGATAACATCTGCCTTGGCTGTGATCCGTTGAATAGACCCGGACTCATTTCCAAGTTTGAAAATAATGACATCTTCTTGCGCAGAGCGTAACTCATTCTTCTTAAAATCCAGTGTAAATCCATGATCTTTTAAAAAGTCCAGTCCGAGTATGAAAGGGTCTGAAATATCGGCCACGTAGACTGTATGGCGATAAGCGGCGTTCCCAAACTTTATTTTCAGTGTCATTCTTCCATGTATATCGATCTTATCTCCGATCACAGTTTGAAGAATAACACGCGGCGGGGCCCAGAAGAGTTTTTCTTTCAGCCGCTGAGCTAGATCTTTCCGAATGATGGTCACATTGGCTCCTGTATCGATGATCATATTACAGGGCAAATCATTCACACTTCCGACTAGAAAAACTCCGTTCTCGCCGCAACTTCTTGCAGAAATTTCACATACTTGAAAATGGGGCTTCTCAAAATCTGGCAA
The DNA here is from genome assembly GCA_963931845.1 of Maratus michaelseni. NCBI lineage: Eukaryota > Metazoa > Arthropoda > Arachnida > Araneae > Salticidae > Maratus > Maratus michaelseni. The sequence goes on along the minus strand of OZ007599.1, from coordinate 146,305,295 downwards.
CCTCCGCCCCACAAGATGGCCATTAATCAGTTTTCCTGCTCCTCCTTTAGCGGGAGAGATATTACCTTCGGTGCTGGGTCGTCTTGGGCAGTCGATTTGGATATGGCCTTCCCCACCACATTTCCAGCACTTGATCTTCCTGTAAGGTTTGTTGGCCATTAAGGAGTTCATTCATCTGCTGCTGTAAGCGCTCCACAGCTCTATCCGACGTCTCAGGCAGGTTGGCTGCTCGCACAAAGTGTCGATCTTTCCTAGTAGCTTGCTTGGCTGCCTCGAATTTCAGAGCGTAAACCAAAGCCCCTTTTAAATCATTGAGATCTGCAATCCGGAGTGCTGTCTGGATCTCAGAGTCACGCACACCATCGATAAAATGTTGCAGAGCCAAGCTTTCTCTAATTTCAGTCGGGCAGTCAGGATAAGCAAGATGGGAAAGTCTCTCGACATCCGTAGCAAGCTCTTGCAGGGATTCAGTGGATTTCTGCTGTCGAGATTTGAGCTGGAGTCTGCTATATTCCTTCATGCATTTCTCGCCAAAGCGCAATTCTAAGGCACTGACGAGCGTTTCAAAATCCAGCGGTTCATTTGCAGGCAAAGTCTGTAAGACGTCGGCAGCATCAGCTCGTAGAGAAGCAGCTAACTGGCAAGCCTTTGTCTGGGAATCCCATCCATTGGCGTCCGCTACGATCCCAAATTGTGTCTTAAAAACTGGCCAGGAGGATTTGCCGTCATAGGTCGAAAGTTTAATAAAGGCCCGAGGAAGCATATCTGGATACTTGAAATCTTCGGAAAAGTTTACGGCAGTTATCTTCTGTTTCTTGATTTTTTCCAAATCTTTTTTTACATTCTCTATGCTTTCTTCAACGGTCTTGGCGATCTTTTGAACTTTTTCTTCTACTCTTTCTTCTACGGTTTTCGCTGTCATTTGAATTTCTTCTACCTTTCCTTCTATTTCTTGAAATCTTCCTTCAACTTTGTCTTCCACGCCGTCAATTCTGTCATTTAAATATGTTATTTTATCCTCTATTAAGTCTTTCAACTCTCCAAGGTTGGTTGACATATCCTTTTTCATTTCATCTTTTAAGTCGCCAAGGTTGGCAGTCATTTTCTCGTCTATCGCTGACATTTCCTTCTTCATTTCTTCCGACATTTCCTTCATTTCAGCCTGGTTCGCAGTCATTTTCTCATCTATCGCTGACATTTCCTTCTTCATTTCAGCCTGGTTCGCAGTCATTTTCTCATCTATCGCTGACATTTCCTTCTTCATTTCTTCCGACATTTCCTTCATTTCAGCCTGATTCTCAGTCATTTCCTTCTTCATTTCTTCTTTCAACTCAGCAAGGTTGGCAGTCATTTTCTCATCCATCTCCCCTAATTTCTCCAATAATTTAGTCAGTTGCGCCTCCATTGCTCTGGTGATCGGCATTCAATCCCACTTCTGACACCAAATGTTGTGAGCTCGGGGTTCGAAAGGACTGATGCCAATATATAAGAACAATAAAAAGGCTTTATTCACTATAAACAGTGCAATACCTTCACAAATATCTTCTGAAAATTACAAGATATTCAGTAATCTTCAAATCCAATAAAAGCTAAGCAAAATTTCACACAGAAACAATGCGTTCAATACGACGTATCAATGACAAAATCGATCCGAGAAACACAGTTCTCAATGCAAAGCCTCTCGTATGAATTCAATCGCAGTTGACAGACAACTAACTAACTGAACTGATGGAGGTCCTTATATAGGTTTCAGAGATCTTTCCAGATTATTCCAGAGCCTTCAGATGCTAGAAATTACCAGAAAGTGCTTTAACTTTCGATAGAGAACCCAAGCAAGAAAGGATCCCAATGTATAGGTATAAGGGGGGTGTGGTTGCACAAAAAGTCGCCAAATCCGTCGCCAACTTGGCGACATTTGGCGATATATCGCCAAATTTGGCGACAAAAATAAGTCGCCAAAACCATCGCCAACTTGGCGATAAACCCATTCCTTGGCGATTTTTCCATAGACTACATTTTAAAAACGATGAGGGTGTAAGGTTGTTTTTCTTGCAAAGCACCTGAGGCCTTTAGCATTGAGTTACATGATGCTCAATAGGAAATACATATAATAATACTGCAATTTTCACAATAATAAAATAAATTTAAACAAATGGAATATTTACAGATATATACAAAATTCATAACAATACGTAAAGACACTCGAATATTGTGTGAAGATTGCCGAGTTGGACTATGTTTGGAGCCATGCTTCAAAATCTATCCTACTCAAAAAAACTTTGTCTGATATTTGTTTTATTCTAAAATTCCTGTAATAATTTTTTAAAAGTATTGTTTATAAATTACATTGATCTAAATGTAAAACGACTGTGTACATATTGTATACTTGAAATACAAATGCTCTGAAATCGTATGAGCCATATTACATGAATTTTAAAAGGGCACAAAACTGTGTAAAATATTATTATATTTCAAAATTACTTTTTAAATATACTATTATTAACATGCGTAGATACCGAATGTATAATAAATGTGTCCTGTATATTTGAAGACCAGACTTCATCAAAATCAAGCTGTTCTTGGAAGGTTGATACTAATAAAAGAAAGATGCTTGTCCGTGTGTGTTGGCGATGGCTAGAAAAGTCTATCACACTTAGAGATCTGAAAATTTGGATGAGGATAGATGAAGGCTGATCCAAATGCACCTGAGGCTTAGATTTTCCAGATTTTAATAATCAGTTGAGATACAATACAGGACCCGTTATCCGGAAACCTTGGGACTGGATTTCAGGTCCTTTCGAAATTTGGAATTCCACCTTCATTTCATGTTTTAATTGTGCTTTAGAACATTTTCGGAGACACTTTCATTACTGCATATGTGTGGGAAAACCACTACATTTTCAACAGTAGGAAATATTATTTCATGTTTAAAAAGAGTGAGAAGGGAGGGGGGTATGTTTTATATTATTTAGGTTTACCCAGGAACTTTTGGTTAGAATTGAAAGTTTAATATATATCTAAATGTCAGAAATTAAATCTGCTATCAATATGATGGGATCCCCTTAGTTTGTTTGGATAGATTTTTGTTTAAAAATATAAAATCCTATATATTTTAGGTTTGTTTGGAAAAATTGACTGGGGTGTGCGGCATAGAATGCTTGGTTTATGCTGTTGAAGGTAGTGGGGGCCCCAACTCTAGGTTTGTTTGATTAGATTTTCATTTAAAAATATAAAATAATACAAAGTAGAGGGTGTGCACAAACGAAGGTAGTGGGGTCCGCTCAACTTTAGGTTTGTTTGGATAGATTTTCATTTCAAAATATAAAATCATACGAAGTTGAGGGTTGCACAAACATTACATCTGATTAATATAAATTAAAAAGTAAAATCACTTAAATTACAGACACTTTTTAATTAAAATAGACATATGAAACATTAAAAATAATTGTAAATGTTTCAGGTGAAAACTTCACTGCTCTTCAGTACAATTTACGAACAATCACTAAAGATGTCAAAAACCAACATGTGATGTTCATAAATTGTACTGCAGAGGGGGAAAGTTTTCACTTGAAACATTTACAATTGTTTTAATGTTTTTATATGTCTATTTTAACTAAAAAGTGTCTGTAATTTAAGTGATTTAATTCTTAATGTCAAGTGTGTACACAGCCAAAGGTAATGGAGCCACATTAGGTTCATTTAGAAAGATTTTCAGAAAAAATATAAAATCGTTCCACACAGATTTTAGGTATATTTAAGGTTATTATCATGAGCCAAGGCAATGCCGAGCAGGTCAGCTAATAATAAAATAAATATTTTTTCAAAATAATTTTTTTACCACATTTGGAAAAGGATGGTCCATGAAGATGAAATCTTAATGTCATTACAATCAGTGTTGCCAGATTTTTATTTTTTTAATCAAGAGTTTTATCATAAAAAGTTAAATCTGATGTAAAAATAAAATAAAATACAACTCTGAGCATATTCTGATGTAACATATCATTTAACCAATTGAGCTTAGCTTGATATTAATTTTATGTTCCACATAAAATTAATATCTTCTCACTGATAGATTTTAGTTTAGCACCAAAGTGTGGTATCTTATAGTTAATCTGATTTTATGAATAGTTGCTTGTTTTTCCATTTTCAATTTGCTTTTGGCTCGATTGGCAATTGTGGTAACTTTGCCAGCAGCTGTTTTATATTATTGTAGCAAACAAATGCTCACTGTTGAAATCCATAAAGTAGAATGTTTTAAAAAGTGTGGCATATATTGCAGAATAAACAGCTTTGCTGCAAAACAATTGAGAACCTATTACAATTACCTATCAATCTTTACCAATCAATTACCTATAAAGATGTCATAGAGCTGTTGAAGATGTTTTTCTCCTGCTTAAATGTTCTTGAATTTATTCATCTTTTAAAGCCCTTCAAAATTTTTTTCATAAATTTCACCACATTTTCAGAAGCTTATATCTTAAAAGGGACACGTTTCATTTGATTACCGTTAGTACCACTGGAAAGAACACATCATCTTAATTGACAAGAAAATGTTTGTTTCATTTTGGGCCTCCTTGGTATAATGTAAATAAATTAAGTTTCAGAACATCTACTTTTGTGTGAGATTCATAGTTATATTTGCCATAAAAATTGATTCTTAAAGATCTGTTCCATGAAGAAATTATTGAGAGCAGTGCATCAGCTAGAACCCTTAGCCCCCCTCCAAAAAAAAAGTGAAGTGACTCCATTCGACTTTCCAAACATGTCATAGAATACCATAGATTCAGATCAATTTCTGACACAATGGAATCAGCTGAATTCAAACATTCAACCTCCCGTTTTAAAACTGGAACTGGTACCTCTGAGCCATTAATGCTGGACTATATCATTATAATATTTTTCTCTTATACTCTGTTAACTGTCACATTTCAATGGTGATTTTCCTTATTGAAACTTTTGCAAAATAGTTTAAAAAGGGTTTAGATACAAAATCTGGCAGCTGATTTGTAAGAAAATCTATATGGTTCTTGTGACAGTGATCTATAACATATTCGCCTAGCGCAGGGGTGATTCTGGTCCGAATTTTCCGAAAATTCTGAAAAATTAAGACAATGATTTCCGAAAATTAAAAAAAATATCTGTCATAAATCTGAAAATTTGGACATAAAATGTATCGGTATTTCAGCAAATGATCGCCGAAAAAAATCAATCTCGTCATTCGTTCAAAGAAAAGTCGGCAATTTTGTCAAAGGATTGTGGGAAAAACGTGACTTTTGTCAGAGAATCGTGAAAATACGGCAAATAAAAAAAAAATATTGCAAAAACCGGCAAATTTCATCAAAAGATTGCGAAAAAACAGAAAATTTTGTCACAAACATTGTGAAAAACGGCAAATTTCATCAAAAGATTGCAAAAAAACAGCAAATTTTGTTTAAAACATTGTGAAAGACTGCAAATTTCGTCAAAAACAATGCAAAAAATGGCAAATTTCATCAAAAAATCACGAAAAAAAGGCAAAATTTATCAAAAGATTGCGAAAAAATGCAAATTTCGTCAGCGGGACGAAAAAAAAAAACAAAAAAAAAACAGCGGGGTGAACACCTCCCCCCCCCCCCCCCCTGTTGTAACTTTTCAGAAAATTTGCTGTGAATTTCAGATTTTTTTTTTTTTACTCAGAATCACCCCTGTGCTAGCGTAATCGGAAGTACCGTTTGTAAGCTATCATATTCACTCACACACACAGACATGTGTACATCACAATTACAATACTTTCCTTATACTGTGTATTTGGAAAGTAATAAATCTCTCTTAGTCATGAATAATTTCATTAATAAATTGAGTGTGCCTGTGTAGCTCCAGACCTATAAGATCATCATCGTAGTTTATTCATAATTAATATAGAGATTTTTCAAAAACGAATAATTGATGTCATTATTGTCAGTTCACCTGTTGTGTTGTTTTTGAATCAGATATGATTTTCTTGGTAATTGTAGATTCAATTGGTCTGTTTGGTCTTTGAAAGTGGAACCTGAATAAGATAAAATAACGGGATTTATAAATAGATACATAAAAATTATCATGGTGAAGAATAAAATGACTTTGATATTGTTTATCTAAAGTCCTCACTTTATTGAAAATTCTCCTATGTAGTCTAAATATGAGAAACAGGAGAGAAGAGTTTTCAAACTCTTTGAGATAGCTTTAAGGAGAATCATCTGCAGCTCAAGAAATTCTATATAATTTGCCCATTTTCCATATTCATTGGATTTAACAATTTTAATCTCAACAGTAAATCTGTTCATTTGAGTTTGAAAGTTAGGATCCCTTATAGACTACTAAGTATGTCAAATTCTGTTCAGGATGTTAGTTTTATACTTAGTAATAAAGAGGTTAGGATTTACAATTAAAAAAGGGTGCAATGAATTTTGAAAAAAATCAAGATTTTAAAAAAAATTATAATTGATATGTTACTGGCAGAACTATCAATATCATCCTACTAGTTAACCCGCCCGGCGTTGCACGGGCCAAAAATATTAATAATCTGTTCTATACGAAACTTAAACCGAACCCCGTCGTAATCGGGTCCATAGAACCAGATATACTCCTATAGTTCCACTTTCCACCACCAGGGGCTGCAGTCTGTTTTGGAAGAGGCCTTTTCAGAACACTTGACCCAACAAAATTTCCTAGTAGAATTGAAATTTAACTACGGGTAAACATTGCCAAAATAGCGGAAATCATGAAAATCGGTTTCTAAAGGGTTAATGTAGATATTTTTAAAAATCCAACCATGCATTTTGAAGAAAATGAACGTGTCTATGATCTGGAGTTTACTGTTTGTTCGTACTTGCATTTCCCGAGTCGATGCCGATTTTTAAATCTGGACCAAAAAAAGGAAATTCGTATGAGTGAGTTTTGGAAAGGATTATTTTTCGGAGGGTTAAAATTAATTTTTTTCAAAATGGATACCAGATTTTAAAAAACAAAGGGATATAGATTAGGTATGGTATTTTTTGTTTTTCGTATCTTGTTTATAAACGCCAATTCGGATTTTTAAAGATAGGAGAAATAGTTAAAAAAGCGAAAGTGGCTTACGGTTAAAAAAGTTTTCAAAAGGGTTAACGTGATTTATTTTTTAAACTAAAGGTTTCTGCCTAAACCCGATTGAACATAGATGTCTTTAGGTGTGTTTGATTTTTGTTTGGTTATTTTAGAAAGCCGATGCCAGATTTAATATATAGCAGAAAATCGGAATTCGCAAAAGAGAGTCCTGCGCACGAATTTTTTTTGAAGGGTTAAAATTCATATTTTTCAAAAACAAATACAGATGTTGAAAAAGGAATAAATGTAGATATTGTCTGGTATTTTTAGTTTTTCGTACCTGTCTCTGAATTGCCGATGTGAATTTTTAAAAATTGCCAAAATCGCAAAACAGCATACAGAAAATATACTTTTTCGAAGGGTTAATTTTTGCATTTTTTAAAACCAAAGGCAGCTTTAAAAAGGACAAAGACAGCTCTTTAATTTGGTGACCTTCGTTTTTCTGTATCTTTTGTATTCCGGTAGATGCAAGGCTCGGAAAACGGGAGAAAATAAAAAACAGGAATTCGATGCTTTTTGATTATTTTTTTTGAAAGGGTTAAATGTAAAATTTTTTCAAACCAACCAGATCGTTTGAGATGTAAAAGTATGTTCTTTTAGAATATGTAGACTGTTTTTCTGTATTTTTAGTCGTTTGTCCATAGCGAATTTAGAAATACTTTAAAAAAAAACGGAATGTCTTCTGCTTTCTTTCTTCTGTTCCGGAAGATACGGAAATTGGTTTCTGCGCATGTGCCAGCTTGCTTCAGAATAATGACTTTTTTATTCGTGATCTTTGATCAGTTTTTAATTGATAACTACTTTAATTTTCAAAATATTAAAATTCTGACATAATGGTGCACCAGGAGAGGGTTTGGACTACCTAAATCTAAATTTGCAGCCTTCTAGGTGGGCTAGATTTTCCTAGCCATCGCCAACAGACACACACACAGAGCAAAATTTTCTTTTATTAGTATAGATTACATATCCTATTCAATATCATTATGATTAATTGGTTTGAATAGAGATACAGAATCGTAACCCTTTCCTTATTTCACTGGTAATACAGTATTGATAGATAAATTTTCCTAAACTATCAGCAGTTTGATTAACATTCTAACAGAAATGATGGTTATTGAAATCACCTACAATAATTAATTTATACAGGGTGTCCAAAAAGTCTGGAAACAGTCGAATAACTCGAGAAATCTACATCGGACTGAAAAAAGAAAAAATGCATATTAAATATTTTTTAAAAATCTATTTAATGATACCAAAGTTGTCCCCCCAACTCTGCAACTGGGGGGGGGGGAATTGGGGGGCAACTTTGAAATCTTAAATGATAATCCCCCTTTTTTATTGCAGATTTGGATTCTACCAGAGAAAATATGTACTTTTGTATTGAACATTTTCTTCAGAAAATTGTAGATGGTGCTGTAATCGAGTAAAATGCAGTGAGAATCGTTTCCATTGAAAAGTCTGGAAGAGGTCAAATAACTCGAGAAATATACATCAGATTGAAAAATGAAAAAATGCACATAAAAAATGCACATAGTTTTGAAAAATCTATTTAGGGATATAAAAGTTGTTTCTTTTCTAAAATATTGAACACGTATTTTTCCGTTTTTCAATCTGATGTATATTTCTTGAATTATTCGACTGTTCCCAGACTTTTGAAAGGAAACAATTATCACTGCATTTTACTCGATTACAGCGCCATCTATGATTTTCCGAAGACAATGTTAAATGCAAAAGTTACATATTTTTTCCCATAGAACTCAAATTTGTAATAAAAATGAGGGGGTTACAGTTTAAGATTTCAAAGTTGCCCCCTTCCCTTCCAGGGGGTCAGAGTTGACAGTTCACCTTTGATATCCCTAAATAGATTTTTCAAAAATATTGAACATGCATTTTTCCGTTTTTCAGTCCGATGCATATTTCTCGAGTTATTCGACTGTTTCCAGATTTTTCTGACGCCCTGTATATCACACCTAATTAACCCCATAATAGCTTCTTTTTTCTGCCATACTGTGTTAAAAAATATGTACCTTTTTCTTAAGTTTTGTATTCAAATCGGTTATATAAATTCAAATCAGCAATGAAAACTGATAAAAGTATTGAATTCATTAATTTATGCTTACTTTTATTTCCAGTGAAAAAATGGCATTCTTATGGCAAATTAAATTTTTATGGTGTAGGAAAATATTGCCCGAGCAGTGTTCTGGTTAAACTGTCATAGTTAAATTGCCAAATTTAGAGTGAATATGTATGGGATGAGCCGAATATAGAAAAACCTGAATGTAAACAGAAAAAACCATGGAAACAAGTTTTGATATTGTTTCAATCCCTTTAAATAGAATTGAAAAATAATATTTAAAGAGGAGATGTGTACTAAATGTGTTGGTTACCATGTTAATCAGGAATATTTTCTCTCTGGCCATACAATGGTTAAGTTTTAAAATTTTGAACCTGTTAGGAACTTTGAATTTTACCTTTTGTACAAGAATAAAATCAATAGGGTTTTCCCCTGAGTTCTTTTGATGTTTGATCTGAAGCCATTGACATTCCAGCTAGAATAATAATAAAAAAAATCTAGATGTTATTAGATATTTTAGGGCAAAATGACCACTAATAAGTGGTAGATCGATATATTTAACAATTTTATTTAACAAATTTTCAAAGGTGAGCATTTTTAACTTAGTTTGATAGAAATTAATTCTCTCAAGTAGTTTGGTAAATTGTTGAAAAAAGCAGAAGTTTAGCTTTAGTACAGCTTTTGCATTTAGTAAGTACATATTTGGGCACATTCCAAAACAGAAATATAAAGAAAACGTTTTTAGTATTATGGTTTAAATAAAAACTTGAAATAATTTTAGTGATATTCTGTCTCAGTATGACTCTTTTTATTCTGATTTAATCATAACATTATATTATTTTTTCAAACTAGTTCCTAAACTTTTGAAGTTTTTTCCCTATAGTGGAATCTATAGGGTATATAGTTCTATCCTAATTTTGGACAAATGATTCATTGTTGAACTGAATGCTTGGATGATTGTGAAATGTTTTTGTAATTAGAAAGTTTGATTATTTAACAATAGCATTCTTTAATAAGAATAATATTTATTAATGTCCTCAGTATAATTTTACTTTTACTATATTTCAGGGCATGGATTATTTTATAAAACATCAGTTAATTGAAGACAATCCAATGGAGATTGCTCATTTCTTTCATTGTACACAAACACTGAATCATAGGCAAAAGAGGCTATACTTAAATCAGAGGTAAGTTTCAAACAAATTTTTAAATTTTATAGTTTTATTATTTCAGTAATATGTTCTCATGTGTTTGTGTATATATTGCATATGCATGCTGGAGTGATAAGAAAATAATGTAACTGTGAAAATGGAGTAGAATTTTTTTAAATTGAAAAAAAAAATAGTTTTATTCAATATTTAATCATATGGGTTCAATGCCTTATGTCATCTTTCAGATAGCATCATTCCACATTAATAGAGTTTGTCATTTTGACTGAAAATTAAATAAGTGACTTGCAGTATCTTTATTATATCAAAGTTTTATCATACAAAGAATTTTGCTGAGGCCAAAAATTACTCTTCTTCCTTGCTCCTTCCCCTGTGGTAACAAACACACATAGTTTAACCTTTATGTTTAATTTTAAATTTCTTTTCAGATCTATTTAATACTCTATAGCAGGGCTGTCCAACGTGGCGCCGCGGACGCCATGGCGCCCTTTGTAGGTTTTCTTGGCGCCCTTTAGAAGTTTTTAAAATAAAAATCCTTGAGATGGTTTAAAAATATTATTCTTCAAAAAATAAAAAGGCGCTACTTTAAAATGATTAGTGTTCCACATGATTTTTTACTATAGGCGCCGTTAAATTTCTGGCTCCTTCCTCTACGAAATATTTTAAGATAGGCCTTTCTCAGATAAATTTAATTTTAAATTTACTATGATTTATGTTCTTTTATTCAATTATTTTTCACATCTAGCCCAACATAGGTGGCCTTATGGCTCACACTGTGAAGTGTCTGTGTATCTTATAAGACATGTGCATGCAGTCACCCCCTAACAAGTGTATCCTATTTGGCCTCCTTCTTTATTCAGAAATTCCGAATTCATGCGAAAAATTCCGAATAGTATTATTTGCTTTATTTTATGAAAAACATTTCTGGGTAACTTAAAGTAAAAAATCTTTCGAATTTTTCCATAGGAATTCCGAATTTGTGGATAAAAAGGAGGGCAAACTGGTAACTCTGCCCCCTTACAGTGAGGTAATATTGTTCTCTATTTCTAGTTATGAGAATAATGGCGCCCTTCAATGTTTGCCACTAGATGAGATGCGCCCGCGCTTACTGAAAGGTTGGACTGCCCTGCTCTATAGTAACAATAAATCTAAATTATCCCCTCTTCCCAAAATATCTGCTTCTCTCCTCCTGCCCCCCCTCTCATCTGATGATCACCACCCCCTCCACCACACACACGTATCAAAGTTAAAAAAATTAAAAATTATTTAATTTTTTTCTATTATATTTGTGATTTTGTACTAACAATATTTAAATAACCATTTAAATTGTCCCCCCCCCCCTTTTCTGAAAGAATGTCAAAGAGTTTTAAAGATTTTAAGCTTCGTATACCGAGAGGTGAGAGAGGGAAGGAGAAGTGTAATTTTTGGAGGGAGGAGGGTGTAATTCAGATGATTATTTACTTATTGCTACTAGAGAGCAAAAAATAGGACAGAAGAATTTTTTAAAATAGAGTTTTAAATATTTGCTGGAGGTAGCGAAAGGGAGAGCAGACATTTTCAGGGGTAGAGATATAATTTAAATGATTGATTTTTTAATTACTAGAGATCAACAAATCATTCAAATGTTTTTTTATATAAAACATTTTAAATATTTTAAACTTTGTATGCTGAGGGGGGAAGAATGTAGTTTAGATGATTGATTTTTTACCTATTGTAACTAGTGAGAAAAAAATAGGACATAAGAATTTAGGATTTTCAAGATTTTTAAACATTTTGTGCTGGAGGGGGAGAGAAGCGAAGCAGATATTTTATGTGGGTGGGGGGGGGGGGAATTTCATTTATATAAAAACATAAATAGAAATCTGTCAAAATATAAAAAATTCTCTTCCTTGGATTTTTTAATAATTTTTTGTGGGATATTAAGAAAAGTTATATTTTAAAGTTTTATTTATTGATTTTTGGTTTTTTATATTTAATGGATTAATAAATGTTAATGTTAATCTGTTGTATTTTTTTAATCCATCCCACATAAAGTTATCTACTGCTTCATATTTATTTTTAAGCAGCTTTTTTTTTTGTACATCAGAAGTTAATGCAATTTTACAATAGATCATGTTTATTTTAATAGTTCTTCTCAAGGTTAAAAAATCAGCTAATGTGTTTTACTTCTGCATAAGGAACTCTACTACTTTTATTCAACCTCGTCAGCATTATGTTAGTAATGTTGACAAATTAGGTTATGGTCCTTAGGTCCTTAAGAACTATATAAGCTTTGGCTTTTAAATGAGAGCTATATGATTTGTAGTTTTTATTGTTATCTGATATATAGAATTTAAGAATTTAATAGTTTTTTTTAAAAATTAATAGTTCTCATTTTTATATACTTTTTGTTTCAAATAAAATTAAATGTAATGTTTTTTATTATAACTATTGTAAATTAGGCATTTTGACCTTGGTCTGGCATACAGTGGTGGTGGATAGTTTTTTTTTCGGCTGTTGTAGAATCATAGTGATAATTTTAAACGGGGTGGGAGCAGGGAGCAATCTTGTATTTTAATGTTATTAAAGATAAAGTTTTTTAATTCTGTCAGGTTTCTGACTTTAGCAGAACCTATGTTGTATATGTCTAGTTAATTTAATTAATTATATTTAATAATTATTGTATATTACTGCATTCAGATATATATTTTCTTTTCCTGCAAACTTCTGTATGGGATTGACAATGGAATTCCCCGATTCGCATAGTTATTTGTGGGGTGTTCACGTTGTCATTATGAAAGAAACTAATCCGGTTTTGGAATGTGGATACAATGAGCACTGAATTCCTAGCAAACCGAGTTGGGAAGATAATAGAAAAGATGGAACATTCTAGAGAAATGTTTTTAAAGGTATGGAAAATTTGTGAAGGAACTGGTGTGCAGTGGAGTGAGTAGTACAGGCAGTGTCCTGGGAGAGTAGCTGTGTAGGCGGGCCAGACCACAGAGAAGATGCAACAGACAGTTGGTCCAGGGGTGGACGAAATACAGCACAGACTGAACAGATCGGAGTAGACCGGTAGGGAAGTCTAGACTGTGCTGGAGGTAGCGAGGCGACATACTGCCAGATATATACAGGGTGAGTATGGGAATCATCTTTTGAGGTGGTTATGATAGAACTCCACCAGAACTTTGTGTATTAGTGGTGCGTAACGAAGGAGTGTAAAATGTGCGATCAGGGAGATTGTCATTCGACAGTCACATGCGGCAAGTGATAATAATATATATATATATATATATATATATATATATATATGGACCAATAAGGACTATTACTGTAACATTTTTTTATGCTAATTTAATCAATAAATTATTAGTTGATTATTTAAGTGAGGAATTCTTTTCAAAACCTGTCCGGTATCAGGTTAATACCGGTCGTGGCAGCAAATACCATACTACCAAGGTTTCAAGGCTAGAAGAGGAACTACGGTGACTGAAAAAGGCAACAAAACCATAACAAATTCTTTTGAAATTTTGTGTTTTTGGCAACTCATGACATAAAAATAAGTGAAATTTTAATAAAACACAGTTCACGAATAGGCATTTTGAATTAAATTGAAAATGTTAGAAGTGTTGAAATTTAAATCTGAAGAAAAACGAAGGTTTTGTTCATCTGTTTGAAGATTTTTGCAAACTTTTTTTAAAAAATTAAATACAGTAGAAGTTTGTGATATATTATATTATATCAAGATTTAAGTTTTTCTTTGAACATATGCATTGTGCCAGTGGTTCCCTGTATTGTGGTAGTGCAGGCAGTGGAGCTGTGATGGGATGCACTTGTTTGGAAGTCGGGGGGTTTTAAAGAGAATATTTGGAAGAACTATTTTTAAACTTTCTCTGATAAAAAGACGCATGTTGGAATAAATCGAATGCTGACATTCTGGCATGTTTTTGAAGTTAGCGGGTTTAATTGTTCGTCTTTCTGCTTTCCAGTTTGTTGCAGTTGTTGATAACTGTACTGTCCAGTTTTAATGAAAATTTATTTGGTATGAAATAGTACTCTAATGTAATTTATTATTATTATGTTATTCATTATGTTTTTTGATTATGTCTTCAATTAATTGAAGATTGTTGGTATCATATAGTGTTGCTTCTTTGAATCTTACATAGTATAGTTATTTTAAATGAAGTATTTAAGTTTAAATTGCAAAGCTTTTGAGTTTAAATGTGTAAGAAATATAAAATTTATTGAAACTTTTAAAGCAGTTTAAAAGTCATTGAGTAGTGTTTAAATTAAACTGGTTATGATAGTCAGGGCTGAAAGAGTTTTGTCTTAAAATTTTGTTAAATGTTTTTAGAGGTTTTTCTAAAGTTATGTATGTTAATTTAGGTTAAATCTTTGTCAGGTAGGCATTAATTCCTCTACCATGGGCACATGTTAAACCATTTAATTCAGGGAGTTCTATTTGTATTTCATTTAAATAGGAGTGCCACTTCTTTCCCCATTTCCTGACTGAGATTGTTTTCATTAGTTTAATTTTAAGAAAAAATTTAGTGTTTTATTTAAATTTTAAGTAATTAGTTTTTTTTCTTTTAAATAGTTTTAACCCTTATGGTAACATTTTACTTCTTTTATTTATTAAGTAAAAGTAAAATTTAAGTTACTTAGGTACTTTTTTTTTGAATTAACCATGGAAAGTTTGTTACTCCTTCCAATTATTCTTCAGTTAATTGCATGTATGAAATAGATGTTAGAGTTTTAAGGTTAGTTATTAAGTTACAGTTTTTTAAATATTTTTATCCAGCTTGTGTTTAACATGCAGGATTTTTATGCTATTGTCATGTTAGGCTGTTAAGGGAAGGTTTTAGTTCTTTGGCCTAAAATTCAATTGATTTTATTTTTTTTTTAGGTTACAAAGAAAACAGATACCACCTTCAGACTTCTTGCATTATACAAGGTGCATTTAAAAAGTTTGGTGAATGGAAGCATAAAACAAATAAAACAAAACATGGAAACAAAATACCTTTAATCACACTCAAAGTAACATCTGTTGGCCACAATACACTTGATATCATTGATAAAGCTGCTGGAATGAGTCAACGAAGGCCTCTTTTGGGATTGACCAAAGCACAGATGTCACACAGTGCTAACACTGTCGTTGCTGATTCCCAATTCCTGCGATATCCATCATAAAGACAGTCGGCAATTGTTTAACAACATCTGTATCTCGATGTTGTCTGTCGTCACACAGGGGTCGACCTGAACATGGTTCGTCATCCATGGTTTGGTTTCCTTTCCATCCCGAAAACATTTAAACAAGTCATACATGCATTTTTTGCTCACTGCGTCTGTTCTGTACACCTGGACCAACATTGCATGCATTTCTGTGGCGGTTTTTCCCAATTTGTAGCAAAACACTTGATGTTTATCCATTGCTTCATTTCAATATGACGTGAGTTTTCAAACTTACACCATTCAACGGCCCATAGCAGACTATTCTGCATTGGTCATCTGTTTGTCATCCATGGTTTCCTTTCCCTCCCGAAAACATTTAAACAAGTCGTACATGCATTTTTTGCTCACTGCGTCTGTTCCGTACACCTGGATCAATATTGCATGTATTTCTGTTGTGGTTTTTCCAAATTTGTAGCAAAACTTGATGTTTATCCATTGCTTCATTTCAATATGACGTGAGTTTTCAAACATACACCATTCGACAACCCATAGCAGACTATTCTGCCTTGGTTTCTTGGGCTTCTTGCTACATGCCGTATCTCCATTGGTCTCTATCTGTGCCTGTGCAGGGAAGCATTTTTAACTTGCATTGTTTATGTGATATCCATCCATTCACCGAACTTTTTAGATGTACCTTGTATTTATGGACGTTTTACTTATATATTTAATCTTTTTTTTGTACAAAAAAAAAAAAAAAGAATACAATGAAAGCACTCTTAAAGACCACTTTTTCATTTCATAGATTTTTTAGCCTATAGACTTAATGCTAAACCTGCCCCTATTAAGCGACCACACCAACCTCTCTTAACAGCCAGCATCCGTGCATCATTTTCCATGTGTATCCCTACTTTTTTGCAGAAATTTTGGCAAGTCCGAGATAAGGTCTGAACTTGTGTACTAGTGGGATTTACAAAGCTATTCATCAGCTTCCATTAATCTGCATTGGGCAACTTTCTATCATGTGACAAGCAAATGCAGTGCAATTACCTGCCCATCTCTTTACTCTCTCTCTTGCTATTTATAGAAATGGTTGTTGGGGAGGGAGGAGCATAGGAGGATTACTGACAAGGGGACCGCCAAACATGATGCGCACATATTTTGATGATTTTAAAGTAAGTTGTAGGAATCATACCACTAACTATTCAGGTAAAAGGTTTCCTTCAAATGGGCCTTAGTTTTTAAGAAATTTGGGGTTAAAGTTCAGCATGCATTTCAAATACTCATTAAGTTTGAACTTCTGTTCATGGACTTCTTGGTGCCTAGGTAGAGTTCATGCTTGCTGCATGAGAGATAGCTGGTTTGATCCTTACTTGAGCTTTTTATTTCCTTTTAAATTTATTTTATGTTTTTGACACGTTAAAAGTTATAAGCAGAATTATGAATTCTGAAGCTTTGAACTTTTTGATATTTTCCTAATCAATTACATATACATTTTTCAATTTTTTATGAAAATTTATATTTTTTCTGCAGTTTTTAAACTATTATTTTTATTGACAAAAATACAAACTGATTTAAGTCTAGATTTTTTTAAAACTTATTATTTATCTTTTTATATATTTAGCACACTTCTGAAATACTTTTTTTTAAATAAAATTTTAAATGAATATTTATCTTTTTTTTTGACAGCTTTTTTTTTTGACAAAATATTTTTCATGTTGAATCTTCCAAACATAAATTTATAATGTCATCTATATACTACATTTTTCTGTAAAGTTTACAGATTACATTTCGAAATATTTTTTCATTCTAACAAATAAAAACACTGTCGACGTTATACTTTAATATTTATTCAACTGAAAAGTACATTTTTTAAAATAAAAATTAAATAAATTTTTTATCGAAAATGTAAATACAGTCAACTCTGTAAAATCCGCACACTTAGGGACTAAGGGTTTGGCGGATTATAGATTTTGGCAGATTATAGATCATTTCTTTGTTTACATTTTATTTTTTTTTATAGTCGGACTATTAATTCGAAATATTTAAACATGAATTCCAATAGAAAAGGAAAATATAATGCATAACTGGTTTAAATTATTTAATAACTAAGTTAATTTAAAGAAAAATTAATTATACAATGCAAATTTTATTTATATTATTCATTTTTTAAATACAGTCAACTCTGTTAAATCTGCACAGTTTGGGACCAAGAGTTTTGCAGATTATAAAATTTTGCAGATTACAGATCATTCCTTTGTTTTCTTTTGAAACTGAACTATAAATTACTAATATTTGTACAAAGATAACAATATAAAAAGGAACACTATAACTCAAAAGTAATTTAATAATTTTAAGTATAGAAAATAAGGTGAAACTGGTGTGAAACAATAAGAGCTAAACAATCTTCTTAAGAAGATCTTTTAGCTCTTAATTCTAAGTATGTTGGAATTATTATAAAATTTAAATTTCATTAGCTGTTATTTAATTTTTTGAACATTTACTCAATGGGAATTTAAGTTTTGGCTTAAATCTGAATATATATATATATAATATATTATATATATATTATATATATATGTGTGTGTGTGTACCCAAGTTGTTTAAAGGTGTATTTAGCAAAAGTGCCTTTCAAATAAGACCAAATCAGTTACTGATTTCTGCAGATATTTCTTTAGTCAGCTGTTACATAAATCTATTAGTGTGTAAAATGTAAATTACTCCACTGATATTAGCATTTAGTTGTTCCTTTTGCTTACCTAAAGTTATTATTTTAATATACATCATGCAAATCACGTAAAACTTGTTACATCACAATTTAAAGAATTTAAAAATTGATAATTCATAAAAACAACTATATGTAATTTCTTTAATGAGCTTAACTAAGAAAGTATGATATCCATTGTTTACATTTGAAAATGGATGGCAGATTATAGAGATTTGCAGATTATACATCGGTGGATTTCACAGAGTCGACTGTATATATATAATTTTATAATTAAGGTATATATATATATATATATATATATATATATATATATATATATATATATATATATAAACAATAATAGTTTTAAAAAGATGACATACCTAGGCAAAAATTAATTCATAAATTAGGACATTCGTCAACAGAAATACCAGTTTAAAATTTCATGAAAAATTCATATACATAAATTAATTAAAAAGAAATATGTAAAAAAATTCAAAGCTGCAGAATTCACAACTGTGCTTAAAACTGGTAATGTGTCAAAAATGCAATATTAATTAAAAAAGGAAAAGTCACAAGGTGGGATCAAACCCACTATCTCCTGTGTAGCAAGCGCGAATGCTACCTTGGCATCACAAAGCCCACGCACAGATTTCCAAACTAATAGGTATTTGAAATGCATGCTGAACTTTAACCCCAAATTTCTCAAAAATTAAGGCCCTCTTTGATGAAAACCTTTGACCTGAATAGTTAGGGGTATGACTCCTACAACATACTTTAAAATCATCAAAATCTGTGTGCATCATGTTTGGCGGTCCCCGTGTGAGTGAACAGAAAGAATTGAGCTATCTCTGACCGTTCTTAAAGCCATGGCTTATAAGAGAATTGTTTTCAGTTTGGAAGAAAAAAATCAAAGTTATAATTCTTCATAAGAATGGAAGGTCTGAATGAAAAATAGCAGAAATGTTATATTGTGGAAAAACTCAAACTCAATTTAAAAAAATCAGGATGTAATTAAGAAAGATTTTGAAGAAAACTTTAAGCCGTGGATTTAAAAGTAAATAAAATGAAAAATTTCCAGAAGTAAATAATATGGTGCTTGACTGTTTAAATGTTCAAGATCAAGAAATGATTCCTATTTCTGATCTGATTCTTAAAGAAAAAGCATTAGATATTGCACAATCTTTAGGAATTAAAGATGTCAGAACTAGCAATGGCTGGTTAGAACATTTTAAAGTTCAGCATAACAGATATTTTTGTAAGGTTTATAGGTATTTCAATTTATAAAAATGTAGCTGTAGGCAAGACTTGGAGTCCCATCATTGCAGTAGTAGAGATGTAGTGGAAGGTATATGAAGTGATATACACATATGCCATATTACCTTTTGAATCTTTTAAAGAAGCTCTGTATAATGACACTACTGTCTAGTTCATGCCTTTATATTTATTGTTTGATTTGGTTCTGAGTTAGAAGAGCATTTTTGTTTTGATTAATCCAAGGTAAAATTTTAGAAGTTATTTTTATCTTTATATGCTACAATGCTAAAAAAAAAATTATCAAGGCTAAAGAATATTTAAGTGGGTTACAAGATAATTCTATCAGATTTTTATGTTATGAACACACATACACTAGAAGTCTGCATTGGCTGGATTTTCCAGGCCCAGGTTCGGCCCAGCCTGGCCTGTTTATGATTTTGCAGTTCATGGCCTGGCCCATGTAAAAATCGGTGAAAACAGACCCGGTCCGGCCTGTTTTAAAAATCAATGAAATCAGGCCCAACCCAACTCAATTTCTACAAAAAATCCGGATTTTTCTTAATATGCAATTAAGATTCTTTTTAATGAATACTGTATACATATTTATGGGATATTTTTATAGTATATTTTAGATTATTATATCTTTGCAAACCATAGAAAACAGAATAGCAAAAATAATGATCACTTCAGACTGTTAGACTATTACATTCAAATAAAGACATTAAAAAAGTAATATAGTGTATGTCATGCAACCAAAATCCTTCCAACCCTTTTTAACACTTTCCAACCTAGTTGAAAAGTGTTTATGACTTTGGTTTGTCTGGCCGTCTGGCCGTCTGTCCGTGCTCTAACTCCCTCAAATATGATCGGATTGTTCTGCAATTTTTATATGTTATAGTCGTTATCTATAGCATGTTCCCTATTTCAACGGAAGTGTGTAGCACTTATACTTTTTTTACAGGGACACTCAAAAGAATTCCATTACATTGCGGTCTATGGGGAAAAATCACTTGAGGTTTATTTAAATAATGTTTCACTATTTTAAACGCATTGAAATTTATATATATCACTAAGGTGCATTAGAAGAAGCTTAATATGGAATAGTGTGTGCATAGCACTTATAGTTACTTTACAGGGACAGTCAAAAGAATTCCATTACATTATGTCTATGGAGAAAAATCGTCTGCGGTTTATTTAAATAATGTTTCCCTATTTTAAACGCATTGAAATTTATATAAGGTGCATTATAAGAGGCTTACTACAGAATATTGTGTGTATAGCAGTCATCGTTCATTTACAGGGACACACAAAAGAATTCTCTACTGTCTGTTAACAATAATTCCTGGAAGTGTGTTTTAAGTTACTGAACGCGATTTTAATTTTAACTCGCTTTTTGTCTATTACGTGGTGTGTATAAATTCTGTAGATCCTATACAGGGAAGCACAAAAGTTCGCGAACACATTTCCGTATTATTTAACTCCAGACGGAGAATTTTAAACTGTGCTACGCGTTTCCTAACTGAACTAAAATTTAGCATCCTATGTAGTATATATACAAATCTATAGATCCTATACAGGGCTGATGAAAAGTATTCGGATTACTTAGATGTTATCTTTTAGCTTATTAAACGGTATGATTTGTAAAATTATTTTGGAAGCATTGGAAAGTGCTACATAATCTATGCTTGACGCATGATTTTTCGTTCTTGTTTTAAAAAAGTAAACGGAAGTGAAGAGAAGACAGAAGGGATGGTGTTTTGTTCGGAGGAGTAGGATGTGGGAATGCATCCGAGTATATTACGGTTAGTTTAAGAAGTAATGTGGTTTTGGTGGAATTGTTATGAATACTAGTAAAAATATATATAGTGTACATATTGTAAATAACAACTCTCATATTTAATGAACTCTGTGTTTAAATTTTAAAGAGAAGAATCATTGCGTCATTCAGCTGTCATGATATTACAGCATGCTCCCCTTTCGAGAACCAGAGCTATTTCTATGATTTAAAATAATAAAATATGTGCTTTGGATCGCAGTGTTTGGATTACAAAATAGAGGTGAGCTACTTATTTATCATTTGATTGTGTAGTAAGATAATGTTAACTTTATTCAAAAATGTTTAAAAACGTAACTAAAGCAGATTTACTTATTGTTCTGCAAGAAATCTGCGAAGAAGCTGATGCGGGTAAGAGAGTAGCTGAACTAAAAAATTTGTTATTGAAATCTAAGGAATACTTAAAGGATAAAGATTTCGTAACTGAATTTTTATCAACTACAGTTTCAGAAAGAAAAAATGGCGAGGAAGTTAATAGATTGTGTTTACAACAACAAATGGGAAGTGAGAATTTATCCCATAATGAAGGGGAAATAGTACGTCATTATCATAAGATAAATTAATTAAAGCAGTTGAAGTTTTGGTAATTCCAGTGCCCAAGAAAAACGAAACATGGAATCTCTTTTTTGATTCTTTAGAAACAGCATTTAACCACAAAAATGTTCCTAAGGAATATAAATCAGAAATTTTACTGAAATTAGTAGGTGATAAAGCAGGAAATGTTCTTGTTTATATTGATGATGAAGAGTTAACCGATTATGATAAAATTAAATGTTTAATTTTGAAAGAATATGAACCATCCCCATTTACCTGTTTACAAAATTTTGGAAACCCTAAAAGATTACCTGGTGAAACGCATCAACAGTTCTGTTCACAATTAAGATCCTGTTGGTTAAATTATTGTAGAATTCGAAATGTTAAAGATTTCGACTCACTTATTAATTTAATAATATCAGATAAAAAAATTTTAACTTTGGATGGTGAGCTTGCAATTCACATTGCAGTCAAACAGGGAGAAAGTTGGCTTTTGCCTGATCAGTTATTGAAAGACTGTGACATTTATTTTACCTCAAAAGGCAGGTCTTTCGAGGAAACAAAATTTGAGAAACGACCTATTTATCATGAAGTTAATAATGAAAATGCTAAGTATGTTCTGCCACAACTAAGGAAAAATCAAGTTACGTATGAGAACAGACACTTCCCAAAATCACGTGATTGTTACATTTGTAATTCCTCATTACACCTAGCAAAATTTTGCCTGAACAGAAGAAATAAGTATGATAAATCTAATACTCAAAATGATGATCAGGGGCAGAGAAAACCTAAAACACTAAAAAATTGCAGGAGTGCAAAGGTCACAAAGCTAAAAATAACTCAGATGTCCCGCTGGCAAAATTGAATGTTTGTTTTATTTCTTCAGGAAATGAACAAAGTGATCGAAATGATGAATTTTCAGTGTTTAATAAGTTTTGTAAAGCACAAAAAGATTGCACAACTTTAAAGAATTTATTCAAGGATGCTAGTTTAGGAAAAAAAATTTTGATATGGGATAATTTATTGTATCATAAAGAAACTATTTGCGGTGATAAAATATATCAGCTCGTTTTACCATAAAGTTATATAAGTAAAGTGTTAAAGTTAGCTCATTATTCAATTTTTGGAAATCATTTAGGAATGCGGAAAACTAAAGAAAGAACTAAATTATCTTTTTATTGGCTGAATATTTCAAGAGATATAGAAAATTATTGTAGAACATGTAAGAACTGTCAGTTAAAGAGCCCTGAGAAACAAACCAGATAAAATTCCGATAACACCTGTTGTCCGTGCACCATATCCATTTCATACTGTAAATATTGATTGTATAGGTGAAATTATTCTGCTGTCAGGAAGGAAGCATAAATATTGTCTTACCTTAATTGATCAAAATTCGAAATGGCCAGAAGTAGTACCATTACGGAGTCTCAGCAAAAACAGCATGTGATGCTTTATTAGATATTTTTATGTGCACTGGAATTCCTGAAGTTATCTGTTCAGACCAGGCCGCTAATTTTAAATCTGAACTGACTAAAGAATTTGAGAACCGGTTAGGGGCATGTCCTCGCTTTTCAACTCCATCATAGCCTGCCTCAAATGGATTGATGGAGAAATTTAATCGTATGTTTAAACAAATGCTACATCGTGTAATTCGTACAGATCCTATTAATTGGGATAAACATATTCCTTTTCTGCTTTTTGCCTACTGTGAGGTGCCAGATTGCACAACTGGAGTATCACCGTTTAAGCTCATGTATGGTCGGGAAGCTAGAGGTCCCTTGGCAGTACTAAAGTCATCATGGTCAGGGGTCATTCCATGCAAAATGAGCAAATCAGCTGTGGCTGACATGTCATAGATTTTAATGAAAATCAGCATATAAGTAGATCATATTTATTTATGAGTAAATGTAAAATAACAGATTTCAGGATTGTTTATTTAAGTATTAAAACTTACATTAAAAGTTGATATAAGATCAAGGTTGTGTCTACATGCTTGAAATTTCAATTTTCATTATTAGCCGTAGGAGTGGAAAGACTATATCAAAAATTATTTATAATTAAGAATGAATAATAAGTAACAGATTGGAGTGATTTAGTAACTGTCCTTTTATTCCATAATGAGAAAAAAAATAAATAATGAAAAATTTTGAGAGGAAAATGCAATATTTCTATTATTTGTTTAAACAAGAAGGAAAGGTCTTACAATTTTAAAATTGTTTGACGTTATAGATAAAAGTATATATTTTAAATATAGAAACTTTGATTCTTGCCTTTTTATTCCTTAATGAGAAAAAAATAAATAATGAAAAATTTTGGGGGGAAAAAATTCAACATTTCTATTACTTGTTTGAATATGAAGGAAACATCCTAAAATTTTTTAATTATTTGACGTTATAGATAAAAGTGTATTTTTTAAATATAGAAACTTCCATTCTTGCCTTCAGTTTATTTTTCCTCAACAATATTTAAATTAGAGTAGAATAAATTATTAGGTATAAAGGTACACTTTGTGTGGTTATCAATACGAAAAAGCTAAAAACAACGTTGAAGCACACAAATTAAAAAACTTTAAAACACATATATTTTTTCCCACACCTTACACTGATGAAGGGGATCTATGCATCTTTGAAACGGCCGTATGTGTTTTAAAGTTTTTTAATTTGTGTGCTTCAACGTTGTTTTTAGCTTTTTCGTAAAGAATAAATTATTGATTTAAACAGGACAAACAATTAATAGTAATAAAGGCTCCGGATAGATGGCAGCACTACATATTTCTTTTGCAAGATAGCAGAAACGCATGAAAAGGCGCAGATATTTGAAGTGAAATAGCCCAAAGCACATAACAAATATTAACTTTTTGAACTTATTTCTCTTATGTAAGGAATCAAAAGGCAATCTTAAATTTTTTTTCAGCATATAATGGGCTTTTTGAACTTTACGCTTTTGCAATATTGTTAATGTCACGTTTTTCCTTCATTTGATTTTTTAAGTATACATAAGAGAAAAAATTGTGATTTTGTAATTTTTTTAAAGTTTCTAAGCTATTTTGAAGATGAAGAAAATAAATGGCAACTTCCAAATTTGAGAAATTTGGTTTTCATATGTAAAATTACATCGTACATCAATTTCACATATGTTTTTTAATTTCTTCGATTTTTTTTAACGCTTTTAATTTTCTCAAAATTTTCAATTTTTACAACCAATTTAAGGTTAACCATGGTGTTACAAAATTATTATTACTAAATAACTATGATAATAACTGTCCATGGGTTACAATATTATGAAAAAATTTGATTTATGTTAAATAATTTTCAAGATACGGAACTTTAAACTTGCAACTTTGAACGATTCCATACAAGCCATTCTATGTCATAAGTTTTTTAAATGTCCAGAACTTCCAAAATATTTTATTTTTTGTCAAGATATTTTGAATAGCTCTATTTAAATATGAATTGAATCTGTGTACCAAATTGTATTAAAATCGGTTACTATGTGGCCACGACTTTTTTAAAATTTTTGCTCATTTTGCATGGAATGACCCTCAGGTGAAATCCCTTACCATTGAATCTTAGTAATTCAGCAGTAGACTATTTACAAGAATTAAAAATAAATTTGGAAAGAGCCGCTGATATTGCTTCTCTAACTGCTGCAGAAAAACAAGAAAATTACACTTGCTATTTCAATCATCGAAGTAGAATGAAAGAATTTGAAAAAGGTGATTTAGTATATTTACTTATCCCTGATTCTACCAATAAATTGTATGCTAGGTGGACTGGACCCAGAGAAATACTTGGAAGAACAAAAACCACATTTGTATAAAGTGAAATTACCTGATGGGGGTGTCAGACATGTTCATGCAAATAAAATAAGGAAATTTAACGTAAGAGTACAGACTGTTGGGGTCATTTTTGAAGACTATGTAGAATTTGGTGAAATTCACCCAACACCAATTAAAGCTAATACTTCAGATGAAAATAACATAGAAGTAGACCTTAGTCATCTGGAAGTTGATAAACAATTAGAGTTAAGTAAACTTCTACAAAAACATGCACCATTATTCTCAGGCAAAATTCAAGTTGCCAATGTTACAGCACGCAAAATTCGTTTATTACCAGGTGCGGAAAGAAAGTAACCATATATTTATAAAATTCCGGAATCGCTAAAAAATGAAGTGGATAAACAAATAGAAGAGTTAGAGCATCTAGGACTTAAAAAAAAAGTGAAGCTGAAATAGCTTATCCGGTCGTATGTGTCACAAAGAAGGACGGTAGCATGCGCTTATGTATAGATTTTCGTCAATTAAACACAGTGACAAAACCTTTTGATTACCCTATGGAAAACGCAACTGAATTATTTAATCAAATAGGAAGTGCTAACATAATTACATGTTTAGATGTATTAAAAGGGTATTGGGAAATTCCCCTAGAAGAGCAGAGTCGAGATCTTACTTCTTTTAAAAACCATCATGCTCAATATCGATGGAAAGTCATGCCCTTTGGATTGCGCAAAAAGGCTGCCACATTCCAGAAATCTATCAACAATGCTCTGGATGAACATCGTGAGTACAGTTGAGCATATTTGGATGATATTGCTATCTTTTCAAATAACTGGGAAAATCATCTGAAACATCTTGACGCTGTTTTATCCAAATTAACTGAACCGAAATTCATGGTGAATGTTAAAAAATGTGTTTATGCAAAGGCACAGATCAAGTATCTAGGTCATGTCATAGGAGGAGGTAGACATGAGCCCAATCCAGAGAAGCTACGTGCCGTTGAGACAATAGAATTGCCTAAAACCGAAACAGCTCTCAGAAGTGCATTGGGTTTATTTAATTATTATCGTGACTACATAAGAAATTATGCTGAAATCACCAAGCCTTTAACCGACTTGACAAAAAAGAAAATTCCAGAGATCATTCCGTGGTCTGAGGTTGAAGAAGAGGCTTTCCAAACTTTAAAACGTTTATTGTGTGAAGCTCCTAAGCTGTATACACCAGATCCTTAAAAAGCCTTACACTATTCAGAGTGATGCCAGTTCTTATGGAGTTGTGCTTGTCTATCGCAAAGAGATGAGAAAGGAAATTTTTGTCCTATTAGTTTTGCTAGCCAAAAGCTCACTAAGGTGCAACAAAACTGGTCGACTATTGAGCGTAAAGCTTATGCGGTAGTGTGGGCATTAAAGAAATTTGAAGTTTATGTGTTTGGTGCGGAAATTGAACTAATAACTGATCACAATCCCTTAGTATATCTTCAGAAATCTGCACCTCAGTCTGCAAAATTACAAAGATGGGCCTTATCTTTATAAAGATATAATATAAATATTTGTCATTACCCAGGTGCAAAATTAAAAAATGCAGATAGTCTGTCACGACTAGTTACTGTATAAGGATAATTTAAGTGATACTTTCTTTTGTGTTTAATTTTGGTATGCAGTATTATATCAAGTCGTCTTTCCATCTGTTTTGAATTGTTAGTGTTTTTTATATGTTTATTATATATTCATTATAACTATTATAACAAGGCTTCTATACATCTGTTTTGAATTGTGTTGTTATATATATTTTATGCTGTATAGTTGTATGGTTGCTATTTGTCAGATTTTGCTTCACTTTGAGTAGCACAATCTTATTGGGGGAGGGGGGGGGGGTCATGCAACCAATATCCTTCCAACCCTTTTTTAAAAAAGTAAACGGAAGTGAAGAGAAGACCGAAGGGATGGTGTTTTGTTCAGAGGAAGTAGGATGTGAGAATGCATCCGAGTATATTTTGGTTAGTTTAAGAAGTAATGTGGTTTTGGTGGAATTGTTATGAATAATAGTAAAAATATATATAGTGCACATATCATTGTAAATACCAACTCTCATATTTAATAAACTCTGTATTTAAATTTTAAAGAGAAGAATCATTGCGTCATTCGGCTGTCATGATATTACAGTGTAGAATAAAAGAATAAAAGATGGTTAAAAACTATCTATCTATCTATCTATCTATCTATCTATATCACTTTTTTATGGACACAATAACTTCCATAATTTTGCACAAATCTCTTCCAAACTAATACATAAAATCAAGTCGCATAAAATCTTGGTGAAGTTTGTTAATGAGAAAAATCGGGCCAAGAGGAAATGTTGGGGGGGGGGGGGGGTGTTGTTAAAACAGAAAAAAAACCATAACTTCATAATTATGATACATATTGAATCCGTTTAAAGCTATTATTACTTCTAGGAAAAGGGCCGAAAATTTATGTATGACACACTTTTTATATAATTAAAAACGGCTTCAGGGAGGGGATAGTGGTTTAAGAAAAAAAAAATCATAACTTCGTCATTTCATAAGATGTCAAATCCACTTGAATTTATTATAAATCGTCTTAATATTATCTACAACTTTTATACTGACAAGTTTTTTATAGGACCAACTGTTACAGCAAAAAAATAAAATAAATAAATAAAAACAAAAAAATCCTTGCCGACTCTGCCTACAAACACAGTTAGATTTCGAAGTGGGTGGTCCCAACTGCCAGATTGTGGCAAAAAGTTCATTTCTTCTGCAATTCCAAATAAACAGATGCCTCACGGTCTGCATCTTTGAAATTTACCTGTGCCTGTAGGCCGAGCCGTTAGGAATTTTTAAATAGTGTATTGCAATGAAAAAATAAAAGTTCTCAGTTTGAGTTCATTAATTATTTCAAAACAGTAATGTTTTATTTAAAAAAGCTAAAGAAATTGATATTATAGAAATAAATATAAATATTTAAACTAATGGTTGATATTGATAAATAATGTATGAGTAAGAAAAAAAATTGCACTGCTTTAATTTTTCAATGTATATTTGTTTTTAAACAAATATCATGGAAAGTAGTTAAAATTCTTTTTAATTTGCAAAATAATAAGTTTTATTTTTTAAACTATTCAATTCCAAAGCAACATAGTCTTATAAGTATAAAATACCAAAAAATTGTGTGTAATTAAACATAATTATTTGGATAGAGATGTCATTTGGGAGGGATGGACATGTCCCATCCCTCCCTGAGTCATAATATCCCATTCCTCCCTTAGAGCAACATTTAAAAAAAAAATAGGCTTTTACAAAAAGCACGTGGCTTTTAGTGTTAAGTTAACTGTTCATTCATAAAATACATATTGTTGAGTTTACAAAATATTAAAAACAATTAAGTTAGCAACAAAGAATGAGACTGAAAATGTACATTAAATGTCTGAGTAGTTGGTTACTTTTCGTATGATAAAATAGTCTTTTTAATTCACAAACTCACAGGTGCTTGCAACTAAAAAGATTTTCAGCAACAAGTATGATTCAATGATTATTCTCTCTGGTGAAAGAGTCATAAATTAAAAATAAAGCATATTTTAAGCATTACTGCTGATGTCCCATCCCTCCCAGTGTCCCATCCCTCCCTAATCTTCCCTATATAAAAAATATTTTAAATATTCCTCACTTAATGAAATGCTTTTTACTTATAATTGAACTTCATGGGGACTTTTAGTTTCCTTTAATAATTAATATTTTGAGCTCTATTTCAGATGGTTATTTCAACGATGTTATGTCTGTAGCATAATATCTAATACTAAAAATCTGTATTCCCTTAATCTGTATGGATCTTTTGTTTCTGAAAAATATTTTACACAAACTAAGATAAATAAAATTAGGGTAAATCATCAAATTTGAAATAACCGCTTTCAAGAAACAAAAATGTATAAAAAAATAGTAAAATACAGGAAATGTTACCAAATTGTGGGACTTGTTTTCTTTTTCTCTTTTTTACAACTGACTGGACCCCTATCTGCCAGGCAGAGTGCCTGGCTTAACAGGTTCTGTACCTAGCTGTGGGGCAAAATCTCCCTGATCACTGCATGCCGATTATCCATATTATCTTTGCTGATTTGGCATTGCACATCACAGCAAGTTGCATCATTGTGCTAGTTGAACTTAAACTGGATTTTTTTGGGACCAAATGTGCTGTGCAGAAATGATTTAAGTGAAAAAGAAAAAAAAACATAGGTTTGCCACAAATAGATAAGTTGCACCAGAGAATGAAGAAAATTTTGGGCCAAAATGTAAAGCAGACTATATCATTGCAAAGAGAGACAAGACAACAAGACACTGCCTTTCTACCATACCCCTCCCCCCCTCCTACTGGGTAAAAACAGGCTTCAAAGTCTGTCCCATTGGAACGGGCCCGGTAGCTTGTTCACCTATTGTCTGACTTGTTAACTCGAAATAAGGAATTTAATTAATTATGATTGTTCAGCATATGTATTAAATTTATTAACCAATGGTATTCATTACTAGGGATGTAACGAATAGTGATTTGGTCAAATAGCCAAATACTAAATATTCAGCCAAATTTTAGGCCGGATAGTAAAATTTTTTTTAAATATGTATATGTATTTTAAATATATAAATATATTACATTAATTGTATATACATATTAATTTAAAAATAGAAATACAATTAATACAAATTAAAATTGATTTATTTTGTTATTTATATGTATAAAAATTTTACAGCTTGATATATTTTTGTAATATTTCAAACATGTTCTTGCTAATAATAAAACATGACTCTTACCAAGTCTACATTACTAATTGAATAATTTTATCTGTAGATAGATGCAATTCATATACATTTTATTTAGTATAAGAACTCATTACGACTGCTAAATGTGCTTTTTAAGTTTATTATTTTTTTTTATTTAGAAACTTCTTTCATCGCAAAAAAATTAAGAATTTGCATTTTATCCTTTTATACTTAGATGCATCAAATTGTCTTCTGTAAGTCAGGATGGTAAGTTAATATTTCCATTAAAATATAAAGAAAATTCTTCACTTCTACTATTCAGTAATACTTACATTATTTCTTACATAATTTCTTAGATTCACAATTAATGAGCCCATGACAATGCTTACTCTCTCTGCGATTCACAATGAGATACCTCCTGAGATACTCCTTGTTAACGTAAATTTTATTGTGAGGAGTTTGTGTTGCTATTGGTCAACCAATTTTTAAAAAGTAGAAAAGCATATTTAATGAAACTTTTAACATTTGAACCAGAATATGCACAACACATTACGTTCTACAACTTACTCAACACATATTGGATGTACACACAGAAATTGAGACTGACAGTATGATTCTTCTACAATATGTTGTGTTAAATATATTTACGGCTGTTTTTTAATAAATAAAAAAATAAATAATAAAATAATAAAAAATAAAAATAGTGCTGAACAATGAGAGTTTTTCTGACACAATCACAAAGTTTTTTTATATGAACATGAAATTTAGACATTAATATAAAAGTGCTTTAAAATCAGGAAACTGTTTTCTAAAAATGTATTGTAGCTTGAGTTGTAATCAATTGTTCCCCAACAAAGCTCCTCTCTTGACAGTTGTGTCTATAAAATTGGTTTAAATTTTCAACTTTGACACTATTTTCTTAAAGTTTCTTAGCATTTATAGAAAATTCTATCTAATTTCACAGTATCTTAATCAGAATAGCTGAAAATTTAGTGCATTTAAGAATGAAAATTGTTTTTTGAATGTGTTAGAAAATATCTAATTTGGATTTGAGAAAAGCAAAAGAAAGAAAAAGGAAAAAAAAAAGATTAATGCATTCGGCTAAATGTCTAACAATATTCAGCTAAATATCCAACAGATACTTTCATTTTTGTAACCGGTTCTGAAAGTAAAAGTATCTTTAAAAAAAAAATCTGCAAATAAAATTGAAAAAGTGAAAAAGAGGCTCTGTAAAGATCAATCTCAGCTATCCAATGTAAAAAAAAAATCATTTAAAAATATTGAAATGCAAACAAGATATTGGAAATTAAGTGTCCCATAGGATTAACATAGGTGGGTGTTTTCATGTGAGGGGAGAGGGCCCTTAAAACTTCCACTTTTTTCAAATAATAATGTGTATTATTACCAATGTCCCCTTCATCCATCAAATTTTGTCCTATTTATCCCCACCACCAGTGTTGCATAAAAATCAGGGTTTTTTCTAAAATATATATATAAAAAAAAGCTTTTTTGTTTAAACTCTGTTTTATTGGTTTAAATGACTTTTTAGTAATAATCACTATTATAATTGCTTTTTTTAATAGCATATTTATAGTAGAATATAATTAGATTAAGTGAAATGACATATTAAAAATTAATTAGTATAATTTTATAATTTATGAATAATTAATATAGTTTTTATTGTTTATAAATAGTACAAATTATTTTGTTTTGTAAAATACAGCACTTTAAATATTAAACCCTTGACATCCAGGACGTACGATGCATACATCCTGATTTTATCATAGACTACTACCAGACGTACAACGTGTGTGTCCTGTTTTAACGCTGGTAACTAAATGCTGGTATATATGTCCATAGTTGATAAAAGCAGTCTCAGTGTCAAGGGGTAATGAATTTAAACAGTACAGGATGTATTTATTACTAAAAAAACTCAGAAAAAATTAATTGAACAAATAAATTTCAATATTACAAATCTCCTGTTTTTGTTAAAACATACGTTAAATTTGTTTTAATTATTGAAGTTTAAAAAGTAATTCAGCCAGCTGTTGCAAACAACTTTGTTGATTTGCCTATTTCTATTATATTTCCCAATTTAAATTGTACAAACCCAAATGATGAGTATGTTTTGTCACCATTAGCAGTTGATGCCTTTGCTGGTAAAAGTTTTTGAATTATTTTTAATACATTAAATTATGATGATTTAAAAAAATAAATGATTGTTAAATTGTGATGTATTACTGTATTCTACTGTATTAGCCAAAATACTGGTAAATTTGAGGAAAAAAAGCCTGATTAAAACGGGTAACTTCTACCAATTTTTTCAAGTAATACTGTGTATTACTAATTATTAATGTTCTAATAATTAATATTAATTATTACTAATATTCAAGAAAATTAAAGATCTGAAGATTATTCTAACCATATATGTAGCAATTTATGTATAAAATTTTGACATTTAAATAATGTAATTGATGTATTCATTAATTCAGTTAAATTTAATGTATAATGAAGGTAATTATTCATTTGTATAGAAACAAACACCTCTGATTGTAGTAACATAGTATTAATACTATGATTTGATATAAGTTTGATAAGCCTGTATATATTTAAATACATTATGAAGTACTATGGAGTTGACAAAATTATCAATAATAGTCCAGAATAGGAAGCCATTGAGGTTTACCTGTATAAAGACAAAGAGACAGCTAAAGAAAAAAAAAATATTAAATTTGTAGTGCCAAGCAAGAAAAGGCAGGTTATTGCAGATGATGAAGGGGGTTTCAAAGAATGTAAGATTGATGTACTTGATGAAATTTAAACTAAAAAAGATGAATAAATATAATAAAAAAAATTCTATTAAAAAAGTAAAAGAAACAAAAGGAAAATAAATTTCTAGAAAAATAAATTTGCACTTATTAAGTTAACAAAGTTCAAAAATCTTTTCTATTACTAGATAATACAAATTTGAGGAGAAAAGTGCAAAATTCAATACCTCTAAAGGAAGTAAATGCACAACTATTTTATTACCCAGAAGTTGCAGAGATTTATGATATTATTTTGCTAGACTTTGTTAGAAAACAACTCAACCCAGGAACTGTCAGCGGAATTCCAAAAGCATTATATTATCACACATTTGAGTTTGAATTTAAAAACTACAGTGTCAAGTAAAATAATTGTGCCCAAATGCAAATTAAGTCTATATAATTTTCAAGCAAAGTGAACTACATGAAAGGATGTTAAATTTTAAAATCTTATGTATATGTGAAAAATATTAATTGTATGCATGTTACTTTGTAATACTATTTAGTGTTATTTGACAGTTAATCTGGCAGTTTAAATCTTAATTTTTTATGAACTAGAACAGGGGTGAGGAAATACATGATTTCACTCGCCACTGGCGAGTGGATTTTCTGGCAGGGCGAGTGAATTTTTAGGTAGTCTTAGAAAACTAGAAGCTATAGAAGATATGCTAAAAACTTAATTTATTTTTACTAGTTTGTTATATTTTGAAACTTTCCAAATTACCATGACAGTACTAAGTTCTATATCATATACTAAACCTTCCTCTATTGTATATATTTTTCTAATTTTATATAAAAAAAAATGCATTGTTATAATAGTAATTAACTCTTTATATATTCCCATACATTTTGTCATAACAATTTTCAACTGTATGTTATATCATACTGGCTGGTAAAATAAATCCTTGGCTGATAAAATTTTCTGAAAATTCCCCACCCCTGAACTAGAAGGAAGTTGTTTATTGTAAATTATTGTGTGTCCCATTTATCCCTAGACCGGGGTTGGATGAGACATGTTAATAAGTTTAGAAAAATTTACATATTTTCTAAATTAATGCAGTTAGAGAAGTGACATTACTTTTTATGTTTTGGTAAGTGGATGTGCTATCATAATAGCTAAAGTTTGTATTTCTAGACCTAATACTATTTTAAGTAAGATAATAATAATGAAAAATGTCACATTTATCCCCACTCTCTCAATCATATTCCTGGTCCTTTCATAGAACTGATAGGGTAGCTTCTTTTCATCTGCTTAATGGAATGACTATCTACAGAAGCATTTAAATTATATTAAAAAAAAATTTCGTAAATTGTTT
Source organism: Maratus michaelseni (assembly GCA_963931845.1). Taxonomy (NCBI): domain Eukaryota; kingdom Metazoa; phylum Arthropoda; class Arachnida; order Araneae; family Salticidae; genus Maratus; species Maratus michaelseni. The sequence goes on along the minus strand of OZ007599.1, from coordinate 146,270,811 downwards.
GTTACTATGAGAATATGCCTAGAACTTAAGTTATCTGGATAACTTATGGTATTGCCAGCAAATAAATGGTTTGACCTAGTTGACGACTCTTCTGCTATCTCCAAGCATGGATTTTTAGAAATTTGTAATCAGGTTACCCATTGTATGTTTAAAATATTTTTATTTTCCATCATACTCTCTGCCTATTTAAATATTTTTCTTCTTTTTAGGAGAGATGTGCTGAATCATCTTATTGAAATGCACAACTATTCCAACCAGTTTCTACCTCATGCTCTTCGAAGGTTCTTTCAAATTCTACAAGCTCCCAACCAGCTTGATAGCTATCTTCATTTTCTGTTAGAAAAATTTTCTGCTAGATTCTGCCAGTGCAATCCAAATTTGCAGTTAAGCTCAGGTGAATTTTAACATAATTTTAATAATTTTCCTGTACACAGAAAAGCAAGCTGTGTTGCATGCAGACTGTAGTATTTGCAGGAATGTGTTAAATCTATTGCTGGGCTCTTTGCACTTTTTATCATCAAATGAAGGAAGAATATGGTGACATAAAACAAGAGTATTCATTTTTTGAAAAGTCTGCATTCTTCAGTTGTAACTTTTCTTCCAAAACAACATAAGTTATATTCTCTTAAGTTTGTGTTATTAGATCTTCCACCTTAGGTTGTTGGTAAGTTTTTGACTTATGGTAGTTTTTACCATCATATCAAAAATGTCAAAAATCCATTTTTTACCTGGTATTGCATTAAAATGTTTCATATAATTTTATCTAATAATAATATTAATAATAAATTTATCTCTAGTAATGTACAGTCTGCACACCCATAATCTGCATTGCTTAACAAATGTAAATATTTAAACAAATTTACAGATTCTTGATCCAAAAATGGTTTTTTAAAAGAAATAATAAATGTAGAAAAAGTTCATAATAAAACATTTATTTGTTTTTTAATCTATCTCATATACTTTTTTTTATATACCAGTAAAAACTAAACTGCATTAGAGAACACACCTAGGCTAACTGGACATTCAGGGACTAGCTTAGGGTAGACAATACTTGAACTTTTTAGAGCAAGAGTTTTATTTCTCAACAAGAGTTAATGACTGTTCATAGAATGCAAGATAAACTTCCTAAAGAAAAATTTAAAGTTTTAAAACAGACAACACTTGACTCTATTTTTGTAAGACAAAAAACTTTATCAATATTATTCAATATTCCAAGATGCTATTTTTCATATTTCATCATTGCTCACTGAATATATATATATTTTTTATTATTCCATTTTTAATTATTTCATTTTTTAATTCTAATTATTAGATTTCATATTTATCTTTTGGAATTAAAATGTTGTCCAGAAATAAAAAAATGACGCATAATCCATAATACTCCATAATCTGCAATATTCTATAATCTGCACAACCTTTGGTGCTAACTTGTGCAGATTAAAGAACTATACCTGTAATTACAATTGCTATTAATTACCATTTAAAGATGAAGAAATATCATTTTTAGCTTCATTTTTCAAAGTTACTGATAAAAATTTAAACACCTGTGTTGTGTATGCAACTGACACTTTTGCAGAAAAAGGTAGCATAAGCAATTGATTTAGCAATTTAATTCTGTAGTATATGTTTCGTCCTGACAGTTCAGTCTCCATTGATTTTTTTTTTTTTTTTTTGCGCTAGTCACTTGAAACTCATGGGGACATGAAGCTTAAGAAATGAAAAGTGTGCTAAATTAGTAACATGTTATTGTATGCTTCAAAATGGATTCAGATTATTAAATATGTCACTTCTACAAATTAAAATTAATTTCACGAATATAATTTTTAATTCAGTAAATAAAATAAATTTTTTTGTTTGTTTTTATGATAATTTTAAAATTCAATAATAGTAATAATAATAAAATCAAGACTTTACAGGTATGCATGAGTTGAATTGTAAACATTTGAGTGCTGGAATGCTTTAATTAAAAAGTTCATAAGTCATTAAAAGTTGCTGACATTAACAAATAAAAACTGTATAGTAAATAAAGTATATTCTGATTTACTTTAAATATTACTTTTGCACTTTAAAAAAAAGTATTTAATAAATTTTGAATCTGGGAGGCTTTATCTCAAATGAAGTCCTGCAGTTGTGTATGAAAACTTTACACATTTAAAATTAAAATTATTCATATTAAAAGTGAAAATATTTCTTTCTTAAATATAAACTTGAAATTTCATTAATGTGATATCATTATGATCAATTTGAAATATTATTTTTAAGAATACTCCCACTTTGTTCAACGACAGCCTATAGGTAACTTTATTTTAAGTTTTCTCTTACTTATCCCACATTAAATAAAATCATTGTACCAAAGTATGGTGTGTATATACCACAAGTGTATCATGTCATGTAAATGTGCCAAAATCCACAAATATTTGGAAAAAGTGTCAAAGTTCACAAAATGTGAACTTAAGTTTAAAACAACTGCTAAAATGCATTTACAGAGTGTTAAAAATACACCAAAAATATATTATGAAGGTAAATTACCCTAGCGAATGGTAAAAATATGTTAAAATAACTTCATAAAGTGTGTCTTAGCCGTAAGATACTTGCTGTTCAGTGCTGCCAGGTAGTCTACAGTCGATTTCCCCAAAAATTCTGAAATTTTAACCCAAATCAGGGTTTTTTTTCTGAAAAATTCCACAACTCAATCTCTACTCAAAAAAGTAAATTTTAAATTTACATCTATAAAAAATATTTAACTAAGCTCAAAATTTTCCCTCAAATCAAGCCTTTTTTTGAAAAAAAAAAACAAAAAAACTCTGCAAAGAAACATTTTTATTCTCATTGGTTACTTTCTTGAAGAAAATAACACAAATTACAAAAAGATAAATATATATTAGAATTGGATAAATTAGAACTTAAAACAGATGTTAACTGCAGGCTTCGTGTAATTGTAGTTGATTATAATCAATTACAAAAATTCTATAATTGCATAGTAAACTTAATCATAAGTTTTGGTTTTGAAATAATTGCAAAATAATCATAATCAAGAAATTTCACTCAGATTATAATACTAATCTGATTGTAATCACAATGTAATCTAATTGCAATGCAACCTGTATCGAAAAGTTACATAATCATAATTTCGTACAAACAATTATGATTACACTTCTTTTTTCCCTTTTTGCTTCCAATCCAAAAAACATTCGGTGAGTTAGACATTGTAGCTGGAGGAAATCTATTCTTGTTTTTAACTCATTAGGTTCATTCTGAAGTGAGGAGAGGTAGAGTCAGAAATCAGGGTGACAGTATCTGTAAGACAGAAGTGAAACAGTGAATTATATGCGAATTGGCAGTAGGATCTCAGGAACCAGGATGTGGTCACCAGACTTTGAGTAATCGTAATCGATTATAAAGACTGTGTAATTGTAATAATAAATTTTGGTCTTGAAATAATCTCAAAATAATCATAATCAAGTAATTTCACTCAGATTACAATCATAATCTAATTATAATCGCAATATAATATGCAATAATAAATCGCAATGTAATCTGAATCAAAAAGCTCTGTAATCGTAATCTCACATAAACACAAGATTACGTTTATGGTTACACTATTTTTCCTCCTTTCACTTCCAATTAAAAAAAATATTGGGCTTCTGCTAGAGACATATTTAAAATGGAGAGAGTGAAGGACAAACATAAGAACATAAGATTACCGGGGGGGGGGGGGGGGGGGTATAGCAGGCTAGTCTTGACCCTGAGTAGCAGAAGTAACAGTAGATGGTCAGAGGGTCTCTGAGGGGCAGGATTCTGTAATGCGATCATGGGATGTGATCACTCCAGGAGTTCATGGGTCAAACCGAAGTCATTGAATGGGAGTGATGAAAAATAACAAAATAAATAGGGAAATGAAAAAAATACGATTTTTATGCCCCTTTATTTTCAATTGAACACACACTCCCTCAAACATGGAAATCTGAGACTGAAGAAAATGAAAAGGTTTCAAATTGCCTACACAATTTATTCATCAACTCATACTTGCACTACTCTTCTTAATGCGTGTTTATGCTTCTAGATTTCATTATAGAAATGATGAAGGAAAGTATTAAAAAAGACTATTTTAATGAAACAGCATCAGATTTAAATGACAAAAGAGTAAAATTTCCAAAATATAACTGTGAAAGGTGCTCATCAAAAGTACGGGTCTATCGAAATCCGACTTGAACACCCATATGCAGAAACGTTTCTTATATATATATGTATATATATAGTTAAAATGAAATTACATGTGTAAAAAACTAAGAAAGAGACAGTAAAAATTATATATAGTATGAATTAGCAACTTATTTTTGACATATTACATATTTATAGCCTGTCTTTTCCTTTCAAATTAATTAAATATGAAAAATATTTCACTCTAAGTATAGTGTTTTTAATCATAATTATAAAATTATCCATTCATTAAAAATATGCATTTTAACCTATGTAGATAAGATACACATACAGATTAATTTTCTTAGTATAGCATTAGCATTTTGCAATAAAAGATGGTTTCTTTTATATAATTTATATTTTAACAGAATCGAAAAAAAAAAAAGAAAATAAGACTGATTTATGGATAAATATAAGTGTATGCAATATTTTCGATATATTTTGATCGATTGGACATAAAAAGTTATTATGAGAAAATATGCTAATTCGGAATCGCTACAGGACTTTGGAAAATTTCCATTATAGATAGGTTTTCATCTTAGCAGTTATGTTTTCTGTTATAATTTTACTGTATTTTATTCGTTGTAATCTAAAAAAAAAAATTCCGTTGCAGAAAAGATTTCATTGTGACAATTTTTATTATATAGGTATTGTATTTTGGGGAACTCGAAAGTTTCTATTTAAAGCAGGATATTATTATACACTCGTTCCTTTATATAGGTTTTACTATACTAAATTTATATTTGAATAATTAATTCGAATACAAATCTAAAGGTTTTAGAATCAAATTTATAACTTTTAAATGTATTTGTGAATATATTTTTTAATGGGGCACTCTGTATATATAGCTGTTCTGGGTGTGTGTCCAAGAAGAAAGTCATCAAACCGCACGTTTAAGTTTCAGATTCAGGAAAATCAGTATAATTTTAGCTTCAATTTCTCCTTTTTTGCTCGAAAACAGTTTAATCATTAATGCTATGTACTGCATATTTCTAAACACACACAGATGAGATGATTTTTTTTTTTTTTTTTTCAATGACAAATAGCAGAAAATATAATACTTCATAATCATGAATGAGAAGGTCAAAATCCCAGAATGCTTTATTGAGGTATTTTCTAAATATTCAATAATAATATTTTTTTATGTGATAAAATGTTCTTTTTGTGTCATTTTTCTTGGTTTATAAGAATTTCTTAAGATTATCCATCAAAAATCACTAGAACCAGGGAGATTTCAATTGGGAAGATTCTTTTCGATAAGCATAAGGCTGTTCTCAAATCCAAAAGTGCTACTTTCTGACACATTTCTGAATTTAATTTTGTTCCAAAACTCAGGAAATTGTCAGGTGTTTTTATTCAGAAACTATGTAATTGTTCATTTTTTAACATGTATGTTTTCTATGTAACATTTTTCATTTTTTAGTAAAGGCAGAAGATATTTCTGAAAATACTGCCAAAGTCAAAGTTTTGAACCGAATTCTCTTTGCAGCAATGGAAGAACTAGGAAAAACCTGTCACGTGACAAGAATCTATTAAAAAAAATTGAAAACACTATTTGATCCCAAATCACTTCAGTAGTCAGGCCTGCTAATTTTATTGCCTTTATGTTTAAAAATGTGTCAGAAAGTTTTGCGTTGTTGAGTAGGAAATTGGAGAACCACCTTAACTGCTTTTGAACTGTAAACAGGCATATATATATATCTATATATATATATATATATATATATATATATAAATAAATACTAATGCAATTTTTTTCTCTTAATTAAATGTAAAATGCATATAGATGAAAGCATATAGATAGATAGCTAAACCATGAATTCAAAGCAAGAGGGATTCATAACTTGCAGATTTTGAAAACAGTGTAATCGAACTGTAATCGTAATCTACTAGTTCGGTAATCGTAATCCAACAAAAGAATTATTAATCATAATCTAAACGTAATCGTAATCTAGAATTAAAAAAATAAATAATTGAAAATGTAATGATAATCCAACATGCATAAATAGAGACATAATCGTAATCGATTACAGTCTTATGTAATCGACTCGAAGTCTGGTAGGTATACAGTTATGCTGTGTGCAACCCCAGATCCTATGACTTATTGTTCTCTTTAGTGACACTGTTGGAAGCTTATTAAAAAAAAGCCCTTTTATTTTATTTTTAAATGTTCATTTTTCTAATATTTGCTATTTTTAATTTTGGATAGTTTGAGCAAACTGCATAAAACAAAGTAATCTTTATTTTGTACTCATTTCTTCTTTTTTTTGAAGGGAAATGGGAGGGAAGTGTATTAGTAGAGGGTTACTTTTTAATCCATATACTTTTTTGGTTCTTCAGATAGGTAGATCATGAAATTTATTGTCAAAGAATATTTCATAACACAAAGAAAAAAAAAAGAATAAAAATTTGTGTTAAATTTTTAAAAATTTTATCTTCAGTCAAAAAGAGTATGATTTTAAATGGATGTTAATTTGTGTAAAGATACAGTAGAACCTCACTATAACAAACCTTCAGTGAACTGACTATTTATTTTGCTAAATCCAATAATTTGTTGCATTCAATCTACAGAATATGTGAAAAGCAAACTAAAATAGACAAAAATGTCATTTGTTATATTCAGTAATTCATTATAGAAAGGTTTGACTGCATAACAAGAATTAAGTTCTCCCCAATAATTTTTGATTCAGTATGAATCAGCGGTAATTTTTATAATTGAATTTAAGATCTTCAACAGTGTTAATTATTTTTATACCATTTACAGTTTTTTAATCTAAATCATTCATAATGAGTTAAAATATTAGAATTTCATCATTTGTTTTGTAAATTTTTATATATTTAAATGTAATATATCCTTTTATTTCAGATATGGTGTATATATTGTGCTTTTCCCTAATCATGCTCTCAGTTGATTTAACAAGTCCTCACATAAAAAATAAGATGTCAAAACGAGAATTTATCCGCAATGTTCGTCATGCAATAAGGAAAGCTGATGATGAGTTTTTTGGCCATATGTATGATGACGTTTATTTAAGAGGACATATTGCTCCAAATTCCGAAGATTAACCTTTCATGTTCTGAAAGTTTATTTGCATTAATTGTGTGACCTAGTCTTTTGATTTTATTTGCCAAGATATTTTCCCTCTCTTACATATATATATGTATGTAGGTTTTGTATGAATGCATATTTGTGTCTGTTTCTAACTGGAAACAAAGTATATGTGTTACTCATATATTTCTTTTATATGATGAAATGTATCTTTAAAGTTAATAGATATTGCAATATAATTTGTTCTCTTCATGGTAAACAAATTTTAAATGCTGAAGGATTGTACAGTTATGTAATTTATCACATAGCAAATGTGAAATTTTTAAAACAAATTCTAATAAACTTACCAAAAAATAAAAGTCCATATCACCTTTAAAATATTTTTGGAAAAGAAAAAAAGCTGACGACTAAATATGATTCTAAAATATTTGATATATTTTGAAAAGGAATTTCTCGTTAGTATCTCACAGTCTATTATAACCTTTCTGCATATATTTATCCCTGACTGACATATTTTTCTCTGCAAATATTACTTTTAAATTTAAGGTTAACATACCTAAGGTTGACATATCATTTCATTTAAACATAAAGCATTTTTTATTCATCTAAATTTCATCAGATAACTATTGAAAATCAGTCTCGTTTAACTGCTGTTCTTTGTTCATACATATTTTCTTGTAAAATAACAATTTTAAAGTGTTTTTCTGGCTCATACTTAACTTTCTCAGGAAGATTAGTAAAACATATTTCTTTATAGATATTTATTTTTAAAGTAATAATTATTAAAACATTGCATTTATCCAGTATGTTTTACTTAGGATTTTTAACAGTATGAATAAAATGCATAAATATTTTTTGTGGGTGGCAAAGTGGAGGAGGAATTAAAGAAGAAGCTCAATTTTGTATCTATATTTCTTCCCTTGAGTGGTTAAATAAAGGGAATCATGTTGAAAAAACATAACATCCTAAAGTAAGAAAAAAAGCAGAAAAGAAGACTAATGCTACACCTTCAATCAAACAAAATAATTTCAGATTGAATGAAATGTTTTACATAAAGTTAAATAATTGAGATTTGTTTGTGAGTTTGAATTAGGAGTTGATAAATATTGCCATCCCTGTATATATTAAAATGATATCCAAATATATACACACATTGTTAAATTGTTTGTACTATATTTGATAAAAGCTGAATAATCTAGAATTGCAAACTCTCTTATTTTATATAGGAATTCTTGTATTCTGTGAAATTTTTAAACTGAAGATGATTTTCCATTTTGTTTTAATGCAAAACACATTTTCCCTTTTTAAGCCTAGGGGTAACCAAGGTAATTTTTAGATAAAAAGTAAACTTTTGTTATAAAAAAAGTTATTTTGGATATAGTTCAGATTTTTTTATTATTATTATTATTAATATATAAATTATGTTAGCAGAATATTCATTTAATGTATTTTGTAAAAAAAGAAGAATAAAATAAATAAAAACATATCTAAAAATTATCCTGGTAATTGGGCTAATTCTTAGAAATTCAGAGGGTAATTATTAGACACTGGATTTCTAAATTATGAATTGTAAGTAAGATGCTTATAAACTGTAAGTTAGTCAGTGTCTGATTGTATTGCATACTTCAAATGGAGTAAATAAAAGACACATTAATACTCCAAGGGAAAAGCATTACATGTTAGCATGTAAAGCATTACATCTTTATAACATTTTGTAAAAAACAGAGAAAAAGTGACAGTAACTAAAAACATAGTTCAATTATTAATTATGGATGTACTAGTGCAGTTGTGATGATAAAGCACAAGAACTCAAAAGTAAATTAACTTAAAAAACAAACTTAAAACTAAATTAACGTAAAGTTAGCTATTATCCATCTTAACTAGAAACATGTTGATTTCAATTAGTTTATTCACAAAAACATTCATATGGAGTTCAATGGTAGATCATTGGAGCTTTATTCCAAGCTTAACTCCGTTAACATCCATATAGAACTTGCTCCCATGGAGAGCAAATGAAAGTGTTCCACTATGTTCATGGCTAGCTAGCATGGAACGTGCTGTCCTGCTGTGGCCAGCTTGCCAGGTGCTTTTCACTATTAAGCCTAATTTTAAATAAAAATTCATATAAAATCAACTGGTCATATAAATGCTACAGTTTTGACATGCTATTTAAATTAAATTTTTCTCAATATAAACATTAAACATTACAATTGAATTTTATTAATGAATTATAAGATAATCTCAGATAACTAGCATTGATAAGAAAGTTATAAAAAACCAAAACAAGGGGCCTGTCCAGATTTTTCTCACAGGGTCCCATTTTTGTGAATTTGAAATTATCATTATATTTAAGCTCTTGTTTATACATTTTTACCAAAATCCATTACATATTTAAAAAACTAGAGAAAAGATTTTTTTGGCAAATACAGCTGTTTTGTAAAAGATCAGATTTTCTTTTAAAATGATTAAATTTGTAAAAGATTCAGTTTGGAGATGGAAAACTTTTGTGAAAACCTTATTTTTTAGACAAAAGGATTTTGTGAAGGATCCTGTTTTAGGATGAACATTTTTGTGAAGGGTCCTGTTTTAAGATAAAAAGTTTAAGTTCCTATAAAGGACTCAATTTTTTCCTAAACAGATCACTGAAAATGTATACTTACATTTGAAAAACACTTTTGAAATTATTAAATTCTATTCCTAACATGGAAAAACAAAAAATTGATGTGTGATAATGTTCAAAACACTCAATACAAAATCTAACGTCACAGGTTTTACATTCTCTGTAAAATATACTGAGCTTCGTGGGTGTTTTGACAAGATTATGAAATAATTTTGTGGTTAATCTACCAGGCTCAAATGGTAAAGAAAAAGTAAATTGACTTCTAATAAGAGGATGGCTTAATTTATCAAAAAACATTTATTAAATATGTTTTAACATCATAAAACTATCTACAAACTGCCTTGCAAACTGCAAAGACATAAAAACTAATAAACAAAACATCGTATGATACACGAGTCATATAAGCAAAAAAGAGAGAGCAGATAAGCTTTGCAGTGGTATTTAAGCCAGTTCAAAACATGCACAGTCCTGGCATCCAATCAGGAAACAGCATGTGACAATGACACAATACATACATATTGAGATACATAGGAGCAAGAAAACATGTGCTTTTGTTTAGATTAAGAGATCGTGTATCGACGAATGTACGATCCCAATAGATGCATTCAAACTAGAATGTAATGTTATATCTCAGTGGCACGAGGCCTAAGACAAAAAGCAATTAATATGGAGAAGTTAAACTTCCACATTAAGTTTTTCACAACATAAGGCCCCTCTCCCTTTTGCAATCCCTGAGATCCCAAGATTAAAAAATACACAAATATCTAACAAGACACACCCCCTTAATATTTAATATAACAATAAATTTTCCTCAAGAAACTAGCATTACAAAATTGCAAAAAGACATTCTTAAATTTAAAGAAACTTACAATGAATACCTCCTAATCCGCTCCTGATCAAAAAACCAAGACTGCTTACATCAATCATCTGATTTAAGGATACATATAATAAAACATTTAAGCAAACAGGATAAAGCAATTCAAGTTTTAACTTACTACTCTGACAAAACATTTCATTTAACAAAAACTTTTTAACAAGTTGCATAAAAGCATCCAGAGAATACATGTAAAAAGAGAAATTCATTACAATTTAAAATATAACATGAAACACCATGAGACATTTTAACCAGAGCTTTTGTGAAATTATCTGCAAGATTATCTGTACTTCTTACAGAACAAATTAAATAGTTTTTCACACACCAAATCTCTTGGAAAATGCAATTTGACGTCAATATGCTCTGACCTAGTATTTTTAATTGGGGACTTGCAGAAGTCAATGGTTGACTTATTATCACAACAAAGCTCATAATGTGTTATTTCATTCTTAAACAATCCCATTTCAAAACACTCTTGAAGTATATGTCTAACCCAAGTGATTTCTTTTGCAGCCTCAGTAAGAGCAGTAAACTCAGCTTCCATTGTGGAAAGGGCAACAGACTTTTGAAAGTCTTCCAAGAAACAAGTGACTGACCAATAAACAACACAACCCCCTCACCCCCATACTCTTCCTGTCATGATTAGTGACATAATCTGTATCACTATAACACGTGACATTAAGGTTATCAATCTTAGATAAATCAAGCTTTCTTTCCCTGGTTGTATACATATAACCAAGTAGCTTAACTAACCCGTTCCAGTGAGTAGGTCCAGGTTTTTCCTGAAACTGAGAGCAAGACATCCAACAAGGCTGCGATATGGAATACTTAGCATTTCATTTAATTCTATATCGTCTTTTGGAAAATCTGACTTTGAATACACAACTCTTTTAGAAATTGGGAGAGATGTAATTGGGAGTTTATACTCTTTAAACATATTGTAAACCATTTCAGTGTAACTCTTTTGATGAATGAAAAGTTTACAGTCTCTCTCTTCAAACTCTACACCTAGGAGTTTCTTAATATGTCCTAACAATTTATGATCAAACTTGGATTTTAAAAGATCTATGACTTCAGAAACCAATGTTTCTGTTTATCCAAAAATTATATCGTCCACATACAACAATAATAGAACCTTTTTTTTTAAATGTAAAAATGCAATTTGTCCATTTTAATTTCTTAAAATTTAATCCCTCAAGTATGTTTCAAAGCTTGAAATACCATTCACGACCGCTTTGTTTAACACCATAAATTGCCTTTTTCAGGTGGCAAACATATTTAGACGTCTTATCACTGACATAACACAGAGGCTGACTCATAAAGACTCTTTCAGATAAATTTACATAAAAATATGCACAGTTTATGTCAATTTGACGATGAATCCAACTAAAAAAACAGACTAGTGTGCTGAAAAATAATCTAATAAGAGAAAAATCAACTACCGGGCTATACACTTCCTTGTAAGATATGCCTTTTTCCTTCTTAAAGCCTTGTGCTACAAGCCTAGCTCTATAACGAGCAATTTCACCTTTCTCATTACGTTTAATGGAAATATATCCAGCGGTTACCTAAAACTTTCTCTTCTTTAGGTTTGGGGACAAGTTCCCATACCTGCCTTTCTTTCATGGTTGTTATTTCATCATCCATTGCCTTAGACCATTCTTTTCTAAAAGGAGAACGCATAGCCTCAAAATAAGAAGATGATATTTCTACTTCAGTTATGTTAGCTTCATAGTGTTCAGTTTTGGGACGTGGTTCTAACCCAGAATAATCATCTTTGTTTTTAAAACTAAAAAATTCCTTTCAATAATCAATATTTCTGGCTCTACAGTAATTCTCAACATCTCTATAAGATCGAAGTTTAGTATTTGATACTTCCACACCATAATATATATCATTACGGGACTTATCCTTTCTCATAATAGTTTCTGGGACCCATTTAATAGCTTCGCAAGGGTTTTTTTCAGTTTCAATAACATCCTGAACTGGGGATTCATCTCCTGACTCTTCAGTTTCAGAATTGATCACAAATTCCTTTTTAGGAGTGCTTTGTACCTTTATAGAGTTTCGTGGTATAATCTGATAAAATTTAGATTAAGAATCAGATTCCTCAGTATCAATATAACGATTTCTAATTCCTGACAAAACTTTCTCATTCTCAGAATTACAGTCCATGGTGTCCAGGACGTGACCATTGTGCATTTCTTTCTCATTGAATCTTAAATTTAAAGTTTCCTGAACAACACCCTTTTCAGGATTATAAATTCTGTATCCTTTTGTCTGTACTGCATAGCCAACCATGATACCTTTAGTTGCACACATATCAAAAATTTTCCGTATTTGCTTGGGGATCCCTATAAATGCAGTGCATCTGAATGGTTTTAAATGACTCAATGAAAGACGTTTTCCACCGTATAATTCAAATGGTGTCTTTAATTGACCTTGGTGGACAACTCTATTCCAAACATATGTGAAACAGACAGCTACCTTAGCCCAAAATTTCTCCTCTAAACCAGTATCTTTCTACATTGTTCGAATTCCATTATTTATAGTGCTATTAAATCTTTCAGCAACACCGTTTTGTTCTGGCATGTACCGGTTCGTCTTCTGGTGATCTATCCCTTTTCAGTAAGTTGTTTAAATTTGTCATTACAATATTCTTTTCCATTATCTGATTTTATGGCCTTAATTTTTTTTCCGATGAACCTTTCTGCTTTGTTTTTGAATCTAACAAAAGCATCATAGACCTCATCTTTGTTTAATTGGGAAAACAGCAGCCTTTTTAGAAAAATCATCTATAAAAGAGACAAAATACCGTGTCCTCCCCAAGTGAATGGACTGGCATTGGGCCACACACATTGGTAAAAACAAGTTCAAGAGGTCTACATGTTCTGTTTCCTGGCAATGGCTTAAAACTTATCCTTTGTTTTTTTGCCAAATGGCAAGGTTCACAATTTAATTCCTGGTTTTTCAGTTTAGGTAACCCATGAACTACATTATTTTTACTGGTATCAACTATATAATTTGTGTTGATATGCCCAGATTTCTTATGCCGAATCTCAAGATTTGATTCCTTAGACTGAGTCAGATTTACATGCTCCTGGATAATACTGGGGTATTTTGGTTGAGAAAATATAAACCATTTTCTCTTTTTCCAAAGAAGTCCAATTTTCCTTTGCTATTATACACAAAAATTTTTCCATTCTTGCCAACAAATTTCCTGCCTTTTTTATCTACGGCACATCCTGTAAATAAATTTTTTCTCAATCTGGGTGAATAAAGTACATTGTTCAATGTTATTTTCTTCCGAGTACCCTTTATGTTTACCAAGAATTCCACCTTGCCAATTCCCTCAACTGAGCAAGACTCTTCACCGATAGCGACTGATACTGTTGTATCTACTGCTAGCCTAAGCTCAACAAACAAATCTTTATTGCGGCAAAAATGAGAAGAAGCAGCAAAATCCACAACCTAAGACAAATCATCAGGACCATTAGTACCTTGACAGTAGTTAGCCTCTACAATATAACTTGAATTGTCTTTGTTAAAATTTCCCCTTGGCTTAAACTTCTTAACCTGAAATTTACCAGAATTTGGCTTCTTTTCTGGGCAATTAGATGCAAAGTGGCCTAATTTAGAATAATGGAAACACTTAATGTCTTTCTGTTTATTTGATTTAAAATTACTTTTATTCTTATTTCCTTGTCTATTAATTTTAACTTTATAAGCAGATGCATCTACACGTTCAATGTCACTGTTAGACTGTCTTAACCTATCCTCCTCAACCAACAACTCTTTTAATACATTATCAAAAGTAAATGTTTTGTCATCCCATCTATAAATTGACTAAACAATTCCTGAAAATTTGGATGATAAAAACCAGATAAGTTGAAAAGACTGGTACATTTCTTCCATTACATGTTTTGCATCTGCTAATTCTTTAACTACCTTTTTAAGGTTAGCTGCATAAATACTAATGTCATCCCCCATGCCAAACCTTAATGAAAAAAACTTATCCAATAAACCCACAATCCTACTGCAAGACGTTGGCTGGTAACAATCTTTTAATTTCTTCCCTGCTTCCCTTGCACTTTTGGTATCACTTATTATATTACGATTTGTTTTCTCAATATTTAAATAAATTGAGGTATACGCCCTATCCCTACACAATTGAAAATCTTGAAGTTTCTTTCCAGTTAAATCTTTAGGTGGTGCAAGGTCCGGTTTTTCTACAAATTGCCAGACTCTGTGATTCATCATATACACCTGTATTTCCTCTGCCCAAGTAGCATAATTGCTACTATTCAGTTTTTGGATAGCAAACTCTATCTTATAAATTTATAGGGATAATTCAATATGCATATCTCAATACAATATTAATAAACCATTTAACAATATTAAAAACCACTAATCCTTCAAAAAGAACCATTTAACAACAATTCATACATTAAATATACCATATAAATAAAGTAAAAAAAAACTAACTATTCAAAATTAATCAACTATTAATTAATCATTCATCTTCATTAATTATTCACTCCTATTTTATTAAAAATAGAACTCTATATTAACTATTTCAATATAAAAAGTTTCTTTAATTAAAAACTTTCAATTAACAACTTTAACAAATCCCCCTTTTTTTCTTCTCTTCTTTAAATCTATTTAAAATTTTAAAGTTCTGAAAAAAACTATATTCTAACAATTCGTTCAAAACAAAAAATATATCACAGTATACTGTCAACGGAAAAAAAAAACCCTTGAATCAATAAATTAGTTACTTGATAACATTACTCAAAATAAAGTTTCCTAAATGAGATAAAAAACATTTATTTAACACTGTAGGCTGGCAAGCAAAAACACACTTCACTAATAAAATGAACAGCAAAAACAGATAGTACTTTTATCACTCTTTAATAGCTTCATGAAAACTACAAACTTTACTCCATCATTCAAAGTTGATAACAGCTGTTTCCAAAGTAAACAACATTCGCATAACTCCTTATCAGTCAGAGGGAAGGAAGACACTTGAAAAGAAAATACCTTTCACTTCCAGACTCCACGCGAAACCAGAAAACCAGCCCTGAAGAAGTTCACTCATGAAGTAAGAGTGGGGATAAAATCAGCTGCCATTCTTGATCAAAACATCTGCCATGATTATCCAAAACTATTCTGGTCTTGTATCAATACTGGAGCTCGAAGTGGACAAACATTTTAGCTATTAACGATGACCTCATTGTGATAAATTCATGCCAACACCCCTGAGTCAAAAATTAAATTTAAACATTACCAAAAATTGACTAAATCTTTAAATTTAAAATACATTTGGCCCATAATCCGTATGAAAGAATTTGGGTGGTTAATCCAACAGGCTCAAATGGCAAAGGAAAAGTAAATTGATTCTTAATAAGAGAATGGCTTAATTGAACAGAAAACATTTATTAAATATGCTTTAACATCATAAAACTATCTACAAACTGCCTTGCAAACTGCAAAGACATAAAATCTAATAAACTAAAAACATCGTATGATACACGAGTCACATAAGCAAAAAAGAGAGAGCAGATTAGCTTTGCAGTGGTATTTAAGCCAGTTCAAAACATGCACAGTCCTGGCATCCAATCAGGAAACAGCATGTGGCAATGATGCAATACACACATACTGAGATACGTAGGAGCATGAAAACATGTGCTTCTGTTTACATTAAGAGATGTAAACTTCCACATTAAGTTTTTCACAACCAAGATAAATGGCTTGAATACGTTAATAAAACATGCATAATTAAAACGCCTTTAAAAATACAAATTGTTAAAAAACTATGTACATAAAGAAAAAACTGACATCTGCACCGAAGCATCAATGAGAACGTAAACAACATTTTACACTACAATTTTAATTGTTCTGCTGCTTCTGCTGGTTACAGTTAATGAACACAAAACATGGACTTAATAGAAAAATACATAAAGTCAATATATAATAATTCGTCCTTCCAAAGTTCAAACATAGTCTTTTAGATGTTTGGGTTTTCTTCTCACTTCTTCAGATCATCTCAGCATTGGTGGGATGCTCACTTGCTTAGCGCCTGGAGTCTCAATTGATGGTATCACTACTGCAATTCGACTCTCAGTAAGTACCTTGGGAACCACCTCAGATATCAGCTGTGATGTCACTTCTGGCATAGTTTTGGGAGTAACACAAGATGGTTCTTCAGTTATGGGATTTCTAAGAATTTTGGAAGTAGATGGAACTCTGTTTCTGGCTGTAGGACTTGAGAAATTCTGGACTTTCCTATATCTCAATTGATCTATGTGTCGATGCTGGCTCTGCCTCTCAGTTTTTGAAACTTCATATGTAACTGGGTCTTTGGCTGCAATCACTATACCTGGTATCCACTTGTCACCTCAAGAATAATTTTTGATATATATCAGATCCCCTGTATGAAATTTTCTTGTCACTTCACCTTTGTATTCCCTCTCTGAAAAAAAAAAAAAAACTTGCTGGGCATAAATGACTCAAAAGGGTTTTTATTTTGAGCTTCATCAACATCTCTGCTGGGGTTAATGCTGCAGTTGAGTGAGGTGTTGTACAAAGTCTTAATTCAGGTGACATAACCTTGTATGCAAATTTCTCTGGCTAATTCAGCGTAGGTTCTATTTGATTACTTATGGTTGCCTTTCAACCTATCCATTAGAAGATGGATGATATGGGAGAGTAAAAATATGTTTAATGCCATATTTTGGTGTGAATTGTTGAAACTCTTGAGATTTAAATGCCTTGCCATTATTAGAAACCAAAACAACTAGAACATCCTGAATAGAAAAAATTCTTGTAGCTATCTGATAACTGTTGCAGAATTTAAGTTGGATAAAATTTTGACCCCAGATCACTTTGAGTAAGTATCAATAAGAATAAAAAATAGCTTGCCATGAAATCAATATGTAATCATGCAAAATCAATATGTATCCTGAACCATGGTCTAGTTGTCGAAAACCAACAATTAGATTCATTGTCTTCCCTGGTTCATTTCTGGTAACCTGACATTTGTTCACTAGATCTTCTATGTCTATCCAACCCTGGCCACCACATATAACTTTGTGCAATTGCTTTAGTCAACACATTACTTTGGTGCATGGCATATAAAAAGATAAAACATTCTGGCGAAAATGACTTGAAACTACCACTCTTGATCCCCACAATATGCAATCCTGAAAAATTGACAACTTGTTCTGCCTCTGGCTATATTACTCAAATGTTTTGACTTGTTTTTCTAACCATCCATATAGTATCCAGAATTTGACTTGTGCTAACTGTGGATATTTCTGAGTCACAGATGCAGTCAAGAAGCTCTCTTCTTTGGGCACTTTAAACATCAGGACATCTGCTGGGTCAGGAAATTCTGGCTCAGAAACATCAACTGGCAAACAGATCAACTTTACCCATCTTCTGACCAGATTGATGTTGCAACTCATAATCATAAACTTGTAAAATCAGCTTTCATTGGAACATTTGTGGTAAAATCATCATGGACATCACAGAATTAGGTTTGGTTTAAAAATGTCTCCCTGCTAAAAATTGATAAAATTTCTGTATTCCAAACATAATTAAATTACTAAAGCTTTTCTGTGAATCTGTGCATATTGTCTTTCTTGTTCTGGACCCATAGGGGACTAGCATTTCTACACTATCTTCCATAATATGTGATAAAACGGCTTCCACTTCATATAGCAAAGTATCGCATACCAAAGCTTAAAAATCATAATGCACTAAAACTGCATTTGATTTCAGCTAATCCTTTGCCTTCTGGAACGTTTCTTCCTGTGGTCTGTGCCACTTTCACGCACTGCCTTGGTCCAAAAGTGTGTGCAAAGGTTCTAAAATAGTAGATTTCTGTGGTAAAAATTGCTCATAAAAATTCTATAACCCCCCAAAAGCTTGTAATTCCTTTTTTATTTTGAGGAGCCAGTACATTCTTGATTGCCAAAATTTATCATCTGTAGACTGGCTTTCTGAAGACATTCAAGCATTTGACACAAACAGTTAGAATGGTCAGCCTGATTCAATCTTTCAATAATAATATCATTGAGCTAGGTTGCTAGGCTTCAGTAACGCTTCACTGTGCCACCTCACTAGCAGGAGCCATATTGCATGCTTTTTTTAAAGTTAACATCGGTCCTTCTGAAATAGATAATGTTGTAACACCTGGTCACTGCTTATCTGATTTAAAGATGTATAAGCAAAAAACTTACCAATCAGCAGTTCAATTTTAGAGGATAAGGCTAATTCCCTTTCATTACTTCTTGGCCATGAATTTTAAGCTAGCACTGGATGGATTAGCCACTTTAAAGATTGCCACAAGTATTGTTGGCCACCAGTTAAGCAGTGAAGCTCTTGCCGTTTCTGATGACATCATAGATGTATGGGCGACAAAGTTTATTTTTATTCTGATTGAGTATTCTGAGTAGCATTTATAACATGGACAAAACTGGACTGTTTTATAAAAAGGTGCCAGAAAATAGCCTTACCTTCAAGCATGAAAAATGCCACGGGGACAAGAAAAGTAAAGAACAATTAACTTTGGTTATTGCATGCAATATGGATGGCTGAGATAAACAAAAAATGGTAGCCATCGGAAAATCAAAGAAGTCCTGCTGCTTTGAAGGTGTGTCATTTCTACCTGTGGATTATCGAACAAACATAAGTGCTTGGATGACATCAGTTTTTTTCTAAATTTGGTTGTGTGAGATATGAAAAGGAAAAAGAGAAAAATATTGTTAATTCTTGACAATTGTATTGCTTATAAAATTGCGATTGATCTAGAAGCAGTGCACCTATTGTATGTGCTGTCAAATTCCACATTGAGGCTTCAGCCCCTGGACCAGGAGATTATTCACTCATTGCAGAAAATATATCATAAGATCAATATTCAGGCATACTATTTGCCATAAAGTTCTTTAATTTTGTCTAGGAAATTTTTACACAATGAGTAAAAAGGGTTAAATGCTTGCATTAACACACGAAACAAATAAAGCTAACAGTTTTTAAGCACCAAGTACATCTAAGAATTACTCTGAAATTTTGTGTGTAAAAATACCCAGGTTACCCCTACTTTGTCTTTCATCAAAATTTTGTGTTCTAATCTGTTCTGTGCAGCATATCACATTAATATTTGAAATTAATATCAATTATGTCATTACACCAGTACAAAATAATATAATTGATTAAAAAAAATAAAAATTTGTACTTACACTTAAACTTTATTTTATGACAAATCATATCTGTTTTGTTTTGTTGCTATTCATTATTTTTTATTTCTTTGTACCATGTTATAATTATTTGTCTAGTTCTTAACTCTTTTCCCATTACATAGGATCTATATAATTTATGATAAACATTTTCACTCTTCTCATCTATCTTGTGATTTAACTTCTCAGCTTTCTGATGGCCAAAACATACTAAATGATGGGCATACAAACAAAATACCTGGCTGTTGGCTCATTTTAAGAAATCTTACCCACTCTTCTAATGGGACTGTTAGACTTTGCCTCATTTTGACAAATGTTTTCATCCTCGCTATTTGAAAGCCCTGAAGCAAGCATCTTTTCATGCAAATTTTCTTTTAGTTTTGGTTGTACAGATACTTTCTATACAATTTTATAATCTGATAATTTGATTTCAAATTAATAAATAGTCTGCTGTTACATTTTGAATTTTTGTTATGCAAGAAAGACACTATACAGTACCACAGCTAGGATTATTACCATCCAGTGTAAATCTCCTAAGTTTATGCCTTCAAGATACATTGTTATTTCCTATTACCATCCCAGATTTATTGTTTTGTATCTGCTCTTTGGATTTTCTTTAATTTCTTCATTCAGTTAGCAATGTCACACAAATAGAGAATAATTATCATAGATTAGACACATACACACACATTGTAGTACTAATACATAAAGCATAATTTTCATTTTCCATAAATTATTAAATTCTTTTTACATGTGATTAATGTGAAAAAAAATATTACAGAAATTACCATTCGAGAACTCTTGAAAATTTGCATAATTGAATAATTGACTTTGATTGAATAATAGGCTCATTTTCCATGTATTGGTATATTCCATGTATCACTGCTGGGACCATATACATTTTAAAAATACTTTTTATGGTTTTATTTTGAATTTGCCTTGAAATATTTCCACCCCAAAATTATTCAATATTTTGATGTAGAATTAATTTTGATAAAAAATTTAAATTATCTTTTTTATAAAAAATAATAATAACATTCATAGCAAAAATATTTATTTGTAATGATAACAAAAGTTGAATTAGCTACTTACCGAAGGATTTTCTTTGTAAGTCTAAAATATTTGGTCTAGGCTTTAACAATTATTTATATCCTAAAATAGTTTTTATTGCATTCTTATATTTTCCTGCAGTATTCTTGAGTAATCTCTTATTTGCTTGATTAGGTTGTCTTTGCTAAAATTGTTTTTAAAATTAATTTATATAGAAGTTTTTGCTTCTTATGGATAAATGTTAAAAAAAATATATATATTTTCTTTTTTATGAATGCTACTTATAATTCTATTAACCTATTCATGACTGCTACTTATTGTCTTTTTAACCTTAAGCCTACCTATGGGCATGTTACATTATTTATCAAAAAGATTTTCTGCATTCATGTTTATATTACAAATAGATATGTATAATAATGGTACTGTTTCTAATCTATACGTAGTACACTGATTGTATAAACACAAATATTGTGTATATTTTTGAGAAATAATGTAACATATAAAATGCTGAAGTAATGCCCGCATGTGCAGTAGATACAATTTTTTGTCAGCAGCTGTGAATATGTTAATATCAATTTTATTTTAAATATAATGAATCATAGCTGTTAAAAGATAACCATTTAGATTTCTTAACTACTTGGTAATCATTAAAGTTCTGTGAAGCTGGAAGTGGCAGCTGATATGATATTGACTGAGTCTTTAACATTATGTTCAGGATTGTTCTGTTGGTGCAGATTTTTTAATAATAGTAATGCTGATGTGTAACTGAAAAAAATGACCATGAAAAAAAATCCTAAACTGTTTTTTTTTCTTCTCAAGGTTTTGAATATCTTGTTCACTGCAAGCTTTATTGTATAATTTTTTTCCCTATAAACATAACTATATTCATATTATTATTATTATGTTTTACAGGTTATTTCTCATGTTAAATCTATTACTGGGTTCTTTAGGATGATGTTTATTTACATGATAATTTTCTATGCATTGATCTTAGATTTTCAGCATTTTTATGGAACAATTTAAAATGTACTTTTTTTCAAAGACTTTCAGATTGTTTCAGTCAAAATTATTTGAATTAAATTTTAATATTTGAAACTTTTTAATAATGAATCATGTAAGTGTTATCTATAGATTTTAATTGTTGGATAAGTATTAAAAATATTATAATTTTTAATTGTTTTTAAGAACTAAGATATACAACATGAGCCATATTCACCCATATGTTTTGAATTTAAATCATTTTATCAGAAAGCTGCTTAAATATACTTCTAAACCTATGTCTTTTTGTTACTGATTTTTTTTTCAGATACTGAGTGTGAATGAAAAAAAGCTTATATTAATTGTAACTGTAGGATAATAAATGTTATAATATGTGTCACATTTATGAAAACTTAATTTTTACTGTTGTCTCTGGCAAAAGCTCTTGTATTAATTGAGTTTTGGTGTTATTAGCTGCAATGAATTGTGAACAGTCACATGTGTTGCTTGCAGAGGCAAACTTGTTTGTAGAATAGGTTTATGGTTAATTAGCACAGTATAGAACCATTTATCTAGAATGATTGATCAGTACCAGATGTATCATGGATAACTGGTTCAACATCAAAGCAACATCCATTTGATGAGATTTGTAGAATATATATGGCTGTGCCATTGTTACTGATTTCAAATTAATTATTAAATTAATCAGATTAGAAATCAGATCCAATCAAGATCAAAGATTAAAAGATTTCAGAGTCTGAAAGAAGGCAATTTATGGGAATGCCATGGAAACAGTAATTTGCATAAAAATCAAAACACCTTATATCTAATTGCTTCTATTTCAAATCATAGATGTTGTCATCAAGTTATGGCATGGATGTGATAATGTATTAAGCATTACATATTTCAAACTGGCACTGTATGGCACATTTTCTGGAAAGGTGTTGAAGTCGGTTAATTGATAATATGATTCTAAATTTTTGCATTTCTGGTTAACTGATTTCCAGATAAACGGTTCATTCTGTATAAGTATTTTAGACTTATTATTTTGCACATAAATTTATTTTCCAGATTCTGTGTAATAAATTTGTGTTATTCAATGTATTCTAGAAAATTTATTTTAAGATTCAATGTTGCATTGTCACTGGTATTAGTACATATAGCTGATAACATAGAGTATACTTGTCATAAATGTTACAACTTATCTCTAAATTTTCCAGTTCATTCTACTGTTTCTAAATTAATGTATATGTACTGTATATGTTTTAAAGTATTCTTTGTTTTTATTTTTTAAATGAAAATGAGCGTAAAGTGAAATCCGTTACCAAATCTGACATATTTGATTATGCCCTTTTACTTCTATTTTATGTTAAACTTATGTAAAATTGCATTTTGAAAATTTGAACAGTACTGTGGTGTGTGTGACTTTGTACTTTCTTGAAGTAATATGAAGTTTTATTTATTCATATAAAATGACTCATGATAAAAATTATGTACTTGCTAATTGTTTGAAAATTATTAAAATATATATTGTCTATAATTTACTTAAGTTTTAAGTCATAAATAGAATAAAATTATGTCTTCTTTACTTACAAGATGATTTCTGCATTAAAGTGTTTTGTTTTATTGAACTGAATATAATTATAATTGTTTCATATATTTATTTAATTATTTATATATATATATATATATATATAAATATATTTATATATATCTAAATAGAAGTTGCGTAGCAAAGTATACTCAATTTATAAATTAGCTTTTCCTTTTTTTAAAGTTATGTTGAGTATCATCTTATAGTCAAAGAAAAAATGTGATAAGTTACTTTAAATATGTGATAAATTTTATTCTTTAAATTTGTTTTATAGTATAAGGTTTTTGATTAAAGTTAGCATATTCTAGTGTTGTAAAACTGTAATGACATATGCAGTTTGGTATACTTTTCTAAGTTTTTTTTGTTTAAAATTTTCAGACCAAAGAAATCTCAAGTAGTTCTGTATCTGTATTGACAATAAATTATAATATCAATACTTGTACAACAGGGGGTAATTATTGAACTTCAATAATTTTTATAGTTTATTTTGCAAAAAATTCATAGAAATACAAAATGCCAGTTATAATGTTTACTTCATATTTTGAATAGAAAAGGGTATAGATCTTGTAATACCTTTCTGTATGTGAGGTATAATTTAAAAGAGAAATTTGTTAATACTGTATAACTGTATGTACTACAGTAATATTTAGGAATTAATTTAAGAAATCAAACAATTCAATTAAAAAATCATGTTGATGTAAATGAACATTTTTCTTTAACTTAGTAAAAACAGTTAGACTTATTCTAAGATATTTAAAAGTAGTCTTGCTTATTTTAACAAAATACATCACTAAAATAATGTTAAAAGCACCATAAAATTGTTTTGCTCACACATGCAAGCATCTTCAGTATAGCTATTTTGAACTAGAAAAAATCATTCAGTTTAAAATGATTATACTGAGATATTTTTAAAAAAAATATCTTGTTGTAATTGGTCTATTTTATTTATATAATCAATATTTTTTTAAGTTTGTAATTTTTTTTTTGTTAATGATTTATTCAGACATGTAAATTTTAATGTTGCATTTTGTTTAAAAAAAAATCAATGAAATTATTATTTTATTAATACAATTAGTTCTTGTCTGCTAGTTTTAATTTTACAGATAATTTTGTACTTTGTTTTAACAAAATGGTGCCAAATGTGTTGCTCCCATTCAAGAAACAAACAAAAGATGATTAAAAAAATTAATAAATTGCCTCATGTTTGTTCTAGTGATTATTTAATTTGTATCATGGATAGGTTTTTATTTTTTTCTTGTTATGTTAAATTACACAAGTTTTACTCATGATTTAGATAGTTATATTTATCTTGTTCTTATAGTATATTTTGTTTAACATAATTCTTATAGTTTGTATTATTTTACTTACAGAGCTTATTTGAATGGATTTATTTTATGTTAAAATTATATTTATATATCATGTTAGTTTATGTCATTCATGTATTTTCAGAATTTGGCTATAAGATTGTTAAAATTTGTTCTTTTGATATTGTTTTCATTTATGTCTATTTTTATAGTTTTAGTATTTTTTTAAAAAAAATCAGTTTGCTTTTAGGAAAGATACAGTCTGTATATAAACATAGTCATCTATTGTTTGAAAAGATGTATAAATAAAGTAATCTTTCATTATTTGAAATGTATGTTTTGAGTTTCATTTAAAAAAATTCTCTACACAGCTCTTTTATCACAGAAAAATTTATTTTAACTGGTCTCTGTCTACAAATTATCTAGAATTGTAAATTAATTCATAAGAAAGTTAAAAAAAAATACAAGTCATATACTATGTTAAGGTATGCTAAAAAACACATGCATTTATTTATTAGTTTAATTAATATTGATTTTCAATTATTCTTATTGACATTGAAATTATAATTTTCTTATTAATATTGTTTAAATACTTAATTTGCAATATTTATTGCGTTGGAATGAGATAAATAATAATAAAGCTGGCAATGTGAACATTTTTATTGTATTTATATTATATATTTTAACAAAAATAACCTCTATAAATTTTTTCCAATATTTAATAATTTTCAACTTCTGAAAACGAGTGTTTACATTTTTTTTAAAGAATAAGATACTCCTAAATATTATGACATATAAACATTGTAATATTTAAAGCTTCTAACCTATCACTAGTCACTTCACTTAGTAATCTTCTGGCTCATCACCTAATTTTCATTGAATGGAAGTAGATGATGATTTTGAAGATTTAGATATTAACTATATTTGGTTTCATTTCAGAATATAAAAGGCTTCATTTACTACTTAATTTTAGAAAATGGATTTGTATGTTTACATTTGTCAAGAAAATGACAAGTCACAAAGAAAATAATATAATCTGTAAAAAATTAGCACGGAAATAGAAACCTGTTATTGTATTTATTAAAAAATGCCAACAATGACCATATGGACTACCAACTATGACTTAATCCTTCTTTGCTGTAACAAGGGGACTGCTTTTGGTAAAGCTTGCACCTGACATTGAGACTTGGTGCATTTTATAGCCCTATATGCCAGTGTTAGAGAACTGATAAAATTTGACTGATTCTTCAGCAGCATAATCTTCTGAAAATGCAATTTTTGAGACCACTTAATCAGATTATTAACATAGAAGCTTTTTTAAAGTACTTTAAAATAAAAATTAGTTAAAAATAAGAATAAAATATTGAAAAAAGTTTAAAATTTCTTTTAATAACCTAAGAACTTAATAAAAAAAATACACTATAATTGCATTTTTGGTGGTGTGAAATTGGCTTTATTCGATACCATAGAATTTTCCTGGCAACTCTGGCCGAATGTCATATAGATGTCTGCTATGTGTGAGTAGTGGTTTGGATTGGTAGCACCATATTTGGTGACTTAGCTCACTTTTGACATAAAATTAAAAATGCATTACTTTAAAATTAAATGCATACAAAATATATAATATGATTTTTGAAGGCAAATTTTATTGGCTTTCTAACTTTGGCCTATAGAGCTATATGATGCACCAGGTCTCAATGCTAGGTGTGAGCTTCAGCAAAAGTGGTTCACTTGTAGGTATAAATTCATCCATGTACATGAGTCAGCTGTAAATATGATTCCATTATACAGGAGAGCCAGCCTTGAATATGATTTCACTTACGGGAGAGTCCTCCACAGTTATGCAGTTTGTAGTAAAATTTAATACCCTAGATGTATGTTAAAAAAGTATTTTCTTACTTAGAAGGTTTGGCTGATTTGGTTTGTTGGGGGTAAGGGGTTGGCACAAAGTCTGAAAGTAAACATGCTATACCAAATACAAGTTTCAAAATTAATAATACTAGGGAAATAAAAATCATTTAAAATAAATCATCTGGGTGATTATACCATCCAGATATAGATAACATGCATAAATGAGAAGGTAAAAGATAAAATTATTCAAACTCTTTTAAAAAAAGTCTGGTTGGGGCATATTTAAAAAGATTTGTATGTATATATATTGAATCTTTTTCTTATTAGATTGATAATTTAATCTAAAAAGTGCCATTTTATTATTATAATTACTTCATTTTTCCTATAATTAGTGATTGAGTAATCATTATGAGCTATAAAATTTTATTGAGTGTGTGTTACTCTAGTTAATATAAAAATAAAAAATCTTAAATTATGAATCCATGCATTTATGCTTGTTATAGGTAGCTGCCATCTTCGCATATTGATGCATGGGTGCCTAATACAGGCAAATATAATAATGAAAGGGTTCAAAGCAAAACTATATCACCAATACTCAACTCAGAGTAAAATTTGAAATTAGTATAGCTGCTATCTGCTGAAATGTTTTATTAGAAATTGGTTTGTATAGGGTATATTAATATGTAATTTTAAATGTGTCTTAGCATATCAAGGAAGGATGCAGTAATGCTGCCAGAATTTTTTTCTTATAAAGATAAGCAAAATATTGATTTTTTTTCAAACTGTTTAGATACATTTAATTATCTTTATTCTTCACATTACCTATTTTTACAATCACACGTCACATAAAACATTGTAAAAGTTCTATAAAAAAAACAGTCCATCATTATAAAAATGTTAAAAAGTTTCAATAAAAATCTTCACCATTACAAGAACATTCTTGTAATGGTGTAACAAAACTATGTAAAAAAATATTTGTAAATGTAAACTTCTTTTACGAGACATATCTAATTTAGAAATTAAATGTTTTTATAATTTTTTTTTTGGAAAAACCAGTTTTGGTGGTGGTTATGAAATTGTTTTAAAACAGTTCTTATCTAAATGAAGCCACATCTATTTCGATACAAGAATCATGCAAAAATTCACAACCTCTTAAAAAAATGTTTTCTTTGAAATAAAATATTGTAATTTTAATTTAAATATCTTCCTGTGGTGACCAGCTTTGTGATCCTTTAATGTACACTATGAATTGCAACATGATATTTTCCCTAATCAAAATTTAAATACTGTATCCTCCACCAAATCTGGACAAACTAATAGTGACAGGAAGGATAATTTTCCATTATGAGACCGTCATACATTTTTTATTGTATGCCAACTTTCTAGTACACAGCTTGACAAAAACTACTTTGCTTATTCACTTCATGAGTTATGCTCCAAAATGTTCATTTGCAACACATTCACTTATGTGTAGACATTTAAACCTATTTCATAATCGTCAGTAATCAGTCCACTGCCAAATGTTGTATTTTAGCAAGTGTGATTTTGCACAATATAGTGGGTTTTGTGATAGTCAATACTATTAATGTTGGTAAATGTTCTTTAATAGTATCTACATTCATTTTAAAGTATATTGTTGCTAGCATCATTTATGTTTGATGCTAACCTTGTCCATTGATTCGATTATGAACGATTGGTTATTTTATATTTTATTTAAAATTTTCTCCCACTCTTTCATATTTGGAAAGCCACAATGAGTGAATTATTTTTATAAATTTCCTTTTTTGTCATGTTAGGAAATAAAATTGCTAGGCCACTGTTAAAATAAAAAAGAAAGGATATTTACATATGATAGGAAAAACATAACAATAAAAAGTTAAAATGTTTTATATTTTTCGAACAGATGTACAAAATTCTATCAAAAAATAGATAATTTACAATATCAGATATATGTATTGACAAAATTTTAAACTATCTGAATAATTTAAGAGACCCATTGGTAAATTTTTGCATATAATTTAACATTTAAATCAATTATCTAAATGTACCATTTTCATTTCAATAAATGGTAAAATTTTGGAAAAGCATTATAACATAAAAGAAAAAGTTCTATATGTTTTGAATGAATTAACCAAATTTAACCCAAAACCATACAGATAATTCTAGGCACCTCACCAACATACCTACCTAATTACAGACTAGTTGGATACTTCTGTGGTAGTTTATCACAAGACATACAATACAGACATACAAACAGACACCAAAAACTTTTCTGGTATCCACAGTAAGCCTCACTGATGTTTTGGCATTTATTGTAACCAATTACTGAGTTATTATGCATCAATGAAATCTATTACAGAAAATGAGGTATTTCTCATCTCTCTAGTGATTACTTACAACCTTAGCAAAGAAAAGGTATGCAAAATGACACATTTTGTTGTTTGGAAATGCACATTAATAAAAAAAATTATTTAGTATGATGTATGATCTTTCTCCTCTATAAAAATTGAGGGTTGCACCCGGACTTAATTATTGTTGATCTGTAACTCCTAACAGTTTATCAACTCCTAACAGTTTATCAGGAAAAATTGCTTGGGTAAAACTAACAAAGTAATTTATCACTATAATTTGCATTCATGCGGTCTTTAAAAAACAAATAAAAGGTAAATTCTTGGACTTAATTGTGAGTAGGAACTACCCCTTCTGTATTTTATGGTACTGTATCGGGCAAGACTGTAGCCAGAAAAATATTTCAGAGGGAGAAATGGGACCCAGAATTTTATTCATGTCTTATTTTAGATTTGTTTTTACTAATTCAATAGAAGCAAGTGTTAAGGGTCTTCATTAAGCTTTATTGTGAATTCAAGTAATTCAATTTAATATGATTGCAAAAGAAAATTTAAACCTTTTTCATTGTACCAAAAACATTTCATTGCAAATGAAATTACAGTAGAAGATCTTTATAACGCAAACCCCAAAAACGCAAGGTTGTGCATTATATAGAATTTTGCATTATATAGATCACATTTCACACATCATTAAAACTTACCTGATAAACATGGTCAATATGTCTGAAACATATCAAAATATAGTAGAGTATCTTTATATTGCATTTCTTAAGACCAGGAGTTGTGCAGGATATTAGTTTTTGTATAATATAGATCGTTTCACACATTGTTAAATTTATTTTATAAACTTGATCCAAAAATTCCTGGACACAGACATTCATTAATACTATTCATTAAAAAAATACAGTAATAATTGCAATTTTTTCATCAAAACGGTCTGCATTAATGAGATAAAGTTGAGCTAATGTATCAAACTTAGTCCTCTAGAGAGTAGCAATTTTTTTAAATTCATTGTTTACATCTGAGAAGTTGTGCATTATATAGAGAATTGAATTATATAGAATTGTGTTATAAAGATCTTGTACTGTATCTCATTTAAATGATTCTTCGGTGATGTAAGTATCAACCAAATTGATATTTGAAATTTTGTACATGTGTTTTCAAATGTTTTATTGCCAAAAATGTTTTCCCAGTAGCATATGTCTGAACACCTAAGTTTTTGGATATTTTAAAAGGCTTTCATTGCATTCTTGAAAAAATTGGGAAAAAGAAGTCTGATGATTTGTTTCAAGTTGGTTGTAGACACTTTATTTTAGCATTCTGCTTTTATACAACTCCATTCCCAAAAATTCGAATGAATTTTAAAGATTTCTTAGAAAATTCATTTATTTTTTCAACATGCTAACAGAATCAAACAGTGAAGATATGCTAGCGTAGAATCTTGAGTGATAGTTAATGGCATATTTAGTCATTCTGACAGAATTTTTGGAGGAGGATCAAAACCTGGTGATCCTCCCACTGACTATGACCTTGTGTATGGGTCTTAAAATTTAAGCCAATAAACAAGTTCTGATAATTTAATCGATTTAAAGGTAAGTTAATGACATAATAAATCAGGTGTTTTATGATTGTTTTAGATATTGATTATGAAATCTTGCTTGGCATATCTATATACTATTGTGGGCAAAAAATAGTAAGACTTTGTTCATAATTTTAAAATTCTTAATTTATTCTTCCAAATCTATTTCGTCCCCCTCAAAGTAATCCCCCCTGGCCCCAATACACTTGTGCCAACGTTTCTTCCAATCCTCGAAACAGTTGTTAAAGTCAATTTCCGGAATAGCCTTCAATGCGCATAGCGATTCACATTTAATGTCTTCAATTGACTCAAAACGGTTTCCGCGGTCGTTTGAGTTTGCTGAATAGCCAGAAGTCACACGGAGCTAAATCAGGCAAATTTGGTGGTTGCAGCATGATATTGGTTGAAAATTTGGCGAAAAACTCACGAAGAATTAATGCAGTATGCGACGGTGCATTATCGGTGCATCTGTCAAAATGGTTTTCACTGATCCTTCTAATATTCCAACGATGCCAGTAAGGTCTCTGACTGTTAATCGTCGATTCTCAAGCACCAATTCCTTGATTTTATTGACGTGTTGATCATCAGTTGATGTTGATGGCCGTCCTGGATGTGGTTCGTCGTCAACGCGTTCTCGACCCTCTTTGAATAATTTGTACCAATCAAAAACACTTGCTCGTGACAAACAATTATCACCTAAGGCCTTTTGCAACATTCTGAACGTTTCGGCACCAGAAATTTGATTCTGCACACAAAATTTAATGGAACTTCTTATTTCACTCATTGTAAAAATTGCCGAATGCACTTTTTGTACTTCAGAAAGACAAGCGTATACTAAACACTAATGATTATTTTGATGTGACATTTGGCACAGATGTCACTGACAGTCATACCAACCTAGAAAAAAAATATTTCGACGAATGGGTTTTCACGCAAAATTTAAATTAAACAGTCTTACTATTTTTTGCCCACAGTAATATTTAAAATGCAAGACTGATTCTTTTGACAGTTCGTGAGAGAAACTTATTGCATGATTTTGGTCTTGAATGACAGATTTAATCTATAGATTTGTCAAATTTAGTTTTGGTGATCTTAATTACAAGTAATTAGACAATTTATTATAAATTTCTCTCCACACATATTTAGTGCTATGTTTGAAACTGGCTTTAGATACGTACTCAAGACATATGCACAGTGCTATGTTTGAGACACGCTTGAGATACATACTTTTGGTGCATATGCATTTGCCAAAGAAGCATATTAATTTGTTTATTCCAATACTTTTTTAAGGAATATTGCGGGCTGTTCTGGCAATCTTGTTTTCGATATTTGTTAGGTAGAGAATAAAAGCTAACTTATTAAAATAAGTCTTATAGATAGTGCTAGGCATAAGGGAGATAAATCATGTAATGCATGCAACCTTAGTGGGCAATTGCTGATGCATGCATTTTGTTAGTGAGCAGTGATTTTGTTGCCTGAACATAAAAGTTACTAATACTTTGGAAGAGAAGGGTCTAAAATGACCGTAGTTTGAAGCTTCTGACTAAAAAACTTTTCATATGATATGCAATATCATCGCATGTTCGATAAAAAGTGGTCCAAAAACATCATGCGATGATATTGCATGTCATATGAAAAGTTTCCTTAGATGGAGACTTCAGACTTACATTTGCTGTGTCACAGTAGCGGTAACTTTTTATATTCAGGTAACAAACTTAACACGTTAACTGCCATCTATACGTCTATTTCCTTGCAAATCTGGAAACAATTAAATAAAGAAAACACTAATTTTCGAAAATTCTGGTAAATATTTTGAATAAAAATTACTCTAAATTAGTGGTTTGATTACGACGCACCGGACGTCGTATAGCGCATTTATTCAAAAATTTGAAATCAAAGAATTTTTATTCATGTTTGAAAGAATTCATGCAATCATACTTTTGTTTTGCTGTTTTATCAATATCTGATTACATCTAATTTTTTAATAATTTTTGCTGATGGTGTATTTTTGCATCGTTTTTAGGGTTCCGTACCAGAAAAGGAAATAAAAGCACCCTTATAGTCTTGCATTGGAAAGCCCGATTATGCAAAATAACATAATAAATCGACATAGAATTATAAATTAATGATTTTCGGACTTTTGCCATTACGTGTGCTGTAAGATCTTCTTTCGCGCCAAATTTCAAAGTTCTATGTGAATCGGAAGTACCCTATAGGTTTTGAGAGTAAAACCTAAAAAGTACTTACAGTTGACTAGAATCTTGAAATTTGGCACGAAGGAAGGTCGTATAGCAAGGGACGACTGGCTTGTTGCATAGCAGTTAACGTGATAAAGTTACATATCCGAGGTTCGCCTCCGAATTTGGGTAAGGTGCACACAACCTTTCATCTCTTCAGGGTGGATAAAATGAGTACCAAGCTTGCATGGAAAATGAACACTGATGATTCCGCGTTAGGGTGACCCCCTGACTGGGACATATGTGGTATAGCACCTCAAGGCCCATGGTCAAGAAAACAGAGTTGGATCCCGTCGGCCATGATCCTTAATGGATTGTAGCGCATCGGCGTTTAGTTTGTTAATTTAATAATATTGATAAAAATTTAATTTTTGCTTAGGATGCAGTCAATTTTTTTTTGTTTCCCGCTTCTAATATATATATATTTAATTCTATTATGATGATATAATATTTTTTTAATAGTTATTTTACGCTGGTTTAATTATTTTATGATAGTATACAGGCAGGGCTTAATTTGCGCTGGAGCCCACCGGAGCTCAGCTCCGGTACTTCTCTGTTTTTAGTAAATATTTATATATTGGCCAGAATTCACTGGGGCTCATAAACACTGCGCTCCGGAGCCCAGTGCAATAACGCTTCCGAAAAACGAATGCTAAATTACCCTTTCCTTTCCCACGCATCTCCAATCTTTAGGCTTCTTTTGTATCAAAACTCTTATAAGTGACGTAATGTGGTGTTCACGTAAGAAATGGAGATGAAGTAGGCTCGATTTTTATATCAATCTTCGGGTTTGGGCAGGCTCGAGTCCAATCTGTCTTAAATTCAAAATTTTATTTATTTCCGTTTCAAATCATTTTAATGTTATTTTGATCAGAATAAAGAGTAAATAGAAATAGTTTTTTACCTATTCTGCATAGCTGCGAACTATTCATTTTTTGGGTTAACATAATTTCCGAATCATTATCCTGAGCTTATTGAATCGCAGAATTCTGCGATTAATTAACATTAAGATTTGGCAAAGGTTTCTATTTGGAAGTAGTATTAACTAAAATCTGGAATAGTTGATAGCTAAGTATATGCAGATAGATGTATTTAAAATTTTTATTTTGCTAAATAAAAAAACAATGCTTGTAAATTTTGAAAATAGTGTATGAAATATAAATATGCAGATTGGAGTGACGGCGGAGAGGGGGGGGGGGGGTACGCAACGGGTGTTAGTACTGCAGAATATTAGGGCTCCGGTACTTTTTTCCTTAGAAATTAAGCCCTGTGATGAGTTTATTATTTATTAAATAAAAGATTTCTTTGCGAAAATTAATCAAAAAGTGGCGATTCATTC
The DNA here is from genome assembly GCA_963931845.1 of Maratus michaelseni. Taxonomy (NCBI): domain Eukaryota; kingdom Metazoa; phylum Arthropoda; class Arachnida; order Araneae; family Salticidae; genus Maratus; species Maratus michaelseni. The sequence goes on along the minus strand of OZ007599.1, from coordinate 146,236,549 downwards.
GATTAGCGATATATAATTCAATTAAGTATTCAGTAAGCTTGTACATTTTAATGCCCAATATTCCTTCACATATTTTATTATTATTATTATTATATTTACAATAAATGCTCAGTATGTCCACCTTCATTGTTCACAATGTGTTGTAATCTCAAAACCGTATTTCCGATCGCTATGTGCAATGCGTCTGGCCAAATATGCAAAAAGCATATGCCGACGAAATCTGTCTTTCATATACGTGCCACAAATATATTTAGTGATGAAGTCTTGTACTATAACATTTTATTTAACGTATAACTAACTCATCATTTGAATTACCTGTAGTTTAAACAACGTCTAATTCGCAGCAGTAGAATTTACGCAAGAGCCCTCTGAAGGGGGTAATTTATTTTTCGTTAACCTTATATTTATAATTTTTAAATTGACAGTGTAAGCTGTTCTATATGTTCCAACTTTTTTTTTGTAGTTTTTTTGCTTTTTAAGAGCTTTCTTCCCTTTTCTGTCTGTTGTTTAGAACCTTGGGGGGGGGGGGGGGATATATGCATCACAATTAACTTTTTGGCAGTGGTGTAGCGCCAGGCAATGTTGCATCACATTTCTACCGGTATTAATTTATACTAAATTTGGCCTTACTTAATTGTATAACGTTCAAAGAATAAATAGGCTATATTTAGTATATAATAATACTGGTATTAAAGTGATCCAGCCTCCTCTGACGTTATGCCACATCCTTTTGGTATAGCTCTTGTATACATAGAAGATTAACCCATTAAGAACTAGCGGTACTATATGGTACCGAAATAGCTGCCAATCATTTTGCTGTTTAAGTACCAATATTTTTTAAGAGAGAGATTTGCTTTATTTGATGACAGGAATTCCGCGATAAAACGGACCAAAGTTGCTATTCTGAAAAATTGGTATGAAATGCAATTTTTGCATTTTAAAGAGAAAAAGAATTCCGTCCTTAACCCCTTAAGCACCACGACGTACCTGCGTACGTCATGAACTCTTCATTTGCAATACCAGGACGTATGTGCGTACGTCCTCATTTTAAGTCCAGATTGCAATGTTCTAAAAAATTCTATCATTCAGTTATTAGACATTAATTCCGATATCTAATGTATAATAATTGACGGGCAGAATTTTCCGGTACGAATTGGTTTTCCCAAACGGAAGGAACTTCCCGAAGAACCCAATATCTGATATTCATCATACTATCACTAAATTGAATATGGTGTTTAAGGGTTTAATAGGTTAATATATGTAAAAGTCACCAAAGCACAGTTATTCCAAAATTTTGTAATATGGACGAAAAAATGAAGTAATAATAATAATAACAATAATAAACTCGTCTAAATTACGCAAAAAATTACAGAATATGAGCATAAAAACTTCTGTCAGTCGACGCCGCAGTAACTCTGGCGTCTAGGAAGAATTTTTTTTTTCTTCTAATAAATTTTGGTGCATCACTAGCAGGGTTCCATGCGCCCCGATCTTCACAGGACGTCTCGAATTTTAGGCTAAAATTAAATGTCCTGTTCTTGAACGGAAAAACTAATATCATGATATTTTCAAATCGCAAAAGCCGTATGATACGTGATGCAAGGTACAAACGGCTAAAAAGGGGAAAAAAAAACAACAAAAAAAAAAAAACACCATACATTTTAATCTCCAAAATGTTGCCGTAAAAAACGGAAATAGCCATTCGACTGGAAATTATGTCTTCTATTAAAAAATAAGCTTAGGGGTCGTCTTCACACTGAAATTGTACCAAACTCTACAATTTTCTGTATGAACACAAGAATTTGACATCATATTTGATTTTTCGGTAGAGTTTACCTTAGGATACCAAACGGGAAGATAAGTAGTTTATAAATGAAAAAGTTTGGAACTCCTAAAGTTAAATTCATTTGTAGCCGTTGCAAAACAGATTGCAATGCAGGTAGTAATTTTTAAGCATAACTGAAAACACAAATCCGCGGAATGAGCTGTAAGTTTGGATTCGTATATTTGAAGCTTCTAAAAATTTATTTCTGTTATAAAAAAAGGTATAGGTATCATTTCATATTAATATATATATATATATATTAATTAAATATAAATATTTGAAAATAATATGAATTGTAACTTATGAAGTTTTAAACATAAATCGATTTTTATATTGAAGATTCAAATATGCGAATCGAAAATGAAAGCTCATTCCGTCAAGTATTTTTTGAGTTATGCTTAAAAAACTAACCATATTGCAATCTGTTTTGAAACGATTACGAATGAATTTAACATTAAGAGTTCCAAACTTTAAACCTTTAAAATTGCTTAACTACTTGACCAAATGACTTCCCGTTTGGTATTCTAAAATAAAAAGTTTACCGGAAAATCCAAATATGATGTCAAAATTAAGTGTTCGGCATTTTAAATCTCTTTTGACTTTGTACTAATTATATAATCAGTGCAGAGATTTAAAGTGTCAGCATTACGAAGATTGGCATATTAAATTTAGCTCCTCCCCCATAAAAAAGAAAAAAAAACAGGAGTCCCAGGCCCTCGGCCAATTTGGCCCATGCTTTATTCAGGCCCTGTATATAAGTATAAAATATAACTTCAAAAATGTAGAATCTATATATTTAAAATTAAAAGCGCATTCTGTCAAATCCACATGAAAATAATCTCTTTGCGCATGCATCACGTTTTTTTGATTGGAAAGGGTTGATTGAAAACTGATGAAGCTATACCTTGCATTGAAAGCATAGACCTTCTAATTTATTTTTGCTTCGAGGTTGAAAGCTAAACCTTTTTTTTTAAATAACTCATGTTTTCACTTCTAAATATGCATATTTTTTCGCAAAATTTTAAAAAAGGCTCGGATACAGTTACATTTATAACCGATTGAAATGTCAGAGAGTTCCGAAGATGAGAACTTTTTTTTTTATTGCTATGTTAAAGGAGCCGACACGAAAACAAAAAAACAAACAAAAAAGCGAGAAGAAATTTTTTTTTATACTCGATATTATATACTCGGTAACAATATTTTTTCACGAAATTTTTACACGGGCTGTAAAACCGTTTTATTTATCACAAATAAAGATTTCAAAGAGTTCGGACAAAAATAACTTTTTATTTTAAAACTATGAAACGACCCTGGGTAAAAAAAAATAAAAAAAACCAAGAAAATGAGCACTTTTATCACTAAATATCAATATTTTTTTTCGCGAATTTTTCATTTAAAAATATAAATTCATGCAAGATTGGGTTAAAGATATAAAATAATAAAAACTTGATTTAAAAAAAAATTAAAAACGAGCCCGGGCAACGCCGGGCGGGGGTCAGCTAGTTTAATAAAATAATACCATATGTGTTATGAAAAAGCCAATAAAAAATGATATATTAATTATGTTATAGGTACTGCCAAAAATTAGTCCCACCTTTGTCCATTAAAAGAAAAGAAGGAGAAAAATATCTAGTAATCTTGATGATGAATTTTATCGTTGTTAGATGGCGCTGTGAGTCCAGTGTTCATAGTTTTCGAATAGATATTTTTGGATCGTGAAAAATTAATCTCTCTCATACTTCGAAATCGTATGCTTTATGATTATTTCTAGCAGCGAATTTGAAATCTTACTTCGCATATCTATTTTAAGCACTGAGTACATAGGCGTAACCAGCTTATTACGTGGGGGGGGGGGGGGTGGCCAGAATTTTATTTGAAACAGATAACGGAACTGAAAACAGACACATACATACATTAAAGATGAGTTCGGGCCCTCTTTTCGGAGTCTGCAATATTTTGTGTCCCTACAGCCCGAGCCCAATACTGAAAATATGCAATAGAAAAAAAAAAAAAAAATGCATAATATTTAAAATTTGTTTTAAAGTAATAGTATCTCATTTTTAAACATCTTCTTACATAAAAATAACTGTTAATCTCAAGAACATAATTACTTTTTTGGAAATTTACATTCAATCTTATCAAAAGAGAAATTTGGTACCAAATGAAATTTTACTTCCGTAAAAGGATTCTCATATTTTTCACCCCCCCCCCCCCCCAACAAACAAATCTGAAGGACACATTAACGAAGTGCGTTTTATGAATAAATGCATGATATTTGTAGAAATTACCATTAATATGCCGAAGAATCAAACAGTGTTTTTCTATTTCCTATAAAATGTGTAGATTTTAAATTTTAATAGGTTCCTTCCTCAAAACAATCTTTTGTGATTCTAGTGCCCCCGAAAATCAGGTTAAATATTAACACTGTAATTGACACGTTATCTGAATGATCCGATGCTTTTATAGGAAAAGAGGAAACACTGCTCTATTGCTTTCTATCGGAATAACAATACATGTTAATAGTTATATCCAGGGCTGTAGCTAGAAGCAAACAATAGGGGGTACTCATACTATTTCTCACTCTCTGACACATGCACGCACAAACACAGATATATATGATCAAAGTATATATATATAAAAGTAAATTAGGGCATATTAGGTAGATTTTGTAAGAAATACTACCTATTACATTCTCCCCTATGTTGAAATTTATGGAAAATTTTTGCAGATCTATGCCGATCATGACTCCCAGAATCGAAAACCACCCCCAGTTCAAAACTTTTATCTATCTATATCACTTTTTTATGGACACGATAACTTCAATAATTCTGCACAAATCTCTTCCAAACTAATACATTAAATCAAGGGGCATAAAATCTCGGTCAAGTTCGTTAATGGACAAAATTGAAGCAAGGAGGGGGGAATGAGGGGATTTTCGTGCAGAAAAACCCATAACTTCTTAATTATGATACATATCGAATCCGTTTAAAGTTATTATTACTTCTAGGAAAAGGGCCGAAATTTATTTATGACAGATTTTGATATCATTAAAAATGGCCTCGAGGGGGGGATTAGGGGTTTAAGAAGAAAAAAATTCATAACTTTGTCATTTCACAAGATATTAAATCCGCTTAAATTTATTATAAATTCTCTTAATATTATCTACAAGTTTTTTATAGGACCAACCCTTACAGCAAAAAAAAAAATAAATTAAAATAAAATAAAAAACAAAGAAATCCCTACCGGCTTCGCCTACAGATACAGGTAGTTTTAAAGTGGGCGGTCCCAACTGCCGAGTCATGGTAAAAAGGTCATTTCTTCTGCAATTCCCAATAAACAGGCACCCCACGGTTTGCGTCTTCGAAATCTACCTGCGCCTGTAAGCTGAGCTGTCTGGGATTTTTTCATATTGTAGGCACTGCGTTTCTTATTAAACTGTTTATAATAACTTTATTTCATTCTAAGAAAAGTAAAAGCTGCAGACAGGGATGTAATGAAGGATATACGGTGGATACGCCGTATATTTTCTGGATTATTTTAAGGAATACCGTATACCCACTTCTCAAAAACACTATAGCATATACTCTTCAGGGTATAAGCTCTTTAGCATATACTCCCTCTGCCTACAGCGACGTATGCCGTCTGGTTTTTTTACAACTACATCACTGGCTGCAGAATGAAAATTTTTAGTGTAAAATTATACTAGTGAAATAATAAGTGATGATGTGTCAGTAAGTAAATAAAAAGCTCACAGTTCAAAAGAGTTGCAACCTTTAATTTTTTTCTGAATATTCCTTGCACTTAAAGATTCTAAAGTTATGTTTTTATATGATAAAAAAACATAAAAATCAAGGATGTATTTTGCATTTTAAAATTATTCAAATACCAAAACCACTTGTATTTAAATTGGCTATTAGCTTTTTTCATTAGTATCATTCATAAATTAAGGATCTTATGTACATTTAAACTAGGATGACTCAAATAGGATACATAATGTTTATCATAAGCATCATATTTACTATCAAACTCATTAGAATAACTTCGTTTTATGCTAATAATGGAAAACACTGCAAAATGAAAAATTTCAGTACATAACTAACGCAAAAGTCAATGTTTGCATCAGCAAAAGGTTGCTAATTCTGAGTATGTGCAGATAGAATGCGCGCATATTGAAGCACTTATTTGCAGTTTTTAAACAAATACTACAATTTAATTTATGCAAAACTGTAAAAAAAAAAAAACTAAGTTTAATTTTTGAACAGAGTTTCATTTGGATTTTTGAAACAGAATTTTATTTGGTGACCATGGCAATTTCCCCAGGGGGGGGGGGGGGCTCAAAATTTTTCAGATGGTGCTGAGACCCCCCTGGCACCCCTCTAGCTACGGCCCTGGTTATATCTACTTACGAATGAAAGTGACTTCGACAATGTGCATAGCAGAGCCGCAGCATGAGCAGAGTTCATGATGAAAAATCGACGTAAGAATCACTAAAGTTATTTTCATATGAAGAGCGATTATGACTCGCCCACTATAAAAGACTAAAAAATTTGCAAACCTTAAACTAATGCTGGCTGATTAAAGACGAAATAAAATATTCATTTTGTTTGCAACAGATCTCCAAAAGAAAAAAAAATAATAAATAAACGTTTTAATTAAAACATTTCCTACTGTCATAAACGAAAATCGAAAAACAAATTATTCCCGCTCTTCGGATTGGCGTCATTTCAACAGCCGCCGTCAATGCCAGACAATATGAAAAATTTTCTTTTGAGATAGCATTCTAATACTAAAAAACAAGAACAAAAAAACAAGATGTCTGTTTCCCTTCATTCTGATCAAAAGAGCATTAAAATGACTGCAACTACAATAAGTAATTTTTAAAGTTATTCTTTATATATACGAGAATAAATAATATTGTCAGTTTCAGAAAGTGAGTCTGAACCCGAAGACTGGTTTAAAAATCAAGCCCGAGCCTATCTCATCTCTAACATACATGTGTGTGCGTATGTGTGTGTATGATAATCTTCAGCTTTTATTTCATAACTCCTGATCCCATTGAGATACCACTCTAAAGATTTCAAAAGTTTAAACTTATAATATTAAAAAAAAAAAAAAGAAAAAAAAAAGAAAAAGAAAAACACAATCTAAAAATTTTTAAGTTTTAAAAATGTAATTCTTTTTAATCAAGCAACTTGCATATCAAATGAAACCTTGTGAAATTCTCTTTAAAATGAGTGGTCAAACAACACCCTACGCCTGATACAATCTGAGAAAATCAAAATTGAAAACGTTTATGTAAGCCAAAAGATGACGATTTTTCGAAATTTAAAAAATTGTTTGTAAATCTAATGAAATAAAAAATAATTAAAGATATATTCTCATTTATATCATCAGGGAGAATGATTCCTGACGGTAACATTAAAATCCGAAATGGTCAGGTTGAATATTGAAATTTTTTGGTTGATTTGGCATAGTAAAAAAAAAAAAAAAAAAAACCACAATCTAAAATTTTTTTATTAAAAAAAAAGGTGCTTATTAAATTCTACTAAGTAAAATTTAAAAATTAAATTTGATTAATTAGCTTTTCAGTTAAATAAAAAGATTTTATGCATTACTGAAATTACACTTTTAGTATTGGCCACATGGGGTGTCTATTATTGGAAAGAGACTAATTAAGCATTCCAGTAATGGACACCGGTCCTAAAAGCTTAACAATAAATGAAATTTTGTAAATGGCCATTGATATATGAAATTCAAAGTTTTATATTACTATCTAAACAAAAACATGCAATTTTTGCAAGAAAATAAGGAAGATATAAATTAAATGAAGTGAGCTCTTAGCATGTTCATCAAGATTTTCACAGAAAAACAGTGGAACTGTGAAACATCATTTTCTGCTTCCTGATAGGTTTGATTAAGAGTGTCAACAATAACCCAGATTATAAAACATACAAGGGGGAGTTATGAAAAAATAAAATAAAACAAAATTTTTATTGGTTATTTTATTTATAATCCAAAAACATTCAGGGGTGTCCATTACTGGAAGGGCGTTCATTACTGGCACATCTACCATACATCAATTTTAAATACGGCATACATTCGTTTTTAAAAATTATTATTATTATTATTTTTAATTTACATTCGGAAAGGATTTGAATATGCAGAGTTTTAAAAAATAATAATGAAACATACTTATAAATAAAATATACATATATAAAAATTTATCCCAGACACCACCTTAACAAAAATTATTGAATTAAAAAAAAATTCAAATTTTTTTTCCAGAATTCATAGGTTATTTGTTCATTAATCCAAAATAAATCCAAAGGGACACTTTCTGACATATTTTTTAATTCTTTTTTTATTGGAAAATGCATTGACACATTTTTTAATTCTTTTTTGTTCGAAAATGTATGAAACTGGCAGGTGTTGTTTTTCAGAAATGTTGTAATCGAAAGTTTTTTTCCATTGATTGGTAATCAGAAAATACTATTAAAGTTGGTGTTTTGAACCAAATTTCCGGACGTGACAACAAGAGAAAGGAGAAAAACCTGCCGTCACATGACTAAAGTCACTTATAACTCGAAAAGTATTTTATTTATCATAAAATGGAAAACGTAATTCGATTCCAAATCGCTTCAATAGACAGGCCTGCCAATTTTGTGCCTTTACGTTTAAAAATAAGTCAGAAAATGTGTCAGAAAATTTCGCATTTGTTCAGCAGGGAATTTGACAACAGCTTTAAGCGAGTATAAACTATTCTTACTTCCTCCGGTGACTGTGGCTTCTGAAGATTTGACGCCATGTTGGACAATTATTTTCTGTTTTAAAACATCCTCAATTGTCTTGCACTTTTTTGCAGATTTTTCTAACGTTTGTTTTCTCTTTGCAGGCCGCCCCATATTTTTTAAATACACATGATAAAGTGTGAAGTGTTAAATAAATTAAATATAATTTTCATTTGGCCTATTTCGGAATGATACAAGCACAAGAGCATGAAAAACTAAAACTGAACAAAACAACAGAATTTTCTCTTCTCGAAAACCCTCAAAGGATTGGCTTTATAATTTACCAGTTTGCTGCGTCTTTTTTTTTCTTTTCTTTTACTTAAAAGATAAAAAAAAAAAATAATTAAGCATAGCTTCCATATGTAAATGGAAATGCTTCTGTTTTCCGCAAATACTTTCAATGATAAAAAAAAAAGTCTATTGTCAGTGTGAACATCTAATCAACACATCCTACAAGATGTGTTGACATCCTTGTAGGCATCCTTGTGACATCAACACTTCCTTGTAGGATGTGTTGATCTAATGCGACTGACGCCTTGCAAACATTACCAAAAGGACGCGCCAGTAGTGTCTGGCGCCTGCGTACGGAATATTTCGGATCCTAAAATATTTTACTTTATAAAATACTGCTGAATGAGCACAAATGTAAAACGAAAAATATTAATTATCAGTTAATGTATCATGATACTTGAGAAATGATTGTGTTCTACAGGAGTGATGATAAATGAAAAAAAAAATAATATCTGTTTCTTTTTTGTAACCTTGCTTTCATTGTTTTTTATGAATTTTGATTATTTAAATTCGGTTTAAAAATCCTGCGTGTATCTGCGTGAGCGGGGGGGGGGGGGGGTGCCCGGGCACCCAGGCACCCAAGGCACCCCCCCCCCCCTGGTTACGCCTATGGAGTATATTTTTTTCAACAGGAGATTTGTGTATAAAGTCAGGATTCAATTTTATTTTCACTGAGTTCAGTAATGTTAAGGGTGTATTAAAATTCAAACTGCTTATTTTGAGACACATTTGTAAATTCATTTTTGCTCTAAAAAGAATCCAATTGGCAGGTTCTCTTATTCAGAAACTTTATAATGTCCGTATTGTCTCGATTTTTGGATAAAGGCAGAATATATTTTAAAAAATGCTGTCAAAGTGGACATTTTGAACCGAATTTCCCAAAGCGATAGCGCTGGAAACAACAACAACAACAAAAAAAAAGATCGTACTGTTAAAATAATTGTCTGTAAATCAATTTCTAATTATTTGAACGAAAAATAAAAACATGGGGCCCTTATAAATGTCTTTATAAATCACGCCGCCAAGTTTCCTGTTGTTACTTTTAAAAATGAGTCTGAGAATGTGTCTCAAAATTTTGAGTTGTTGAGCGTGGAAAAATATTTTTTTTGAATACCGCCTTAAAGTTTAAAAAGTGTTAAACAATGTTACAGAGACCCAAATTTTAAGACAAATTACAAATAAAGTTTAAATATAAAATTTTAAATGTTAATTAGTTAAAAAATATTATCATGATAAAATTGCTAATAGTCTAAGATTATAAAATTCATTCTATCATTAATTACTAAGTGACTTTCGCATAGCTGCACACGTTTTATTAAAAGAAAAGGAGGAGAAAAAATCATATTGCTATGAAAAATATCTAGTAATCTTGATGATGAATTTTATTGTTGTCAGATGGCGCTGTGAGTCCAGTTTTCGTAGTTTTCGAATAGATATTTTTGGATCGTGAAAAATTAATCTCTCTCATACTTCGAAATCGTATGCTTAATGATTATTTCAAGCAGCGAATTTGAAATCTTACTTCGCAAATCTATTTTAAGCACTGAGTATATTTTCTTCAGCAGGAGATTTGTGTATAAAGTCAGGATTCAATTTTATTTTCACTGAGTTCAGTAATGTTAAAGTTTAAAAAGTGTTAAACTGTGCTACAGAAACCCAAATTTTAAAACAAATTACAAATGAGTTTAAATATAAAATTTTAAATGTTAATTAGTTAAAAAAAATATTATCATGATAAAATTGCTAATAATCTAAGATTATAAATTTCATTCTATAATTAATTACTAAGTGACTTTCGCATAGCTGCACACGTTTTCGATTTTTTCTACCTTATTTAATCGCCGAAATCTGCAATTAAATAAGACAAAAATTTCTATTAAACTTTAGTTATATAATAAAAGCGTTAAAGTTGGCAGTTTTGCTTTTGTGTATGCTCTTCTTTAACCCATTGCTTGCTGATGGTGCGAAAACGTACTCTATATATATATAAAAAAAAAAATCAGGAAATGTTACCCCATCTAATCAGTTATGTTTTCGTACATTTCGGAAAAGTATTTAGTAATGGTTCCGTATATTTCTGCCTGTTTCGGAAACCTTCCTGTATATATCGGAAATGTTTCTGCATATTTCGTAAATGTTTCTGTTTATTTCTGTATAATAATTTTTTTATTTATAAGAAAACGATATGCTTTTTTAAAAAAATAGAATTAATATTATCCGATTGAATTTTATTGTAAAGTAATATTCGAGTTGCTGTTAAACTTTTGTTGCACATACAAAGTTAAATAACTCGTTCGATAGTTTCTACTCTTGTTCCATAAATCTATAATAAATATTAGATATTTGATTGATAAATAATAATGTAGCACTAGTATTAATGAAGTTACAGATAGCACCGTTTATACGTTTTTATCACCTTTTCGTTTTGAGATTAGGTTCCGATTCATAACTTTTGTAATGATAAAATGTATCGTTTATATGACAAAAAAAAAAAAAAAAAAAAAAAAAATCATAATTTCCCTTATACTATATGTATTTTGCTCATTTTTAATGAATCATATATTTGTAAATAAATATTATTGAAAATTTGATTTATAGATCTACACGGTGAATCTAAACTCTTGGGCATAACTTTAAGGGGTGATAGTACACATCAAGACAAACAATATTAAATAGGAAACTAAGGGTCCAAAACGTCTTCCGAAGGAGATAGGCGCTATTAAAGTTTAGGGTCCAAAATTTCAAATAACTATAAAAAACGGAAAAATTGGTCGATTCGTTTTAGCGAAAACAGCAAACAAATCGACGAATTTTTCCGTTTTTTATAATCATTTGGAATTTTGGACCCTAAACTTTAACGGCGCCTATCTCCTTCGGAAGACGTTTGGGACCCTTTGTTTCCTATTTAATATTCTTTGTCTTGATGTGTACTATCACCCCTTAAAGTTTTGCCCAAGAGTTTAGATTCACCCTGTATAAATAATTCTTTTTTAAAATGCGGTCTCGCGAGTTCCATCTGGTAAATAGATACACTTGATCAATATACATTATGAAAATGTTTAATTTCCCTAAATAGATGGATTTCTTTTAATAGCTTTAAATAAATATATTTTTTTATTTTGTAAGTAGATGTACTATTTCAAAATATTTCATATACGTGAATAATTATTTTATTTGCATGAATTGTATACTTATAAAAGAGATGTATTTTTTCAGTTTATCTTAGCACTTCTCAAGTTATACAAAGACAATAAATACTTTAAAAGGAATATATTTAGAAGCATGATAATTGTAAAATACTATATTAAAAATATTTACAAATAGACAAAACATTTAAAAAAATATATCTATTTATAAGTTTAGAATTCATGAAAGCAAAATAATGATTACAGATATGAAATATTTTGGAATAGTATATCTATTTACAAGATTAAAAAATTATTTAAAGGTATTAAAAAAGGTCCGTCTCCTTTTAAGTAGGGAAATTAAACATTTTTATAATGCATATATTTACAGGATGGAACTCACGAGGCCGCATTTTAAAAAGTAATTATTTATAGATCTATAAATCAATTTTTCAGTGATATCTATTTACAAATATGGAATTCACAAACAACGATGAAAAAACGTATAGTATGAAATTCATCTGTCTTATAAACGAAACATTTCATCATTACAAAATTTATGAATAGGAACCTATGCTCAAAACGAAAATATAATAAAAACGCATAAACGGCGCTATCTGAACTTCACTAATATTATCACTACATTATTATTCATTAATCAAATATCTAATATCTATCGTAGATTCATGGAACACGAGTAATAAAGAAACTATCGAACGCGTTATTCAACTTTGTATGTGCAACAAAAGATTAAATGCAACTCTAATATTATTATGCAATAAAGTTGAATTGGATAATATTAATTCTTTTAAAAAGTGTATCGTTTTCTTAAATAAAAGAAATTATATAACAGAATGCTTACTGTCATTAAAGTATATTGTTACAGCTCTTCCTCTCCAGAACAATACAAATCACGTGATGATGACGTTTGTAGAACGTAATGGGTCCGAGATGATAAGCATGCGCAAATCGTAATTCATTTCGCATTCCATTCTCCTCTTTCAAATACTTTACACGAAAAAATGAGTGCTACATTTCCGAACTGACCAGTAACTGAGGAGAACACATAAATTACGGTAAAATTTCGGAAACATTTCTGCTTTGGAATGAAACGTTTCAGATTTTTTGACAGTGTTCCTCTCTTTGAATACTTTTAAGGAAAGTACGTGCTACGTTTCCGAACTAATCAGTAACCCATAGTTTACGCTAAATTTTCGGAGACCTTCCTGCTATGAAATGAAACATTTCAGGCTTTTTACAGTGTACCATTTTCTTAAGTAATTTTTTCTCTTAAGAAAATAAATATGTTAGAATCAACAAGAATATTTTTGTTGAAAACTATAATGTTTGTTTTACTTATTTTTTTTTTCTTTGGTTATCGTCGCAATTTTTTATATTAAAAAAAATATATGAAATTGCAGTTTTTGACTCTGCAAATAATACAATGTGCCTGTACATGCTAAGTGATTTGAAACAATTCATAAATAATTAAAAATTGACTTTCCATGAATTTTTATTCATGTTAGAAAGAATTCATGCAATCATACTTTTGTTTTGCTGTTTTATCAATATCTGATTACATCTAATTTTTTAATAATTTTTGCTGATGGTGTATTTTTGAATCATTTTTAGGGTTCCGTACCAGAAAAGGAAATAAAAGCACCCTTATAGTCTCGCGTTGGAAATCCCTATTACGCAAAATAAGATAACAAATCGACATAGAAATATAAATTAGTGATTTTCGGATTTTTACCTTTACATGTGCTGTAAGATCTTCCTTCGTGCCAAATTTCAAGGTTCTATGTGAGCCGGAAGCACTTTATAGGTTTTGAGAGTAAAACCTAAAGGGTACTTACGGTTGACTAGAATCTTGAAATTTGGCACGAAGGTCGTATAGCAAGGAATGACAAGGGATGACCGCCCCGGGAACCCAGTTTTCTCTTTTGAGTATAAGTGTAATCCCGGGGCGAGGTCGTATAGCACATGTAAAGGAAAAAATCCGAAAATCATTAATTTATAAATCTATTTCGATTTATTACGTGACAAATTCACGAATTTCCATAATCGGCACTAATGCCATATTAACGCATTGTAACGGAATTTTTTGTAACGGTAATATATCATAACGGTACGGAACCCTGAGTGTGCGAGTCCTACTCGCACTTCTCCTGATTTTATAATTCTTAGACTATTGGGTTTTTCGGAAAGTTCTTTCCGTTTGGGAAAGTTGGTTGGTACCTGAAAATTCTATCATTTAATTATTAGACATTAATTCCAATATCTAATGTCCAATAATTAACGGACGGAATTTTCCGGTACGAATTGGTTTTCCCAAACGGAATGAACTTTTCGAACAACCCAATAATAAAGCTACTTTTTTCTTTGCCTTTTTGTCAAATAGTTTGACCTATTTATCATAAAATATCAGTATGAAGGAAAATTTTTAATAAAATATTATTGCGGCAGGGAATGGGTTAATTGTAGAATGTAATCTGTACGGGAATCTTTGAGAGAGGATTAGGTGAGGTTGAATCGCTGGGGGAGAGAAGGTGAGAGTGTAACTAAGAATATCTGGAATGTAATTTTTTATCATGTAGATTTTCATTTCTTTCATTGTTACAATAGTTCATAGTTGTTTGATAATCGAGAATATTTTCAAAATGAATTATACATGCAAGCAGACATATATAGTTACAGTTTTATACTCTCGCACAAACGTACACTATATGGTCAAAAGTCACCGGACACTTTCGACTTTAGATGTTTTGTCGAATATCTAGAGAAATATTCGGCGAATTTTTCTGAAACTTCAATAATATAAAGAACATGTTTGATCTCATATTTTTTAGAAGAAGTTTAGTTACGAGAAATAATAAGGAAACCAACTACAAAATGAATAAAAAAAGTAATTTTTGCGACCACCCTGTAAAGTAAAATGCTCGAAATGATCTGTAGCTGTAGCATTTGACTATGTGGGCCCATTACAATATTTGAGTTAATTTGTCTAAGAATAGCAAGTGTATTCATGGAAATATAAAGTTTTCTTAAAAAAAAAAAAAAACCCAAGAAATTTCCGCATGTTTTTGGCTTATAACACTGAGGGTTTCGATGAAATTTAATGCCACTTTCAGAAGACTTGACAGAGTACAGTAGAAACAATATACTGCAGTTATAATATAAATCTATTAAATATTTGATGAAATACGATAACAACTTTTTGTTTGCATAATTTAGTAGTTAACTATAAAATGTACGCGCATAAAAAGACCAGTCGAGTATCGAGAAAATTCAGAAATATATCGACGATATAATGAACTGAATTTCAGTTGCGTTCTAAAAGTAGTTGGATAATAAGGGAAGTTCTACACATTGTCATTTTTATTTTTTTATTGTCATTTTTTATTGATGTTTTAGTTTTTCTTGGAAGAACCACCTGAACGAACCCATTCCGACTAAAAAAGAATTATCAAAAGCGAAGCATTCGTCCAAAAGCTCGGATGTACATTAAATACACACTCTTTTGTTGGAAATTAATTTATGAATAAGTGGGTAAGTGTGATCGAAGATTGCACAAAGGGTTTCGTTTAATATTCCTTTCAAAACACTTTATCCTTTAATGAATAAATCCAAATTATTAATTTGTAAATATTAAATCCTTATCATTTATCAGTACACTTTATCAATAAGAACATAGATGGCAGCACCATAAATTTAATAACAAAATGATAACAAGAGGAAGCTATTTTTTGATCAAATTAAAAATATTCAAGAACTGCTTTTCAGACAATTGTAACAGCATATATTTGTATAGCTGAAGAGCATATTTAATTACATGATTTAATTTTACCTTAAAAAAATGAAACCCTTAAAATGGCAAAAAGAGAATACGAAAGTTCTTTTAATTAAATCCATCGGACAATAAAATGTAGTACGAGGGAAAAAAATCGAAAATTTCAACTTCCGTTGTCGAGAATAGAACTCGGAACTTTTGGGTTAGATGCGAAACACGCTACCACTGTACCAACGAATCTACGCGAAACTGACAGAAATTAAGGTCCTGTTTTAAAATCTAAATCGCAGAAATTGCCGGATGTCATTATATCAATTTATTAAATTAAAATAATATGTCTTTTTCCAAATTTTATGATTTGTTGTGTGACAAGAGGTATTCAGCTATAAGTATGCAAAATTTCACGTCTCTAACTTATACAGTTTCCGCGAACGAACTTTGTGACAGACAGAGGAGTGAAACGAATAGGATTTCGTCAGATGAACGAAACCTTAACAAGTGGTAAGTGTGATCGAAGATCGCAGAAAGGGTTTCGTTTAATATTCCTTTCAAAATACTTTATCTTTTAATTAATAAATCCAAATCCTTAATTTATAATTACCCTTATCATTTCTCAATAAGAACATAGATGGCAGCACCATTAAATTTAATAATAAAATTATAACATGAGGAAGCTATTTTTTAAATCAAATTAAAAAAAATTCAAGAACTGCTTTTCAGGCAGTTGTAACAACATACGTTTGTCTATCTGAAAATTATTTAATTATCTGAAAATAATTTAATTACATAATTTAATTTTAGTTAAAAATGCAAAACCCTTCAAAAAAAAAAAAAAAAAAAAAAAAAAAAAAAAAAAAAAAAAAACGAAAGTTTTTTAATTAAATCTATCGGACAATGAAATGTAAAAATCGAAAATTCCAACTTCCGTCTCGTCGAGAATAGAATCCAGAATCTTTGTGTTAGGAAGAAAACGCGCTGCCACTGAACTATGTCCATGCGAAAAAGACTGAAATTAAGGTTCTGTTTTAAGACCTAAAAAATCGCAGAAATGGTCGGATGTAATTAAATTAATTCAATTAATTAAAATAATGTAAGATTTTTTTAAAAATTTTATGATTTGTCGTGTGATAGGAGGTATTCAGCTGTAAGTATGCAAAATGTCAAGTCTCTAACTTATAGTTTCCGAGTACGAATTCTGTGACAGGCAGACAGACAGACCGAAGAGGGAGACGAATAGGATTTCGTCAGATAAACGAAACCCTAAAAAATGACAATTTGTAGAAAAACTCTTATCCAGCCTCTTTTAGAAAGCAACTGAAATTCATCTGAGTATATCGAAGATATCTTGTTAAATTTCCACGATATTCGACTGGCCTTTTCATATGAGTTACCCTATATAGTTTACTATTAAATTATAAAAAACAAATTGTTCATGCAATTAAAAATTATTTCTTACAAATGTTCACATGTCATCAAATATTTAATATACGAGGGACAGTCGGAAAATAAGTTTTCCCTGGAGACTGTGGACAGAGGTGTGTATGAAAGACAAAACATGTAATTAGACATTAAAGATAAAACATAACTTTATTTTTCCACATAACTACCAAGTACATTGAGACATTTGTTATACCGCTTTATAAGCTTCAAAAAGCTCTCCAGGAAAAAATAAGGGCTTTGCATATGGACGAAGCGTTGAACGGCTATGGGCGAAAGACGACACAGCAGATGAACGCGAATGTGCCAGACACCGATACACCATTGGGTAGGTGGCACTGTTGTCGCAACAGCGCCATCTGCGCAGGCACTGCAACATCGCCATCTGCTTGATCGCGGCCGACCTCTATCCAATGGTGTATCGGTGTCTTGCACGTT
Organism: Maratus michaelseni; assembly: GCA_963931845.1. NCBI lineage: Eukaryota > Metazoa > Arthropoda > Arachnida > Araneae > Salticidae > Maratus > Maratus michaelseni. The sequence continues at coordinate 146,218,855 of OZ007599.1, read as the reverse complement.
CGCGTTCACCTGCTGTGTCGTCTTTCGCCCAAAGCCGTTCAACGCTTCGTCCGCATGCAAAGCAGTGATATTTTCCTGGAGGGCTTTTTGAAGCTTATAAAGCGGTATGACAAATGTCTCAATGTACTTGGTACTTACGTGGAAAAATAAAGTTATGTTTTATCTTTAATGTCTCATTACATTTTTTTGTCTTTCATACACACCTCTGTCCACAGTCGCCAGGGGAAACTTATTTTCCGACTGCTCCTCGTATTTATATTATAATTGCAGTATATCGTTTCTACTGCACTTTGTCAAGTCTTCTGAAAGTGGCGTTAAATTTATTGAAAATTCTGCATGTTATAAGTAAAAAAACATTCCGAAATTATTTATTTTTTTAAAGAAACCTTTATAGTGTGAATGCAGGTGTTACCTATATTATTAGAATGTAAATAAATGTTAAAGTATTCTAAAATAGTAGAGAAACAGATAAGTTCAAAAAGTAAAATAATGAGGATAAAAATAATAATTGAGATAAAAAATATTAATTATTGAGAGGAGACAATATAAAATGAAAAGAAAGAACTGTGATAATTTTAATGCAGAGATTTTCTGAATAAAATTTTTTTGGCTGTAGAGAGAGAATTTGTGTCGAGTTTTTTGTCAAAAATTTTATCTGAATTTATATAAGTAGATAGACATTTTAAAAATTTCAATTCATTTACCTTCCTTGTAGAAATTAAAGATATGGTCATACTCTCTTGGGGTTTTTGCTACGACCCCGTTATATATATATATATATATATATATATATATATATATATATATATATATATATTATCGTAGTACTTGTGCTCAAATATTCTTTTAATTAAAGGATTCTTAGTTTATCCGATGTATGATAATTCGCAATTATTACAAGGAATATTATAAACTCGAGATTTATGGGTATTTAGTAGAAGGAAAATTAAATTTATTAGTGAGTTTAAAAATGACATTAAAGTTGAAATGTTTTAAAACTTTTACTAATTTATAGGTTAAAAGTGGATGGAATGGGAGAATAATGGTTTTATGAGAAAGATTGTTTGTAATCGGGGCACGTAAATAATTGATAGAAGACTTGCGAAATTTATTCAATGCTTTGTCAATAAACAGTATTATTTTGTATTCAGATGGCTTACGTAAATTGGTATACAGATGTCACATTTTCATTAGATGTCTTTATGTGTCAACTGTTAATTGCAAAACGATTTCAACAACTTTCTTTTGTAGACAACCACACAAAAACTGCATTGAAAATTGACAGGAAATTAATTAAGAACTAAAAGTTCTTCTTAAAACACAATCAAAAACTTTAAAATGCGCTAGGCCTTTCGAAAGATCTGAATCTTTCTTCGTTAAGCGCAAAAAGGACGTGCTCCTACTATGAAAGCAGCAGCAAAGATTCTATACACTAGTGTAGTATTTTTGGCAGCAGCAAGACTGAAATGAGAGATAAGGGAAAGGAAACAAGCTGAAGAAATAGCCAATAGGAAAGTAGAAATCAACGGCCAATAGGAAAACAGAAGACAACAGCCAATCACGGAAGAGTAAAATCAAAACAATAGAAATACAAAGTAGAAGGGGAATAAGGAAGAAGAAAAATAATTAAATAAATAAATTCATGAAAAAAAAAAATAAATTATAATAAAATGAAAACACACAAATATATTAAAATATGGGAACAGATTAAAATTAAGAAATAAATAAGTAAATAAAATATATAAAAATATATATAAAAAAAAGACTAATATTAATAAATACAAAAATAAATTATATGATAGTACTGAAAAGGTTTTTCCAAGCAGCAGAGAGCATTGTGGAATCAGATTTATCATTAACAATAACTTCACGATTAAGATGAATGGCTAAATTTTCAAGAAATTCCAATTCAGAGATACTATTGGCATTAAAGAAAATTTTAGCATTTTTTAAATTAAAACAATGGTCGGAATCCCAAGAGTGCTTGTTAATAGAAGATTTAGAAATTTCTTGATTAGTTACATAACGAGAGTGTTTTTTTAAGCGGATTTCGAGATTTCTTTTAGTTTGACCAATATAAGATTCTGATACATAATTTTCTTAGGAAATTAATTACTAAAAGCTGTATATTATTTCCGAGAATTCTATCTCAGTATTGTTCCATTGTCGTATCATAAAAGAAATTGATAGTTCAGAAGTGACTTTCGATGAAATTGATTTATTATTTAATTCATTTTTGAATAATATTTCAAAATTTAAAACATATTCACTTACAACGTGTGCATGAAATTCTTTTGATTTTCTTGCTGTCTAGTTATGTACATTTTAATGAACAATGGAAAATGAAATTTGCATCTCCAGGATATAGCTGTCTATATGTCCAAATATTGAATGTGAAAAAGGAATTTCTCACATTGTCTTCTCAATTCAAAGTCAGGTGATTTAAATTAAATTCCTCTATATCTTGAAATATAATGATTGGAATAAACTGTAATTCTCATAGCCATATTTTCCACTTTGGTGATGCTTTTTATGTAAAAATTAGTGTAAGCCATATTACATAAAATATTTTATATAAATTTAATAATAATCATCGTAATTAAAAATATGTTTTTGAGTAAAAAAAAAAAGAAAAAAGAAAAAGAAAACCTACATTATATCCAATGAATATAATATAATGAATATAATATAATGAATATAATATAATGAATATAATACAATGAATTATTCCTCTATTCATTATACCTACTTTATATTTGGATCCATTAAGGGCGCATTTAAGGGTCCATGTGTACTCAAATCCAAACTGCTTATTTTGTGACTTATTTTTAAATTCATTTTTGCTCTAAAATGCATTCAATTGGCAGGTTCTCTTATTTAGAAACTTTATAATGTCTGTATTGGTCGATTTTTTGATAAAGGCAGAATATATTTAAAAAAATGCTGTCAAAGTGGACATTTTGAACCGAATTTCCCGAAGCGATAGCGCTGGAAACAAAAGAAAATTATCGTACTGTGAAAATAAATGTCTGTAAATCAATTTTTAATTAATTGAACGAAAAATTAAAACACAGGTCACTTATAAATCTTTTCATAAATCACGCCGCCAAGTTTCATCTTTTTACTTTTAAAAATGAGTCTGAAAATGTGTCAGAAAATTTTGAGTTGTTGCGCGTGGAAAAATATTTTTTTTGAATACCACCTTAAAAAAGGAGCATTTGAATCAGATGATTTTTTGGGACGATAAAAAATAAAGCTTGGTATGTCACGTGGATTTAAAAATAATGCCCTCACACTTTGGCCCCTTCTAACTCTATGAAGAGTTAAGAAGAAAAAAAATGCATAAAGTATATACTTTCCCAAGGTATAAAGTATATTTTATCCAATGAACTCAAAGTGTCAAAAGTGAGTGTTACCATTTAAAAAAATAATGTTTAATATATAGACAATACCTTATGAAAAATATGCATTCCTATTCAAAACGAAGACATTAGTCTGAGTCTAATAAGACTTTTATTGTGATTTTATTGTAAACAATCTGCGGATAAAAGCGATGTTCCGCATTTTATGAAATGCACTGTACATTTGACAATATTCTTCAAAATCAACTAAACCCTATATAGGAAATTTTAAAATGACAAGAAAATACAGGTAAATGTATATTCCAATATGTTCTTTTTCTAAAATTTTTGTTTTTTTCTTAAAAAAAAATTTCTGACATATTCACTAGATTAACTTGTTTACTATTTCGGATATCATTATAATACTGGAGGTCTTTTCCGAAAAAAAACATTTTGCAAAAAGCGCATTTAGCAACTTAACAGGCTGAATTTTATAACTAAAAATAATATTTTAGTTATTTAAAAAAGTCTTTAAAACTAGTTAATTGTAAGATTTTTTTCTAAACTTGGAAATGAATTTTTTTATAACAATGTTTTGTTGATCAGCAGGCCTGTCTAACTTTTGAGTAAGCACCAGGACCGCACCTCAGCTGGTGGTAAACAAAGCATAAACAATATTACTTTGTAACTGTTAAATTCAGTGTATGTGTTCGATACAAACGAATAAGGATTCAGGATGTTTAGCGTCGAAAAACAACAAAACGCTGAAGAATGCGGATGTGATTATTGCATAGACGCATTTACTAAAATCTGTTATATGCCACTTGAAACTTTTTGAACATTTTCGAGCATTTCTTTCTAATTCTTACTAAAGCTGATAAAAAAATTCATCATTATCTTTATTCTGTTTATTTATACTATTTATTTAAACTATACTTTTAAAACGAACTAGCTTCATAAATCAACATTTACGAATCTGTCGATTAACGCACAACAAACTGACTACTTATTATATCGTTGTTTAAGTGTCAAATCTTGTACGAATTCAATAAGTGCAAAACTTTGTTTTAAAGGGCTCAAATAATACTGATCAAGGAGTATGAGTACATGTAAGTACAGAAAGCAGGTTAATATAATGACATTAGAGAATTAAAAAGAAAATTATTGTGACGTCATATTGGAAGTTTAATGGACTTTTTCAAATGTTTCAGAATAATACAAAGAGAGTATCAATATGAGTAATAGAGAAAGCAAATAGATATGACGTCAGCAAGTGATTATAACGTCATATGATTTTGAGGAACGTATTGAATCATTAAATAAACCCGATTATGGAAATATTGCCATATTTTAACATTTTGAAGGTCTATACAACATGTTTAATTTTGAAATTGATTTTTTTTAATATCGCATTTAGTCCACATGACAGAGTATAATAGAGGGCTTCGTCCGCTATCGGACCGGTTCAGATTTTCGGAAAAACGAGAAAAATAGACGTATATTTTTACTTTATAAAAAACATGACTTTTTTTTTTTTTTGGAAAATGAAGTTTATATGGATTTATTAAAGAAGGGATAAAATGTTTTGAAAGGAATATTAAACAAAACCCTTTGTGCGATCTTAAATCACACTTACCCACTTGTTTTCATTTCATGCTCTTTAAAACATCTGTGCTTGCATAAATCACAGCATCCATAATTATACATAAAAATGTAGAAATAATAATTTTTTTTTCTTCTCAGAAATGTCTTTTGGGAAAAAAATGGAATTAAGTGATGGCTGTAATCTAAGTGCATCTATTGTTATCTATTGTTTATGTAAAGGACATTGTAACAATTTGTTAAAAATGCACACTTTATGTTATTAAAATAAAAATAAAAATATGTTTCAATAATGTGTTTATGTAATACCATTCTTGAAAACAAATAAATATTAGATTAGCATTTAGATTGTTGTTCATTTTATTATTAGTGATCTCTTTTATTATCTGTTGTTTCTATATTAAATGTGTTTGAGTCACTTTATTTGAATATTAGTTATAATATGTAATATGCATGTCAGGTTACATTGAGGTCTTTCTTTCGCTTAAAGTTGTTCTCATATATTTTTGCTTTCCCGTTCAACAATGCAAAATTTTCTGAAATATTCACGAATTAACACTACATTTACGGAAATTCGTCATTTTGTCGGTTCTTTAAAATGCACATTTTCGTGATAACTTTTGTTCATTTTATTATGATACACAAAATACTCATCGTAATATTTCGAATTTATACGTACTAAAATAAATATATAATATTACACTAATACTAAAATACTAATACACTACTGACCATTAAAATTGCTACACCAGGAAGAAATGTAGATAACAAAACGATATTTATTGGACAAATATATTATACTAGAAATAACAAGTGATTAAATTTTCAAGAAATTTGGGTGCATAGATCCTGAGAAATTTGTACCCAGAACAACCCCCTCTAGCAGTAATAACAGCACTTATACGCCTGGGCATTGAGTCAAACAGAGATTGGATGGCATGTACAGGTACAGATGCCCCTGCAGCTTCAACACGATGTCACAGTTCATCAATCGTAGTGACTGGCGTATGATGATGAGCCAGTCGCTCGGCAACCATTGACCAGACGTTTTCAATTGGTGAAAGATCTGAAGAACGTGCTGGTCAGGGCAACAGTCGAACATTTTCCGTATCAAGGAAGGTCCGTACAATACCGACAACATGCGGTCGGGCATTATCCTGCTGAAACGTAGGATTTCGCAGGGCTCGAATAAAGGGTAGAGTCACGGGTCGTAACACACCAGAAATGTAACCTGCACCGTTCAAAGTGCCGTCAATGCGAACAAGAGGTGACCGAGACGTGTATCTAATGGCACCCCATACCATACGCCAGGTGATGGGCCAGTATGACGATGACGAATGCACGCTGCCAATGTGCGTTCACTTCGATGTCACTAAACACGGATGCGATCATCATTATTATGTAAACAGAACCTGGATTCATCTGAAAAATGATGTCTAGTCATTCGTGCGGCCAGGTTCGTCGTTGATCACACCATTGAAGGCGTTCCAGTCTATGACGCAGCGTCAAGGGAAGCCGCAGCCATGGTCTCCGAGCTGAGAGTCCATGCTGCTGCAAACATCGTCGAACTGTTCGTGCAGACACTTGTTGTCTTAAAAACGACCCCATTTCTTGACTCAGGGCTCGTGACGTGGCTGCACTATCAATTACGGCCATGCGGATAGCATGCCTGTCTTCTCGGCTGCTAGTGATAGGGGGCCGTTGAGACGCCGCACGACGTTCCGTATTACCGTCCTGAACCCATTGATTCCATATTCTGCGAACAGTCATTGGATCTCGACAGACGCGAACAGCAATACTGCGATACGATAAACCGCAATCCCGGTAGACTACAATTCGACCTTTATGAAAGTCAGAAACGTGCTGGTACGCATTTCTCCTTCTTACACGAGGCATCACACCAACTTTTCACCAGGCAACAACGTTCAAATGCAATTTGTGTATGAGAAACCGGCGGAACAATTTCCTCATTTAAACACGTTGTAGGTGTCGCTACCGGTGCCTGCTTTGTCCGAATGTGCTGAAAAGCTAATAATTTGCATATCACAGCACCTTCTTTCTGTCGTTTAAATTTCACTTCTATAGCATGTCGCCTTCTTGGTGTAGCAATTTTAATGGCCAGTAGTGTACTAAATATACTAAATACTAAATACTAATACTAAAATACTACTACTAATACTAATACTAAAAAATACAGGAATACTAAAAATACATATAAAAATAATAGTTATATTTTTGGATATTTTTATGCAGAGCTCAATGAAGCCAAAAAGAGGCCCAGGCTCGGGTATTCATTCGACCCTACCCATCCTCTATCCTGTACTGTAATAAAAAATTAAATTTTTTCTGTGCCTTAGAAAACAGATATGAAAATATAGTGTTTCCCCCAAAAGCCACTAGCAGGAATTTAAACAATTCGTACTATAGTTAAAAAAACGTAAAAGTCTTTTGAATATCACCAGGTGCAACGATGGAGTGTGTAATAATGGGAGTGGCTAAATAGATGTAGCGAACGGAGTTCAGTAGTATTCAGAAACGCGAGAAAATGTGTACGTCGAGATAGTGTTTTTCGTAGAAGAGTGTTGTTACATTATCGAAGTTTATTTATCCAACAAGAATTTGTTAAAAGAAGTGAGAAGTCTGTTGGAAACTATGCGCTATCCAACTCAATAGTTAACTGTATAACGCAGCGATTTCGTAATGATCGTACACTAACCTGGCATGCTGAAACCAGTCTTCGTAAACATGATTAGAAATGCGCATACGTGTTTCGAAGTTGGAAGAGGGCAATTTGAGCATCTGAGGCAATTTAGAACAAATAAACACATATATATATGGAATTTCTTCGCACTTTTCTCGAAAATTGTTTTTATTCTATTTCTTTTTAATCTTAAAAGTACAAAATATTGACTATAATCAACACAAGATCAAAATAAGTTAATTTAGTTTTTGTGCAATTTCTGCGTTTTTTTTCTTTTCTTTTTATCTAACCTGTTACATTCTGAAATATCCAATTATTTGAAGGTAGGGGAAATTGCACTCCCAAGCATCCCGTAAATGACGCCCCTGGACCCGACCTCTTAAAGTCCTATTAACCCTTTATGTACCAAATCATGAACTAATGAAAATTTCGCCTGTAAAATCAATTGTTCTGAATATTTAAAAATATGTTTCTAAATTTTTGCATTCATTAAATAAGTTTTAGAAATTGTTCATTTATTAAAATGTAATGAACTAAATCAGTATTTACAGTGATTTTGTAGATTATTTACAACTCTACCCATATCATTTCTTCAGGATATTGTTTTTAGCAATTTAAAGAATTCGGAAATATACAAAAATAATGGCTTTGCATATAAACATAGAAAATTTTCAGAACTGAAGCTTTCAAATGAATGTCTTTCGACATGAAACAAGTTGGAAGTTGTACGTCAAACGTAACAAATGAGGTGCGTTCGTACTATAGTTAGTTATATAAATATTCAGATCTTGATGTTTTTTAATTCTGTGAAATGAATTATATCGTCTGCAGATTCATTTCTGTAATAAAATAAGTATCTCGGTCGCTTGACGGTTAAACCTAGGAAGCTCCTAAAACAAGAAAGCACCGATTTTTTTTTACAAATTCAAATTTCTTAATAAATGTTTTTATTAATATCTTCTAAAGTTTTGATTCGATTTTCATAAAATTTGAAATGTCTCGACAAAATTCTGCAAAGATAATATATTTTAAATTTCAAACCATTCGGTTGGGTAGTTTTTGCGTTGTTATATGCGGACGGACGGACAGACACACAGACGGACGGACAGACAGACAGACGGACGGACCAGACGACGACAATAGGTGCTACGTATTTATATAATTACGAACGCACCTAAAAAAAGATGAGCAGTTGCAAGTCAAAAAAAGAAAATATCCATTTAAATATATTTTTGCTTTGTACTGCGAATAATGCTTTTGGAAGATGATAAATTAAAATGCCTAGAACTCATGCTAACTTGCATGAGTACAACTTATTGATTTAATACATCTATACTGACAATAGATGTATTAAATCAATTCTATAACAAGTTTCTTTTAATGGTAATTTAAAGTACCATCGGTAGATAAAGGGTTAAGACCACTTTGACGCCCTAAAATTATAGGCTTTTTCAAGATTATTTTTTTTAAAAGAAATGTTGATTCCCTTTGTAAGGAATTAAATTATTTGAAATCCTTAACGGTAAATAGAGGTTTGAATCCTTCTATTATTGACAAAACTGTGAATACATTTCGCAAGCCTCCTACCATTTCTACACTTGCCCCCATTAAAAACAAACTTCCAGTTAAAATCACCGTTCTCCCACTTCGTCCACCTTAATGTATAAATTAGCAAAAGTTTTCGGCGTTTAAACTTTAATGTAATTTTTTAATCCCCTAATAAATTTCATTTTTCTTCTACTAAATCAATAATACCATAACACATAAATCTGCAGTTTATAATATTCAAACTAAGCGTCCCTTATATAAACAGAAAATCTACTTTATAAAGCAACAATTACCGTAATTTCCGGCGTATAATCCGCAGCTCAAAGTGTCGTTTTTCGACCCAGAAATTTTATTCAATAATTGTAGTTAAATATTTACAGCTATCTTTTAAGTTACATTTTATAAAATAATATTTCTGGGTCGAAAAATGACTCTTTGAGCTGCGGATTATACGCCGGAAATTGCGGTATATAAATCGACCATAGCAAGACGCTCATGGGAGCACGACCACTCTTTTAATTTATTCGTTATTAAAAATTTCCGCTGTACACGGAATGTAAATGATTTGGAATTTTTACAAAGATTATCTATTAATTGAAATTTAGATGAAATTGTTAATGAAAAACTCGAAACAAATTCCTTCTTTACGGTCTGGATTTATTTTTTTTCAAATCACGTACAAACAAATATCTTGCAGTTCATTTTTTTTTTCATTTTATATTTCCTCCTCTCACATGGGGACCACCAAACATGGTGCACACAGATTTTGATGATTTTAAAGCATGTTATAGGGGTCATACCCTAACTATTCTGGTGAAAGGTTTTCTTAAAATGGGCATTCGTTTTTGAGAAATCGGGGTTCAGCATACTTTCAAATACCCATTAATTTGAACTTATGTACGCTACGTGGCGCTGAAGTAACCTGCCCGTTCGCAGTCCAGGAGTCGAGAGTTCGATCCTGCATTGTGATTTTATTCTTTTTTTAATTAATTTTTATATCTTTGACACGTTACAAGTTTTAAGCAGAATTATGATTTCTGCACCTTTGAAATTTTTATATTAAAAATATTAAATTTCATTTATGAATTTTTTATGGAAATTTATATATTTTCTGAAGATAGTAAACTGATATTCCTGTTGATGAAAGTCTAAACTAATTTATGTCTCGATATATCATCTTTTTAAAACTTACTATCATTTTTTCCATTTATATATATATATATATATATATATATATATATACAGGGTGATTATAATTAAAGTTTAAGTTTCAAAATGCTCTAAAAAACGAACCACTGATTAGAATGACGTCAAAATTGAACGGCGTATTATTGAAGAAGGGGGAAAGAACATGAACAAAAAGAAATAGTTACAAATTTTAGCGACAGATGGCACTGTAAGCGTCAGAATTTCGACTACAAATGACAAATCGTAAAACAACGGCTAAGGCGTAAGTTACAGGATAAACCAACTGTACTGTTCAGTGTGCATGACTGTACAGGTGTGATACTGTTAGTTACTCAAGCCCATCCACCACGGCAAGGTCGTATCACATCAGATGGGAAAAATCGGTTTTTAACTGTCCTGAGGCCAAAAACCGCATAAAAATCATTCATCCAATCGGTTTTTAAGTTTCGCGAGACTGGCGGAAAACATGTTCAATATGATGTCCACCGTTGTGTGCAATAAGATTAAATCGGGAAACAGCATGTTCCACAACCGATCGAAGTGTCACTGGGGTCAAGTTCAGAATGTGTTGCGCAATGCGTGTTTTCAATTCAGCTACACTGGCAATCGGAGTACTGAACACAACATCTTTCAGATAACCCCACAGCCAGAAATCACACGGATTAAGATCAGGTGATCGGGCCGGCCAGGCTGGAGGGAAATGGTGACTGATAATTCTAGCATTTCCGAAATGCCGCCTCAACAACTGCTTCACTCGATTTGCAATGTGCGGAGGAGCGCCATCTTGCATAAAAATGATACTATCCAGACATCCACGCTGTTGCTGACCTGGAATGACGTCATTACGCAAAAGAGACTCATAGCGCTGACCATTGACGTTAACGGTAACAGGACGGAAAGCACCCGTCTCCTCGAAAAGTATGGCCCTACGATAAATGATGCCGCAAATCCGCACCGCACAGTGACCTTTTCAGGATGAAGTGGTACTGGGTTCGTTGCGAGTGGATTTTCTGTTGCCCATATTCGGCAATTCTGTGTATTGACATATCCCGTCAGATGGAAATGGGCTTCGTCTGTCCACAGAATTTTCCTCGGCCAATCATTGTCCACTTCCATGCGAGCAAGAAATTCCAAAGCAAAACCCTCTCTTGCTGGCAGGTCAGAAGGAAACAACTCCTGCACATGGCAAATTTTGTACGGATAGCATTGCAGGATGTTTCGTAGAATGTTATGCACCGTGCTCACAGTCCTGTCCAATGTTCGGGCAATTCTCCGTGCACTGCATGGTTGCACACCACCGCTCGACTTCTCCTGAACTGCTGTGGCCACTTCTTCAGCTACCGCCGAATCACATCTTTTCCTTCCTCTACCAGTCTGCACATCAAACGAACCTGTATTTTCGAATTTTTTCATCATTTTCACAAGACTCATGACAGTCATCGGTCCAACGCCTTTTTTCATACCCTTGAGGGTCTTGAACTTCGGCAGAGCTACTGGTACCGCAATACTCACCGTTCTTGTAATAAAGCTTTACAAGCAGAGCGTGGTCCTTCATTGAGACACTCATGGCGAACGTCTGAGAAGCGAAAGGAAGAAACGCCGTTTACCCAACGCTTTTATAACACCTGAAATGACCGTGCGCATGCCAGGTATTTTAATTTACACCTTCTGACGCTTACAGTGCCACCTGTCACTAAAATTTGGAACTTTTTTTGGTTCATGTTCTTTCTCCGTTCTTCAATAATACGCCGTTCAATTTTAACGTCATTCTAATTAGTGGTTCGTTTTTTAGAGAGTTTTGAAACTTAAACTTTAATTATAATCACCCTGTATATTATCACAATTATGAAATAATGCTTTTTTAAAAATGTATTTAATTGACTAATAAAAAAAAATATGAAATATCTTTTTTTATATTTTATTTGTTTTAACTATATTACAATATGTTAAATGATAAAATACAAAAATGTTTATAATTACTGACATTGGCATTTTTATTTTAATAAATATGAATTAATTAGAAGATACATATGGTAAACATATTCCCAACATAAAATGGCATTAAAAATATCACTATATAAACAACTTTTTGCATGATTTTTTTTACGAATGTTGGAAGATTGCATTTATGACCATATTATATTTATTTTAAATACTTGATTTGTGATAAATATATTAAAAAAATACATTAAAATTTGTAAGACAAAAATATTTAGTCATTCGTAGAAGTGCAAATAAATACACATTTAATCGGGATGCCTGTAAAATAATTCAAAACATAAAATGACATTACAAACGGCACAATTTATGAAAAAAAAAAAATGAAAGCGATTTTTTGGCATGATCATGAATTTTTTAACATTGTTGGAGAAAAGAATAAAGGAATGTAATATATATCTTTTAATACTTTATTTGCGATACATAGCATTATGTAATATATGAAGCATTGTTTTATTAAAATCTTGAAACTATCTACAAAATAAGCTAAATGAGATCAATAAAAAGAATTTTTTTTTAACTCTGATATTATTTCGAAAGTTTAACAGACGATTTCATAAAAAAGATTTTATACATGTATGGTAAGTTTTATGTTACATTTGCAGACAATTTTTCCATTTATATTTGAATAAATTTTTAAGTATGGAGTCAACAGTGTTTTTATTTGTTACAATGAAAAAAAATATTTCGAAATGTAAGCTGTAAACTTTACAGATAAATGCATATAGAGGACATAAAAAATTTATACAACTGGTAAATATTTACATATGAGTGTTACTACTTTAAAATTTTATTACTCTTTTGAACATATGCTATTTTGGAATTATCTACTAATAAATATATTTGGGAGATGCAATATGAAAAAATTTTGGTATAAGTATTTGTATTTAAATGAATTTTCATTTAAAATTTAATAAAGTAAAAGAAAGAAAAAGTATTATTTCAGAACTGTGCTAGAAATGTAAAAAAGTAAAATATAATAAATTAAAAAACATTCCCGATATAAATTAGTTTGGATATTCTACAATAGAAATATTAATTTAAAAATTTCAGAAAAATTCAAAATTTTAAATGTAATTTATTAGGAAAATAGAAAAAAAATTCAAACATACAAAAAACATAACTCTGCTTAAAACTTGTCACGTGTCAAAAATATAAAATTAATTAAAAAAGTTACAAGGTAGGATCGAACCCTCGTTTCCTGCACCTGAAACGCGTACGTTACCTCGGCGCCACGAAAACCGCGTACAGGAATTCAAACTAATGGGTATTTGCAACCTATGCTGAACATTAACACCCAATTTCTCAAAAACTAAGGTTCATTTGAAGAAAACCTTTCACCAGAATAGTTAGGGGTATGACCTCTATAACATAATTTAAAATCATCGAAATCTGTGTGCGCCTTGTTTGGTGGTCCCCTTGTCAGTAATTAATAAATTTTCTTTTCTTTTAATTTGTATCATGATTCTCATTATTTTACATTTTCAACTTAACTGCTTCTCTAGTATTTTAAAATACTCCAACGTTTATTTACATTTTTATAGGTAACACCTGCCTTTGTCCTCTATCTCCATAGTTTCTATTCTCCCCTCCTTTTTTATCAGTTAAAAAAAAAAAAACTGTTCTTGTTTTATTTTTCTTTCATGATCTTATCTAACTTTCGATTTTAAATACCAATTTAATACCAATATTTGTATCTGTGTCAGCCTTCTGCGTTTTTTGATTGTCCTTTTTTTCACCTAATGTGTGGATGGTTGTTATATAGCCCCCCCTCCCTCCATGCATCCCTTTCGACGATCCCTTTCTCTCCGGTTTTGACTATTTTTTATTGCTTGGGGTACTTCACCGCCCCTCTCTTTCGATTGCTATATACTCGTGCATAAAAAATTCTAATACTTCTTATGTTTTTATCTTGGTCTGGATTTTCTACTAATCTCACCTGATGATGAAAGTAGATATTTGCTCTCGAAACTATAGTCGTGGTCCGTTAGTATTATATAGAGTGAAAAGAAAATAGATTTCATAATTTGTTTAATCTCCAGTGGACTTATCATTGCTTGAAGGTGTTATGCTCAATTAAAAATGACAATTGTGAATGGGGACCATATATCAAATTAGAAATGTAAATGTGTGAGATGTTGCAAGTAAAATGAAAGATGTATGATAATACACATGTATCTGATCTTAAATAAAAGATAATCGATGCTTGGAATAATATTAGTGGCGATGTCTTCAAAATATTTACAGAAGCATTAGTAGAAAATGAAGAGCTCAGTATTGTATAGGAAATGAGAGAAAGAACTTTAAAAATGCTTTGTGACTTGTTTTCTTTTAAATTACGTTTCTACGATTTAAAACAAAATTTGTATCTTTACATGATTTCTGCCTATGTAATGTTTTATTTAGATGTACTTGTGATGTAATTTTTCCCCAGTTGTTAACATATTTTTGTTCTAAAGAGGCCATGATCAATTTGTAAAGGGTTCCTATTTTTACTGATGAAATAGCTTTTTAAATGGTACGAAAAAGTAGTATAAATCAACTTTTTACCTTTTCCACAATTCAGTTAATTTGAAGATACAGATATGCAGTTTTTTGTAATGATCTTGTTGGAACAAAAGGTAAAACTTTCTAATTGAACAATTTTATCGAGGGGGTCGTATTAAAATTCCAAAAGTATAACTTCTTGCAAATTAATGGGAGGGCTATTTTATTAACAAAATCTTCCTTCCTAACTTATTATGAACACTTTACATTGCATACTTATTTACTTTACATTGCATACTTATCTCGAACATGATAAAAAGGTTGAGGCAAGTTTCAAACTTTTTTTGGGATACCCTGTATAAAGATATTATAAAAGTTCGGTTATGGTAAAACTCATTTTTTGGCAGACACGATAGAAGAGCGATATACCCGAATGACCATTATAACGAAGTGTGACATAATGGGCAGCTTCTTCATATTAAACACTCCCATACTCTCACCCGCTGTAGAGGAAATAACGTTTAAGTCGATCTTACTAAAGCAAAACCAGCTCTAGTTTTTCAAGAAGGAGAATCATCCATAAGAAAAATTCTGTTTTAGGTCAGATATATTATTAAGCGACTTAGCCCTCCGTTCCCCTTTTATACTTAACCAATGAATCCCCAAAACTAATTAGGAAAGCGCCTTATCACAATGAACCTATATACAAAATTTGAAACAAATCAGATAATTCTGCATTTATCTAAATTAACGGGGTATTAGCCCCCTGTTCTCTCTTTATACTTAATCAATGAACCACAAAACTAATCAGGGAAGCTCCTTATCAGAATGAATCTATATAAAAAATTTGAAGCAAATTAGAAAATTCTGCATGAAAAGCACATTTATCTAAATTAAGGGGGGATTAACCCCCAGTTCCCCTTTTATACTTAACCAATGAACAACCAAAACTAATCAGGGAAGCGCCTTATCAGAATGAATCTATATACAAAATTTGAAGCAAATCGGATATTTCTATCAAGAGTTATCGCGTTACGTACGTACGTACATACAGAACCTGCGGTTACATTAGCTCTCAGGCTTTGATAGCCTGTGAGCTAATAAAAGGAAATGTGCCCTGTTAAACTGATGGCTTTGAGCTCAAAGGCTATTCACACTATTTGTATATTATATTCTTATTTCAAAGAATATAATATGCCCCTCGAAAAATAAAGAAATCAACAATAAATTAAGGGGGGGGGAGGTTAACACCCCGTTTCCCCTTTATAATTAACCAATGAACCCCCAAAACTAATCAGGGAAGCGCCTTATCACAATGAACTTATATACAAAATTTGAAGCAAATCGGATAATTCGGCATGAAAAACGTATTTATCTAAATTAAGAGGGGGATTAGCCCCTGCTCCCCCTTTATACTTAACCAATGAACCCCAAAAACTAATCATGGAAGCACCTTATCACAATGAATTTATATACGAAATTTGAAGCAAATCGGATAATTCTGCATGAAAACCCCATTTATTTTTATTAAGGAGGTGATTAGTTCCTCCCCATTCACCCCTTTATACTTAACCAATGAACCCACAAAACTAATCAGGGAATCACCTTATGACAATGAAATTATAAACAAGTTTGAAACAAATCGGATAATTCTGAATGAAAAAAGCATTTATATAACTTAAGGGGGGGGGGTATTAGCCCCGTTCATCCCATTATACTTAACCAATGAACTCCCAAAACTATTAAGGGAAGCACATTATCACAATGAACATATAAACAAAATTTGAAGGAAAACGGATATTTCTAACAAGAGTTATCATGTTATGTACAGACATACGTACATACATACATACATACAGAACCGACGGACACATTAGCTCTCAGGCTTTGATAGCCTGTGAGCTAAAAAGGAACTTCTGTTATCGGCTGTTATGTATCCATATTCGTCGGTACCATGTCAAACTATCGAATATGAAAAAATGCACATTTCATTACTTTTAAAAATGTGCCGATTGTCACCACTAAATTTTAATAGTATTCTTCACCAGGGTTGCCAGTTTGGCTTCCCTTTTCATTCAGAAATCCCAAATTCAAACCAGAAATTTCGAACAGAAGTTTTTGCTTTATTTAGTGACAGACGTTTTGTGATAATTTAAAGTAAAAATCTTTTCTCTCAAAATTTCCGGTATGAATTCGGAATCGCTGAATAAATATGAAGGCCAAACTGGCAACCCTGTAATTCACACAAATTTTATTAATTCTAATAAAATTTAGTGGTGACAATCGGCCCATTTTTAAAAGTAATGAAAAATGCATTTTTTCACATTCGATAGTTCGACATGGTAGCGACGAGTCCACAATTTTCTCAACAGTTTCTGGACAGATTTGAATGAAACTTTTATACTACTATTCTAGTTCACCAGGGAAGGTTTTAAGCTAAGAATAGTCATCGTATCGTGTATGTTTTTTTACATGGGCGCGTCAAAAATTTAACATATGATTGTTATTGCATGTAAAACGTGAGTGATGCTGGTAACTAGAGTGTCTTTATAAATAGGAGTGGTCACATACGAGCAATAAAATTGGATTATTCGAGAGGATTTTGGACAAAACTTGGCAAGCCAACAATTTTCTTCACTTGGAGAGTTTGCCATTATTGCCTGCCAAGTTAATGTTTGTTGACTTATTTCACTCCTTTAATCGAACTTGTGTAGACTAGTATTCCCAAGTTCTGAAATGTGGATTGCCACATTTTGGATAAAAATTTCCAATCTGAACATGCACACTGTGCGTATGTCGCCAATCTCTTAATTATAATAGAACTCTATTGATAACAACATAGATTAAATTGAATGTGAATAGCAACAAAGGGTTGTCACAAAAAGCATTATGCGTTGCTAAACTACGCTCGGTAAAATACACCAGCGGGAGCATAATGAGAAAATTGAAAATACACAATGTTAATAACATGAGTGTTTAAACAAGCAAGTTGTTAAGGAATATTTACTTGAGTCACTTTCTTTGTTTTGTTTAAAAAATACTTTTATTATAGAACAGCTTAACCCTTTTGTTCTGTTCGCATTTACTATGTGCAAGTAAAGAACTAATTAAAACAAGAATATATATAAATAAAAGAAATCCTTTTCAGGAGAATAACGTATCACTCTCACTAACAACGGAACAAAATGTCTGGCAAATAATATTTTTGTTGTCTTTTTTTTTTTTTTTTTTTTTGGAATTGATAAATATTTAAGAGTCAAATGGACCCCAAATGTAATATTTTCTATTTATGAGAAAAGACTAACTGTACTGAAGTTCTAAATCTTCTACGCATGTCAGTTAATGAAAACAAGAAGCAGGGTACAGTTATAACTGGAAATACATTTCTAAATTGCAATTTCTTTTAATGAGAACCTCCAATGTTTTATTCTTAAATTTTTTTTAATAATATAAAATATTTCATACCTGTTAATCATTAACTTTAGACCAACAATCTTCAAATTTTCTTCTTCCTGTCCCACTCATTTTGAATTTTGGTATTTTGTTTTCCTAATTTAGACTCATAATTTTAATAAAAAGTATTTTAACCCCTTAATCGTCGTGCCCGAGACATTCACGGTCAACGTAAGCTACGTCTGTTTTATTCAGATTGTTTCATTCCCACCAGTTTTTTAAAATAGTATAATTGGCTTTATTCTCGGATTATTTTATCTGCCTATTCAATAAGGCGAATATTTCTACTTAAAAAAAAACTGGTGGTAATCAAGCAATCTTAATTTTTAAAAAGTAGCCTATACTTGAAGGGCGCGACGATTAAGGGGTTAAAGTACTTTCTTTAATTTTTCTTTGATTAAAATAAAAGTATAATAATATGAAGTATAATATACACTTTCTGTTTAGAGTATAAAATAAAATACAAAGACAAAAGTAGTTCCTGAGATTCCTAGAAAATAAATGGTTTCTTTTATGAAATAACCTGTTCAAATTTCTTTGAAAAGTAGAAGGAGACAACAGGAAAAGATAAACAGAGCTGCTGCTGTCGATAGATTTCTTGATAGCTATCGTTTTTCTTCGAACTTGAGAATAGTGTTTGTAATTTATATGAAGGAACAAAAGAATAAACATACATTTAAAAAAAGAGACGCATGAAAAAAAAAAAAGGTAATTCCAATTACTGAAGGATTTTATTTTATAGAATTTTACCGATACTTCTTTTCAAACTGAAAACTTATTTTTAATAAGAATTTTGCTATTACTTTCATTATAGTATATCTTCATGCATAAGAAATAGCTGTAGCATTATATGCAAATTTTAAATTGAATATTAATAAACATCAGTAGCGTACTATGAGGTATGTTATGGAAACCACTATTTTCGTATAGTAATTTTCGCTTCGTTTGATCAAAGAATCAAGTAAATAAGGCTAAGATTTCTATTTTAAAATAGCGGTATCCACAAGCCCTTCTCCTATGGGTATGATATACATATTCACCTCATCAAATATTTATTATTCATTTTGGCAGACGTCTTGCATATTTTCAATTTGTGCTGTCGTAATTTGTCGTTACTCGTGTTTCTTTTTCCAACAAAAAATGCAAAATTTAAAAATGTAATGGGATGTTAATTCGCAATATCTGTATTAACATATGTTTACGTATTAATATTATTTTATTACATGTCTAAGCAGGTATTTTAACTGAGGATATAGCCAGTCAGTGATGAGTTAGGTGTACCCCCTACTCTAATTCATCACTGTTCATCTTCCCCATAGACATTAGATGTCTATGGTCTTCCCCCGAGGGGTAACGAAATGTCTCCATCGGATGTCAGTCTCTCCGAAAGAGAGGAAATTCCCCCTCCTCCGAGAGTAAAAATCTAAATTCAACACCGTCACCAGCTCACATAATTTCCCTGCAACAGTAAATAAATAATGATAAATAAATAAATGATGATAAAATAAATTGTAAAGCTGAATTTAACAGTTAGCATCCAATATCACAGTTTTTTTCGTTTTCTTAAGGTTATTGGCCAATCAGATCTCAAATTACCCTTATCAATGCCAAATGTATGGAATGCATTTATATTTTTCGAATTTTGTACCAGAAAATTAATATTTTTAACTTCTTTTATCTGTTTATTTTTCTTAACCATTTTAAGATGAGCGTCCTTTACAGAATTTTTAATCATTTTTCGTCGTTTTTAACACTTTTCAACATAGTTGAAAAGTGTTTATGAATTCGGTTTATCTGTCTGTCCGTGCTCTACCTCGAGTAAATATACTCTGATTGCTATGCAATTGATATATGTTATTGAGGTTTACTATATGGTATGTTTGGAATTGAAAATGAAGTATGTAGCATTTATAGTTCATTTACAGGGACACTCAAAAGAATTTCGTTTCATTACGGTCTATGGGGAAAAATCCTTTGCAGTGTATTTTAATGAAGGTACGTTATTTCAAACATATTGAAATTGATATATATATCACTGAAACACAATACAAATATAATATCGTCTGCATACCATTCATCATTCATTTCAGGGACACACAAAATAACTCGGATACAGTACTGCCTATTAACAATAATTGATGGAAGTGCTTTTTGAGTTGTGTGGCGTGTTTTTAAATTTAACTAATATTTTCCCTATTACTTGGTGTGTATAAATTCTATAGATCATATAGAGGGCAGCACGAAAGATTTTGAGTGCATTTCCTTTTATTGACGGAAATTGCTAAAGGGGATTTTTGAACTAATTGACCTAACGGAAGTAAATGCTAGCATACTATGTAGTATATATATAAATATATAGATCATATACAGGGCTGCACAAAAGAATTTGCATATGTTTTCGACTATTGATGGTAGTACCTGATTTTTGATTTTCAAATGTATTATACGTTTTTCAAATTGTTTACAATTGTTAGAGAAAGGATTCTAGAGTTTACTATTAACATGAAGAAAGTTGGCTGTCGTCATAGAGGTTTGGAAGCGCACTATCTAAAATTATGGTACATTGGTGTTATTGAAAAACAGATCTCATATGGTTACGAAGTATGGTTTAATGATTTGCATAACCGGCCTAAGAAAAGACCTTATAGATCAACATCAACTGAAGCGCTTTGTGTACTATCTGGTATACCTCCTATTTATTATAATTTGAAAAATAAGGCAGAGAAACTTGCATTTATGCAAGGCACGGTTAGTATTAAAATTGGTGACACAACGTTGAAGAATACGGATTTTATGCCACGAATGCATACCTTTGACTTTACTGAATATCTGAACGTAAGGAACGTCTACCAGCTGGATCCAGTAACTGATAAAGTTCCTTTTTCGTTTGATCCTATAATTTACACGGATGGCTCGAAGATGAACAATGGCGTGGGCTCGGCCTTTACAGTCTTTCACAAGGGCGATTACATATATGATCATCAAGTGAAGTTAAGAAGTCTGAATTCTGTTTATCAGGCCGAGTTAACGGCCCTGGATAATGTGTTACAATGGTTTGTAAATTCAGTTCATAACTCAGTTCGTATCTATTCGGATAGTAGTTCCTCTGTTAAATCAATATTTAGGGCTTTCCCCAACAATCAATTAGAACACTCTATTTATAAAAAGTTTCTGGCCACTGGTAGCAGACAAATCTATATTGGATGGATAAAGGCCCACGCCGGGTTACATGGTAATGAAAGGGCAGATGATTTAGCAAAGCGGGCCACGTCTGCTGACTCTCATGCTCCGTTACTTGAAATGTTATATCCAGTCTCTTTGCTGAAACCATATTATCGGGATAAGTTGATTGATACCTGGCAGCAGTCCTGGATAGCTTCAGCGGATGGCAGGGATACCTATAATGTCTTAAAGAAGGTTAACACTGAATTTATCTGTAGAAAACAAATTTTATTTTATTATCTTTCTAGTCATGGCAGTTTTCCAAGTTTCCTCTATAAAATAGGAAAACGTAGAAATGACATCTGTGACTGTGGCAAGAAAGGAGATGTTTTTCATTTCATTTTTGTTAAATGCTCTAGCCATTTACCAAATTAGTAAAGATTTACAAAAGATTAATGCCAGAATTACCAAAGACAAATTACAAAAGATTAATGCCAGAACACTTCACTTTTGATAGAGATAAGTCTGTAAGGTGGAAATTAAAAAAATGTCATCTTAAATCCTCAATATTTTGCTCGTCTGACTTTAAACTATAATAAGTTGAATGATTTATTTTCTTTTATTAGATGTAAGTTTTAATGGAGTCATGGTGTAACTACTGTTTATGAAGTATAAGTTAGTTGCGAATTGGGACGTTGCCAATTCCAACCTTTGTACGTTAATCATTATCGAGTTCATACACTCAGAAAAAGGAATTGATTAAAACTACAAAACATTTTTGTTGAGTACATTTTGGTTGTTTTAGCAAAATTGGAGTAAAATTGATACAATTTTTTTTTTTTGGAATTGCCAAAAAAGTGGTTTTTAACAAAAAAAATTTTTTTTGTTGATTCAAACAAAATTTCCATTGACCTATATTTAAACAAAATTTTTGTTTCAATATGAGTCAATAAAAATTTTGTTTGAATCAACAAAAAAATTCTTTTTTTTGCAATTCCAAAAAAAAATTTTGTATCGTCAGAAAAATATTTTGTTAATTGAAGTAAAATGGTTCAATTTTACTCCAATTTTGCTAAAACAACAAAATGTACTCCAAAAATATGTTTTGTAGTTTTAATCAGTTTATTTTTCTGAGTGTAGATTTAGTTTTACTTTATTTAGTTACGTTGTTTAGTTTTGCTTTGCTTTTGTTACGTTGTTTAGTTTTGCTTTGCTAAAGCGGTGTTTAAGTATGACTTTCCGGTTTATCTTTATATCAATGTTCTTTCAGCTAATATTCTTCTTCAACAAGTTGCAGTGAAGTTGCAGTGTAAATCATTACATGTAGTATCCTTCATTATTTACACATGTTAATGCGTCCCAGGCATAGTGTTAAAGTTTTTAAGACTATGGACATGATGGACTTTACTCATTTACTTCAGCCATTTGATAGAATGAGCTTTTGTAATGCGTTGGACTGTTCTCTTTTATGCACCTGCTCTTCAGTTTTCCAAGACTAATTAATTGCCATAGCTTTTCAGTGGTACTTTTTTAAATACTTGCAAGTTGCAGTGATAATGGTTCTACTTAGTTAAAGTCGTGCGACTACTCTTTAGTTAAAGTATTGCTTTACTGAGTTGGCTCTTCTTCAGCTGTTACTGTTGCAGTCGGTTTGCTGATATATTCTGGAACGTTAACTGTGAATGATTCTTTTAATGCTTTTATTCAAATTTCCTGTTTCATATTTTTCAGTGTGATTTTAATGCTGGAATTAATTCCTGCAATTGACTTTTGTGGCATAACTGGACTTTACTTGTTAAATAACATTGACATTCAATTCTGGCTGCTACTTTAACTACAGTTATGGACTATTGCTATCTTGTAAGCTGCGGTGCTTTCATTGGATCTCGGTCAGTAAATGGCTGATCAGTGATTTTTAAAGAGACCTCATTTAATAGCTTGGTTTCTGCAGTAATGAACTCAACTATATCAAACTGGATGCTGTAAATTCTGGTGATCTACATTGACTTTTGCATTTTCAGTTGTGTATGTATATGGGTAGCAAGTTATCTGCTCACATCTCATGTTTCATTTGTAATATACTGTAACTCTCCGTGCTGAGATGCTACGAGCGACTAGGTATGGGTATTCCTCAGTTAAACAGCGCATGCGTCACAGCTTGGCGATAATCTTATCTCTGTGAAGTCGACTAGTTTGGTAATTTATCGCTTGTTTTGGCGAATAGACTTTTACTTTTAGTCAAAAAATGATCAAAAATTCAAAAAGAATATAATATTTCATATGACTTAATTAGTTAAGTTATGAGAAAATAATGAGATTGCTATCACAAGATGTATAAAGTTTTTAAAATGTTTTCACAGATGTATATAATAAATGCTAAGTTTCTAGCAGTATAACTAAAAATAAGTTTTTGAGGCTTTTATATGAAAAAAGTTTTCTATATCATTTTAAGAGATACTATTATAGCATTTAAATGGATATTTTATTTTAATTATTTAACAATATCTCATAAATAGTACTAAATATTAAAATTTCATTTAAAATAGTTGATTTTAAATAAAAATTACAAGACAACTGATAACAAATTTATAAGTAAAGATAGAAAAAATCAAAAATCTTCATAATGATAATAATTGTGATAATAATCAAGGATAATTTTAAAAGATGAAAACTTTAATACATTAATTCTGCAAATTTTATATTTTTCTGTTACTAAACTTCTACCATAAAAATATTTTTAACATAAGCTTAGGAGATTTATTATTGCATTTTAATAAATGTTTATTTTAATTATCAAAAAATAGCTGAAATGAATTTTAAAATTTAATTACTGAAATTTATTACTGATAACAAATTTATAAGTAAAGATAGAAAAAATCAAAAATCTTCATAATGATAGTAATTGTGATAATAATCAAGGATAATTTTAAAAGATGAAAACTTTAATACATTAATTCTGCAAATTTTATATTTTTCTGTTACTAAACTTCTACCATAAAAATATTTTTAACGTAAGCTTAGGAGATTTATTATTGCATTTTAATAAATGTTTATTTTAATTATCAAAAAATAGCTTAAATGAATTTTAAAATTTAATTACTGAAATTTATTTAAAATTAAATTCTATTTAATGTAATACAATTTAAATTTAATAAATTTAAATTAATTTGAATTATAATTACGTTCAATTTAAAAAATTGAACGTAATTATAATTCAAATTTAATGTAATTATCTAATTGACAATAAAAGTAATAAAGATCGGCTGAATTGGTAAAAATTAAAACAAAACACTAAAACCTTCAACGAGTACAGAATAATTACCTTACCCAGAACCTTACGATTACAACTCTAATACAGCCCTTGCTTTAACCACTAAGCCAGATCATCCACAAACCGATTCTATCAACAAAGCACGTGCCTGCTATACACAACACTTCACCAAAATGCTTGGCATTTCATCGCCAAGACGACGGCAGAAAGCAGGGAGATAGAGAGATTATTTCTATCTCCATGGCAGAAAGCAACCCAAGAATCAGTTGACGCATGCGCTGTGTAAAGGAGGAATCGCTATACCTAGTCGCTCCTTGAGATGCTCTGTAATTTTATTGTTTTTTTTTTTGTTTTGCTGGATATTTTGTGATTTCAGTAGCTATATAATTGGTAATTGTATTTTAGAGTAATGGGAAGCTATATATTTGTTTGTTTTTTGGTTTATTTTAGCTTTAGAATTAGGTTTAGTGAGACAGATGTAACCAATCTATCTTTAGAGTCTCTTATAATTCTTAGTTTGTAAATTAGCTTTAGTAGAATTCTGTTTTCGGTTCGCTTCGTTTCTTTTTCTAGTTCCCTGCGTGAAGCAGCGTTTTCTCACTGAGTTGGTGGGGTGTCGTTGTTTTGTTTTGATTTAATTCCAACAACCCTTGTTTCGGGTTCGTCTTTGAGCTGTGATATTGCTGGGTGGTGAAGGGGAATCTACCGCCGGAGGTTTTACGCCGCAAACCCTCACAGGTTGGTGCTCCGGCTGGGTGATCTTGTTTACAATTGTTACGTTTTTCAAATTGTTTGTCTTTAAAGTCTCTTATAATTCTTAGTTTGTAAATTAGCTTTAGTAGAATTATGTTTTCGGTTCGTTTTGTTTCTTTTTTCTAGTTCCCTGCGTGAAGCAGTGTTTTCTCACTAAGTTGGTGGGCTGTTGTTATTTTGTTTTGATTTAATTCCCACAACCCTTTGTTTCGGGTTCGTCTTTGAACTGTGATATTGCTGGGTGGTGAAGGGGAAACTACCGCCGGAGGTTTTACGCCGCAAGCCCTCACAGGTTGGTGCTCCGGCTGGGTGATCTTGTTTACTTAAACTGGGCGGGGCTAGTTGAGCTTAAGCCGAAAGGTAGGCTTCCCCACCCGGTTTGACTTTGACTTTGTTTACTGAAACACCATCTTTCACCTTATTAGGAGGTGAAGTTTTGTTAAAGTATTCTGGAAGTGTTGGGGAGTGTTTCATAATCTACGCTTGACGCATAATTTTTCGTTCTTGTTTAAAAACAGAAATATTTGCCTAATTTAATCGCAGATGAATGCGTTGATTAAATAAGGCAAAAATTTCAACTAAAAATTACTGGTAGGAATAATCAAGGATTCTGAGCACATTATGCGTCACGTATACGAGATGCTCGTCGCGAAGGAGTTAAGAGGGTCCGGGACACATTTTAAAAACATTTTTATTTATTGAATAATAATTTTTAGGTTTTTTTTTTATGATGGTTAACCATATAATTTGTAAACAAAATTAAATCATAAAAATTCTCATAAAGTTTTTAATTTGTTTTTTCAAAGTGGGGTAATTTAAAATCGTTATAACTCGAAATATTATTCGAAAAATTTCAAACTTTTTCATTTAATTAAACAGAAATATACAAGTTTTAATTATGGTTCAGCACTTTTAAAATATTAATTTTAAAAAATTAAAAAATATTTAAAGTAAAAAAAATGTTGTAACTCATTTTTAAAAAATCATATTTTCAAAAGCAAATATTTTTTTTCAATTTGCTGAAATAAAAATAAAGTAAAATAATTGAAAATGATATGTTTCAACTTTGAACCATTTACCTTTAACGGTTCTTGACTTATAACAATTTAAAGTCGAGAATAAGTTGAAAAACCCATTATGCAGAAAAACGCAAAAACGTTTCAATGACAAGCGCTACTTGAAAGCTAGATTTTGAAAAAAAAAATATATATATACTGTTCTAATTAAGATAGAAACAAGATTTAAACGTCATTTTAAGCGAAAAAAAATATCAGAGAACTTTGTAATAAAAAAAATATTTTTCGAAAATTTTAGAAGATTTTTGTGTCCCGGACCCCCTTAAAGAATGTTTCTTTCTTTTGTAGTTTCAAAAATGTCTACTTAATTTTATTTGACGTATTGAAATCTTACACAGATCTCGCCAGCTTCGCTAAAATTTAAACATATAAACTATAAAATTAAACATATATTTTAGGAATATTTGTTACACAGACCAGGAAGAGACATCCTTTAACACTTTGTTGACCGACGATTTTGCATGAAACCTTTATTTGAAATAGTAGAAGCTCCACCCTTTTCTGAAAGTCTTTCGTTCAATGGTTTTCTAGGTAGTTTTTCAAGTTTATGCATCAGTAAATATCATTCAATGTACGGATTCAATATATAAAACGCCTTTCAATCCAAAAAACTATGGACAACATAATATAAAAGCATTTTCTGTAAGGTAAAAACCCCGCTCTTAGTCAATGATGCTTGGTGAAACAAACCCGAGTTAAGTCGTGACAGGTCAACAATGTGTTAAGAAGAGGATGCAGAACAATGGAGCTAAAAATATGAATTTTCTGGTGATAAATTGGAAAAATGCTAATGCGTTCATAGGTTTAACAACGGAGAGGGAATATTGTGATCTCCTGACCAGAAAGCCTTAAGAGCCTTTACTAGTAATGCGACGACACTTGTAAACTAATGTTTAACGAATAGCAGCGTTTTATTTCAAATTTCTCGTTTCAAAATTGGCGGCAGTCGTCGGTGGATTTTTTTTCAGCGTTTGTATAGTTCCTTGAATTTTAATACCAGAATTGTCTAAACATATTGTCTGAATTATTTAATCTCAGAAAAATAAGTCGAAAAATATTTTTGGAAAATACTGGTATCTAATTTCAAGGGACCGTACAAACACTGAAAAAAAGTACCTACGACAGCCACCATTTTTGTGTCAGCGCGTAGGCCTAGTATTAAAGAAGCGGGGACTTTTAGAGTAGAAAATCTTCTGGCTGAAGGTGTTAAAAGGACTTTATGTTAAAAAAAAAACTGAGCTGCGACGCCAGACGACTGAGTGGTGCCCGTCAGCGTCTCAACTGTCGCACCCATGTCCTGAGGGACATATAACGCGCACGAGCGGAGGCTGCTCTCTGTATACGCTGCGACCGGTCGAGGCACCGTCACCTGCGCATTATCCCGATTGAACCCATGTATTGACGACATAGTTCGTTGCGATATGCGGTGGATCCCATTATTAGAGGAGACCGCCGCGAAAACACTTGGGGCCGGGTCGGAGTCCCCCAACAGCTTCGTCGCTGAACACCCAAAACGTAGTCAGGTTCTAGGCCTTAAGTCAGGTTTCCCCGACCCGCACTTGCTTTACCAGAACTCGAGCGATGTGGAGACTTACAAAGGTAACCACGGAAGACGTTATGGTAAAGTGAATGCATTTTACGACAGTTTGAGAAACATGTTTTCGTTAATGCGAACATTATTGTCGATTGAAAGTGTAGATATATTGTATGTACAGTAAAAGAAATCTGAAAATTTATTGAATTTTAGAGCGAACAAGGCAAGTGAATTTTTTTTATTATTATACACTGAAAACACCTGAAGAAGAAAGACAAAGTTCTTTCGAAACGCCTTGCATATGTCTTAATTTTATGGTGTTATTAAGAAGTTTTTTGCGTTCATTTATTCTACAAGTAATTGTAATATTATTTTACGTTAGGTGAAATTCCATTAATTTAATACTTTGGGACACAAACTCTGTTTAAATACTGGGCGAAAAACAAAATCAAGCGGAAGAAAGGATTTTGAATAAGTTTAAATTAAATCAGAAGTCGGTGAATAACTCAAACTTACGAAGAAAAAATATTTAAAATATGCAGTTTATTTAATTTAACAAAAAATTTCCATTTTAGATTTACGTTTTTTCAACAAACAGCTTCCTATATAGTCCCTTTTCCAATTATTCTCTCCCACCAAGTTATAAATGTTTAATGTGGAGATTTTTTTAAATTTCTTATTTGCAATTTTAAGTTTATCGATTATAATCTCGGAGAATAATCCAATGTCTTTATGAATACTATACTGTGTGTCAAAAATTTAAGCCCAACAGCAAATTTCATAATAAAATTTAATTAGTGATTGCGAGTTACATTCCTTTTCATATGAGCTACAAATTGTAGTTTTAAAAAGATATTTAGCAGAATTATGCTTTAAAATTTATCTCAAACAATAGAATTTATCAAAAGAACGAAAATGAGCATGTCAAAGTTTAAGCACAGCAGTGTCTTTACAATTAGTCTTTAGTAGAACAAGAATAAACAAAAAATAATACTTGATTATTGCTCCATTCTGTTAAATATACGGTCTTCCATCGATAAAATGAGGCTTTTTATTGATTCCTGTTCGAATTTAAACAAAGTGTTTTCAATGACATCTTTCAAGTCTTTACCTGAAGAATACTGCTTACCATTTGGATAAACAACCTGTGTGAGAATACCCCCACATATTTTGTATAGAGTTTAAATCAGGGATAATAGCCGGCCATTTCAAAACCGATACCTTGTTTGACTTAAGCCACGTTGACGTTGAGTTTGTGGTATGGATTGAAGTATTATCGTTTTGATAAATCCATTTTTTTTTCGCTTAAAATCTCGCTAACGGTAAAGAAATTATTGGCAAGTGTCTCCTGATAGTTGTCAGAGTTTTCCCGCCCACTGTTATTAGAAATTATTGGCAAGTGTCTCCTGATAGTTGTGAGAGTTTTCCCGACCACTGACGAATGTTAGGGACGTCTGACCATTGACATAAATAGCCCCCTCTCATACAATTACACATTACACAATCACCACCATGTTGTCTGCTAAATATACTCTTGGGTTCTTTGCGGAGATCATGCAAATAGTATTTAAATCCATAAGGGCTGTCGAAGTTTCATTTTTTCGTCACTGAATATAACATTCAGATTTATATCACCAAATGGCATATGATAGTTGGCCCACTGTAATCTAGATTCTCTACGGTGTGGTTTCAAACACGGTAACCGAGCCATTTTACGGACTTTGATGTATCCAATTCCAAAAATTTCTGTGAATAGTTTTTGCTATATTTGCGAAAGAGAATAATTACCAGTTGAAGCTAAATTTCTAATGCGCCGGTATTCACGGAAAGTGGTCACTCATGGCCTTCCTGAACGGGAGTTTTGTTTAAAATCGTCATCAAGAGTCAAAACTTGGTGATTTTCCCATTTTGATTTTTTTAATACACTTGCAATTTCAGAAACGGACATGTTTTGCTCTCATACACTAGATTTTTAACACCTCCTCATGTGAGAACTTTTCGACTTTGACATTTTGTACCAAAGCAAAAAACTTGCTGCTTCTTATACACCCAGAAATCGTTTGCGTGCGTAGCCGCTTAGGTTATTTTGTAAAATTTGCAGAAAAACTATTTTGTGCTTAAACTTTTGGCACAGTTATTTTTGCTCCATTTTTATAATTCGTAGTTTGTAAAAAAGCATAAAAAATAATTTTGGGGCTCCGTGGCCAAGTGGTTAATACACCATTCCGCTAATTGCTTGACAGCGTAGGAGTCAGGTCGGCGGTTCGACTCATGTCAGCTCCATTGCACACAGTTTGTGGAGCTCTCGGTTGTAATTCTCCCTGGTGTTGTAAATTTTCTTGTGGCTATCTCGTCCTTGTATATTGACGATGACTTATAAACGGGCACTTGATGTCAAGCACACAAGTGAGATGTATGTTCTCAATAAAACAAACAAAACATAATTTTGCTGAATATGGTGTTAAAATTGCAATTATTAACACATACAAGGGGTGTTCAAATGAAAAGGTACGAAACGTCCTAACAACGTAACCGTTAACATATTTGCCTATGCCGCTATGGGAGAACGTAGCCAGAAATCTAGGGATGCGATTGGAGTCTCCGGCGTGGATAGGAGCATGCGCGGGCGCCCGTATGCGCAGGAGAGAGCAGAGGCTCTTATAAAGAGGGCCGTCCAATTGATTCGGCAGTGCATGTGAGGATAGGATGGCGTTCACATTGCAAAATTCGGCAATTGGGGAGCATCGAGGCATTATCCGATTTCTGACAGCGGAAGTTGTTAAACCGGCCGCTGTTCATCGCCGGATAGTGACCGTATACGGAGAAAACTGTGTGTTCTGACAAGTCAATGAGAAAGCTGGAGTGCCCGTTTTCGTGCAGGCCGTGAGAGTTTGATTGATGACCCGAGACCAGGCCAGGCAAACACAGTCATCACGGCCGATCTGATCGACAAGGTGGACGAAAAGGGAAGAAGACCTGAAAGGGAAGCTCTTTAACTCGGACGACAAACTCAAGGACGCTGTGAAGGACTGGGTCTTGTCATGGCCGCAGGAATTCTGGGGACAAGGAAAACTTAGGCTCGTTAATCAATGGGATCGTTGTTCTCAGGCCTATGGTGTATACTTTGAATAACGTCTTCATTTATACCCACAGTTTCTATTCGTACCTTTTCATTTGAACACCCCTTGTATAAATAAGATATTTAAGTAAAGTGAATATTCAAAGTTTTATTTAAAAATTGTTGTTGTACTTAAACTTTTGACACTCAGTGTAATACTGTTACATTTTTACTTTCCGCACATATAGAGTAAGGAAAGTATTGTAATCAGGATTTGCGTGTGTGTGTGAGAGGGAATGCGATAACTCCCAAACGGTACTTCCAAATGAGCTCCTATTTGGCGAATATGTTATAGACCGCTGTAGCTACAATTGTACAGATTCTCGTAAAAATTGGCTGACGGATTAGATATTTAATCCATTTTTAAATCATTTTCAAACCAAGTTGCGACCGATTCAAAAGGGAAAATCTCCATGGAGATGTAACAGAGTATAAGTGACAAATATTGCGGTGATATAATTAAGCACTAATGGCTTTGAGGTAAGGTCTTCAGTTTCTAAATGGGGGATCCAGTGTTTGAATCCACCCGATTCCATTTTCACAAGTGTAAATTTAGTTCATAGTTTAAAATTTTATTAACTATATTAATTATCTATACTTAACTTATATTAACTATATTATTTACTGGCTAACCCGCCCGGCGTTGCACGGGCCAAAAATATTAATAATCTGTTCTATACGAAATTTAAACCAAACCCCGTCGTAATCGGGTCCATAGTTCCACCTTCCACCGCCAGGGGCCGCAGTCTGTTCTGGAAGAGGCCTTTTCAGAACACTCGACCCAACCAAATTTCCTAGTAGAACTGAAATTTAACCACGTGTAAATATTGCCTAAATAGCGGAAATCGCGAAAGTTGGTTACGTAATCGATCGGTTTCTAAAGGGTTAATGTAGATATTTTTTAAAACCCAATCATGCGTTTTGAAGAAAATGAACGCGTCTATGATCTGGAGTCTACTGTTTGTCCGTACTCACATTTCCTGAGTCGATGCTGATTTTTAAACCTGGACCGAAAAACGAAAATCGCGTGAGTGAGTTTTGGAAAGGATTTTTTTTGGAGGGTTAAAATTAAAAATTTTCAAAACGGATACCAGATTTTAAAAAACAAAGGGATGTAGATTAGTTGAGGTATTTTTAGTTTTTTGTATCTTGTTTATAAACGCCAATTCGGATTTTTAAAGGTAGGGGAAATAGTTAAAAAAGCGAAATTGACTTACGGTAAAAAATGTTTTCGAAAGGGTTAACGTGATTTTATTTTTAAACTAAAGGTTTCTGCCTAAATCCGACAGAACATAGATGTCTTTAGGTGTGTTTGATTTTTGTTTGGTTATTTTAGAAAGCCGATGCCAGATTTTATATATCATAGAAAATCGGAATTCGCAAAAGAGAGTCCTGCGCACGAATTTTTTTTGAAGGGTTAATATTTGTATTTTTCAAAAACAAATACAGATATCGAAAAAGGAATAAATGTAGATATTGTCTGATATTTTTAGTTTTTCGTACCTTTCTCTGAATCGCCGATGCGAATTTTTAAAAATTGCCAAAATCGCAAAAATCACAAAACGGCATACAGAAAATATACTTTTTAGAAGGGTTAATTTTTGTATTTTTTAAAACCAAAGGAGGCTTTGGAAAGGGCAAAGTCAGTTCTTTAATTTGGTGACCTTCGTTTTTCCGTATTTTTTGTATTTCGGTGGATGCAAGGCTCGGAAAACGGGAGAAAATAAAAAACATGAATTCGATACTTTTTGATTATTTTTTTTGAAAGGGTTAAATGTAAATTTTTTTCAAACCAACAAGATCGTTTGAGACGTAAAAGTATTTTCTTTCAGAATATGTAGACGGTTTTTCCGTATTTCTAACCGTTTGCCCATGGCGAATTTAGAAAAACTTAAAACAAAAACGGGATGTGTTGTGCTTTCTTTCTTCTATTCCGGAAGATACGGATATTGGTTTCTGCACATGCGCCAGCTAGCTTTTGAATAATGACGTTTTTATTTGTGATCTTTGATCAGTTTTTAATTAATAACTACTTTAATTTTCAAAATATTAAAATTCTGACGTAATGGTGCACCAGGAGAGGGTTTGGACTACCTATATCTAAATTTGCAGCCTTCTAGGTGGGCTGGATTTTCCTAGCCATCGCCAACAGACATACAGACACACACACAGAGCGAAACTTTCTTTTATTAGTATAGATTATGTACTTTAAAACCAGTAGAAATTAAAGTTAAAGAATCTGACAAAATGTATGTACAGTTAAGGAAAGAGGAAACAATGGTCACAGTTTTTGCAAATAATTTGAATTTGAAAAGTGTACGCACAGTATAAGTTGAAAAAACTTTGACTTTTTTTTTAAACATTTGTTAAAAGTTTTGTACACATTGGCTGAACTGTGGTTTAGCATTTTTAATTTTATTTGTGTTATTAAGTTTCAGCAACTATGTTGAAGTTCAGTACAAGTATGACATGAAATATGTTATTATTGTATATTATTCTGTTTCGTACTTTATTTAAGTATTGTTCCTGTAAAATAATGTCAGTATAATGGTAATTTGTCAAAATTAATTTCATCGAGGTTTAGGGGATCTGTCACCGTTTCCGTCCTTGGCAGTGCCAAACGAAATTTTGGTCGGAGTGTTTTCGTTTTCAGAGGTTTTTACCACTTGTTTGTGGCTTGCAGTTAAATATCCCTACCGGCAGGGATGTAAGCTATAACCTTTTTGGTAGGCCGCCCTGTTCGGTTAAACGTGTCAGAAATTTATAAAAATTCTTTTTTTGTTCTTTCCGGACACGTACACACATACAGCTGTGTTCGGAAAGTCTAGTGGAGTCACTCCAGATTTTTTAGGTAGCTTTCATGAAAGCCACCTATTGCAGCCGTTCGGAGGAAAGCAATTCCAAAAAATTTTGGTATATTTTCACCGATCATGACCCCCAGACCCCCAAACCACCCTCCGTTCAAATGTTGATATATATATATATATCTGACATACGTCATGCTGTAAATCTCTTATTTTTGAACCGATTCGTTTGTGACTGTGTATGTGTACAGGACATACCAAGGCCTCGACCGAGTTCGTTGGCCAGTTTCATCCGTTATCTTGTTTCAAAAAGGCGACCAGTAAAAAATTTTAAAAATTTTAAAAATTCAAAAAGATGTACAAAAAATTATAAATTAGTGTTAGAACGTGATACAACGATTCTGGAACATTTTTTGTTTTGGCTATATCTTAAAAAATAGCTGAGATATGGCAGTTTGAAACTCTAGGGTGGCTGATATTTTGAAACAATCTGATATTTATTATGCTGTAACTCTCGTATTTATCGACCGATATGAATGTGACTGATCATGTGTACAGAACTTACCAAGGTCTCGACCGAATTCGTTGGCCAGCTTCATCCGCTGTCTTGTTTCAAAATGGCGGCAAGTTAAATTAATTTTTTTTAATTCAAAAAGATGTATAATAAATTATAAATTGAAAAAGTTGTTTCTGTTAAGTGTTAGATCGTGATACAAGGATTCCGGAACATTTTTTGTTTTCGTTTTATCTTAAAAAATGGCTGGGATATGGCAGTTTGAAATTCTTGGTTGGCTGACATTTTGAAACAATCTGATTTTTGTTATGCTGCAAGTCTCATGTTAAAATTCGAATTCAAATTCAGTATTAACGAAACCCGGCATTCAATCTTCTATAATCGGGTTCCAAGTATTTTAGCTTCGGGTGTTTGAGTAAAATGAGTTGAATATTTAAAAACACTGACTATGAAAGCTACCTTTTCTTCCCGGTACAAACCGGAAGGACTATTTTTAAACAATGACTTCATAGGCTAGAAGATTTTAATAATGCAATCAATGGTCTTTCTTTTTTTATTATTAAAAACTTATCATGAGTCCAAAAATATGCTATTTAAAATGATGTGGAAACATTCCACTACTGACAGCGCTTATGGAAGCAGTTTTTGTTGGATGTAAATATTCAGAATATTAAACGATGTGTTAATGATTAGAGAGGGTTGTTTTATTAAGAGTTAAAACAAAGTAATTAAGTAAAACAATATTCTCTGTTATACGAGTTACAATTTTTTCAATTGAGTGAAAAAGTACCTAGGCCGGAATTCGAACCAAGGGCATTGACTTAAGCTATCCTGGACAAATGGGGGCGGACACATTTCACTCAGACAACCTTTTGGTAGTGACATCTGGTCTGTTATCTGAAACAGTTCAACAGTATTAACTGCCGGTAAAGGAACTCCAATAAACATTGGATATGTATTTAAACATAAATATTTTAACACAATCACACGGATGTTTAAAGAAATCATGCGAGTTGTAATTTTTTCCAATTGAGTGAAGAACTGTCCAGGCCGGGATTGGAACATAGGGCCTTGGCTTAAGCTGGTAACGCTCTTACAACTAAGCTATCTTGGACAGATAACAGACCAGATGCTATTGCCAAAAAGGTGTCTGAGTGAAATGTGTCAGACGTATTTGGCCAGAATAGCTTAGTTGGAAGAGCGTTGGCAGCTTAGGCAAGGTCCTATGTTCGAATCCCGGCCTGGACAATGTTTCACTTAAATCACAACTCTTATGATTTCTGATGACTTCAATTAAAATATTTAAATAGTATGTGACCTTTTTTAACACTTTCCAACGTAGTTGAAAAGGGTTTATGAATTCGGTTTGTTTGTCTGTCTGTATGTATGTCTCTCCGTATGTTTGTCTGTCTGTCTGTCTGTCTGTATGTCCGTTCTCTAACTCTCGTAAATATACTCGAATTGTCATGAAATTTTTACACATTATTGAACTTTACTATAGAATGTTCGGTATTGAAAATGAAGTGTGTAGCTTTAATAGGTCATTTACAGGGATACACAAAAGAATTCCGCTACATTATGGTCTATGGGGAAAAATCGCTTGCGGCGCATTTTCTTCATATTACGAAACTTCAAACATAATGAAATTAATATGCATTACTGAGGTGGACTAAAACATGCCTTTACCGGCGTATACAATTAGTAGTATTTATAATTCAATTACAAGGACGTGCAAAGTAATTCCTTTACATGATGATATATGGGAAAAAATGTTTGCAGTGCATTTTGAACATGTTATGATACTTGAAACATAATAAAATTTAAAAGAATCACTAAGGTTCAATATATCTTATTTTCTATAGATTATGGAGTGAGTAGGATTTATTGTTCATGTACAGAGGCGCATAACAGAATTCGGTTAAAGGACTGACTCTGATCGGTAATTGCTAGAAGTGCTTTTTCCGCTGTGATTTGCAATTTTATGTAATTTTTAGTGCACTACGTGTTGTTTACAAATGCTGTAGATCATATACATAGCTGTGCGAAAAACTTCGAATATGGGCAACAATTTCTGAAAATTGATTTTTACTGAGTTATGTATCTATATTATAAAGGAAAAACGTGTCCGTGCGTAACACTGACATCATTTTGCGAATGACAACACTTGACGATGAAATTGCGGTTTTGCGATTTTTGCTATTGCATTTTTAAAAATTTCTAAGCATCGCACATTTTTAATTTTTACACCGATATGCAGGGGAAAATAATCTACTTTCAAGTACAATTTGTTTGAAAACTGTATCGCACTTTACTCATTCATTATAGCATTTAAATTAAATTTCAAGCATGATTAAAAAAAAAATCTATCTCTATCGCCGGCAGACGATTAAAATATATTAATGCGTTTCCACCTATATTCTCTATGCCGGGAAGCCCGGGTTGGATAATTGCTTATTTACATATCTCATTTAAAAGTATGAAAAAATTAAATTTCTTAATGTTCTGTTAGTGTCGGAAAGTGTTTCATAATCTATGGCGGATGCATGATTTTTCGTTCTTGTCTTCAATTAAATTGAAATATTTTATATAGTCTTGTAATTTATATTCAAAAGTTATTTAAATATAAATTATTATATATTTTTCAAGTAATAAAACAAAATTTGTCAATGGAAATATTCTCCATCATTTGTCACACCCTTACTTTCTATCTAAAAGGAAGCACTAATTTAATTTAAATGAATTAAATTTAATATTTAAAATAAATTTCATTATTACTTTGTTTTGAAATCCATGCAATGTTTAAATTTCAGCTTTATTTCCAATTTTTTTAAAGGAGAAAAAGAAGAGCAATTTTATCAGATTAGGTGAAATAAGAATAAATATGAAATGAAAATTATAAATTTTTAAGCTAGCTTACTTACAGTAAATAAAATGTATAAATCCTGCGGTAAAATACTATACAGTAGAAATAACTTTTTAAATACATATAAATAAAAGCGGAAATCTTAATTTTCTTCAAAATATTCTATTGTCTTCAGTCAAAATGATAAGCTATTACTATGAGAGTCAAAAACAAAACACCTGAGGTATTAGACATTCAGTAAACAAGATTTAGATACGTTATATTGTCAAAAATCATCGAACACTTTCGATTTTAGATATTTTGTCGGATATCTCGAAGAAATACTTGATGAATTGTTTTTGAACTTCGGAGAATCTAAAGAACATGTTTGACGTCATATTTTTAGAGAATATTTAGTCATGAGGGCAATTAAGGGTCCAACAACCCTCCCTTAACCCTGCGTTAGTCACATGTGCATATCTGTGATACATACACTATTAGCTGCTATTTTCTCTTGTAAGTTTTGAATGCATTAGCCTGTTCGGGAGCAACTGCCGCGTGTGGAAAATTGATACTGGTGGGAGGAGGTTAGAAGAAGCCACAGATTCCGAATCTACTTGGTTCAAATTTTACAAGAGGAAAATGGCGGTTTGCATCACAGAGATACACATGCGACTAACGTAGGGTCAAGATCCCAACACTTTCCCGATCAAACTGAATAAAACAATAATATTTGTGATCGTCTGTATCATAAAAAGCTTGATATGATCTGTAACTGTAACAAATAATTTCTTAACCCTGTACAATGTTTGTTAGCATTTATGTAAGAACAGCACATATATTAATTAAGATATAAACGTTGTTTTTTAAAAAAAATGTGAAAAATTTTGCACGTATTTGTTTATAACGTGTAGAATTTTCAACAAAATTTCACGACACTTTTAGAAAATTTGACAAAGTGCAAAAGAAACATTATAATGAAATGCGAACTGAATATATTCAATGTTTGATAAAATATAATCATTTGTATGAAATATTTTTAAGTGTGCATGCGGGGATGATAGCACATTGTTTCTTTCATAATTTGATGGTCAAATATATAGGGCAGAGGTGGCATGCTAGCAGACCGCTTGTCACCATTATTTTCGAATTGTAATCTTCGCCTTATTTAATGGCAGAGATTTTTCTAATAAATAAGGGGAATATTACTATTTGGAAGTAGTAGTGACAATTGGCACGATGTTTGAAGCTACTGTTTTAGGGAACTTATATAAAAAGGACAGTCGAATATCGTGAAAATTGAGAAAGATATCGGCGATGTAGTTGATGATTGCCCTATAAACAGGGCTCCCAAATGGTCCGCTTTTTTAATACCAGCATTTTCTACGAAAAAGTTTCGTAATAGGTTTCTACAACATTTGCAAGACAAATATCCTTCGATGTAGGTTTCTAGAAAATTTTCAAGAAAAAGCTAAAAAGACAATTTTTCTTATAAAATACTGGAATTCAAACAGCGGACCATTTGGGAGGCCTGTATAAAAGTTAACATAACTAGTGTTTACTTCGAAGTATAGACTCTATTTTCTATCCATGTATTTAAAATTCTTTGTTCTAATCCATCATGATCAATATCAAAAAATTTGGTTACTTACATACCGTAATTTCCGGTGTATAAGCCGCGGCTAAAAAATTCTGTCATGAACCAGAAATTTTATTTTTTAAAAGGGTCAAATAAGTTTCATGCACAAATAGGTTATATTTTATTAAATAAACTTTCTGATCGGAAACAGATTTATTTGAGCCGCGTCTTATACACCGGAAATTACGGTAATATGTTTTATTTTGAGAAATTTCTTTTACACTGAAAAGGACATGGATCTTTGCTAAGACCATATAACTAATTCAGATCACTGTTCTAAAAAATATGTTACATTTTATGAAGCCCTTCTTTTTATTTTAGACTGATTAATTTTGGTGCTATAAATGTTTAGTTTTGTTAGTGTGATAGAAACTTTTTAAAATTAAAAACTAAATGAAGTTTCAAATATGAGGCATTATGTATGAAATATTTTACTTTTTATTTAAAAGTAATAGTAGTTATCAGTGCCTACTTTTTAAAAACTGTATATTTTGAAAACTGTATTTCATCTTTGTTAAACTTAAAACCTTGGTCTTTGTTGTATAATTGTTTAAGGAGAATATTTGTTCTTTTACTATAGGGAAATGTAACATCTAAACTTTTATCATATGTTTTTTTATTATTATTAGTTTATGATTTAAGGAAGATTTACTTAATATTTGGAAACAAATATGGATATTGTATAAGAATTTACAAAATAGAGGCATAAAGTTTGCAATTACGTGAAGTACTAAGAACATATCTTAAACAAAGCTTATATTTTGTATTTACAAGGTGTCCCATAATTTCGTTCACATTTCAAAAATTCGTAAAAAAAATTAACAAATTATTGCACCCGATTGCGCCATAAGATTTGTCAAAAATTGGAAATTTTCGTGGCAAAATAATAATAATAATAATAATAATAATAATAATAATAATAATAGTCCAAAGAGTCTCATAAGTCCGTTGACATTTCAAATACTCATAAAAATCTAACAAATTATCATTTCGGAGTGCGGTTGCGCAATATAAGACTTGGTAAATGGTCACAATTTTTGTAACAAAAAAAATTGGTAAAAAAAATTCAACTATTTTTTTTCTTTTGCCACAAACGAAAAAAAGGATACTTTGTCAAGTCTTTTGATACGATATCCTATACGATGTTCTATACGATAATTTGTTATTTTATTATGAATTTTTGAAATGTGTACGGATTTATCGGATTTATTGTTCGCCGATAATTTACATAAAATATTAAACCATAAAACTTATGTTGAAAATGTGATTATTAAATAACATTTAAAAGAAGGACGATCATGTTAAGGAAGATGCTCAGTAGCAGGAACAGTATGAGAAGTTTGTCCTTCATTGTCACTAGTGGCGCTGTGATCGTTATCTCATTACCATTGCGCTCTATGACAGTGTCGTATCTTGTTAGTTAATCTGTGCTCTATTCTTGATCAATGAAATTTTACTGCCCATATGACGTTACTCTCTTATAATGAAAGATATTTTTCTAGAAATTCTAGCTCAGTGTCCACTGAGATCTATGTGTCAATACGATATTATTTACCCGAGACTTATATAAATATGTATGTAATGGTACGACTTATATAAGTAGTCAAGGCTGAAAATGTACCGCAAAAAACCGGAACGATGTTCCGGTTCGTGAAATTATGACAAATATTGCTCCGGTTCGTGAAATTATGGTAAATGTCGTACCGGTTCATGAAATTAGGACAAATATTGCTCCGGTTCGTGAAATTATGATAAATGTCGTTCCGGTTCATGCAATTATTAAAACGTATTGCTACAGTTCCTGAGAAACATTAATATTTTCGTTCCGGTTCAAGTTCATCCGAAAAAATGGTTAGAACATGTGGTGATGCACTTAACATCGCTGTGATAAGCCACTACCCATACCCACGTCTGTGAAACGATTGCGATAGTTCCTATTCCAAGTGAACGACTCACGAGGCAAATGACTGAATTCGCCTCGCCCTGCTATTTTCTGACTTGACTGAAGACTGAACAGCATGCGGGAAGTTAGGTGTTGATTTGTTCGTCGTGCTATCTTTCTTGTGGTCTTGTTATTTTCTGTTGAATAATTGAATTTTGGACATCGGAATTCACAGCCCTGCACGACTGGTGCATTTTTCATTGCAGTGTTTCGTGATACTTTTAAAGTATTAAAATTATCATTAAAAGTGATTTGGTTTCCGCAATTATTCCACCACGTCCATTAGTGGAGGCTGATAAGATGATGACAGAGACTGACTAAAGTATATTCAAATATAAATAACGTGCGTACTCAGACTGCCTATTCTAAGTAAAATGAATAATTTAAAAGAATTGGCTAAAAACTGCAACTAGCAGTAAAAATGTTTTAAGTCAACAATAATTTTGAAATAGCGTTCCAATTCGTGGATTTTTCCATTTCGAGCCCTGTAAGTAGTGGTATAATTTACAAATTTACACCTTTTTAATGTTTAAATTTCTCAAAAGCGGTTTTCATGAATTTGTACCACTCGTAATCGTAACTCTGTTTATATATCCTACATGTTTAAATTTCAGAAATACAATTTAGTATTAGTTATTTTCAGTTTTCTGGATGTATATTTTTAATGAAAACAAAATAGTTCTTATTTCAATGTTCTTGTGTTTTGCCTGTTATTTTTTCAATATGAATTTTCATATTTAAATTTGTTTTCTAGAATCCATTTTCTAGAAAAATGTAAAGCTTGTAATCCTATTAAGCCCAAAAATTTCATTATTTTGGATGCATTAGCATATAAAAAACAAAATAAATAAACAAGCTCTAATAATCTTTGTTCCTTCAATTTTCTTATTTTCTGCATTACATTTAATAACGTTTGTGTTCCCAATAGAAAGTATGCACTACAAAAGAAGAAACTAAAGGTGTTTTTTTTATATTAAATTCAAAGAGTATTTTTTCACATTCAAAAGAGGTTGATAAAAAAAAATTTCTTAATAGGGAAAGCATACAATTCTGAAGGATATTTGAGATGCAATAGAGACTTTTTATAACAAAATGTGTAATCCATTTCGTACATTTCATGCGGAGGAAAAAGAAATATATTTATCTATTATAATGTCACGAAAAATTATAAAGAGCAAAGGCTCTAAACACAGAATGGCAAAGTGCTGCCACCAGTGAAAAATGACGTCATGAACGTACATTTTATTCAATGAACTACTAAATAAAAAAACCACTACAATTGCGTCAAAATGACATAATTTTTCATTGAATTTTCGTTCCGCCGTTCTGTGTTTAGGTTCCCAAATCTCGAAGTTTCGTATATTAAATTTGACCTTACCTAATCGTGGAATGTTCTACGATTAACCCATTAAAACCTAGTGGTGTCAGATGGTACCGGCATACCTGCCAACCATTTTGTTGTTTGAACACCAGTATTTTTTAAGAGAAATATTATCTTTATTTGATGACAGAAACTCGGTAATAAAAAGGAAACAAAAGTTGCTATCTATAAAAATTGGTATGAAAGGCATTTTTTGCATTTTAAAGCGAAAAATAATTCCGTCCTTGATGGGTTAAACAAAGAGAAATTTACTTCCTTACAACACTGGTAGTAAATTGATTGTGAAACCCTGACGAGCTGCGACTAGAACATGATCGCATTTTAATGGGACCAGAAAAAAAAAATAAAATGAGGAAAATTGGACTGAAGTTTGATCGTGGATTACGAAGCCTATAATTAATTTAGACTATAGCTTCTTTTTGCATTTATTTATTTACATTTTATAGAAATTAAAAAATATTTGTTAAATTGTAAAAAAACAAAAACAAAATTTTAATATTGTACGACAAAATTAATCTTGCAAAACTTGTTTTGCCACGATTTTGAAGTCTTGATTCCATATTTTTTAGTCATAATTTCTTTTTTATACTGCTTATTACGCTGTTTCTAGATTGACCTTAAAAATGTAATTAAAAAAATATATGTAATATAATTTTCAAAATCCATAAAAACGATCATATCTTTTGTTATAACTTGAAAATATTTTTGTTTGTTTTACAGGTATAATTGAAGATATATATATATACAGGTGTATAAGAAGTAATAGTCTAAATTTATTACAGGATTCCCTATCCATGATCAAACGTCCTTCAACTTTCGTCATTTCAAATCTTTCTGGTCCCCTTAAGAAGTTAAAACAAGAACGAAAAATCATGCGTCAAGCAAAGGTTACGAAACACTTTCCAACACATTCAGAATACAGTTACAAATCTTCACAGTTTACTAAGTATACAAGGTCAAACCGGGCGGGGAGGCCTACCTTTCGGCTTAAGCTCAACTAACCCCGTCCAGTACTAAGTAAACAATTTAAGTAAACAATTTAGAAAACGCATGACACATTTGAAAAAAAAAAAAACAATTTCAGCAATTACTACAAATAGTCAAGCAAAATATCCGAACTCTTTTGTGCAGGCCTGTATATGGTCTATAGATTTGTATGCATAATGATCATACAAATTCTCTGCTAGCACTTACTTCAGTTATAAAATACGTAGCACAGTTGAAAATTCCTCTTCAGCATTTCCGTCAATAAACGGAAATGTACGTGAGATCTTTTGAGCAGCTCTGTAGATGATCTATAGACTTTATATGCACCAATTAATATGAAAAAAAAATAGTTACATTTAAAAACGCGTACCACAACTGGAAACGTGCTACCAGCCATTATTGTTCATACACAGTACTGTAACAAAATTCTTTTGAGTGTCCCTGTAAATGAACGATACATTCTATGCACACCATATTCTACAGTAAGTGCCTTGTAGTGCATAGTGCAGTGATATATATCAATTTAAATATGTTTAAAATAGTGTAAAATCATTAAAATACGTAACAAACTCGTTTATCCATAGACCGTAATGTAACGGAATTCTTTTCAGTGTCTTTGCAAAAGAACCATAAATGCTACACACTTCATTTTCAATACCAAACATATCATAGTAAACCCCAAAAACATATTTGAATTTCAAGGCAATCCGAGTATATTTACTCGAATTAGAGCATGGACATACGGTCGACAGACAGACGGCAGACAGACAGACAGACAGAGAAACCGAATTCATAAA
Organism: Maratus michaelseni; assembly: GCA_963931845.1. Taxonomy (NCBI): domain Eukaryota; kingdom Metazoa; phylum Arthropoda; class Arachnida; order Araneae; family Salticidae; genus Maratus; species Maratus michaelseni. The sequence goes on along the minus strand of OZ007599.1, from coordinate 146,174,717 downwards.
CACTTTTCAACTATGTTGGAAAGTGTTAAAGTGTTAAAAATATTAATATACGCAAAATATTGAATGAAACTAAAATCGTCTTTTTTGTAAGAATGATATTCGCATTAACATAAACACATAGAGCAGTAATTTTTTTTTGATAAACAGAATAAATAATTTCATTTCACGAAAAAGAAAAACGGTGTTGTAACGTATTGTTAAAAATTCAGTAAGAAAAAGCATGCTATTAGGTATGGCAAAAGTTTTGAGACTGAGTGAAAAAAAAAATGACCCACTATTTCTTGACAGAAAAATTAATCAAACACATTAATAAAAAAATTAGTAAATATTGGTTTGCATTAAATTATTTTGACTCCATCGCAAAACTTTTGAGACAGCGTAATATTTTACTACGAATAAATTGGATTCTTAGCATGAATGTTGCATTCACAGCTAATAGTTTCAACTTTCGTTGATACAAAAATATTTATTCCTTTATACAAAGTGGGCTATGTCCTCGAGATATCGAATACGGAAAGAGAAAGATAAACATGGTGAATGCGGAAATTTGAAATCGGCATAGAAACTTGAACAATGGAAAGGGACGCAGGCAAATACATCCTTTGTCACGAATCATGCGTCTGCCACACGTCACAAATTTTGAAATTCAAACTTGTTTCTCCTTTGTGAACTGGTTGGAAACAAAGGAGAAATACGTTTAATTTTTAGAATTTGTCACCTTGTCGCCTTAGTCGCGTGTTGTGTCGCTGTCGCCACGGTATGTCGCCTGCCTATTGTTATTTGCTCGTGTTCATGAGCTGTTTACTGTTAAGTGGACAGTGGATACAGATTTGTGGCTGCCATGGTCACCGGACTTGTCGATCTGCAATTTTTACTTTCTTCTATCTTTACAAGAATAAAGTATTGGATTCATGAAAATTTTCGACTTCCGGTTTTCGACGGATTTATACGTTTTAGAAAGTCCTGAACACGATTTGACTGTTTTTAGAAAATGTCTGTCTGTGAGTCTGTGAGTCTGTCTGTCTGTCTGTATGTGACACAAATTTTGTGGGCGCTCTATCTCAAGAACTAATGCTCGGAATTTAATAAAACTTTAGATTCAGTTAGTCCCTGATATAAATTGGTGGTGATTAGTTTTTTGTAAAAATCGCCCGGCAGGTGGCACTGCTATGCAGCATTTTTCGAGATTTCCGCAATAGCTCTATCTCAAGAAATAAGGCTCGGAAAAAATAAAACTTTATATTCAGTTAGTCTCTGATATAAATTGGTGCTGATTAGTTTTTGGTAAAAATCGCCCGGCAGGTGGCGCTGCTATGCAGCATTTTTTGTGATTTCCACAATAGCTCTATCTCAAGAGCTAATGCTCGGAATTTAATAAAACTTTATATTCAGTTAGTCTCTGATATAAATTGGTGCTGATTAGTTTTTGGTAAAAATCGCCCAGCAGGTGCCGCTGCTATGCAGCATTTTGCAGGATTTACACGATTTTACGATAGTCATATCTCAAGAAATATTGCACGGAATTTAATAAAACTTGAGTTTCAGTTAGACCTTGATATAAATTGGTGCTGATTCTTTTTAGTGTATGCGAAACCTGTGTGAGATAGAAGAAAGTTTTGGGATTGACACATCCGACTAGTTATTTATGGGGAATGTTGAACAGACGAGTGTACGTACAAAATCCGCATACCATCTTACAACTTACCACGTACCATCAGACAACATCAGGGCGTGTATTCTAAGCCCTAGATAGACCGGGAGCCGGCAGCACAGACAATCACCTCATTGAGTTCACGGATGAATTTCTAGGATTAGTTAAATCTTGATTCGCATATTAAAGCGCAATCGGTCTGCTAAGTCATATCTTGGTGGAAAACACCTGAAAACCCGATTTTAGCGGCTGACTCGTAGGTTTACCATTGTGTTTTCCTGCACCAAAAGTTATGAAAACATGGAGGACTGAGAGCAGGAAAACACAATGGTAAACCTACGAGTCATCCGCTAAAATCGTGTTTTCAGGTGTGTTCCACCAAGATATGACTTGGCAGACCGATTGCGTTTTAATATGTGAATCAAGATTTAACTAATCCTAGAATTTCATCCGTGAACTCGATGAGGTGATTATCTGTGCTGCCGGCTCCCGGTCTAAGAGCCCTTGCAAAATTGATACAGGTGCACCCGAACTTGTTAAAACCTGACTAAGTGTATTAAGATGCTTGCGGAGGCCATTTTAAACATTTACTGTGAACATACGCATGATTACGTTACTTCTTATTCTTATTAAATAGGTTGGATCAACACAAATTGACGGGACTGTTTTTTCTTGGCCTATCTTTTAAAATATATACAAAAAATATTTTCTTCTGTATAAAACAAGATCTCATTCGATTTAGTAAGGTTATGGAAAAAATCACTTCTATCCTATTGGAGGGGAAGTATTTCAAGTTAGGGCAACTTTATTTTATAACATGTAGTAAAATCGATCGCTTTATACAGATAATAAGCCGTAACTTTTAGTCCAGAAAACGTCTCTCATTAAATCCACTTTTAAAAGGACTGCATTTTGGTTTTCATCAAATAGTATATCGATATCAGTTGCAACGATCCTGAGTTGTATTGCGCTACAATTTGTAGCGTTGTAGCTCTTCTGTTGCTGCACACAGTGTGTGCCAGTCACCGGGACCTGTATCGTTTAAAAGTGATTTTCATCCATTATTACACTTTTCACTCGAAGTTATCTCAACTTACCTGCCACTATTTGAAGACTTAAGACATTGTTCTACGAGTAAAGCCTAGAATGTTAGCGGTTTCAGATATACTGGAACCGACACTTCTGTTGCCCACAATCATATCGTAGTTCAAAGTCACTCAGATCTCTTATTTTCCTCATGAATAGACAAATTGAAAAGTTCACTGGTGCTTCTGACGAAGAGAAAGCTTTTTATCAGAAAATTCAGTTTATTAATTAGTGCACGTGCTGCACGGACGAGTTGAAGTTTAAATGACGAGTGTTCCTAATATTTTGGATAAGCACTGCAAATTTTGTAATTGAATAAAATAATCGTTTTCATTATTTGTAAGTATGTTTTCCTTTTTATAAAGCAGGTAACTACCAACTATCCTATCAAGTAATATCAGGTGTACAAAACCCATAGCCGGGTAAATGTGAAAAAAAATTGCCTTAACTTAGAATTTGTTGTTTATAAATTGCCACTGATACGTAGAATTGTTTGTTCAAATTTTTATGCTGAAACTCGGTAATTTATTTTTACTTTCTTCTACCTTTACAAGAAGAAAGTATTGGATTCATGAGAATTTTCGTCTTCCGGTTTTCGACGGATTTATACGTTTTAGAAGGTCCTGAACACGATTTGACTGTTTTTAGAAAATATCTGTCTGTGACTCTGTCTGTCTGTCTGTATGACAAAATTTTTGTGGGCGCTCTATCTCAAGAACTAATGCACGAAATTTAATAAAACTTTGTATTCAGTTAGTCCCTGATATAAATTGGTGTTGATTAGTTTTTGGGGAAAATCGCCCTATAGTCCCTGCTATGCTGCATTTTTCGTGATTTCCGCAGTAGCTCTAACTCAAGAACTAATGTACTTATTTTCATAAAACTTCAGATTCAGTTAGACCTTGACATAAATAGATGCTGATTACGTTTTGGTGTAGATATCCCAACAGGTGACGCTGCTATACCACATTTTTCATGATCTTTACGATAGCTATATCTCAAGAACTAATGCACAGAATTTCATTAAACTTCAGATTCTGTTAGACCTTGACATAAATAGATACTACTTACGTTTTGGTCTAAAAAGCCGAACAGGTGGCGCTGCTTTGCTACTCTTTTCATTATTAACACGATAACTATATTTCAAGAACTAATGCACGGATTTTCATCAAACTTCAGATTCAGTTAGACGTTGACATAAGTTGTTGTTTAGCTTTTTGTCTAAATCTGCAAACAGGGGGCGCTGATATGCTACATTTTGCAGCATATCAGCAATATCTCAAGAACTAATGCACGGAATTTAATAAAACTTTAGATTCAGTTAGACCTTGATATAAATTGGTGCTGATTGTTTTTAGTGTATGCGAAACCTGTGTGAGATAGAAGAAAGTTTTGGGATTGGCACATCCGACTAGTTTCTTTTGGGAAAAGAAAAATGAATTTTAATTTCATAAAATATTTTCTTTGGAATGGCAATTCGCATTTGGTTGTTATTATCGTACTTTACAGTCATTGTAAAGCATAAGAAAAACAATGTTTTCATACTTTTCTACATGCATCTTCACAGCACTTCAAATCAAGGGATTATTTTATAAGACAACTTTGATTAAAACTGCAATTTTTTCATAAAAAGTGTCTTACAATGGAGCTAAAATCATAAAATATCGGAGTGACTGAAAAAAGAGAACAATATTTCATAAGCAAATGAAAGTGTAATATTAGTTTAACTGAGTAACCATACTTGATGCTGAAATAATATTAATTAAATAATTTGAAATTTGAAAACTGATATTCGATTCTATGAATAACAATTCCAAAATAAATTTTGAAGCATAACTTAAAAAAAATTAAAAATTAAAAATTGGGTACATTGAAATGAAAATAGCAGTAATATATTCTTGGTGGGTAGAGAATATTCTTTACAATAAATAAAATACACAAGTGATATATATATATATATTGCATTCTTAAGTAGCTATGTGCATCTAAACGTAATTATTGACGAGGTTATATACACATAATTACATAATTATGTGTAAGCTTATTTTTACAACCGAGGAAAATAAGACAAAATAAAAGGAAACGAAACAATTTGCGCAATAATGGTTTTATTTTAATTATTAATTAATACGGAATGAAATATATTGCATAAGTCGCCGATTCTCATCACTGCCTCCATCAATAATTAACTTCACCTTCACTTATGAACAGTTTTAATTAGGGACACTCTTATGTATCACTCTTGTGAAGAGTAATAGCAAAAATAAATTAATACTAAGTGCAGCTAAAAGTTCCAGAGGTTTAATTACAAACATGATTAGTTTCTGTATTGTGATAATTTATTACTAATGCTACTTTATATAATTTTGTTCACTCAACTATTTATCATTTTTTAATCTATGTCAAAATATAAGCAAATATATAATTACTGATTAGAAGCGAGTGCAATAACTATTGCAGATTATGATTTTTTTTTTTATTGGAAAGATACAATATCTTGTTTAAATAAAGTAAAACTTTTCTTTTCTATGTCTTTCCTGACACACGAACGAATTTAAATTTTTTTGTTAATTGAAATATAATTTTGAAGACGGTCATTAGAGCGTCAGTCACTAGTTTTGAGAGCAGACGTCACCATTTTTCAGAAGTTTATTTTTACAGAGTGGCACAAGAAATGATTTATGTATAAAACAGTTATTAAGCAAACTATCCCGTACATATTAGTATTAAAGTAGCGATTGAAGTGTGTACATATAGTCTTCAAGAAAAATGTGTTGCATATGTCTATTAGACCAGGAGCCGGCTGCACAGACAATCACCTCATCGAGTTCACGGATGAAATTCTAGGATTAGTTAAACCTTGATTCGCATATTAAAACGCAATCGGTCTGCCAAGTCATATCTTGGTGGAAAACACCTGAAAACCCCATTTTAGCAGCTGACTCGTAGGTTTACCATTGTGTTTTCCTGCACCAAATGGTATGAAAACATGGAGAACTGGGAGCAGCAAAACATAATGATAAACATACGAGTCAGCCGCTAAAATCGGGTTTTCAAATGTTTTCCACCAAGATATGACTTGGCAGACCGATTGTGTTTTAATATACGAATCAAGATTTAACTAATTCTAGAATTTCATCCGTGAACTCGATGAGGTGATTATGTGTGCTGCCGGCTCCCGGTCTATATCTTCCACTGTTAAAAATTTGCAGCAAACTATCCAGTCATTTGACTGTTTTTATAGAAAACGGTTACATAACCGTACTTTAACTTTATTCTGACCTTATTATTGCCCATATTATGGTCAAAAAATAGTTAAATTACGGTTACGTAACCGTTTTACGGTCGAATAACTGGACAGCTTGCTGCAAATTTTTAACAGTGTCTAAATAATTAACTTCTTTCAAAACTTTCATGTTTACAACCTTTTTACGGTAAGTTGCAAAAAAGAGATGATGAGCTCTTTGTAAATGCAGTAAAATTTCAGTTTTCTATTGGTAAACATTCTCCAAACCAGAAAGGTTTGAAATGACGAAAATTAGTTGCGGTTTGATCGTAGATTCAGAGACCCGTAATTAATATAGACTATTACTTATTTTTCAATTTATTTATTTACATTTTATAGGAATTAAAAATATATATTGCTTAAATTGTAAAAAACACTAACAAAAGTTTAAATATTATATGACAAAATTAATCTTGGAAAACTAGTTTTTCCATGATTTTGAAGTCCATGTTCCATACCTTCCAGTCGTCATTTCTTTTTTGCACTTCTTATTACGTTGTCTTTTAATTATACCTGAAAAACAAACAAAACTAGTCGTTGGGGGGCCACCGTAATACTTATCCATCATGGATATGCATAATATAAAATAGGAAAATAAAACATGTGTAAACTATTTATAAAATGCATTGCAATTCGAATAAAATCGTGGCTTGATGACGTCATAAACTTTAAATGTTCTATTACTCCAAAATTGATAATCATATTAACTAACGGTTAACTGCGTCGGATTAAGCGTCTCATTTCCATTTAAAAATATATTTGAATTGAAATTTGAATGAAATACAGCGTCAAAAAAATCGAAGAGTGTGGAAAATAGGATTACAAATATCTCGGCAACTAATTATCCGATCGACTTCATTCTTTATGCAAAACTGATGTTTTATTATTGTCTTTTATATTCTCTCCTTAAAATAAAAAAATTCGAAAATTTTTATATAGCTTTTATCAGAACGAATATTTCGAGAGTCCGAAAAAAATAGTTCCGGATAATCGAGGTTACTGAAATTCAATAAGCTTCTTCCCATTATTACATACTAATTACACAACAAAATTTCACGTCTCCATCGCGATTTGTTCGGGAGATAGAGTGTTGACAGACACACAGGCGGCAATTTTTTTTTCTAAAAATATGTGTTTCGGAATCTCCAATGTCTAAAATGTGTAAATCCGTCAAATTTTTTTTTTTTTGATTTTCAAAACGATTACAAGACTTACCTTACTTTAAGACTTACTTTAAGAAGAAGATATAGTAAAACTTTTTAAAAATATAATAAAATTTTCAAAATCCGTAAAATATAATCATATTACTTGCCCATCATACGTAGTATAGGGTAAGTCTTGCAATCGTTTTGAAAAAAAAAAATAATAATTGACGGATTTACACGTTTCAGACACTGGCGATTCCGAAAAACATATTTTTAGAAAAAAAAAATTGCCGTCCGTCTGTCTGCGTGTGTGTCTGTGAACGCTCTATCTCCCGAAAAAATTGAGATAGAGACTTGAAATTTGATATCTACTTAGTATGAAATAATGGGAAAAAGCTTATTAAATTTCAGTAACTTTGATTATCTGGAACTATTTTTTTCGGACTCTCGAAATATTCGTTCTGATAAAAGGTATATAACAATTTTCGAAATTGTTTATTTTAAGGAGTGAATATAAAAGACAATAAAAAAACATAAATTTTGCATAAAGAATGACGCCATAACAACTGAGCTACGACCAACGCAGTAATTTCGTTACAAAGTAAGTATTTAAGTTGTGTTAAAATATTAGATTTTCCCCTATATCTCAAGAACTAAAGAGCGTTGTATAAAATCCATTGAACCTGAGACTAAGGCGCTTCTACTCTACAACATATATAAAAATAATCAAAATCTGTGATTACCAAGCTTGGTTCTCTTCTTGTAAGTTTCTATACATGAAGTCCTTCAAAGATATCGAAATTATATAGCAACGCTTTTCCTTTTGTATTCTTCCAAAATGAGTCCTAGATTTCGAAAATTTAAATAATGGGTTGGGGGGGGGGGGACGAGGACTTCATCATGTTTCAAATTGATGGCAAAAAAATGGAGAAAATAAATCGATATTTTAACATCATTACAGGATTCATACGGATCCGTGAATTGGATTACCACTATTTCTGAATAGTATTCGTTGCTTTATTTAATAGAAGAATATTGTGATTAAATGATTACAGTTCAAAAATAGTGGTGCTCAAATCCAAGGACCCGTGTGAACCTGAATTATCATGTGAAAATCAGGTAATAGCATTCCAGATCTATCGATTTTTTAAAAGCGCTATTTTCGAATAGAAATATTCGTTTTTCATAATCGCAGATTTCTTCGATATTACAAAGCGAATATTTGTATCTGAAATTAAAGGCATTAAAAATCGGCGATCTGGCAACTTTGTAATAATTAAGACTTTTAATAATAAAAATATTATAAAATTGAAAACTAGAAATAAAATCCACTCGAAAATTAAAAAAAAAAATTCTTACATCTGAATCACATTTTTAAAAGTAATAATAATAATAATAATAATAACTTGTGGCGAACATATTCCTGATGACTAGATCCAATGTAATGCAAATTAAAGATTATATATTATTATAGATTAAAGATTATTATAAGGCCGTTGTAAACATAAAATCGTCAGATTTCTATAGTTGTGAGTTGTGTATTGTCAAAAATATTTTTAGTCACTGACTATTACATTTGGTAGACCTCCCTGCCACATTTTTGTTGAAAGCTGAAACTAATTTTGAAAGAATTTTATTATTAGTTTTTTAATTTCGTCATACATATAAACCATTTAAAAAAAGACATATATGCATATAATAAACGAAAATATTAAGAAATAATACGAAATCTACTCATAATACAAATTTTCAATTAAAAATATTAATGTATCGTAGAATCATCTTTTCATTTAATATTACTTAAGATTTCTTAGGAATAGAATCATGCATATAAAAACGGCTGAAAAACATTTTAACCATCTTTATAGAAAAAAAATTAGCAAGTAAAAATTAGCAAATAAAGAATTTGATACAAAATTAAACTTCTATATTTTCTGGAATTTTACAAATAGTTAAAGAAAAAACGTCTTTATATTATAAATTTTCTTTGAAGTTAAAATTCTTCGAAATTTTTTCTTGTAAGATTTTTTTTATAAATTAGTCAATTTTATTAATCTTTCTTTTCTGAAAATGTAGAACGTGCTTCTTTAATTTTCCTCGTATATTTAAAGAATTTAAGTTCAAATATTTACTTCTATAAAAGCCAACTATTTCCTTTTTTTGCGTTTATTCACTAATTAAGTTTTGTTTTAGTTTAACAGGAAAATACTTATTGAGGCTGAGGGATTGTTGTTTCAATGTGAGGAAGTTCACATTAATTAGCTTTTTATTTTCCTTACAAATATTATGTTTCGATATGGGTCGTTAAAAAAATCCTAAGAGAATAGGGTTTTCGCATGGTTTAAGATCTTTAACGTAAGAAAATAAACTTAGATTAAAACTTGTAAATTTTGATATTTCTTTCGTAATATCTCAGTAATCTTACTTTTTTGTGAACTTTTACATGCATGGAATGCTTGTTATTTTGATAAAAAAGTAAATTAATGTGATGATATAAAAGACAAAAAATTAACTTACAGGCAACTTCTTAGAATATTTTGGTATTAACAAACTGAGAAAATACAGGAAACTATTCATACGAAATTAATGCTGTTTTTTTTTGTCGATTAGATTTTTCTTACATGTGAAAAAGCTGCATATATGTGTATTGCATGGTTATTGCTACATGATGTGAAATAATTATAAACTCGTTCCTCTCCCTACGGATACTTCCATTTAGGGGATTTAGGACTCTTAAAATGTCGAAAAGCCAAAAAATAATTGACCATTTTATATCTTAAAAAGTACACATTACAAAAACACAATCATAGTAGGGAAAATTAGTTTTTGTAGGGATTTTTACACTTGTCGAGCAGAAAACGTCGAGCAGCACAGGTCTCGCGCTTGATTACAAAGAATTTCTGCCTGTAAAGCAAATTTTTGGTAACTAATTATACTTGAGAGTCCTATGCTTGCACTGAACCTAATTTTTTTATTTATAACATTTTTATGTTTTAAAAACAAAACTGTATCCTATGTAATGCTTTCAAAATTTTAACAATATAACACACAAGAAAAAAAAAAAAATTTTTTTTCAAAAAAAAAAAAAAAAAAAAAAAAAATATATATATATATAGGCTAATTTTTTTAGAAACTACCACATATAATATATCCTGAAATTTTCATGAAACATTATAGAAAAGTTTTTTAACTACCATGTGTGCAATGCCCAAAATCATATTTTGAGAAAAATGACTTTAAAGTTCTCTCTTTGTAAATATTTTATATATAACAATTATTAAATGTTCCATTTATTTTGTTTTAAAGTGTTCAGAAATAATCACTCTGTAATATATATATATATATATATTTCAAAAATTTAATATTTTGAAGGTTTAAGAGTTCGAAGTCCTATTAAGGGTCGAATCTTTAAGTCCCATGCCCTCAATATAATATTTATAATGTATTTACCTCTGAATAACGGACACTCCATATAAGAGTCAACTGAAAATATTATTTTTTTTTTAAAATAAAATAAATTCTTACGTTCAGAAAGAATAAAAGGTATGAACAAAAAATTTCCCTGTAGTAGATAAAACAGGTTATAAAAGATGTTATGAAAGAGACAAAAAAGGTCGAAACGTTGTAATAACAAATATTAATGACACTTTAACATATGCAGAATAATTAAGATTTTTTTCTAAACACTAGGATCAAAACTCAGAGATAACGGTATATCGCATTAGAAAAGTAAATATGCCCATTGAAAAATGTGTTTTTTAACTAAAAAGTACAAAAAGAGTTTTGGTGTAGTCACTTTCATTGAAAAGATATGTAGTTTTACTATGTTATTTTTATTTGTATCTATTGTAAGTATATTGTAAATTAAGGTCTCTTATACACTAGTATTTAAGTAATAAATATAAATCAGTAATTTAAAATACAATTTTGTATGGATTAAATATTATATATTAAAACGGATGATAATTTAATGTAACAAGATAACTTTTGAATAAGGGGCGTCTCTATTTAAGGGACAAAGGTTCCGGTACAAAAGTACCGGCCCCTTCTTAGGCGGTGGACCTTGCGCCATTAAACCCTATACAACCAACCAACCCTTCTTAGGTGGTAGGAGTGTATTATGAAGTGTGAATTTTTCAGGCAGCTTCAACATTAACCTTGAAATGATACTCGGGGTACACCTGTATCTTACATATTCTATTTGGATATTTCTTCTTTCTTCTATTAGATATATATAATTTAAATTTTGTTTTGTTATTTTGAAATAAACAACTTTTAAAAATCCTCTCTTTATCTGGGGGACTCGTGTACTCCGGTGTAACAGACCCGTTAAACAAATAAATGAAAATAAGTGCAACATTCCAGATTAATGTTATTTAAAGTTTAATAATTTAAAATAAAACTTTTTAGCGACATTACTGAGGTTTCCAAAAAGAAACATTTTTGACATTTTATTAAGATTCATCTGACCTGTGTGCTTGGTGTCAAGCGCCCGCTTATAAGTCATCGTCAATATATACAGTAGGGCTGGGCGATATATCGATAAAATCGATAAAACCGATATAAAATGCATATCGTGATACCGATATAAAAAAATCCTACCCAACGGTATATCGCAAATATCATAAATTTGACGAAAACCATGAAAACCACGATATTAAAAGCTCTTCCTCGTCTTCGAGTATTCATGAATACGAACGGTGTGAGTTCCCCCAGCCTAAACCATGATATACCGTATTCATGAATGCTAACGGTGTGAATTCTTGCAGCTGAAAAGGTTTTTGAAAAGAGGAAGGGTGATTTTCGCCAGAGACCACTAACAGTGGATGAAATATCGTTTTCATGCTATTGACGGTGCAAGGTTAAACTCTGAGCGCATGCGTGGGATATCGCATATGCTTTCATTTCATTATGATATTCAGATTTTGCCGGTGTGGATGAATATTCACTGTTGTTGAATAATGTGTGAATTAGGGCGATAAAGAAAGGAAGTATTTTATTTGCAACAGTTGATTTTATGGGACAAATGAGCAAAGAATAATTCAGGTATGTTTTTATTTGTTTTTTATAATTATTATTTTATGAAAAAAATATTAATTCCTTAGCAGTATTTATTAATGCATATTCTAGGGTAAAGAAGGATTTTTTTAAATGAAAATATTTTTACTTCTATACCGCGAGTTTTTTTTCTTCCCAGAATTTATTTTAAAAATCGCGTTCGCGTGACAGATATGAGTATTTGGTATTTGATTGCCTCTGTATGTATGACCACTGGTCACTGCCTAAAATCATTTGGTGGTAATTTTGCATTTAAATTTTTAAAACCATTAACCATTATTATATTTTATTTGCAACCGTGGAAAGAATATCGTGCAATTTTAATTTTAATAGAATAAAATATGTTGAAATGTTTCTTCCCTATTTTTATCCGATTTACCCCCCACCCCCCTTCTTCACAAATGAGATATTAAAAAACAGTTTACGCGATGGCGCAGCAAACAAGAGAAAGTATATTTATTTCTTCATAATTTTAGTTGTAAAATATTAATGTACTATCTGATAAAAAAATAATCGAACATGCAGATTATTCATTTTTTAATTATTTTTCATATCTCCATCCATTTTTTTAAATTTTGTTCGTGCTTTTTAGGTGCGTTCGTAATTATATAAATACGTAGCACCTATTGTCGTCATCTAGTCCGGCCGTCTGTTTGTCCGTCCATCCATCTGTCTGTCTGTCTGTCCGTCTGTCGGCATATAACAACGCAAAAACTACCCAAACGAATGGTTTGAAATTTAAGATATATTATCTTTGCAGAATTTTGTCGAGACATTTCAAATTTTATGAAAATCGAATCAAAACTTTAGCAGATATTAAAAATATATTTATTAAGAAATTTGATTTTTTTAAAATCGGTGCTTTCTTGTTATAGGAGTTTCCGAAGTTTAATCGTCAAGCGATCGAGATACTTATTTTACACTATATTGCCAAAGGTGAACGGTCACTTGCGATTTTAGACGTTTTGTTAACTATCTAGAAAAATACATGAAGAATTAACCTGAAACTGCAGGTGTATAAACAGTATAGTATAGGTTATATATTTCCGTGAAGATTTTTTCCTGAAACCCTGTAGGGGACTGTCAACAACTTAAAAAAGAACGAATATCTTTTGGATAACCCTGTAAAAACTAATGTAGCAAAAGCGTTCAAACTAGAGATTATTAATAAGTGGCTTATTGTAATATACTGTGTTCATTTTTATGAGGATAGCATGTTTACTCGTAGAGAAATTAAGATTTTTATAAAAACAGTCCCAAATTTCGCCAAGTTTTTTTACTTATAATTTGCAGAGTTCTTAATATAAAAAAAAGTCCTTTTCAGAAAATATGACAAACAACATTGTACATAATACTCTACAATCAGAATTAAAAAATAATAAAAATTGGATGAAAAATGAGCAGGTTTACTAAAAAAAGTTTCACTGCGCATGCGCGAATGCAATCAAAATATAATATGCATAATGTATTAGCTAAGTATATAGAGCAACTTTTGTGAAAGTCTCAAAATCATAGCTTGAAAATTCTGAAAATTATCGTCGATAGAATAAGCTTGAAATCCATTGTTCCCAAAAAGAAGCAAAAAGATGAGGGGTTGTATCAAATATCTGTTGATTAGTGCCAAGATGGCGTACACAATATTGCACGTACAACTATATTTGGATACAACCCCTCATCTTTTTGCTTCCTTTTGGGAACAACTGATTTCGAGCTTATTCTATCGACGATAATTTTCAGAATTTTCAAGCTATGATTTTGATACTTTCACAAAAGTTGCTCTATATACTTAGATAATACATTATGCACATTATGTTTTGATTGCATTCGCGTATGCGCAGTGGAACATTTTTTAGTAAAGCTGCTCATTTTTCATCCAATTTTTATTATTTTTTAATTCTGATTGCAGAGTATTGTGTACAATGTTGTTTGACATATTGTTTCAAAATAACTTTTTTTTATATTAAGAAATCTGCAAACTATAAGCAGAAAACTTGGCGAAATTTGGGACTGTTTTTATAAAAACCTTAATTTCTCTACAAATATACATGCTATCTTCATAAAAATGAATACAGTATATTACAATAAACCACTTATTAATAATCTCTAGTTTGAACGCTTTTGCTATATTAGTTTTTACAGAGTTATCCAAAAGATATTCGTTCTTTTTCAATTTGTTGACAGTCCCCTATGAGATTTCTAGAAAAAATCTTCACGGAAATATATAACCTATACTATACTGTTTACACACCTGCAGTTTCAGGTTAATTCCTCATGTATTTTTCTAGATAGTTAACAAAACGTCTAAAATCGCAAGTGACCGGTCACCTTTGGCAATATAGTGTATTACAGAAATTAATCTGCAGACGATATAATTCATTTTACAGAATTAAAAATCATCAAGATCGGAATATTTATATAACTAGCTGTAGTCAAACGCACCTCATTTGTCACGTTTGACGTACAATTTCCAACTTGTTTCCATTATCATGAAAAAATGTGCTTGATGACCATTTAATACTCTATCTAACCAGTCTTGAACTCAGACATTTTCCTCTGGGAGGTATTTCGGAGGTTCGGGATGGCGGGTAGGTGTGTGTGTGTGGAGGGGGAAGGATTATCATGGGGGTCTGGCAAGGAAGGACAATTGCCCCTCCCTGAATTTTGAAATTTAAATCTGTAATTTTTTTATGTTGAAAAAAATATATAATTTACTTATTCCCAAGTATCATGCTTAATTACGCACTGACAGAAGAAAGAACTAATAAATTTTGGTCACTGGGGATCTGCCCGCTAAAACTCTCATGGAACAAAGTTTTTATTATTTTTTGAATTTTGTTTGAGTTTATGTGTTGAAAAATTATCTCATCTGACGAAAAAGAGATGTAAAAAAATGATATATTTTACTTGTTAAATTTCTGTATTGCATGTTGAGGACTAGCAGCACAACTGTTTCAATATCTTACACTTCCTTGTGTTTCGTCGGCGTCCATGGCATTACGGTACTCAGTGTGTGTGTGTGCGAGGGGGTGGGGGAGAGATTTGCACTTTCTGGACATTAATTAACCGAAAATGTGGAGATTCTAGGAACTCAGTATCCCCCCTGAATTTCTCACTGACTGTAATGTTAAAGTAAAACAAATTCTGTTGAACTATTTTACATGATAGATAATGTTTCTCTGAAGTGTTTATTTCAGTTATTTGGGATTTTGAATATGGTACAGGAAATTGCTGATTGTTTTAATGTAACATATGCTGTTAAATTTATTATATTATAAATTGAGTGGAGGAGGGTGTGAAGCGAACCAATAATTACAACGAGCAAACCGAAAATTTTTGTTTGAATTGTTGTAATAATCAGTCTCATTACTTTGTTAGAGATTTCACAAGAAGCTAAAATTTCATAAAGCGCAAATTGGCGAATAATTTAGTAAAACTTATTTTATATTATTTATAGACTTTTTATATGCAAGTACTGCTCTTTAAAAGATGTTATATATAGCAATTGTTTTAATAATGGAATATGGAAGTATTTAAAATTTCCATGTTTGGTGCCAGAGGCGTTTTTACTAGCCCGGGTCCCTTGAAGGCGAAATTTTTATTCATTGCTACGAATTATATCTTTTAAATATATTTAAGTTTTAACCAAATTTTTTGTCTATTTCCCGCCAGTTTGATTTTAGCGACTCAAACGGTCTCCCTAATTCGCTTTCGTCTAAAGCCAGCCCTATTGTGGAAATACGAATAAAACTGATTTTTAGGTAGATTTCGTAAGAAATACTACCTATTACATTCTCCCCTAAGTTGGTATTTAAAAAAATTTTTTGCAGATCTACGCCGATCATGATTCCCAAAACCACCCCCAGTTCAAAACTTTATCTATCTATCTATCTATCTATCTATCTATCTATGTCACTTTTTTATGAACACGATAACTGCAATAATTCTGCAAGAATGTCTTCCAAACTGATACGTAAAATCAAGGGGCATAAAATCTTGGTCAAGCTCGTTAATGGGCAAAATCGAACCACGGGGAGGGGGAGGCTTTTTGTGAAAAGAGAAAAACCTGATAACTTCCTAATTATGACACGTATCAAATCCGTTTAAAGTTATTATTACTTCTAGGAAAAGGGTCGAAAATTTATGTATGACAGATTTTTTATATCATTAAAAATGACCCCAAGGGGGGGGGGGTTAGAAGAAAAAAATTCATAACTTCGTCAATACACAAGATATCAAATCCGCCTAAATTTATTATAAATCCTCTTAATATTATCTAAAACTTTTATATTGACAAGTTTTTTTTTATAAGACCCTTATAGAAAAAAAAAAATCCCTGCCGGCTCCGCCTGAAAACAAGTTGGGAAACAAGTCTGGAAACAAGTTAGATTGTGGGCCGTCTCAACTGCGGCATCATGGCAAAAAGGTCATTTCTTCCGCAATTCCCAACAAACAGGCACCCCACGGTCAGCGTCTTTGAAATCTACCTGTGCCTGTAGGCCGAGCCGTCAGGGATTTTTCTTCTTTTTTTCTTCTTCTCAAAATATTCTTTTATTTATTCTGTATATTTAGTTATAATATCACGATATATCGTCATATCGTGATATTTAGCTGACGATATACCACGATATTGAAATTGAGATATCGCCCAGCCCTAATACAGGGACGAGATAGCACACACAAGGAAATTTACGACACACAGAAATACAGCTGAGAACTCCACAAAGAGTGTGTAACGGAGACAGCGGGATTCGAACCCGCTCCGACTTACACTCGCAAGCAAGCGATTAGCCGAGGCTAACGAAAAAGAAAGGCTACCGTGGTGCTTTAAGCGTATCTTTTTTTGCAGACCGTGGGAATCACGTGATGCTCGATTCCACCAATGCAGGTGTACGAAAAGATCATCACGTCACTCTAGCGGTCTGTAAAAAAAGATAAGTGGAATGCACCGCGGTAGCCTGTCTTTTTCGTTAGCCTCGGCGATTAGCGGTGTGATGCCTTGGCCTTTCAGCTACGGTGGGCCCTCTAAAAAAGAAAGCTTTTAAATGTAAAACATCGTAAACATAATATACAATTAAAAGTTATGGAACCTAGATATGAAAGAGGTGACATACGTGGTATAATATTTGATTGGTTGAGACGATTCTGGACAAAATCGAATAGCCAAGTATCTTGGCAAGCCTGGCATTATCACCAAGATAATGCTTGTTAACTTGTCGCATTCGCATAATTGCAATCGCCCAGGTGAGTATCGACAAGTTCTGGAAGTGAAAACGCCCATGTTTACCATATTTGGAAAAACGTCTCTGTCTAAGCAGAGTCTGAGCATCGTAGGCCATCACTCTCATATAGAGGTACGCTATTAAAAGTAACGTGGATTAAATTATTATTTCAATATTTAGGGTATCATGGTCCTTAAACACAGAATGGCGGAAAGAAAATTCAGTAAAAATTACGTCATTTTGACGCACTATATCGCGACCTACGTTATACCAAGGCAACACTAGATACCGGGCTTGCTCATTCACTCTCAAAACGTCACAAATGGTGGCTGACCGCGACCAGCGATTGGTCCAAAGCAATGCGCCCATCGTTTTGTGCCAATCGCTGTATGTCTTTCCTCCTAGTCAGCCACCTTTTGTGACGTCATCATAATGAATGAGCAAGCCCGGTATGTAGTGTAGCCCTGGTTATACACGCCCTGTGCATGACGTTTAAAACGTCACATGGGGTGGATAAGTTTTTCACGGCGATTGGTGCAAAACGGTAGGCACGCCGCTTTGCACCAATCGTTGCGCAAAAATGATCCACTTCATGTGATGTTTTAAACGTCATGCACCGGCCGTGTATAACGTAGGTCGCAATTATATACATTCTTCCGCGACCTACGAGATACACCGCGACCTACGTTATACGCGATCGGTTCATGCGCGACCTGCGTTATACCAGGGCTACACTACATACCGGGCTTGCATACATACCGGGCGTCCATTATGATGACGTCACAAAAGGTGGCTGACTAGGAGGAAAGACTGGTCCAAAGCAATGCGCCCATCGTTTTGTGCCAATCGCTGTATGTCTTTCCTCCTAGTCAGCCACCTTTTGTGACGTCATCATAATGAATGAGCAAGCCCGGTATGTAGTGTAGCCCTGGTTATACACGGCCGGTGCATGACGTTTAAAACGTCACATGAAGTGGATCATTTTTACATGGTGATTGGTGCAAAGTGCCGCACCCACCGTTTTGCACCAATCACTGTGTAAAAATGATCCACTCCATGTGACGTTTTAAACGTCATGCACCGGCCATGTATAACGCAGGTCGCGGTTCATGACGTTTAAAACGTCACACGGAATGGATCTTTTTTACACAGCGATTGGTACAAAGAGTCGCGCCCATCGTTTTGAGCAAATCGCTGTGTACAGATTATCCACGCCGTGTGACGCTTTAAAAGTCATGAACCAGCCGTGTATAACGTAGTCTCCAATACATGGCCGGTTCATGACGTTTGAAACGTCACACAGAGTGAATCGAGGCTAACGAAAAAGAAAGGCTACCGCGGTGCTTTACGAGTATATTTTTTACAGACCTATGGAGTCACGTGATGCTCAAATGCACCAATGCAGGTGTACGAAAAGAGCATCACGTCACACTAGCGGTCTGTAAAAAAAGGTAAGTGCAATGCACCGCGGTAGCCTGTCTTTTTCGTTAGCCTCGGAGTGGATCCTCTTTGCACGGCGATTGGCATAAAACGATGGTTGAGACCAGGGCAAGACTAGATACCGGGCTTGCTCATTCCTTCTCATGACGTCACAAATAGTGGCTCGAGGCTAACGAAAAAGACAGGCTACCGCGGTACATTCCACTTATCTTTTTTTACAGACCGCTAGAGTGACGTGATGCTCTATTCGTACGCCTTCATTGGTGCATTCGAGCAACACGTGACTCCGGCGGTCTGTAAAAAAAGATATGCGTAAAGCACCGCGGTAGCCTTTCTTTTTCGTTAGCCTCGTAGTGGCTGCTTGCGACCAGCGATTGGTACAAAGGGACGTGCCTATCGTTTTGTGCCAATCGCTGTATGTATTTCGTCGCGGCCAGCCACCATTTTTGACGTCATGATAATGAAAGAGCAAGCCCGGTATCTAGTGTTGCTCTGTTGAGACGCTTTGTACCAATCGCTGTAAAGAGGATCCACTCCGTGTGACGTTTTAAACGTCATGAACCGGCCGTGTATAATGTAGGTCGCGATTCTTCTCATTTTTAAAAATGAAAATGAACGTCAACGACGTAATTTTTCGTTGATGTAAGCAATCCCCCGTTCTGTATTTAGAACCCATGTTCTTCTGTTAAACATATGAAAAAAAACTGTTCTGATATCGAGAAATTTTCACATATTATCAACGGATTTCCGAAGTTTCGAAAGTGTTAAACTGTATCTGAATACCGATTTAAAGGATCGATTCTAAACGCTTTTTTTTTTAATTGATAACATACATCTGACTTGTGTGCTTGACATCAAGGGCCCGCTTATAAGTCATCGTCAATATACAGGGACGAGATAGCCACAAGGATATTTATAACACCAGAGAGTTACATCCCGGAGCTCCACAAAGTGTGTGCAATGGAGCTGGCGGGAGTCGAACCCGCCGACCTGACTCCTACGCTCTCAAGTGATTAGCGGAATGGTGTCTTAACCACTCGGCCACGGAGGCCCCTTCTAAACGCTGCCGTTATAAATTTTCGATATCAAAGAAGCTGTTGTTTCCATGACAATAATACTGTTCTCGATTGTTGTCTTCCACGCCAACTATGGGGCTTATAACGATAACTTATAAGCGGGAACTTGATGTCAAGCACACAAGTCAGATGTATGTTCTCAATAAACAAACAAACAAACAAACGCCAACTATCTTGATGTCAAGCACACAAGTCAGATGTATGTTCTCAATAAACAAACAAAAAACAAACAAACGTCAACTATAGTGAAATTGCACCCAGAGTGAGAATTGACCTCTAAAAATGTAATAAGAAACGCCCAACTGACGTTACGACGGAGAAAAATGTCGTCTTATCTATAGGAAGTTTCTATGTCTACTAGAGTGCCTCTGTAACAGAGTGGTGACATTCTCACAGGGCGAATGCCCAGATTGAACTGTTTATACAAATTATAGCAACGAATATCTCATAACTTGGTAAGGTGCCTCTACATAAGAGTGGCGACATACGGGATATAACATTTGATTAGATAAGAAGATTTTAATCACTCGTCCAAGCGAGTATCTCCAAATTCTGAAATGTAGGTTTACCATAGTTTGGACAAAAACGTCTGTCTGTGCACACAGATTAAATGTACATCCAGATACGACAGTAGAGCGAAAACCCGAACCAGCGCGATGCTAGCGCCACTACTGAGCACAGTCTGAAACAAACACGCACGCGCGGGATCTATAAACTTTTGGATTGTCACTATCACGTGTACCTGTTGACAATTTTGTTTATTTTATCGACAGATTTTTGATAGTATTTAACTTATCTGCTTAGTTATTTGCTTAGTTAACTTATTTGCTTAGTTTCTAGTATTTTTATGATAAAATAAAATACGTTTGATGTTTTAATTAATAATAAACATCGCCGAAACAGCAGAAAAAAAGATAGATACTAAACAAATAAGATAGGCAATACCTACCTGTGGCGACACGCCCGGAACGTTTGCGACTGTTGTCACTAGGGGCTCTGAAGTTGCGATTCGGTTACCATTGAGCAGGGCTACACTACATACCGGGCTTGCTCATTCATTATGATGACGTCACAAAAGGTGGCTGACTAGGAGGAAAGACATACAGCGATTGGCACAAAACGATGGGCGCATTGCTTTGGACCAATCGCTGGTCGCGGTCAGCCACCATTTGTGACGTTTTGAGAGTGAATGAGCAAGCCCGGTATCTAGTGTTGCCTTGCATTGAGCTTATGGAAGTGTCCTATCTGGTGTAATATATTTAATCTGTGGTCTGTGCATGAGCCCTGTGCGCATGTCGCCACTTTCATATAGAGGTACCTTGGGGATACTCACCTGAAAGAGTTCTATTAAATGAGTGAAACCGCGACCTACGTTATATCAAGGCAACACTAGATACCGGGCTTGCTCATTCACTCTCAAAACGTCACAAATGGTGGCTGACCGCGACCAGCGATTGGTCCAAAGCAATGCGCCCATCGTTTTGTGCCAATCGCTGTATGTCTTTCCTCCTAGTCAGCCACCTTTTGTGACGTCATCATAATGAATGAGCAAGCCCGGTATGTAGTGTAGCCCTGGTTATATACGGCCGGTTCATGACTTTTAATACGTCACATGGAGTGGATCGAGGCTAACGAAAAAGAAAGGCTACCGCGGTGTTTTACGCGTATCTTTTTTTACAGACCGCCGGAGTCACGTGATGCTCGAATGCGCCAATGCAGGTGTACGAAAAGAGCATCACGTCACTCTAGCGGTCTGTAAAAAAGATAAGTGGAATGCACCGCGGTAGCCTGTCTTTATCGTTAGCCTCGGAGTGGATAATCTTTACACGACGATTGGCACAAAACGATGGGCACGAAGCTTTGTATCAATCGCCGGGGAAAAGTGATTCCCTTCGTGTGACGTTTTAAACTTCATGAACCGGCCGTGTATAACGTAGGTCGCGGTGAGACTAACTAGACATTATGAGAGTGGTGACATACGGGGTATAAAATTCCATTGATTGAGATGATTTTGGACAAATCGAATCACCAAGTCATCTTGGCAAGTGTCTTTAACACACCATTGTTGCCAAGCTAATGTTCGTTGACTTGTCTGAATAGCGTTTGTAAGAAGCATGCCAACTTCGACAAGCAAGTGTTTGTTTACGTCATGTTCCTTCATTGAACTGCATAAAGTGCTCATGTGTATAACGATACCATTCACTGTATTAGTGATTATTTTAGTATTTACTCATTTAGATTATTAAAATAAAATTTCTTGTATTTAAAGCCATTCTTCTCGCTAAAAAATTGACTTATCTAATTTCTTTTATTTTTATTTGCGTAAACGATGCTAGAAGAGCTGATACTAAAAGTATTGCTTTATGACCCGATAACGTCAACATTTTATTTTCTTTTTATAAGATGTTTTGAATAATTTAATATAATTTGGGATCTGTATTTATCAGCTATTTGATTGAATTTTGCTTGAAGATTGTTAAAACGTGTTATACAAGATGAGAAATAGAGGCTTATTTTGAAAATTCTAATGTATAGCTATTTCATTTATACTCCTGTAAATTCCTCTTTAGTAGCAAATTATAATTTCAAAGGGGCACACAGATCTTGAATTATTATAGTCTGATTAATTAAATTGTTAGGCCTAAAAAATGAAGTTTATTCATTTAGTATACAAATACTCAATATCCACCCATTAAGCATGTACAAGAAATTGCAAACGTTTTACAGTATTCGCTAAAATATTTCGTATCGGTATATATCTTTTAATCTTAACACCACATCTTCAATCGCGACCTGCGTTATACCAAGGCAACACTAGATACCGGGCTTGCTCATTCACTCTCAAAACGTCACAAATGGTGGCTGACCGCGACCAGCGATTGGTCCAAAGCAATGCGCCCATCGTTTTGTGCCAATCGCTGTATGTCTTCAAGGCAACACTAGATACCGGGCTTGCTCATTCACTCTCAAAACGTCACAAATGGTGGCTGACCGCGACCAGCGATTGGTCCAAAGCAATGCGCCCATCGTTTTGTGCCAATCGCTGTATGTCTTTCCTCCTAGTCAGCCACCTTTTGTGACGTCATCATAATGAATGAGCAAGCCCGGTATGTAGTGTAGCCCTGATGTCTTTCCTCCTAGTCAGCCACCTTTTGTGACGTCATCATAATGAATGAGCAAGCCCGGTATGTAGTGTAGCCCTGGTTATACCAAGGCAACACTAGATACCGGGCTTGCTCATTCACTCTCAAAACGTCACAAATGGTGGCTGACCGCGACCAGCGATTGGTCCAAAGCAATGCGCCCATCGTTTTGTGCCAATCGCTGTATGTCTTTCCTCCTAGTCAGCCACCTTTTGTGACGTCATCATAATGAATGAGCAAGCCCGGTATGTAGTGTAGCCCTGGTTATACACGGCCGGTGCATGACGTTTAAAACGTCACATGAAGTGGATCATTTTTACATGGTGATTGGTGCAAAGTGCCGCACCCACCGTTTTGCACCAATCACTGTGTAAAAATGATCCACTCCATGTGACGTTTTAAACGTGATGCACCGGCCATATATAACGCAGGTCGCGCTTCAATACGATGGAAACGCAAATCAACATCAAGTAACTCTCATATTCATCACGAAATGAGTAAAGCTCTTTTACAGATGTTTTATTGTCGTCGAATATCGCCAGTTTTTGTCTACCCTACCAAGTATTGGGTTGACATAGTTTTGACAGTCGTTACTCATTTTCGTCAGCGAATATTGCCAGGTTCTGGAAGATTGTCAAGCTCCGGACTGCCATAGATTGGACAAACATGTCTGTCTAAGGACAGTCTGAGCATCGTATGTCATCACTCTCCTATTATAGCTCCCTAAGTGAGACAAACTAACAAGCATTAGCTTGGCGATAATGGCAGACTCGCCAAGGAGCTTGGCGATTCGCTTTTGTCCAGAATCGTCTCAACCAATCAAATTTTACATCCCGTATGTTGCCACTCTAATATGGATTCACTCTAAGTAGACGCTGTACTCTAAAAATGGTGGAACTAGTGTTGCCAACTGTTTAAAAAAAGGTCAAACGTAGACTGCCTCTACACGAGAGTGGCGGCATACGATGCTCAGACTGTACTTAGACAGACACATTTTTCCAAACTATGGTAAACCTACATACCAGAACTAGGCGATATTCACCTGGACGAGTTCGATTAGATGAGTGAGATTAGGGTGCCTCCATATGAGACTGGTGACAAAGGGCACTTTCTCAGGCTATGCACAGAGAGATGTTTTTGTCGAAACTATCACAAGCCTACATTCCAGAACTTGGCGATACTCACCTGGACGAGTTCGATTAGACTAGTCGGACAAGTTAACATACATTAGCTTGACCATGATGGCCGGCTCGTTTTTGTCCAAATTCATCTCGGCCAATAAAATTTTGTTTTCCGTATGTCGCCACTCTCTTATAACGGCATCCTATGGACCTAAACACACAAGTAAGGTTCCTACAATCTGGGCCACAGATTAAATATTACATACAGATAGGACACTTCCATAAGCTCAATGGTAACCGAATCACAACTTCAGAGCCCCTAGTGACAACAGTCGCAAACATTCCGAGCGTGTCGCTACAGGTAGGTATTACCAGGGCTACACTACATACCGGGCTTGCTCATTCATTATGATGACGTCACAAAAGGTGGCTGACTAGGAGGAAAGACATACAGCGATTGGCACAAAACGATGGGCGCATTGCTTTGGACCAATCGCTGGTCGCGGTCAGCCACCATTTGTGACGTTTTGAGAGTGAATGAGCAAGCCCGGTATCTAGTGTTGCCTTGGTATTACTTATCTTATTTGTATAGTATCTATCTATCTTTTTATTTTATATATAAATGCGTCGCCGCAGTTTGTTATGATGTTTGTTATTGCTTAAAACATAACACATATTTTATTTTATCATACAAATTCCTTACAGATTTACACCTTTTTCTTCATAATTTAAACTGAGAAACTTTCAAATATTTAAATGACTTCATACTTGTAAAATTTGTTTATGTTATCGTAATACTTATGAAAAGTATGTAAAACCACTTTTATATTTCTTAACGATGTATATGTGGTTATTTAAAAAATAAATAAATATAGCATATTTAGAAATACTATTTAGTATTAAAATTTAAACAAATCAATATTAAACAACGTTATTTTAATACTTTTTAAAATACATTTTATTTATAAATTCCATCTAGAGAAATATTTTAAACAGCGTTATTTAATACAATTTTAAATATTTTTTATTTAAAAAGTAATAAATATATTCCATTTAGTACCACATTTTAAACAACGTAAACGCACACGATTGTGCTTGACAAAATACCATATTTTTTTACATTTTGCAATAATTAATTGCAAAGAAAACAGCCCTGAAAAGAGCACTTGGAAATATAAATTAATTATATTCAAGAAAAATAGCTCTGAAAAGAACTTTTGCGAAAATGAAATACTAAAATAGCTGTCGTGTCGATATTAAATAAACACAACTGCCAACAGGTACATGTGACCGTGACAATCTGACAGTTTATAGATCGCGCGCGTGTGTGTTAGTTCTTGACTGTTCTCAGTAGTGGCGCTTGTATCGCGCCGGTTCTGGTTTTCGCTCCGCTGTGACTATATTTAATCTGTGATCTGGCCTGACTCACGCCGCCATTTAATTGGACGTAGGAGAAGAACGACGCCACGTGGGCAACAATCGCCGATTGGTCTAAGTAGGTAACAAAATGCTTGGTGATTCAGCCTGTATTATAGTATCCTACATACAATTGTTTCGCGGTGGACATCACGTGACCATACTTAGATTTCTGCCCTTTTACATCTTTAAATATGCTTTGCTTAAAATAAGAGGTGTTTGATAATATTGCATTGAAATATTTTAAGGTAATTTAATTTTTTAATTAAGGTAATTTAATATTTTAAGGTAACCCTTTAATGTAAAATTTGAAGCACATTTTATTGTATTTAAGAGTATTTTATTTTATTAATAGAAATATATCTAATTGTTATTAATATCAAAATTAACTTTTATTAAAATCTTCCATGAGTAACATTTAAAATCAAAAAGTAGGAAAAAAATTCTGAAATAGAATATTTAAGAAAGTATTTTATTTTAAAATTAAAAATAAGTCATTAATTATTATTATCATCAAAATTTACTTTTATTAAAAATATTCCGTTTATCATAAAAAATATAAAGCAACTGATAAAATAATTTTAAATAAAAAAAGTTTGAAATAGAATATTTCACCGATAAAACATTTATAAATAAAAAAGTAAAAAAAAAAAAACCTGAAATAGAGTATTTTAAAAAATAAATTTTTTTTAAATAAACCCCTAGAAGAAAAGTTGGGAATAAAAAGAAGATGCGGGATTCGAACTCATGTTATCTAGACTCAAATGTATCGCTCTAACGATTCAACCTCAAGCACATAGTTGTTCAGCAACAAAAAATTAAAATACTTAGGCAAATCTGTGATCCGAAGGCAGGCGGGTATCTAAGCATGGTTACAGCGCTTAGAATAAATAGTGTGGAAACCGGCTACTAGTAAAAATTGAATCCGATAAATGCACAACGATGTTGAAAAATAAGAGGTAGATCTCAGTGACATCTGCTAGCTCTTTTAAACGTAAACATTGTATTAGAATTAAATTGAGAAAACGTTTCGGCCGGTTGTAAGTATTTTAAATACTTAAATTATATTAAAAAAAATCCTTAAAGGCGTTCATTACCGGCCCATTTACTCCATATTATGTTCATCGACCCTTACTTTGATATATACACCAGATTAATAAGAATCTGCTATGAATGGATAAAATTTGGTTATTTTTTTTTATTTCCCTGACAGTAAAAATGCAAATAGGAAAGATATTTTTTGCAAAACTTACTCACACAAATGAAAAAAAAATAAATGAATGTTTTTTTTTTATCTGTATTACAGCAGATTTTAAAATGTTTTTTATGGTGTTGTAACTGTTCAAAATATCTCTAACAACCACTCGAGTGGTTGATTCAAACTTTATATTTTACATATAAACTAGCATAATTATCATAAGACTATACTTGAGTAAACAAAGCCCTGTCATTTAAATGTACAAATAATTAAAATGCACGAAAATATTTCACAAACATATAAAGCTAACAAAACTTTATCAAATCAATAAACTAATTGTTATGATGTTATTTTAATATTGAAAATTGCATCTTTCATTTTTTTGGCCCTCCTTTTTCATTAAAGTAATTTAACACATATCTTTCAATTTTCTCTATGTGCAATTATAAATAATACTAAAATGCAACTTTTAAAACGTATTCAAAAGTAGCATTTGTTTGTTAAATTACAAGTAATATTAATAATAATTAATTTGCAATATCATGTATGTATACAGCGGAACTAATTCATATGTGTACGTGCATTAGTGATTCAGAAATTTCTTTGAATACAAATTTCATTATTTTTGCCTTCTTTTTCTTCTGTTTTTGAGTAATAGGCTAAAGCTGTCCGGATTTTTATTTTCACATTTTTGCAAAAACAAATCCTTTCTCTGTTTCATTATTCAAGCGATTTAGCGAAGATATATAGCTCTCCTCTTAGAAGATATTCTGCAACTTATTTTATGTCATTGCTTTATTATCAACTTATAACTTCGAAATACATATGATATTTACTAAATTTTTGCAATATAATGTTTACGTTGAAAAGAACTAGCAGATGTCGCTGCGATCACCCTATTATCGTACAGCATCGTTGCACATTTATAGGCTACAATTTTTTCGCACTTTTTAAAGCTTTACTGGGATAGCCGGTTTCCACACTATGTATTCTAGGCGCTGTGGCATGGTCACGTCGTGTGAGCTGCGATATATTAGTATATTCGCGACCAGAGTGGCGACATACGGAATTTGAAATTTGATTGGTTGAGACGATTCTGGACAACAGGGAATCCCAAGCATTCTTGTGAAGCCTGCCATTATTGCCAAACTAATGCTTGTTAATTTGTCTCACTTAATTTGCCAAAATATGAGAGTGGCGACATACGAGGCTCAGACTGTCCTTAGACAGACGTGTTTGTTCAAACTATGGCACCCCGGAGCTTGACAGTCTTCCAGAACCTGGCAATACTCACTGGTGAGTGACGACTGTCAAAACTACGGCAACACAATACAGTGCGCGAAATAATTATGGCCTTTTTGCTATTTTTAGCAAATATATAGTTGCAGTTTAATAAACACATATGGGATATAAAACATTATACTCTACATTATGTGCAATGAACATTCAAATCTCGTTTCTTCAAAAAATAGACATACAAAGTTTGTACATGTTTAAATGATACATAAATTGCGAAATAATTATGGCCTCTTTAAGCTTAATGCCCCTACAATAATTGTTGACTCAAGAAATCTTTAATATTTGTTCCACCTGCCTTTAGCCAGGGCTACACTACATACCGGGCTTGCTCATTCATTATGATGACGTCACAAAAGGTGGCTGACTAGGAGGAAAGACATACAGCGATTGGCACAAAACGATGGGCGCATTGCTTTGGACCAATCGCTGGTCGCGGTCAGCCACCATTTGTGACGTTTTGAGAGTGAATGAGCAAGCCCGGTATCTAGTGTTGCCTTGCTTTAGCATTATGGCAATATTTCATTTAAGTCTTGAATATATTTATATCAATAGAGTTCTATGCTTCAAGAATAGCTGTTTTCAAATTATCTTTACACATAAAATGTCGGCCATTTCCATAAACTTTTCTAGCCATTATATACCAAACATTCTCTATTATATTCAAATCAGGCGATTTGGTTGACTAAGGTTTTAGCAGTTTAATTTTTTTCCGACTTGAACCACATTTGGATGTTTTTGCAGTTGATCTGCTGAAACAAACCATTTCGAGGAAACTGTTTACTTAGTGTGTTCAGGTAATCAGAACTGTCTATTTTTCCATATAGGAATTCAATATTGCTTTTCTTTTTCCATCTTATTGCGCCCCATATCATGATCGAACCCCCTCCTTATTTTCTAGTGGAAAACACTGAAGGATCGTTTTAATTATCCTTGCAATAGGTATGCATACCATCTGGACATTCCAGATTAAACTTTTTCTCATCAGAAAAAATAACATTTCGCCATTCAGTGCTCGAACTCATATGGCTGCGAGCGAATACTTTCCTATTAGTTTTATGAATTGAACACAGCATCGATTTTTTCTTGAGTTTCCTCGATATAAGTCCAAATTTATTCAGCAACTGTTGTGTTCAACAAGCAGTAACTGGCATATTTAATTCATCTCGTAATTGTCGAGCTGTTACAATTTTAATTTATGTTTTGTGCCTCAAAAGACGGACTTCCTTATTTGTACCTGAGGGTAGTCTGTCAGTGCTCTTCTTCTTTCCATACCCTGATGGATCTTGAACGCCTTTTGGACTTCTGTCAATAGCTAGGTCAATATCTGAAGGATTCATATTCGTTTGTGCTCTTAAAACATCGATTTTACCCGGTTCAACATCACAAAGTCGGAAGCCAGGTGGCATATTAATTATTTTTTTTTAATCTACTACTTTAAACAAACTATTTAGTTAATTTTCTATTTAAACTGTAGTTACAAATTAAAGCAGAAATGTTTCTGCTAAACGACATGCAAACAGATGAACTTTCGATTGAGTAAGGCCATAATTTCTTCGCTTCTGAAATCCAGATTTCACTGGTAAGCTTTCACAGCGCATGCCCACGTACTTCTACAATCACCAATGAGTGCCTGTTTACTTTGAATGTTGCAACGGAGGAAATGGCAAATGTTTTTTTTTTCATCGTTATAATATATCAGCTAAAATTATGAGATGCCATAATTATTTCGCGCACTGCATTTTGTAGCGTAGAAAAAAATTGGCGATATTCGCCTACAAAAATACCCTGTAAAAGAGCTATACTCATTTCATGATGAATATGAGAGTTAGTTGGTGTTGATTTGCGTTTTAATAGTGTTGAACCGCGACCTACTTTATAAACGGCCGATGCATGACGTTTAAAACGTCACATGGAGCGCGACCTGCGTTATACACGGCCGATGCAAGACGTTTAAAACGTCACATGAAGTGGATCATTTTTACATGGTGATTGGTGCAAAGTGCCGCACCCACCGTTTTGCACCAATCACTGTGTAAAAATGATCCACTCCATGTGACGTTTTAAACGTCATGCACCGGCCATGTATAACGCAGGTCGCGCATGGAGTGGATCATTTATACACGGCACTTGGTGCAAAACGGTAGGCGCGCCGCTTTGCACCAATCGCCGTGTATAAATGATCCACTCCATGTGACGTTTTAAACGTCATGCACTGGCTGTGTATAACGTAGGTCCCGGTTGAACCGCGACCTACGGTATACACGGCCGGTGCATGACGTTTAAAACATCACATGAAGTGGATCATTTTTGCGCAACGATTGGTGCAAAGCGGCGTGCCTACCGTTTTGCACCAATCGCCGTGAAAAAGTTATCCACTTCATGTGATGTTTTAAACGTCATGCACCGGCCGTGTATAACGTAGGTCGCGGTTCAACCGGGACCTACGTTATACCATAGATTAAATATATTACACCAGATAGGACACTTCCATAAGCTCAATGGTAACCGAATCGCAACTTCAGAGTCCCTAGTGACAACAGTCGCAAACGTTCCGGGCGTGTCGCCACAGGTAGGTATTGCCTATCTTATTTGTTTAGTATCTATCTTTTTTTTTCTGCTGTATCGGCCGAGGCTAACGAAAAAGACAGGCTACCGCGGTGCATTCCACTTATCTTTTTTACAGACCGCTAGAGTGACGTGATACACTTTTCGTACACCTGCATTGGTGGATTCGAGCATCACATGACTCCGGAGGTCTGTAAAAAAAGATATCCGTAAAGCACCGCGGTAGCCTTTCTTTTTCGTTAGCCTCGGTATCGGCGATGTTTGTTATAATTTAAATATCAAACGTATTTTATTTTATCATACAAATACTAGAAACAAAGCAAATAAGTTAACTAAGCAAATGACTAAGCAGATAAGTTAAATACTATCAAAAAGCTGTCGATAAAATAAACAAAATTGTCAACAGGTGCATGTGATAGTGACAATACAAAAGTTTATAGATCCCGCGCGTGTGTGTTTGTTTCAGACTGTGCTCAGTAGCGGCGCTAGCATCGCGCTGGTTTGGGTTTTCGCTCTACTGTCGTATCTGGATGTATATTTAATCTGTGCGTTATACCAGGGCTACACTACATACCGGGCTTGCTCATTCATTATGATGACGTCACAAAAGGTGGCTGACTAGGAGGAAAGACATACAGCGATTGGCACAAAACGATGGGCGCATTGCTTTGGACCAATCGCTGGTCGCGGTCAGCCACCATTTGTGACGTTTTGAGAGTGAATGAGCAAGCCCGGTATCTAGTGTTGCCTTGGTACCATACCAAGGCAACACTAGATACCGGGCTTGCTCATTCACTCTCAAAACGTCACAAATGGTGGCTGACCGCGACCAGCGATTGGTCCAAAGCAATGCGCCCATCGTTTTGTGCCAATCGCTGTATGTCTTTCCTCCTAGTCAGCCACCTTTTGTGACGTCATCATAATGAATGAGCAAGCCCGGTATGTAGTGTAGCCCTGGTTATACACAGCCAGTGCATGACGCGAGGCTAACGAAAGAGACAGGCTACCGCGGTGCATTCCACTTATCTTTTTTTACAGACCGCTAGAGTGACGTGATGCTCTTTCCGTACACCTGCATTGGTGGATTCGAGCATCACGTGACTCTCGCGGTCTGTAAAAAAAGATACGCGTAAAGCACCGCGGTAGCCTTTCTTTTTCGTTAGCCTCGTGCATGACGTTTAAAACGTCACATGAAGTGGATCATTTTTAAAAGACGATTGGTGCAAATCGGCGCGCCCACCGTTTTGCACCAATCACCGTGTAAAAATGATCCAGTCCATGTGACGTTTTAAACGTCATGCACCGGCCGTGTATAACGTAGGTCGTGGTTGAACCACGACCTACGTTATACACGGCCAGTTCATGACTTTTAAAACGTCACACGGAGTTCTTAATCTTTGCACGGCGATTGGTACAAAACGATGGGCGCGACGCTTTGTACCAATCGCCGTGTAAATATGATCCAAACAGTGTGACGATTTAGACGTCATGAACTGGCCGTCCTACCTTATACAAGGCTACACGTAGATCCTACACTGTTAAAAATATCGCGAAAACTTACCTCTGTTTTTAAAGGCTATCCATTTTCTGACCAATGAGAATGCTACCTAAACGCTCTTGGAGCGTTCTCATTGGTCAGAAAATAGATAGCCTTTAAAAAGAGAGGTCATTTTTCACGATATTTTTAACAGTGTACGTATATCCACTCCTTGTGACTTTTAAAATGCCATCGTTTTGCGCCAATCGCCGTGTAAAGATTATCCACCCCATGTGCGTTTAAAAATTCATAAACATTCCGTGTTTAACGTAGGTCGCGGTTGTACATGTGGTGTTAAGATTAAAAGATGTACGCCGACACAAAATAATTTAGCGAATAGTGTTAAAATTTCGTGTTTAATATTGTATGCAATTTCTTGTATGCTTAATGGATGGATATTCTTTATTTGTATTGTGAATAAATGAACTTTATTTCTTAGTCATAAGAATTTAATTAATCAGTCTATAATAATTTGAAATGTCTGTTCCCGTTTTAAATAAAATGTTTCTATTAAATATGAATTTACGGGACTATAACTGAAATAGGACTCATTGGAATTTGCTAAATAATCCTCTATTCCGCATCTTTTATAACATATTTTAACAGTTTCAAACAAACATCAATGAGGCAGCCAGTAAATATAGATCCTAATTTATATAAAATTAATCAAAATATCTTCTCTTTCCACCAGTCAATTTTTTTTAACGGGAAGAATGTCTTTAAATACAGTAAATTGTATTTTAATACTCTAAATGAAGAGCACTGCATGCTGTCAGGGCAACACTAGATACCGGGCTTGCTCTTTCATTATCATGACGTCACAAAGGGTGGCTGGCCGCGACGAAATACATACAGCGATTGGCACAAAACGATGGGCACGTCCCTTTGTACCAATCGCTGGTCGCGAGCAGCCACTATTTGTGACGTCATGAGAAGGAATGAGCAATCCCGGTATCTAGTCTTGCCCTGATGCTGTTCAATGAAGAAATATGATTGAAACGAACACTTGGTTGGCGATGTTGGCATGTTTCTTATAAATGCTATTGACACAAGTCAACAAGCATTAGCTTGGTTACAGCGCCTAGAATACATAGTGTGGAAACCGGCTATCCAAGTAATGCTTTAAAAATGCTAAAAAATTGTAGCCGATAAATGTGCAACGATGCTCTATTATAATAGTGCGATCGCAGTGACATCTGTGAGTTCTTTTCAACGTAAACGTTATAATGCAAAAATTTAGTAAATATCATATGTATTTTGAACAGTTATTAGTTGATAATTAAGCAATGACATAAAAGAAGTTGCAGAATATCTTTTAAGAGGATAACTATATATTACCATTGTTAAATTGGTTCAGTAATAAATGTAAACTAGTTGTTGGGGGGGGGGGAGAGCACCGTAATATTTACCCATCATGGATATGCATAATATAAAATATGAAAATAAAACGTGTGTAAACTATTTATAAAATGCATTGCAATTCAAATAAAATCGTGGCTTGATGACGTCATAAACTTTAAATGCTCTATAACTCCAAAATTAATAATCATATTAACTAACGGTTTACTGCGACGGATGAAGCGTCTCATTTCCAATTAAAATATATCTTTGAATTGAAATTTGAATGAAATACATGGTCATGAAAAATCGAAGAGCTTGGAAAATGTAATTACAAATATCTCGGCAACTAATTATCCGATCGACTTCATTCTTGATGCAAAATGTATGTATTTTTATTGTCTTTTATATTCCTTCCTTAAAATAACCAATTTCGAAAATTTTTATATAACTTTTATCAGAACGAATATTTTGAGAGTCCGAAGAAATAGTTCCGGATAATCGAGGTTACTGAAATTCAATAAGCTTCTTCCCATTATTACATACTAAGTTCATACCAAATTTCAAGTCTCTATCTCAATTTTTTTGGGAGATAGAGCGTTTACAGACACACACACAGACAGACGGATGGCAATTTTTTTTTCTAAAAATATGTTTTTCGGAATCTCCAGTGTCTGAAACATGTAAATCCGTCAAAAATTTTTTTTCGATTTTCAAAACGATCACAAGATTTACCCTATACTACGTATGATGGGTAAGTAAAAAGGATTTGTTTTTGCAAAAATGTGAAAATGAAAATCCGGACAGTTTTAACCTATTACTCAAAAAAAAAAGATAAGAAAATTTTTATTCAAAGAAATTTCTGCATCACTAATGCACTTACACATATGAATTAGTTCCGCTGTATACATACATATTACTGCAAATTGATTATTATTAATATTACATGTAATTTATCAAATAAATGCTAATCTTCAATGTATTTGAAAAGTTGCCTTGAAAAAGAGCTAGCAGATGTCGCTGCGATCGATCTCTTGTTGTTCAGCATCATTTTACATTTATCGGATTCAATTTTTTTAATTTTTTTTTTTTAGCCTTTTTCCATACTATTTATTCTAGGCGCTGTAGCTTGGTGACAATGTAGGCTTACTAAGACGCCTTGGTGATTCAGTTTTGTTCAAAATCATTTCAACCAGTCAAATTTTATACCCTGTTTGTCATCACTCTCATATCTAAGCACTCTAGTTTCAATCATATAATCAAACGTCCAGGCGAGTATCGACAAGTTCTGGAATGTAAATTTGCTATAGTTTGGACAAAAACTTCTGTCTAAACACAGTTTGAGCATGCGCCCTGTGCGTATGTCGTCACTCTTTAATAGAGGCACCCTACTCATCCTGTGTTTGGAACCCCAAATGTCGTTTTACAATATTTCCATAAAATAACAATAGTTTTCTTAAGTTTCGATACAGTGAAATTTGCCTGGATCTAGAACAATATGTTAAGAAATTCTGTCTGTAAATTGAATTTTTGTCAAAATATTTTCTGTTAACGCTTATTTTTCATTCAGTGTTAACTGAAATCAAGGAACATTCTTTGTTTGTTTTAAAAGGAGTGTAGTGTAGCATTCTGTTCGCAGAGATTTTTTTCCTACTGATTAATAATAATTCTTTAAAAGAATCGTTATGGCTGGCGTTTCTGGTAAACAGCCTGGGAAGAAGTTAATTAAAAAGTCTGCGAAAGAAGTGTCCAATAAAAAGAAAACAAGGAAGACTAAGCGTCAGGATGATTTTAGGTGGTTATTTTGCTTAACTTTTTAAACTGTTTAATTGGAAAATTTTATGTATGTGTCATGATATTATTTCTCGTAGTAACTTTGATAATAACATTGTTTTCCTCGTTTCATGCAACTGATACGCGAAGAGCAATAACTTATGTTATTACTCTAAATTAAAAAAAATATATTCATTTCGCATTAGTATAGATTGTAAGCATGTTATATATAATCTGCTAGGGACATATATTGGCAGAGTTGTTAACTACCGATTTTTATCCCAATGAAATTAACACTTTTTAAACCAAAAAATGTAATAAAACGCCTTTTTTTTATGGAACTTTGATGTAATTTATTAAAAGAATTTCTGGTTCAAAATATGTTTGTTTGATCTGAACCCCCCCCCCCCCCCCCCCAGAAATTTCAAACCATGTATTGGTTACTTTCAGTTGTATAAATAAGGATATATAGAAAAATACCTTGAACAATTTTGTATTATCTTTCTCAAATTTATAGGACAGATAACGTTGTGTTGTAAAATCTTTAACATGAA
This sequence comes from Maratus michaelseni, assembly GCA_963931845.1. Taxonomy (NCBI): domain Eukaryota; kingdom Metazoa; phylum Arthropoda; class Arachnida; order Araneae; family Salticidae; genus Maratus; species Maratus michaelseni. The sequence goes on along the minus strand of OZ007599.1, from coordinate 146,138,812 downwards.
ATTGTTATTCAAGAGATGTATAACATATTATATACCAAAGATAACATCAGTTGATTCAAGTTTATTCCTATGTAGAAGCAAAAATCGGCTGAACACAGGGGTGTTAAACAAAGTTTTGTGGCATGAATCTATTTTATGATGATGAATCAATTTGTTTAGTTAATCAAATTAGTCTCAAATTTATTTTAAATGTAATACAACTATAATTTAGAAGTTTCAGATCTTAAGATTTTAAACTCTGCCCATCATTGAAAGAAACTACGTTTAAGGTAGAATTTGTAAATATTCCATTACTGAGTATGTAGTTTTGCAAATCTTCATTTTAAAGTGATTTAGTTTATTCAAAATGTTTTCTTAAATAATCTGTTAAGAAAATTTAAGTACATATGATATAACAAACTAAAGGTTTGAGATATATTGGAAATTGTTTTTGTCATATTTCATATTATTCCTTAAAGTAATTTGATTGGGAGTTTATTACTTTATTTTTTTTCGTTCTGCTCTCAAAGCTGGCAGACGGGAGGTGCTGGGTTCAAACCCTTGTCGCGCTCGTCGACCTAACTGTTCGGAGTTTTCCGTGGTTTTCTTCTAACCTTGCCGCAAATACTGGTTAGGATCCCTTAGAAAAAGACTCCCACGGAGGGCACTCCCCCTCCCCCCAAGGGCCTATATCCCTCGAGTTGATAATCGGCCGTCATCAACCAACCAACCATTTTATTTTTTCAGAAGTAAGCACTTCGTTGAGTAGTATGGTGATATGTAGTGAAACATATTCGTTCTATAAATTAAGATTATTTCTATGTTTTAAAACATTAAGATTTTATGTTTGATTATAGGATTTTTGTTAACTAATAATTGTTAAAATGTACAATGTTTAATTGTTAAAATGTACAATGTTTACCGTATATGCAAATTATATAGTTAGCCTGCTTTGTCAAATATTTCACTTTTTAAGCAATGAAATTAAAATCAAACGAATCTATGCATTATGAATCGATAGCTTCTGGTTAAAAATATCTAGTATTGTGAACTGATCCATCCAGGGTCCGATTAACCTCTGAAATTAGGGAAAACACCCTATCATTTCAGAGCCCTTATTTTTTGGAGTTTTTTTTTTAAATTCCACATACATGAATGGTTATCATATATTATTCCCAGGATTGACTTACATGAGTTTACATAGGGTAGATGTGCCAGTAATGGACCGCCTTCAACATTTTTGGTTTATAAAAAAATAAACAAATTCAGCTTTTTTTATTTCATTAATATGTTTTCATTAAATTCCAGTTTTAAATACAATCATAATATCAATTATCTATTACTTTTTGTGGGGTGTCCATTACTGGAATTTAGGGCGTTTTGATTTATTTCTGTTATTTACAATTAAATTTAGATTCACATTGGGAAATATGACTATGAGCAGGGTTAAATATTGTTGGTAGATTAATATAATATTAAATGTGGAATATAACAATTATAACTATTAATTAAAAAATTTTAAAGAAATTTCTTAAGGGTGTCCATTACTGGCACATCTACCCTATATTTAATTAACTACGGTGATCAAACGTCCCAAAGTTTTTATTTAAACACTTGTTGCTTTTTAAGACTGATTAATTATCCGTGGCGTTTTCTTTAAATGCTTAAAAAGTTATATTCTTTAAAGTTATGCGAGATTTAAAAACCATCCCGTTATAAAATTTGATCACCCTACATTAAACTGTTTTTTCAAATGTTCCCTGTATATACTTTACATATTGTTCAGTTATCCGCGTAGTTTCTAACCAGCCCTTCAGGATGACATAAGATTGATTAACACCCTACTGATCACATTCAGATCTCACAATTAAATAAGTAATGTAGATGTACTCTTGCATTAGGCAAGCTTTAACCTAAAAAATGCAATGTAAAAAAATTAATAAAACAAGTTAAAAATTGTACGTCAAACGTGAAAAATGAGGTGGGTTCGTACTATAGCTAGTTATATAAATATTCAGATCTTGATGATTTTTAATTCTGTGAAATTAATTATATCGTCTGCAGATTAATTTCTGTCATAAAATAAGTATCTCGGTCGCTTGACTATTAAACCTCGGAAGCTCCTATAACAAGAAAAAATATTAAAAAAAAATATTCAAATTTCTTAATAAATGTTTTTATTAACATCTTCTAAAGTTTTGATTCGATTTTCATAAAATTTGAAATGTCTCGACAAAATACTGCAACGATAATATATCTTAAATTTCTAACCATTCGGTTGGGTAGTTTTTGCGTTATGTGCGGACGAACGGACAGACAGACAGACGGACGGACCAGACGACGACAATATGTGCTACGTATTTATATAATTACGAACGCACCTAATAAAAATGGGAATTAGAGCCCATTTTACAGTAATTTTTGGTGGCCTCTGACAGAAAATAATTATAAATCTAATAAAAACCAAACTAAATCCGCCCTTATTTTTTCATTTTTACTGAGACTTTCATTTCACTGCCGGGTACAAAAAGGGAGGGGGAAGGGGGGCCCATGCAGCCCCCCTCAAAGCCCTGGGGTATGCCAATGGTTTGAGCTCCCTACTATACATCCATTCTTGCGCATCAAATTAATAGAAAATCTGTATAACAAAAATTAAGTGCAAAAAGTAAATTATCCTTATCAAATATTTGGTCTGCTATCATTTGCATTATAAAACCTCTTTTAATATTCTATGCATCTATTTAAGCAGATTTTATTTATACCTAGGGAGATTTTACGCCCTTCCTCAATTACAGTCTATTTTAACACTATTTTCATTTGAAATGGCTTTCTGACATTATTTTTTCTCGAGATATGCGATAAATATCCAATTGGGGGGGGGGGGGGGGGGAGTTAAGGTTTGGGAATTGTCTCGGATGGTACAAATGCTTACGCGTTCTGTATGAAAGCCATTTTTTCATATTTTTTTTTATGAGTGCTTACAAGGAAAGTCTTTCAACGTGAAATTCTCAATCTCGTTCAAAATTTTACTGGCATAAGAACCTAAATGTAGCCACAACCTAAAAATTAGCTGGTAGGGAACTGGAAGGTCACAATTTTATTTTAAAACTGTGCCAGATTTCCATAAATGATGCTTTATTGTGCATTGGAGTTTTTTTGTCTTAACCCTTAACTGCTGTTCGCGGTCTCTCCGACCGCTGCTTTTTTCATTTTTCACAGTTTATATTGTAAATTTCAGTTTAACTCTAGGTACTGTGAAATTTTGTTTCGTTTAGAGCAGTAGTACTATCGCTGGATACTTTCAATAGGTGAATTTTAGTTAAATAGTCCTGTACATAAGGTTTAGTATAGAAACAGTATTCTATGAATCGAGCCTTTTATTTATATTTCGTTCACATCGTCTCTGAGACCGCTCACAGTAGGTATGCGACAATTTTTGTCACAGCAGTTAAGGCTGAAACTATAATGATTTTAAAGAATAAGATCGTTGACTATGTACAGACGTTTTATTTTGCAGTATTTATTAGTTGGTAGAATAAGAAAAACCTTTAGGAAAGTAAAAAGAGGCTTTTGCTTTCCTTCGGATATTTAGTGACAGAAATTGTCGCATGACTATTGCGAGCGATCTCCGAGAGCGCTCGATCGAAAGGTAAATAAAAGGCTTGATTTATTCATGTGGTATTGTTTTTCAGTACTAAACTTTTTGTACAGAACTATTATATTGCAAATTCACGTATTCAATAGTACTAGGACTGCAAACGAAACAAAATTTCACTAGTATCTATAGTTAGACAGGAAATTACAAGGTAAACTGTGAAAAAAAAAACAGCTGTTTGTGAGATCACTAACAGTAGTTAAGGGTTACGGTCATTTATTTTTGTCATTTATTAAAAAAAATACATGAAAACTCGCGCTTTTACGGAATTTTTATTAATTTTCTGATTCCCCACTCTAAAAAAATGTCAGAAGCAACTCATAAGATTTGCAATTTCCTGGAAAGCATTTGACGCGCATCTATAGTTTGGATTTTAATTGTAGCTTGCATTCTAATGTATAGCTTTGTCAAAAATGCTAAATTTCTTATAGATTTTTATCAGGTTAAAAGCATACGCATTCTAACGTATTGTCTGTAAGCAATATGCATGTGTTTGTCGGGAAAGCGTTGGTCTTGTGGATTACGTCAAATTTTCTGTACTCTGAGACATTCGTCTACGCAAAGGTTAATGCAGGAGAAAACTGCCCCCTCTAAAGCTTAAAAAAAAGATACTGAAAGAATGTAAATATAAAAAGCTGATTTCGATTGAACAGATTGATGCACAATTACAATTTTATTGCATGGCAGTTTTAGTTCTTCCTTATATTTCATTGCAAGTGTAAAAAGTAATTTTATTTTAGTTTCACCCTTTCCGTTCACTAGCACTTCTTGCCATAACCATTGAAAGTTTTCAGTTTTCTGAATATTAAAAATAAAAAATGAAAAGCTTGTAGCCGGTTTTTATTTGGAGGGGGAAGGGAGTGGTCTGTTAAGTTGTTCATTACCTTTTTTTTTCAAATTAAAACATATCGGATAGACCTTTTCCTACTTGTGTTGGGAGAGGACATTGAATTCGTCCACTCTTGTTGTTTCCATGCACTTAAAAATACATTACTCAAGTTATGTCTAAATAACGGACGTTTTTCTTAAACATTGATTCCTTTTTGAATAATTTATATCTTGCTAACTTATCATTCGGAATAGGTGAAAATTTGCGTTTATCGGCGTGCAGAATTTATATATGCATTAAAAGTATAGTGTTACGTACTACAATTTGTAGAAGGCAGGCGGGCTACTCGTGTTATGTCCTTTGTAAGGAAATGGGTAAATGCTTAACCGATTTAAAAAATTTAATGTAAAATTTTAAAAATAGTTAGTTGATTGATTGGTTGGTTACCTCCTTAGTTTTTATAGTTCAGCTCCTTTAAATTGAAATTGATGGCTTTAAGCCGGGAGCACGCGCGAAGTGTACCCAAGTTGCATACGGTTTCTATTTTGCCATTAATACTTCCAAATAATTATCGTCGCCTGATTTAACTGCAGATAATTGTTGCAACTGCTGAGATAAAATAAATCGAAGATTACTTTCCAGAAAATAGTGATGGCAATATTAAAAACCGTACTCAACTAGCATATACCGTGTACTGCGCCTGTGCTCCCTGGTTAAATATGACAATGTTACAGTTATAATAGTGAAATTACAATAGTTCAGGTACTTGAAGAAACGCAACGAAATAAATTATATATAAACAAATTTAGCTATTTTTAAATTTTATACAAATACAAAACGGGTTTCGCCCGTTTGCTTAACTGTCCAGTGTACATCTTTAGAACTCCGATTTTCGACTCGTTTTATCCTCTGATGATGGCTAATGTTTAGCCGAAAGCGTTAAGGAATTTTGACATCTGATTTTACGTCATAAATAGTTTTACTGTTTTAAAACTGTTTTTATATTTGCACCTATTACAGTAACAATAAAGTTATATCAATGTATTTACGTTGTGTTATTTCAAGTTAAAGGAAGTGAATTTGACGTTTAATATATGGAAATTTCTATATTTTTAATAGTTCACGTACTCATTAAAAAAAAAAGTGTGTCAAAAGAATGGATCGGGAGGGGGCATCTGCTCCCCCAATCTTACCGTGTTTTCACATAAAAACATTTAAACTTTAATTCAAGCGATATTCTTTTGTTTTATAACCCTTTAAATAATACTTATCCTCCATGCACAATTTCTGATTTTTTTTTGGGGAGGGGATGGGTTGGAGGGTTGCTGATACGCTTTTGTTAAGTTTGTAAATTGCAAATGAAACAGATGCTGTAGTAAAAGGAGATACCCGATTGTGTATGAAGTAAATGAAAACAGTTATTAGAAAGTGAAAAACACATGGATTATGGAATAAACTTGTAGCACATGAGGGTCTCTAAAGAAATCGTCAAAACAAATTTATCAGCTGTATCTTCCAAATTTCCCTCCTTTACATTTCGTAAAGAGCAGTGCACCATGGTATTTACTTTAAATATGATATTGTTAGCATTTTAGAAATACTGGTGTATTTTTATATGAACATGCAAACCATGAATATTTCCAAATGTTAATATAATGTGGTGGGGAAAATTGTGTGCGTTGGATTGCAGTTTAAAAATATTCTCCTTTTTCTAAAAATCAACTGTAATTCATTCGGATATTTCACGTTATCGGAACAAATTCTTGTAAATAACATCCAAAATATGTGAAATGGGTTTATTCTTGACATTTTTTTACTTTACATCCCCCCCCCCTCTCATTCTCAAACACAAATTTAAGGACTTTTTTATATAAAAGAGCAAAAATTCACTGTAAAAAAATTTCGTAAAATTTCAGCAGATTATTCAGTAAATTAACGGTACTTGTACCATTTTCCGGTATGAGTACCGTACTTCTAAGGTATATTAAGCGAAAAAAACCCGTATATGTGCCATGTCGATTATAAACGGTATTTATACCGTAAAATGATTGTTTTTCAGTAAAAAATCGCTATTTATACCGTAAAATAATTATTTTTCAGTAAGGAAAAAGCTGGTAGCCCCGCCGCGGTGTACGGCAACCCCTGAAGTGATGCTCTTTCTCTTGTTACGTAATGCGTGCAGGCCTGAGGAGAGGGGGGAGTTCAGCCGGTACATATACTTTAACCCTTTCCGGCATGGTGGGTTAAATTCTGTCCCACTTAATTTTATTCCCCAAATGCCCCAACGGCACCAGAATTTTGAAATATATTTTTGCCTTTTATAAATATGTGAAGAAAGGTTTTTACTTATTTCCCAATAAATTTGTTCGTAAAGCCTGGTGTCATTCAATAATTTCAACATTTTAGTAACAAATACTTTGTGCCGGAAAGGGTTAAATATTTTACGGCATATATACTGGTCACAAAGTTGCCAGTATATGTACCGTAATTGTTGACCAAAATTTTTTACAGTGTTGTTTAACAACAGTTGTTTGGATGTTACCGTTCTCAAGAATTCTTAACATGTCAGAAGTTATTAAATTGAAAGTGAAAAGGAAATTGATATCTTATCTAATTCAAATTACATTAGCTACAAAATGTACACATTATATATTTAAAACAAATAGAAATAGTTAAATTAACCAACTCGTACTTCTAAATGAATAATGAATCTACAATAAACGACTGTCTATTAATGCATGTCTTTTATCTTTGACCCTTAACTGCTGTGACAGAAATTGCAGCATATCTACTGTGAGTGGTGTCTCATGTCCGCTCAATTAACTCATAGGATACTGTTGCTGTACTAAACTGTATGTACAAGACTATTATAACCCTTAACTGCTGTGAGCAGCCTCACAGACCGCTTCTTTTTACAATGTTCTCAGTTTAACTTACAATTTCAAGTTTAACTATAATTACTAGCGAAATTTTGTTTCGTTTGGAGCTCTAAAATTATCGCTAGAGATTTTTGAATAGATGAACTTTAATTATAATAGCTCAGTACATAAAGTTTAGTACATAAACAGAACCCCATGTGCTAATAAGGCTTCTTATTCATCTTTTAATCGAGCGGTCTCAGAGACCGCTCACAGTAGTTATGCGACAATTTCTGTCATAGCAGTTAAGAGTTAACCCTTAACTGTTGTTAGCGGTCTCTCAGACCGGTGTTTTTTTTTTTTTCAATTTTCATAGTTTAACTTCTAATTTCCAGTTTAACTACAGATACTGGTGCAATTTTGCTTCGTTTACAGCCCTAATAGAGTCACCCGGGGTAATTCCTGGTTAAAAAGCATCAACATTCAATTATTACAAAATCTATCTAAGCTAGAGTTACTAATTTTGGCATGGAGTCTAATAAAATATTTATTTTATCAATAATACACAAGTAATTTGAATAATTATAGTTAATTAGTGACGAGGATTTACCCCAGGGATGGGGTAATTCCTGGACACTTATGGGGTAATTATTGGTTACTCACATATGTTATGCACATACATTTTTTAGGTTTATTATTAATACAATTTATTAAACTAATTATATTATTAATTTTATTATCTATAACTAATTAAACACTTTACTTAGTTATTTCAGGGTTAAATACAAATTTAATCAACATGAGAAATATATACAATCAACACATCTTCAGCCAAAATATTTTTTGTACAATTTGTATGCAATATTTATAGCGTCTATATCTGCTGTGAATGGGTCTACACCTTTCAAATCAATAGGTCCATAAAAAATATAGCGAATGTCAATTGTCTCTATTCTATCTCGCTTCGGCCAGCGTAAGTTTCCTGCTCCTCTTTCCAGGAACTTTACACACACTTCACTGCCCTCCATTTTTGTGACTTTTCCAGCATAGAACAGATCTTTATCATAATATACAGCATAGTATCTATGCTCTTCTATTGAATTATGTATGTTTTCAATTATTTTTTGCATTTTATAATGATTTATTTTAATTCAACTGCTCAATTACAGTTGACATATCTGGTGATTCATCTGGGTCCTGATCTATGCTTTTTCTTTTTCGTATCCCGTTACTTTCTTGTCTCTTTTTCGTTTGATTAACCTTTGTTTTTATTTCTCTGTCACGTTCTGCGACTAATTTCGGAAAATCATTATTGGTTATGACAGCAGCTTTTGTATCAATCTTTCACCGAACGTCTCAGCGTGCTACTGTTTTTTTTTCTAAACTGTGTGCTTAGCAAGTGAATAGTACATTGCAGTTACAGTTAAGAATTTTTTTTTGTATAATTATGAGTATAATTATTAAAATTTATAAAATAATGGGATGAAATTTAATAAAGTAAAATTCAGTATATTTAATATAACAGTTAAGAATCTTACACTGTGGTTATAGTTAAGGCTTGCAGTTAAGGCTCAAAGAGTTGCAGATAATTAAAATCAATGAAATATGTCAATAATAGGAAAAATAACAATGCTTAAATGATAACAGTATTGGCCAGGAATTACCCCAGTGACCAAGAATTACCCCAGTAACATGGTGCAGTATTTGGCGCACTCCTGTAAATTATTTAAAAGAGTAATAGTAAATCCAAAACTATTTTTCAGTAACTGAAGTAGTTCACAATTAAACCAAAAAGAGAAAAAAAAAATATTTAAAACTTTAGTTGTGACCAAGATCTTTTGTAAAAATGTATTATAACGAAGGCCAATGTTATTTTACAGAAATTTAAAGAGCCATTTCAAAAACATTTTTTTTTTCAAAATAAATAAACAATAAACTCATAATTAAGTAATTTCCAATGAGGATAGTTCAGAGTACCTCTGATTTTTTTCATTTTGGTGAAGTGTTTTTAAAACATAAAAAGGAGTGACCAGGAATTACCCCAGAAACTTGCTGACCAGGACCCCGGGTGACTCTACTATCGCTAGAGACTTTTGAATAGTTTAATTTTAATTACAGTAGTCCTGACTATAAAGTTTAGTAAAGAACTAGTATTCTATGAGTTAATCGATCTTTCTATTCATCTTTCGATTGAGCGGTCTTAGAGACCACTTCACAGTAGTTATGAGACAATTTCTGTCACAGCAGTTAAAGGTTAATTAAAATTCACCTACTCTGAAGTCTCTAGAAACAGTACTAAGGCTCCAATCGAAAAATAATTTTGCTAGTATCCACAGTTAGCATTTAACCGCTATTAGCGGTCTCAGAGACCGCTGCTTTTTTTCAATTTTCAGTTTAACTTGTAATTTTCAGTTTAACATACTCGTGAAATTTTGTTCCGTTTAGAGCCCTAGTACAAATGCTAGAGACTTCAGAATGGATGAATTTAATTATAATAGTCCTGTACATAAAGTTTAGTACAAAAACAGTATCCTATGAGCTAATCGGGCCTTTTATTAATCTTTTGCTCGAGCGGTCTCTAAGACCGCTCACAGTAGTTATGCAACAATTTTTGTCACAGCAGTTAAGGGTTAAACTGAAAATTAAAACTAAAACAGTGAAAATTGGAAAAAAAAAACAGCGGTCTGTCAGACCGCTAACAGCAGTTCAGGGTTAATCCTCACTGAAATCTCACTCTAAAGTTTTTGCGGCATTCCTGTATTTTACCCGTCTTACATTTAGCGATGAAATTCAGATTCTTTAAAATTTTTACTCCTTTCGTATTCATATTTAGCAGCTGATTTTTTATTGACTAGATAATTCACTCTTTTTTTTTTTTTCAAAAAATGTTTGAGTGTTCGCGTTAAAAGACATTACTTGTTATCATCATTTCCGTGTTTGAAAACCATTCCGGACGAGTTCAACTTCTCAACGCTTACGATAACATTTCCTCTCATAATGGTTAACACTTTCGCGACATGCGTCCTTTACAGAATTTTTAATCTCTGATCATCGGTTTTTCAAAATAGAAATTTTTGATTAATTTAGCCCTCAACTTTTGTTGGCAGTCTTCACAGACCGCTGCTATTTTCATTTTTCACAGTTTAATTGTAATTTTCAGTTTAACTTATAGATACTTGTGAAATTTTGTTTCGCTTGGAGCCCTAGTACTGTCGCTTCAGACTTTTGAATAGATGTATTTTAATTCTAATAGTCTTGTACATAAAGTTTAGTACAGAAACGGTATCGTTTAAGTTAATCGAGAGTTTTATTCACTTTTCGATCAAGCGGTCTGAGAGACTGCTCACAATGGGACAATTAGTCATGGGACAATTTCTGTCACAGCAGTTAAAGATTAATCGCAGAAATGCTTTGTTTAAATAGGCAAATTTTTCAACTAAAAATTACTAAAAACAAAAACAAAAAAATTACATTTCTGCGATTAATCTTTAACTGCTGTGACAGAAATTGTCCCATGACTAATTGTTCCATTGTGAGCAGTCTCTCAGACCGCTTGATCGAAAAGTGAATAAAACTCTCGATTAACTTAAACGATACCGTTTCTGTACTAAACTTTATGTACAAGACTATTAGAATTAAAATACATCTATTCAAAAGTCTGAAGCGACAGTACTAGGGCTCCAAACGAAACAAAATTTCACAAGTATCTATAAGTTAAAGATTAATCGCAGAAATGCTTTGTTTAAATAGGCAAATTTTTCAACTAAAAATTACTGATGGGAATATTCAAAGATTCTGAGCCCTTTCCCCGACGCTCGCGCGGAGGGTTTAACTAATCCATTTCACACTTTAACTCTATAAAAACTAGATTTCTGGCACCAGTTGCCGTCTTTACACCCCTAGATAAAAATTGAGCCACCGTAGTTCGAATTACACTGTCTCTGTATTTTTAATTTTTTTATCGGCATATTTAACCCTTAACTGCTGTGACAATAATTGTTGTAAAGATATTGTAAGCCGTCTCTTAGACCGCTTGTTCAAAAGATGGATAAAATACACGATTAACACATTATACTGTTTCTGCACTAAACTTTATGTACAAGATTATTATAATTAAAATTCACTTATTCAGAAGTTTCTAGCGATAGTACTAGGGCTTCAAACGAAACTCAATTTCATAAGTACCTACAGTTAAATTAAAAGTTTCAAGTTAAACTGTGAAAACTGAAAAAGCAGCGGTCTGAAGAACCGCTAACAACAGTAATGGGTTAACGAAATTTCTTTCTACCCAAATTTTCAAATTTGTTTCTATGATTAAAGAGAATGCTTTTCAAAAAAATCAAATCCCTATTTTAAATTTTTCTGGCGAATCGCAGATGCTTTTGTTATTTGCTTTATATATTTATAGTTTCTTACCAAGTATTTTTCCAGATTAGCTATGTTTGTGAAGATGGATCCATGTATACTTTACTATATTCACTTCCTTCCATCCAAGAAGTTTTGACCCCACTTGAAGTCTTGATTTGGTTTAAAACTTTTCTTTTCCTCTTACTTCCATATTAGCTAGTTCTTTCGGTCTTCGTGTTCACTGAAAATCTTTATTCTGCTAATATTTACGTTTATTTCTTTACTGTGTTATGCCTTCTTTTATCAATTTCAACCCATTTATTTTTCGCGTTTCTATACATGTTTCCTTTCCTATAGCCTACGAGTGTTAAAATTTACAAGAGGAACTAAAAAATAAGACTAACAAAGTAAAAAAAAATATCATTAAATTGAAATTAATATATTTTAAAATTCCGTAAAAAAAGATGAATTGATCGAAATTGAAAAGAATTTTTATGTAAGAATTGCCCGTGTTTACTTTCTTTTGACGTGGTAGAAATCGATGTATTTAAATTAAGGGTATTTTGGAACCACTGTTGTATTATTTCTTCTTGTATTTTGATTTTGCTGAATGTTTTTATAAAATTACTTTTATTGAATAATTGTGTATTAATGCTTTGTATTATTATTGAATAATGTATTTGTAATGAAGCATTTAATATATGAGAAATGGGTGTTAACTTTTTTTGACGCTTACTATAGGTGAATAACAGTGGTTAACACAAACAAGTGATCACATTGTAATAGACAAACGTATTTATTAATTTTCAGAAACGGAATGAAAACCATTTAACACTGAACCACTAAGCCTTTTAGGAATGACATCGCTACTAACACTTCGTAAATTTGTCCTTTGTGGAGGTGAGTGCAATTATAGACCGATATCATCCTGTCTATATCGACTTATGGAGAATTGTAAACCACCCACGTTTTTGCCGTTTGTGGCGACCCGTGTTCCTGGAAAGGGGGATACTGGCAGTTGAGGGAAACCAAGATACTGCTTTGGCCTTTGCTTCAAGTAGATGGGAGGCGCATATTGGTCCCGCATGCATCGATCGGCTGTTCAGCTAACTTGTCACTAGCTAGGGATCAAGTGAGCGGGAACTTACTAGACATCTCGTTAAGGACGAAGACTGACATGGAAGTGTCTTGTGACGGTACGGCTCTGGTTAACAGTGGTGTACGAATGTGAATTCTCATGTTGGGCTCGGTAGTGGGTGGTACCTTTTTTTCATTTTTACGATTTTGGTTGCAGCTATTTTTATGAGGTCATTTTCGAATACGGAATCTGTTTTGAAAGTGAAAGTATCCCCATAAACAAACGAACAAAAAAAAGCTACAACCTAATTTGAAAAAGTAGAAAAATATCAGGTTACAGATCGACCTCAGTAATACTATGTAAAAAAAAGTAAAAAATATTGAAATACAAACGAGAAATGTGAAAAGAACGCTGCCATTAGTTTAACTTGCTAGTATCTTCGCGTGACTAGTGAAGGCTCTTAAGAGCTAAACCAAACAAATAAAAAGAACTAAACTAATAAAGAGTTTTCAATTTTTTTAAAAAAATTGAAACTGATTTCGTTAGATTTACTTAGAAAAATGTACATAAAAAATGCTGTAAATTTATTTTCTCATGTAAAATATCAATTTCTTAGAAATATCTTTATATCGAATATAAAATACCATTATATTGATAGACAGGATGCTCGTAAATTGTTTAGAAAAATTGGAGAGGTAATAGTACCCAGGAAGACTAACAATATTTACAATCCACTCAGTGTCAGTAAAATTTAGAGTAAATTGCCACATTGAAATTTCAACAGTGAAAGAGAGAACGAAATCGTAAGTTCACAATCCCATTCAGATCAGTGAAATATTCAAAAGAAATGCGCAAAGTGACGTACAAGGGTGTCGCTGCACAATTCAGACTGGCGAATGAAAAACTAACGCACCATGTCGTAGACTCCAGCTATATTGATCTTTTATGCTGAAACAAGGTTTCTTGCTACGAGATCTTCCACAGAGTCTACAGATGTCTTATACCGATGCTTTCATGTACCCACCCTCCCCTCACAAGAAGTTCAGCGCATTTAGGTCAGTGTGAGCTTGGATGCCCCGCTAATCCGAAATATACAATTTACATTCCGGGATATCTGACCTTCTGGCTATGTCAGGCCGCAGTGCTAAAGTGTTCTGGGGCTCTATAATGCAAACAAGTTGGAAATTGTAAGTCATACGTGACAAATGAGGTGCGTTCGTACTATAGCTAGTTATATAAATATTCAGATCTTGATTTTTAACTCTGTGAAAGGAATTATATCGTCTGCAGACTAATTTCTGTAATAAAATAAGTATCTCGGTCGCTTGACGATTAAACAGCGGAAGCTCCTATAACAAGAAAGCACCGATTTTAAAAAGAAAAAATCAAATTTCTTAATGTTTTTATTAATATTTTCTAAAGTTTTGATTTGATTTTTATAAAATTTGAAATGTCTCGACAAAATTCTGCAAAGATAATATATCTTAAATTTCAAACCATTCGGTTGGGTAGTTTTTCTGTTGTTATATGCGGACAGATTGACAGACAGACGGACGGAAAAGACGACGACAATAGGTGTTACAAACTTATATAATTACGAACGCACTTAAAAACATTTATATCTCTGTGTTCTGGAGAAGTGCTTCTCCTACGGCAGAGCAGAAATGGCGTCAGAAGTGAGGCCTTGTGCTTGTTGGACGTGTTTCTAAATTTAGCTTTTCTGACAATCTGAGTGAATTGGGACAACAGATTCCAATGTAAATATTATTCGTCTTGACGGGTACTACCATTCCTCCAATTTTCTCTAAACAGTTTACAAACACCCTATACATCAAGAGTCTAACATCTATATCAAAAATCTGTTTTTGGCCCGATATATCGATATTTTGCAGCCATCTCTATTTATAATAACCGTAAAATGAACGCAAATATTTATTAATATTGATCTGTTAACGGGACTAATTTTTTAATGTGACAACAGAAAAATAAGTTTTGCAAACAGGGTTCACAGGTGGAGGCAAGAGATACAACTATACCAGACCTTAATCTTGAAAGGCTCCCGTAGGAGAGGTTCTATTTTGTATTAATATGTGTATATACAGGACATATAGGGGGCCCATCTCTTTGTACAAGACCTGACAATTTCTGTGTGCTTCTGTTTGAAAATCCCATACAACGTAGCAGTTGCACAGACTGTTGTTTCCGGTTAAGGGTTAAAAGAAATAAGAAAATCTTCGTTTATATTTTATTACAGTAGCTATTGAGAATTGCTTTTATTTTACTATTTCAAAAATCATTGAAGATTTTATACCTATTTTAAGCAACTACATTCATAGATTTTTCTTTCTTCAGATTGGGTCTAGTGAGACTTTCGAAGTATCTGAATCCTGACATGCAGTTATCCACCAAGTCGATATCCGTATTGAATAGCTTTATGAATGATATGTTTATCAGGCTGACTTCTGAAGCAAGCCGTTTAGTGAAAATAAAGAAAGCTAAGACTCTAACAAGCCGTGAAATTCAAACTGCAACAAAGCTAATAATGGTTGGACAATTAGCTCGTTACGCTGTTATGGAAGGCAACAGAGCTCTAACAGAGTGCGTCACAAAGAAATGATGGCTCCTAAATATTAACATGTTTTAGTGGGTTGCTATAGCATATATTTGTTGATAAAATGTTTATTTCTTGTTATTTTATTCGTTAAAATGTATTTTTCTTTATGACTTGCTGAAAACCAGCATTAAAAACCAGTACTTATATCATGTCTTTCATTTCTACTTTCAGTTTTTCTATTTCAGGTTGGCGAAACTGCATGCGAATGGGAAAATTATCACCTCTATTTCCGAAGAGTAATCGTTACCTTATTTAATCGCAGAATTTTTCTTGAAATAAAGCGAAGATTACTATTCGTTAATAGTGGTGATAATTAGTCCAATGACACACGGGATCGCCTCTCTTGTTCCATATTAAAGCTAGAAAGTAACAAGTTATTCCTATGCGATTGCAACTCTGCGTTTACTGAGAAAAAATCGGGGAGGTATGAATGCTAGGTATCGACTAAATTCAGTCAATGGCATTCAACTAAAATAGGGAGGGTGAACCTGCGTGCCAGAAGGCCAATTGCCCCTACTTTTTCGGAAAAATATTCTTCGATTTAAAGAAAAAATTCTGAGATTAAATAACATTAAAAAAAACATCCAAGGAAAATGGTTGCAATTGTCCTTCTGGCACGCGGATTCACCGTTCCTGAGCTAAATCATCTGAAATATACGCCACAAAGGAGCAATTCATTCACTGACTGTGAACTTTCTTCCCCCGTTCACTACCAGTGACACATTGTGGTATTCTAATTCTCTTATCGGGGACAGGATAATAAAAATTTGACATGTATTCGTCAATTTGATAAGATTGCACCCAAATTATGTCGATTTTTAGAGTTAAAAAAGTTTAAAATTATATGTATAATTTTCTTAGTGTGAAAATTATTAGATTTTGCAGTTTTCAAGAAGCATCTGTGTTCGTCAGTGTGATAAATACAAGTGTTGAAAGATTCCAGAACGATTTGTTAAAAAGTAAAAGTCAAAACTGTTGTTTAACCCTTTCGTTCCAGATTATAAATGAAGGCCTGCCACTGGCGAATACGAAACGTGTTCAACCTGGGTCAAATTGAACCATTTTAGGGAAGAATAATCGGAAGTTGGCAAGTATGTTCACATGTGATTCGCGTTCAACAGTTTTTCACTTGCAGCCTTGTATCACACATAGCCTCTACCACGTCAAACTATCGAATGTGAAAAAAGCCTTTTTTATTACTTTATGGGCCGATTGTCACCACTAAATTTTATTAGAATTCTTCGTTTAGTCGTTGGGGGCCACCGTAATACTTGCCCATCATGGATATGCATAATATAAAATATGAAAAGAAAACATGTGTAAACGATTTATAAAATGTATTACAATTCGATTAAAATCGTGTCTTGATGACGCCATAAACATTAAATGCTCTATTACTGAATTGCGTAAAAGAAACATCCTTATAATTCCAAAATTGATAATCCTATTAACTAACGGTTTACTGCGTCGGATTAAGCGTCTCATTTCCGATTCAAATATATCTTTGAATTGAAATTTGAATGAAATACAGGGTCATGAAAAATAGTGTGGAAAATATAATTACAAATATCTCGGCAACTCATTATCCGATCGACTTCATTCTTGATGCAAAATTTGTTTTTTTATTGTCTTTTATATTCACTCCTTAAAATAAATTTTGAAAATTTTTATATACATTTTGTCAGAACGAATATTTTGAGAGTCCGAAAAATATAGTTCCGGATAATCGAGGTTACTGAAATTCAACAAACTTCTTCCCATTATTACATACTAAGTACATACCAAATTTCAAGTCTCTATCTGAATGTGTTTGGGAGATAGAGCGTTTACAGACACAAATACACACACAGACGGACGGCAATTTTTTTTTCTTAAAGTATGTTTTTCGGAATCTCCAGTGTCTAAAACGTGTAAATCCGTCAGTTTTTTTCGAATTTCAAAACTATTACAAGATTTACCCTGTACTACGTATGATGGGTAAGTAATATATTAATAAAATTTCTGTTAAGAACAGGGTTGCCAGTTTGGCCTTCTTATTTATTCAGAGATGCCGAATTCATGCTGGAAATTTTCAGAGAAAAATTTTTACATTAAGTAATCACGAAATGCCTGTAATAAAATAAAGCAAAAATTTCTGTTTGAAATTTCTGGTACGAATTCGGAATTTCTGAATAAAGACTGATGCCAAACTGGCAACACTGGTGAAGAATGCTATTAAAGTTTAGTGCTGACAATTGTCCCATTTTTAAAAGTAATTAAGAATTCATTTTTTCACATTTGATAGTTTGATATGGTAGCGACGATTGTCATAGCTTTGAAATTTTACTGTTTTTTGTTATTACTAGCATTTAAAAGAAATTGCCTCATTCAATCGTAGATTTCGGCGATTCAATAATGCAAAATATACTATTAATGTTTTGTGGTAAGATAAAAGCGTAAAAGTTAGCAGCTATGATATATGTGGCGATTTATTAAAACTGATTATTTCACTTAACTAGAATCTGTATATGTGTGTGTGTGTATGTATGTATGTGTGTGTGTGTGGGGGGGGGGGATTAATTGTTTAATGGCAACACCCGAATGAAATGCACCTCATTGATTAGGTGCTGCCATCTACAGGAATAAAAGCGAAACAATGATTTCAAATTGTAATTATAATTTGTCAACATTAACAATTAAATAGATATATTTTTATACATTTTCATTTGAAATATTGATTTTTGTAAACATTTAATATTTATAATTTAAAAAATACATTTAGCAATTCAGTTTAAAATGTAAACAAAGAAATAATTTTTGAAAAGGGATTTTTACTGAAAAGGGAAAAATAAATGTAATAATTTTCCCTGACCGTTTCATTTTTTAAACGTAACTGTTATACTTTTGAAATTTTAGCTCTTACTAAAAATTTGTAAAAAAATTAAGTATAAATAAATGTTATTCAGTCTTTTTTTTATGAAGTCCACTCCATTGTTATAATGTTCAATGACAGTCTGCCCGGGCAACGCCGGGCGTGTTGAGCTAGTGTTATAAAATATATCATACAAAAATTGACGAGAACCCTTTGTACTATTAGAAAAATGAAACATTTGCGCTCGTAATGATTGATGTTATTCTAAGATTCTGTGAGCGATTATGTTAACCCTTAACTGCTGTGACAAAAATTTTGGCATAGATACTGTGAGCGGTCTGCGAGGCCGCTTGATCAAAAAATGAATAAAAGGTTCGATTAACTCATAAGATACTGTTTCTGTACTAAACTTTATGTACAGGACTATTATAATTAAAATTAACCTATTGAGAAGTCTCTAGCGATGATACTAGGGTTTCAAATGAAACAATATTATTTCACTGGTATCTATAGTTAAACTGAAAATTACAAGTTAAATTGAAAACAAAAGCGGTCTCTCAGACTGCTAACAGTAGTTTAAGAGTTAAAGAAAAATGATATAAGTTAACATAGAATTTTTAGATCATCGTTAAATTTAGTTACAGAAATTAAAAAGAAATGTTGGGGTATATGAGGGGTATATTTTTCTAAATTGTTTTTGATTTATATATATATATATATAAAAAATTGGTGTTCCTTTTAACCATTGTCAAATAGCTATTTTTTAAACCGTTAGTTTTATAACTGTAGTTCCAATTGCAATAATATTTCAAATGTTGTGCTTTATCGCATCAAAGTAATTTACATCAAAATTGTTATTTTTTGTAAAAGTTACTAAATTAAAATTTTTATACGGCCTCAGGGTTTTAGCTGAGCTTAGGCGCCTGAGTGGCGCGCGTCAGCACGTCAACCGTCGCACCCAAGTCCTGAGGGGCTTAAAATGCGCACAAGCAGGAGAGTTCTCCCGTATGCACTGCGACCGGTCGGAGCACCACCACCTGCGTATCACTCCGATTGAACCCATGAGGTGACAATATAGGTCGTTACGATACGCGGTTGGATACCAAAATCGGAGGAAGACGCCTGATTAATCGCCAGAGGTCATCCGACGGCTTCGTAACCGGAACCCCATGAGGGGAACCGGGTCCTCGGCCGTATGTCGAGTTCTCCTTTGCCGCGGCGTCCGATCGTCAAGTCCTAGGGAAGGAGGAAACGACTAGTTCATCTGCCGCGGTGACGACCCCAGGTGGGTATATAAGATATATTAAAAAAAATTCTTTCTCCATGCTCTAACAAGTAAAGCAATAACAATTTCAGTTTTGTGTGACAAAAAATTACCTACTTTTGTGGGATACTTTGAATTTTATAAATTTTGGCATTTTCTGGCACTAAAAAGTTTCTTAATTTTTAAAAGAAAATTCTAACGTTGTAATTGCTGCCCATATAAAAAATGCTAATTCATGAAACGCGTATTTTTTTAAAAATCGAACGTAACGTCGCCTGCACATTAGTCTTTTTCGCTTGCAAATGATCATTTATCGGAACTAGTCCTCGTTTTATATGAGAATGTATGTTATCTTAACCCGGGAGAAGTCGCATGGGGTATGACATACCCCGAGTGCGTACAGATTTTACAACTATCACCACTACTTTTCGAAAAGTAATCTTTAGTGTATTTTATCCTATAATTTGTAACAGTTGTCACTGACTGAATAAGTTGAGAATTATTGTTTGTATTTATTGGTGAAAAAGTAAAAACTATTCATACCCTAGATATGCGCGATTCCTCCCGGGTTAAAGTTACACCAGAAATCATTCAGAGTTATTTTTCGTTTCAGAAGCAATAACTAAAACTTCTTTGGATATTTATTGCATTATGTCAGCACCAATGTTGCTATTCTGATTTGTTGTGTTTAACCCTTCACTGCTGTGACAAAAATTGTCGTATACACATACTGTGAGCGGTTTCTGAGACCGCTTGATCGGAGGATGAATAAAATGCCCGATTAACTCATGGGATACTGTTTCTGTACTGAACTTTAAGTACAGGACTATCAGAATTAAAATACATCTATTCAAAAGTCTGTAGTGATAGTAACTAGGGCTCAGTAAGAGGTATTAAAATTCACCTATTCAGATGTATCTAGCTATAGCTCTAGGACTCGAAACAAAACAAAATTTCACTAGTATCTATAGTTAAACTGAAAATTACAAGTTAAACTGTCAAAACTGGAAAAAGCAGCAGTCAGTGAGACCGGTAACAGCAGTTATAAGGGTTAAACAGCAGTGTTCTTTGATTTAAACCTGTAATTAAAATCTCAATGAATCTTTTCACTATAGTGAACATAAATAAATCTTAACGTTAAACTTTTCTTAACGAAAATGGTTGAATAATATTTGAACACATAGAAAAAATTAAAAAATATATTTAATCCTGACAGTAACACTGCAGGACATTGAGGCTTATAGTGATCATTAACCGACTTATAGGCTTCACACTCGTATGATATTTGAGGGGGTCGAGGCAAGAAAGTGCCAAGCCACATTTTTGGTGAAATAACTCAAACACTGTAATCTGTTGCTTAATAATGCAAATTACAATATCTTACATATAATTTGCTTCTAATGTCAATTGGTGGCAGCATACGCTCTAGACGTTTTTGCCCTCTAATTTACATAGCTAATTTACAAAGAACGTAATAGTAATATCATTCAAGTAATGTCATATTGTTACTCAGAAAATCTCAAATTTTACTAAGACATTGGCGAAAATACTTTGTTTATATTGATTTGAGTATTTGATCAAATTTTCAAATTGAAATATCTCAGAAGTTCAAAAATGTGGCTTATCATTTTCTTTCCCCGACCCCCCTCATTTGATATTTCTTCCATAATACCTCCTATTATGGAACGGAAATTATGGAAATTTTTATGAATCTCATTGTAGAAGCCTCAGAGGCCTAGAGTGTGACATGAGCGGTGAAAGAAAAGGGCGTTACTGTCGGGATTTAATGTTCACTAGTGGTCGATTAAAAATCTTTTCGATACTAGCATTCCAAAATATTTTGCTGCCTTTTGCATAGACCTCTGTGGAAAACGAGATATTCAGATTTCTAAATTTGAGATTATAAATTATCAGTTAAGTAAATTATAAAGTTTTTAAATTCATAAGAGAAAGTTTTGCATAACTAATGCTTTGTCTACCAATTGTATGTATACACAGTGCATAAGAAAGGCCTGTTATCGAAATAACTTGCTGACAACGAAAGTTTCAACTGTCTATATGGGATGAAATTATAATAAAGTGAGTACGATGAACTTTTATGAAAACGATGAAGTCCCTAATGGCGAATTTTAGGAAATATTCATTGGAAATTTTTAATTGTAAAATTTTAGAAAATCAGCTAATTAATAAAGTACATTGTCGCTTTTATTCTCTAAAATGTGCGAAATCGATGCGCATCATTTTGTGTCAAAGTGTAGAGGAAAAACAATATATTACGTGGAAATTCTGTCTGATATTAAATGAACCAAAACTACAAAAATCAGATAAACTCTCTCGCAATTGTTGCAATTAATTTCAAATATATTTGATGAGCTCGCTATTGGTAACAATTCTCATTTTATTCGTGAATTATTTATTAGTATGGAAGTCATCGCGCTAATAGATTTATAATACGACGACATGGGGCTAGGAGAATTCTCAGTACTGCTGCAAATATTTGTTTATTTAACCTCATTAGAAGAAACCCACAGAATAAGCCCTGGAAAAATATTTCAAAGCCTATGGGCATGATGAATAGTTTAAACATTTCTATGGGAAAATATTTAGCTGCTACTAGTTTGTTGGGTTTGGCATACTTTGTTGGTTCTCATGTTTGAATCGAAAGGAAACTGGTGTGACGCGGAAATATTTATCAGTTCGAGGAAATTTTTAACCCTTTCAGGGGCAAAGTACTTCTATTCGTGAAATGCTGAAATATTTGAATGGCACTAGAATTTATAAACAAACAAAAGCTTTTCTTTACGTACTTAATAAAAGGAAAATTTTCATTCAAAAATTCTGGTGCCAATGTGGCACTTAAGGATTCAAATTAAGTGGTCCAAAAATGAAACACTGCCTTTCAAGGGGTTAAGGGTTAATACCTGAAAGTACTTTTTCAGATTCGTACTTCGGTTTGCAAACCCAATTTTACCCCCAACTAATCCTATCCCATTAGGCGGGTTAACATTTGTCTTTGTTTCTTTTCAGACGAAAATAATTATATAAGGCGATTATAATTGTCGGGGTTTGGAACGTTTGTCACAAATAGTGAAATTGAAACACAAACAAAAGTGCTCAAGCATTTGATAGGATAACTCTCCAAGGTAGAGAATTACAATCTATAAATGTTCGATATTGTCTTCTTTAATCAATATACAAATCGCTTACCTCAAAGAAAAGTAACACAATTCAAAAATACTATATATTTCGCAGGAGAGGCAAAATAATCTCATTTTTTATACTGTAACATAAAAGTCTAGCACTCTGCTCTGCATACAGCTGTAAAAAAGTACATAAAAGCGTAAAATCTTTAAGAATCAAGACGTAGGAGAGATAGGGAGGATTGAGTAAATTTATAACCCCACACAATTTGACCCCTTTCTGTTGTGGCAAAGTTACATATAACATAATCTAGCGGTTTTCTAGGTACTGCTTCCTACACTTTTGACACTTTTCCTGTAGCAAAACTCTCCCTTAGTCCTATTAGTGCAATAATACGCAAAATGAATTTTTTAGAATTTTGTCACTTTTCCTGTGGGTGAGCGAAATATAATTATGATTGCCTATTTATCCCATACTTCTTTGAGCATGTCAGTGGCGATGCTGTTAATAGCATATCTTATTCACGATTTGTACGATGAAAGAAAGCTTTGAGTTTATCTGTTTTCTACGCCTTTCATAACTATGTTTATAATAAAATATTGAAACTTCGTCAATCATCTTTTCAGCCTTTCAGTGGTGATGCTGTTAATAGCATCTCTTACTCACGATTTCTACAATGAAAGAAAGCTTTGAGTTTGTTTTCTACGCCTTTCATACTATGTTTATAATAAAATACTGAAATCTCGTCAATCATCCATAATCACGCTGTAGGTATGGATATTGAAGTATAATTTTCAGTGGTTTGGGGGGGTGTTAGAGTAATATTTTTGCTCATATCTTCAGAATCAAAGATAATTTTGGATTTTAAGGCATTGACTGACAATTTGTTTTCTAGACATATAGTAAGATTTTCGTGTTAATGAATAAACCAAGACCTCCTTATCATAGTATCAGACCTCTCAATCAGCAAGTTGCCTTTGACCGCTATACTTGTCCTGCTACTAGCGCCATCAATCGTCAGTAATAGTATTTACGACACGAAATCACACGAAATTTTTTCACAGCTCCATTTGTTCTATGCATTTGCTTATGAACTAGTAGTTTTCCTACCACTAAAATTTTATAGTAAATTTTATCTTATTAAATTGACAAGATCGTGTGATTACATGACGAAAAAAATTCTATTAAATTTTAGTGGTAAGAAAAAAGCGTAAGTGTTGGCAGCTATGCGGTAGCAGACCAGCTAGATTTTTCTATAGATTTTTCTATTATATTTTTGGATACCAGTTTTTTAGTAGAGACAATTTTGTTTTGTTTGATCGGAGAATTCTGGGATTTAAAAGAACAACATTTTCTCTAAAAATATACTGGTGTTCAAAAAGCCCGAAACATGGCAACTGTGCGGTAGTATCCACCAGGCGGCGATACTTTCCGGAGAAATTCAATTAATAAGTTGGCAATTACCGCGGACATTTTCTCCCATAGACTTTCTCCGGATTGTCAAGTCTGATCTATGATAAGGGAGTCTTGGAATAAACAATGGTTTCAATTAATTGGAGCGAAAATTACTGTTTCCCTAGGTTTACCAAGCAACTTAAAAATTTGATTGAAAGGAATTGCCTTCAAGGACTTTTATATCATTACGTTATTTTACGACTTTATTTAATTCTCCATTAAATAAATTCTTATTCAAACGTGTTCCCGCTTCTGTATCCTGAGGATTCTAATTTGTTATCCACATTTCAATATTTCAAAGATTTTAAGGTCATTATGTATAACAAGTCCTTAAACAAATCTTTATTTTAACCTTACTTTAAGACTTATTTAATCTTCCATTAAGTAAATTCTTATTCAAACGTATTCCCACGTCTGTAACCTGGGGATTCTAATTTATGTTATCCAATTGTTTTAAGTAATAGGTTTCGTCTAAATACATTGATAGAAACGGATATTATTTAAAAGATTTCATTTGAAGCTATTCGTTTATTTTTCAGTATCAACTATGTTTAGCGTAAAAAGCCGGATTCAGAATGTGAAAAGACAAAAATGATATGTTGTAAATGGAATTTCCTTTGAGATCTTTTATTGCCTTAAGGGCGAAGGTAAGTAGTAATATTTAAGAAGTAATCGGGCAAAGAGATTTATAAATCGCGTGATAACGAAATCTCAGGAGATATTTTGTGTAATCATTAGATGTTGAATGATAATGGATTTAAATTGGGAATAGTGATAATTTCCATGTGCCTTGATGTAAAATTTTGTTTCCATTTTATAAAAGATAGAATTTTAGTATATTTTTATTCAAGAAATGTCTAATTTTCGAATTGCAAAATGTAAAAAAAATACTTAACTTTAAAATGCTATTAACTCTTTCTTGTGCGAATATTTTAGGGAGAGGGATTTTCTATTAAGTTTAAATAGTTAAAAACTACAGACGGAAAAACACCACACTTGAGTGAAAATATTTTCCAGTAAAGAGTTTCATTTTAACATGTTAATTTCAATGAATAATCAAAGCTATCAATTAATTGGAGCCGAAATTACTATTTCTCTAGATTTAGCAAATACTTAAAAAATCGATTGAAAGGATTATCTTACAAGATTTGAAGATCATTGTATATAACAAGAACTTAAACAAATTCTTATTATAACCTTACTCTACGATTTATTTAATACTACGTTAAATAAACCCTTATTCAAATGCGTTTTCCAGTCTCTATCTTGAGGATTCTAATTTGTTATCCCATTGTTTTGAATGATGGGTTTTATCTAAATACAGTCACAGAAACGGATTTTACTTAAAAGAACTTTTATTTGAAGCTATTGGCTTATCTTTCTGCATCAACTAAGTTTAATACTTGAGCGTAAAAAGAGTGATTCAGAATGTGAACATAAAGACAAAAGTGATATGTTTTAAATGGAATTTACTTTGAGATCCTTTATTATCTTGAGAACGAAGAATTGGTAGTACCATTTAAGAAGTAATCCGGCAAAGAGAATTATAAATAGCGTTAAAACGAAATCGAAGGAGATATTATACGTAACCATTAAAATGTTGAGTAAAAATGGATTTGAACTGGAGTAGTAAAGATTCCCGCGTGCCTTAATATGCAATTTTGTTTCTATGTTACGCAATATAAAATTTATGAGTGGTATATTTTTCAAATGATAAATGTCAATAATTTTCAAATTATAAATGTCGAGACATGTAAAACAATGTTACTAAGAACAAGAACGAAAAATAATGCGTCAAGCATAGATTATGTAATACTTTCCAACACTTCCAACATAATTTTGCAAATCTTTACCGTAAGGTGTAAGATGATATATAACTAAATAATTTTGAAAACTCATAACATTTTAAAAACCCAATTTCAGAAATTACCAACAATATTCGGAAAAATATTCGAGCTCTTTTGTGCAACCCTGTATATGATCTATAGATCTGCATATATACTAAATAGAATGCTAAATTTTAGTTAAGTTAGGAAACGCGTAGCACCAGTTTAAAATTTCCCTTCTGCAATTTCCGACAATAAACGGAAATGTACTCGAGAAATTTTGTGCTGCCCTGTATACAATTTGTACAATTTATACACAACAAGTAATAGACAAAAAATGAAGTTAAATTTAAAAACGCGTTCAGCAACTGAAAGCATTCCTAGCAATTACTATTAATAAGCAGTACTTTAACTGAATTATTTTGAGTGTCCCTATAAATGAACGATGAAAGCTGTATACACAATATTCTATAGTAAACATCTTGTAATCCACGTTAGTGATATATATCAATTTCAATATGTTTGAAATAGTGAAACATTAAAATAAACTGCAAACGATTTTTCTTCATAGACCGTAATGTAACGGAATTCTTTGGAGTATCCCTGTAAAGGAACTATAAGTGCTATGTACACCACATTCTATAATTTGTCTCTTGTAATGCACCTCAGTGATATATATCCATTTAAATATGTTTGAAATTGTGTAACATCATTAAAATAAACCGCAAATGATTTTTCCCACTGACCGCAATGTAAAAGAATTTTTTTGAGTGTCCCTGTAAAAAAACTAAGTGCTACACACTTCAATTTCAATACCGAACATGAAACAGTAAGCCTCAATAACATATCACTTGCATGACGATCCGAGCATATTTACGCGAGTTAGAGCACGGACAGACAGACAGACGACAGGCAGACAGACCGAATTCGAAAACACTTTTCAACTATGTTGGAAAGTGTTAAAAATGAACTTTTCGAGATATTAAAGTTTTTTTTAAAATCTACAACTACAGTGATTACGTTTTGATTGCTACCTCTAAAACAGCTGATTTGCCAGAAATGAACATTCAGTTAACTACTATGCAAATCTACTACTATGCAAACTACTATGTGTCTACTACTATGCAAAATTTTTGCCTGATTATAAATGCTGTTTTACAGTTGGCTTCGTGATCTTTATTTTCTTGGGGTAAGGTTGGGTAACCTGCGTGGGATAAAACCAGATATTGAAGAAAAGACAGAGAAGAAGAGGAATTAAGATTTTTCTAAAGTTGATAAAATTGAGCTGCACCGCCAGGTGCCTACGAGCGCCCGTCAGGTTCGTCAACCGCCGTTTCGAAGTTCTGAGGAACTTCGAAATGACCAGGAGAGTTCTGTGTGCTCTACGGCCGGTGGGGTCACCGCCACCTGCTAACCACCCCCATTCTCCCAAGAGATTGACGACATAGGTCGCTGCGATTCGCGGTGGACCCCACCCTCTTGGGACACCACCACTTGACACTTGGGGCGAGTCAGAGTCCCATAACGGCTTCGGGAACCGGACTCCCTAAAGGGAAGTGCGCCCTAAGATTTAAGCCAGGTTTCCCCGACCCGTACTTGCTGTACCATAGCTCTTGGGACATGAAAATTTACCAAGATAGTCACTAGTTCTAAAGTTGATTAAAAAAAATGAAATTCTTCTCTATAATTTCCCGAATTGTAATGAAGATAATTAACATTTCGGCTTTTAGATATTAAAACATTTGACTTATAATTGAAATATTGTCAGTTTTAGTTAAAGTTGTAAAATAAAATATTTTGCTCCTTTTTAAAAGAAAGTCTGAACTCTTTCATTTCCTTCAAGATTAACATAGAATTGGGTCTAAAACGATGATCCGTGCTTGCAACATCATTAATAGTAAAGAACTCTAAAATATCGGGTGCGCCCTAAATTTGTAAAAACTTTAATAATTCATTAAAAAGGAACAAGTGATAATAAAAAAGTTGAGATTTGCAAGAAGGGAATTAGAGGGAGATCAGATTTTTTTAATAATAAAAAGTTGTATAGATGGCGCTGGAATGCATAATATGAAGCAGATTTATGCAAATAAGGCTGTCAATAAAATACCTCCATGCACAAGATACTTCATTTGGTGCTAGCAGTATGCTATAGTTACCAGATCAAGCGTTGTTAGTTAAGCTCTTTTACAAGAACGGGGAATCAGCAACAGGCGCATTGTGCAAATTCCGCATGGCAAAACGGACTCAAGATGAGAAAAAGGCCCGTTTTATGTGCTGGGATACTGAAGCTTGTCAGATGCTTAGAAGAAACGGGTCGTTTGGAGGATCGTTCAAGTGGAAGTCTGTCCTTTTTTGACATCTGTTTCATATTATGCATGGCAGCGCCATATATTGGTAATTTTTTAAACCACAAATTTGTTTGTTATTAAAAAAAATCCGATCTGCCTCTAATCCCGTTTGTGAAAACCACAATTTTTTAGCATCATTTGTTCCTTCTTGATGAATTTTTAAAGTTTTAATGAATTTATGGGGCACTCGGTGTATACAGAAGCATTATTATAAGAATTTAGTTATGCACAGTATACGAGAGAGAAAAACTCTTAGAATGCTTTGTGTATTTCTTTTTTTAATTATGTTTCTACGATTTGAAACTACATTTATCTCTTTACATGATCTCTGGTAACACTCTAAAAAATAGTCTAGAAACATATGAAGTACAGGAAGCAAGTTGCTGGAACATACATGCCATTGGAAGAAATTTTTCTGTTATTTGAGGAATTTTCTGTGTTTTAACTGAAGAATTTCAGTCGTTTTAAGACAAATAAAAGCGAAAATTTTTGTACTTAATTGAAAACAAATTCACGGGAAAAATCTTTAAATCACGGATTTTTCTGAGAATGTATCTAATGCTTTTCAGATGTATTTGTGATGCAATTTTCTAACGCTTGTTAATATATTTTTGATCTTGAAACATGCCATCGTCAGTGTGTAATAACCCCTATTTTTACTGATGAAATGACATTTAAAATAATACAAAAAGTGGTATAAATCAACCTTTTCCTTTACAATCATTCAGTTAATTTTAAGGGAAGTTTTTTATAATCATCTTGTTGGAAAAAAGGAACAATTTTCTTATTGACCAATTTTCTCTAGAAGATTCGAATAAAAATTTAAGGGTGTATTCAAATCCAAACTGCTTATCTTGAGACACATTTGTAAATTCATTTTTGCTCTAAAATGCATAAAATTGGTAGGTTCTCTTATTCAGAAACTTTATCATGTCCGTATTGTCTCGGATTTTTTGATAAAAGCAGAATATATTTAAAAAAAATGCTGTCAAAGTGGACATTTTGAACCGAATTTCCCGAAGCGATAGCGCTGGAAACAAAAAAAAATTATCGTACTGTGGCAATAATTGTCTGTAAACCAATTTCTAATTAATTGAAATAAAAATAAAAAACATGGGGCCCTTATAAATGCTTTTATAAATCACGCCGCCAAGTTTCCTGTTGTTACTTTTAAAAATGAGTCTGAAAATGTGTCTCAAAATTTTGAGTTGTTGAGCGCGGAAAAATATATTTTTTTTTAATACCGCCTTAAAAAGTGAAACTTTTTGAAAATTAATGGGAGGCTTATTCAATTCACATAAATTTCTTTCATATCTTATTTTGAACATTTTTTTTTGCAATTTACGTCGCTTACGTATCTCTAACAAGTAAAAAATTAAAAAGAGCTTTTCTAAATGTCTGTAACACTTTGTGTACACTTTTCAGATACTATCTTGAATTAGAAATAAAAGTAATAATAAACATTCATAAACGAAAAAATTAAATTCTTTCTATTCTAATTTGCAAATAAAATGTTGTTTATTACAGAAATATATATCTGTCGTTGTCAGCATATACAATGCCAATATAGATAATTTCGCTATCTTTATTATGCTTTTTTTTATTATTGATGTATTATAAATTTCATATTTATTTTTAACAGCGTTAGATATTTATTTGTATCAAGTAAAAATTAATGAATTTCTGTTGAATAATATAAATTTCTATGAAACTAGAATTTTGCTTTTTTTTAGTTTCCCGCATTTAAATTTCGAATTGTGTTAAAAAGCAAGGCGTGACGCATTAATTTTTCTTTTGTTGTGTATTCCTTTTATAAGCATTAATTTAAACATTTGTAAGTCATTCAAAATATCGGTATTCTGTATTATTCTCTGTTAGCAATAGATTTTAACACTTTCCAACCTAGTTGAAAAGTGTTTGACTTCGGTTTGTCTGGCCGTCTGTCCGTGCTCTAACTCACGTAAATATGATCGGATTGACCTAAAATTTTTGTAGGTCATTGTCGTTTACTATAGCATGTTCCCTATTTCAACTGAAGTGTGTGGCACTTATAGTTTTTTTACAGGGACAGTCAAAAGTATTCAGTTATATTATAATCAATGGGAAATAATCGTTTCAAGAGCATTTTGATGATGCTACGTCATTTGAAACATGATGAAATTGATATATAATTATGAAGCGCATTAAAACATGCTTTTTGTAGAATATGGGGTGCAAAGCATTTATTATTCGTTTACAGGGTCACACAAAATAATTCTGTTAAACATTGTTCTATGGGGAAAAATCGTTTGCAGTGTAATTTAGTGATATTTCACTATTTCAAACATAAGGAAAATAATATACATTATGCAGGTGCACTATAAATTGCTCTCTTGAAAGTGTGGTGTGCATTGCATTTATTTACAGGGACACAGAAAAGATATCGGCTACAGTTACATATGCGATATTTACAGTATATGTGTGATAAGTCGTTTTAAACTTTGGTTTGCTTTTTTAAGTTTAACTAAATTTTTTCATGGTACGTGTGTGTTTTTAAACTCAATTGATCATATACAGGGCTACACAAGGGCATCCGTAGGTATTACAGACTATGAGAGTGAATTGCTTAAAGGTAGCTTTTAATTGTGTTACGCATGTTCCTGCTGAACTATATTTATTAGACTAATAGAAGTTTGTGGAATATAAATAAATTCATTTACAGGGCTAAGCAAAGAAAGATACATTGTCGTTTACGGTTGGTAATTGCTGCGAGTGAAATTAAGTTGCCTTTTAGCTTGATATGTGGTGTGTACAAAAGTCTTCAGATAATATACAGGGCTGTACAAAAGGTTTCGAGTACATTTCCATCGATTGAAGAAAATTGCTAAATGTGAATATTCTAACTGAACTAAATTTTATCTTGCTATATATCCACAACTATTGATCATATACAGGGCTACACAACATAATTGGACTACTTTTTTGACACTAGAAGGTAAATTCGAAAACATTATTATTCATTGTGTTATATGTTTTCTATATGTTTCCTATGTTTACTTACATATCTTATTTCACATTATTTAACGGTGGAGTTTCGTTACACTTTTCCGGCTGTGTTGGAAAGTGTTTCATAATCTGTGTTTGACGCATGATTTTTCGTTCTTGTTTAAATTATGTGCTTAATCCCTTGCGGTAAAATGGTGAGTGTTGCTCGTCGTGCGTTTCCGTGCCAAACGGTAAAATGACGAGCGACATTCGTCATGAGACTAAAATTACTTAATGGTTTTACTACCACAAAATATGTAGAATGTGTTATAATAAGTATACACATTATTTGTATATTTGTTTTCTTAATTATGTTTCTAGGATATGAAACTACATTTATCTCTTTGCATGATA
This sequence comes from Maratus michaelseni, assembly GCA_963931845.1. Classification (NCBI taxonomy): domain Eukaryota; kingdom Metazoa; phylum Arthropoda; class Arachnida; order Araneae; family Salticidae; genus Maratus; species Maratus michaelseni. Next base: position 146,107,189 of record OZ007599.1, on the reverse strand, counting down.
TCTGCTAACACTCTAAAATGGATTCAAATTAATCTAACTCTAAAACTGGATGAATTAATCGCTTTAAAAAACTGAATAAGAAAAATGATTAACGTAAGTAAATATAAAGATAAACAAGAACGAAAAATTATGCGTCAAGCATAGATTATGTAACACTTTCCAACGCTTCCAAAATAATTTTACAAATCATACCGTTTAATAAGCTAAAAGATAACATCTAAGTAAACAATTTGGAAAACGCATAACATATTTAAAAACATAATTTCAGGAAATTCCAACATATACAACATTCGGAAAAATATCCGAATACTTTTATTTAGCACTGTATATGATCTATAGATTTGTATATATACTACATAAGATGCAATATTTTAGTTCAGTTAGGAAACGCGTAGCACAGTTTAAAATTCTCCGTCTAGAGTTTCTGTCAATAAACGGAAATATGTTCGCGAACTTTTGTGCTTCCCTGTATAGGATCTACAGAATTTATACACACCACGTAATAGACAAAAAGAGAGTTAAAATTAAAATCGCGTTCAGTAACTTAAAACGCACTTCCAGGAATGATTTTTAACAGACAGGAGAGAATTCTTTTGTGTGTCCCTGTAAATGAACGATGACTGCTATACACACAATATTCTGTAGTAAGCCTCTCGTAATACACCTTAGTGATAGATATAAATTTCAATGCGTTTAAAATAGTGAAACATTATTTAATTAAACCGCAGACGATTTTTCTCCATAGACGTAATGTAACGGAATTCTTTTGACTGTCCCTGTAAAGTAACTGTAAGTGCTATGCACACCCTGTTCCACATTAAGCTTCTTCTAATGTACCTTAGTGATATATATAAATTTCAATGCGTTTAAAATAGTGAAATATTTAAATAAACCGCAAGTGATTTTTCCCCATAGACCGCAATGTTACGGAATTCTTTTGAGTGCCCCTGTAAAAAAACTATAAGTGCTACACACTTCCTTTGAAATAGGGAATATGCTATAGATAATAACAATAACATATAAAAATTGCAGAGCAATCCGAGCCTATTGACGGGAGTTAGAGCACGGCCATACGGCCAGACAAACCGAAGTCATAAACACTTTTCAACTAGGTTGGAAAGTGTTAAAAAAGAAAGAAAATGAAAAGTCTGCAAGAATTAGAAATAATGTATTTAGCGGTAGTTGTCGGGAACTCTATTACAATGACAGGACACGGAATGCATTATCAATATAAATCAAATACCAAACTGGCATGATACGTAAAGTAACCTTTTATAACTAAATGGATGAATTAATCGCTTTAAAAAACGGAATAAGAAAAATGATTAACTAAGTAAATATAAAGATAAACAAGTTGGGAATTGTACGTCAAACGTTACAAACGAGGTGCGTTCGTACGCACGTTTTAGAATTAAATTCATGATATCCCGTGCGTAGAACGAGTTAAACAGCTAGTTAAGTATATATTTTATGACACTGTTCATACAAATATCTTAACTAGTTATATAAATATTCAGATATATATGTATCAGCTAGTTATATAAATATTCAGATCTTGATGATTTTTAATTCTGTGAAATGAATTATATCGTCTGCAGATTAATTTCTGTATTAAAATAAGTATCTCGCTCGCTTGACGATTAAACTTCGGAAGCTCCTATAACAAAAAAGCACCGATTTAAAAAAAAAAATTCAAATTTCTTAATAAATATTTTTATTAATATCTCCTAAAGTTTTGACCCACCAGTGGCTGAGAGGTTGTGCTCTCGAAGCTGGTAGACGGGAGGTGCTGGGTTCGATCCCAATCGCGCCCGTCGGCCTAATCGTTCGGAGTTTTCGTGGTTTTCTTCGAGCCGTGGATTTATCCATGCGTAAATACGGATTAGGTTCCCTTAGAAAGACCCCCATGGAGGGCACGCCCCCCGGGCCTATATGCCTAGTGTAGATAATTGGCCGTCAATAATCAACCCAACCCTAAAGTTTTGATTCGATTTTAATAAAATTTGAAATGTCTCGACAAAATTCTGCAAAGATAATATATTTTAAATTGCAAACCATTTGGTTGGGTAGTTTTTGCGTTGTTATATGCGGACAGACGGACAGACAGACAGACGGACGGACCAAGCGACGACTATAGGTGCTACGTATTTATATAATTACGAACGCACCTAAAAAAGAAAGAAAAAGAAAAGTCTGTAAGGATTTCTCATCTCTCCCCCTTTGCACATTTTCCCTGCATGACAGTGTTAACTCAAGGTAACCCAAGTGAAAATAAATTTAATTACAATTTTATCTAAATCAATAATATATTTTGGATTAACAAAATATGTATGAACCATAATAGGAAACATGTTTTCTTTGATGAAAAAAAACCGCTTCTTTGATTTGCAATTTTTTACAATTAAATCTTACCGAAAAGGGTAAATTTAGAGGCATTATTTCAGTGATTTTTGTGTAGATTAATCGAACTTAGAAATTAAACCTGTATCATTTGGGACCGATGGATAAAAAATGAGAGGGAGAGATAAATAGACTCATTAGTGAGAAAGACTTTGTTCTGGTCATTTGTGAAAAGAATATATATTCATGTTCTTCAGATGCAAGATATTTTTCAAATTATTTTATTTCGACAATATATTTTACTTGGTTTTGTGGCTGAATATTCTTGTGCTTAAAGATATCAATAAAAGCACCCTCCGAGAATTAGAAATAATGTATTTAGCATTTAACAAAACATAGAATATTAATGTCTACGATAAAAAGTTATTTTTTTCTCAAATGTGTTTTGTGTTAAATATTCTTTATTAAAATTGGAGGTGGAAGAATAAGTAGGTGTTAGGAACTCTAGTACAATGACAGGACACGGAATGCATTATCACTATAAATCAAATACAAAACTGGAATGATACGTAAAATATTTTTTTATAACTAAATGGATGAATGAATCGCTTTAAAAAACTGAATAAGAAAAATGATTAACCCCTTGGGGACGAGCGACCCGTATACGTGACGCATAAGGTGCTCAGAATCCTCGATTATTCCCACCTGTAACTTTTTATAGTAAACTTTGCCTTATTTAATGACAGCATTTCTGAGATTCAATCAGGTGAAAATTTCTGTTTGAAAAACCGGTGGCAAAAGATAAAAAAATTCTGTAAAGGACGCTCGTCGCGAAGGGGTTAACGTAAGTAAATATAAAGATAAAAAAAGAAAGAAAAAGAAAAGTCTGTAAGGATTTCGCATCTCTTTCTCTTTGCACATTTTCTCTGCATGACAGCGTAAAATGAGCAAAAAGTACATTTCAAAACTCATAGCTCATCAATGAATTGTCTCAAAAATACAAACTTTACATAATATTAAAGTTTAAGTGAAAGACTACATGCCATGTAAATTTCAAATAGATTGATTAACACGATCATTGTGTTTAATATTTTTCTATGTCTTTTCATAGATTTTACATGTAAACGAAAATCTATTTTACGTCTATGCCGCTGGTTTGGCGAGGAATTGACACTAAAATAAGAATAGAAGAAATTCAGAAAGGAACAGGGTCTATAAGCCGTGTTTTTGGCCCATGAAATAAGACTAAAATTCGATTTTGTTATTCTGACTTAATTATTTCACTTTTTAATAGTAGAAGGTTCATCCTGTACGATTTCAACAATATTTTTTGCATTTTGTTTGGATTTACAGGGTGGTCATAAAAAAACTTTGCCGATATATCTAACTCTAGCGGCCTGTCCGTTCAACCGATCGAGATGAGATTTCAGATATAGATATTCACAGGTATGAGCTCGGTATTCTGTGAACGGCAACAAATTGGAGCTCACGGTTACATAGCTACAGAAACTCGAAATTTTCAAATGGCGACGGCCATTTTTTTCATCGCAAAATGCTCAGCGCATGCGAAAACCCTCAAGAGAGTTGGAATGGTACGTGTATCGCAATAAACGGACGCGTTATGCACGCACAAAAACAGCTCTGCGAATGGCAAAAAAAAAAAAACACGATCAGGGTGCACGAAGGACATTTCCATATGACAGAGGCAAAACACCAATCACGGAACGCCGTTTGCCAGAGCTGTCAGCGTAGAAAACGGATAAAAAGTGGGGTGGGAATGTTAGTTCTTCAGTCGGGAGCACGCACATGCCGACGAAATGACTCTTCCAGCGACAGTTCGTGGTGAATTGGTAAAACTCTATTATCAAAATGAATGCTGCGAAAACCTTGCGTGATTACCGTCGAAACCATCGCCAAATATGTGGCCCATGTGTCCCGCAAGCTCTTCGTAATTTAGTAAAAAAATTCGAAGAAACTGGCTACACCTGTGATAGACCGCGGTCCGGACGACCAACTGTTCTTGAGGATACTGTTATGGAAGTGCATCACACAGTGACTACAGGACACATGCAAATTGCAAGAGGTGCATCTCGTGTATTGGATATACAGAAATCAACGGTCCTAAAGCTACTGCGCTCTGTAATCCGCATGTTTCCTTACCGGTACCAGCGCGTACAGATGTTGGAAGTGGGGGACCATCAACAACGTATAGACTTTGCTAATGAGTTTCTTATCCGATATGAAGGAGATAACGACTGGCCTCTTCGCATATTATGGACGGACGAGGCATATTTCACCTTAACTGGCAACGTCAACACCAAAAATTGTGTGCACTGGGCAGACATGAATCCGCACACTGTGGCACCAGTACGACGTCAAAGTTACTGGGTGGTGCGGCATTGCAGGCACAATTATTCTCGGACCGTATTTCTTTGAGGAAGCAATGCCAACGGGATTTCTAACTTGCTCTGTAACAGGCTCCCGCTATACGGCAATGCTGCAAAATTACGTCATACCAGAATTGCTGCAGCGAAATGCACTGAATGACTTCGTTTGGATGCAAGATGGTACACCTCCACATATAGCGAAGTCTGTTCGCAAGGTCCTGGAACAGCATTTTGGCGACCGTGTCATCTCACGCCATTTTCCATTTCCATGGCCTCAGCGATCACCCCACCTCACCTCACTCCTATGGATTTCTGGTTCTGGGGATATCTCAAATCTAGAGTGTACATGTGCAATCCGCAAACTTTACCGGATTTGAAAGATTCTATCAAACGTGAGATTGCAAACATCCCTCATGCGATGTTACGTTCGGCTGTATTGCCCACAGTCACCCGTATGCAATGTGTAATAGCCTGTGATGGCACCCATCTGGAAATTGTGTAATCAAAATAAAAGTTTTCTTTTCTCTGATCTTTGTTGTAATCAGTGATTGGTGTACTGACTCTGTGTCATATGCTAATTTCCTCCGTGCGCACCGATCGTGTTTCTTTTTTTGTTGTTTTGGCCGTTCGCAGAGCTGCTTTTTGTGCGTGCGTAACGAGTCCGTTTCTTGCGATACACGTACGGTACCAACGCTCTGTAGGATTTTTGCATGCGCCGAGCATTTTGCGACAAAAAAAATGGGCGTTGCCATTGAAAAATTTCGAGTTTCTGTACCTATAACCGTAACCGTGAGCACCACTTTGTTGCCGTTTACAGAATCCCGAGCTCATAACTCTGAATAACTATATCTTAAATCTAACCTCGATTGGTTGAACGGACCGGCCGCTAGAGCTCCATATATCGGCAAAGTTTTTTTTATGACCACCCTGTATATAACTTACACAGCTCAAAGTTCGTATTATTCGTAGTTTGAAAAATACGCAATTTCTCTTAATTTTACCTCAATTTTTAATATATTTTTTAATATTTTACTATGAGCGCAGCTTTGCAACACTTTTATTTATACATACATTGTACATTTTTATGGATTTTATAATATATGTAAAGAAGAAAGTGTTGCACGATTGCGCTCATATAAATAATTGAGGTAAAATGAAGAGAAATTGCATATTTTTTATCCAAAACTACGAATAATACGAACTTTGAGCTTGTGTAAGTCATATAAATACGAACAAAATGCAAAAACTATTGAAATCGTACAAGATAAACCTTCTAATATTAAAAAGTGAAATAATTAAGTCAGTGTAACAAAATCGAATTTTAGTCTATTTCTTGGGCCAAAAACACGGCTTATGGACCCTGATCCTTTACGAGAGGTCGGGTGGGGGGGGGGGGGGTTAATCTCTTGCTCTACGGGCTGAAGGTTTAGTCCTCTGACTGCGCAGAGGCGCTAGGGCGCAACATCAAATCACCGGTCAACAAACCTAGGGACCACTTGTGAGGGTCAGTTAGATGGCCAACAGTGTCCGATGAGGGAAACTGGTTACACCCATTTAAAAGTTAATATATTGCGTTTGCAGACAATTAATGTTAGTTGTTAATTAGTTGTTAATATATTGTGTTTAGACTCTGGTACCGTAAGAGTTTGGCAATGGCTGACATGTTTATAGTCAATAATAAATTCTAAGTGATAGAGTTATAAATTTATTAATGATGTTTGACTATATATTATTCTTTAGATGAGTGAGTGCTCGAGTAGAAATGCTTCGATGGTTGACTGTGGAGGTGAATTTTCTGCCTGTTGTTGCCCTAATATCATCACCTGCCATTAAATGTGTATCAAGGCATTTGATTTTATTTTTGTTCAAGTATATACTATATTTATGTTTTGTGTAATAGGGTATGTATCTTTGCCGGGGCAGTTATTCACTTTATTTTAATAAATAATGCCTTCATATCAGAATGATATTTGGTATGTTCATTTAACCCCTTAATCGTCGTGCCCGAGACATTCACGGGCAGCGTAGGTTACGCCTGTTTTATTCAAATTGTTTGATTCCCACCAGTTTTTTAAAATAGTTTTATTGGCTTTATTCTTGCATTATCTTATCTGTCTATTAAATAAGACGAACATTTCTACTTAAAAAAACTGGTGGTAATCAAGCAATCTGAATTTTTAAAAAGTAGCCTACACTTAAAGTGCGCGACGATTAAGGGGTTAAAGACAAGCAATCTAGTATTGCACAATGTTAGCAAGAATTGCTAATTAATATTTGGTAATTAAGAAGGTTATAGAATTTTAGCTTAATTGTTAAACGTTCGGATCCTCTGATCTTTGAAGAATGCTACGTGTTAACAAGTTTCTAATTAATATTTTTCTTATTTTTTGCAAATAGTTATCTAAATAAAATGTGTTAATTTTTGATAATTAACCTTGCCTTTCATTTAATGCATCATGTGTACTCCATATTTTTAGGTTTAGATATGCAGTATTTTAGTTCATGTAAATAGCGTGTATATTTTTGTCATTAACTAGTAGTTCATAAGAAGGGATTCTTCAAAATTACACAACGCATACTTTATTTTTAAGTACTTTAATTAATTTTAATTCGGGAAATTTAATGCTTAATTTGCTATTCCCACTAATTCCTGCTAGAACTAGGCACGGTCACATAAATGTGTACATACTGTCTCTCTTTACCGCTATAAGAGAAAGGTTGGTCGGGATGTTTAGGATGGTAACCAACTGAATTCAGCTTGCACAAATCATTCCAACAAAAATAAATAAATAAATCAACACATTTGTGTAGTGTAAATATAAAATAATAACCAATATATGAAACCCTCTTTAATGTACTTAATTTCGAGGTTTTGTTTCGATGAATTTTATGTAGATTAACCTATCTCGGAAAATAAACTTCAATCACTTGAAACCGACGGAAAAGAAAAGAGAGAAACAGATCCATTTGTGGGAAAGTCTCTATTTTGAGTATTTGTGAAAGGAATTAATTTATATTCATTTTCTTCAGATGCAAGATATTTACCTCAAAGTTATTTTGTTTCCATATTATATGTTACTTGGTTTTGTGGCTGAAATTTCTCGTTCTTATCATTAACAGTAAAAATAATTTTTGACAATTGGTATTAATGTATTGAGCATTTACAATATATATAATATTAACACATGTACATCGGGAAACGAGAATTCTCGTTTTTATTAAAAAAAATCATTGACTAAGGGCGTGGCTTCTACCTTACAGAAAATGCATTTATATCCAATTGCAAATATTTTTTTAGATTGCAGGACATTGTCTAATAAATCCGTACATTGAATGATATTTACTGATGCATGAACAAGAAAAGTATCTAGGAAACAATTTACGAAAGACTTTCAGAAGAGGTAGGTGCTTTTATTGTTTTAAAACCCAGACTTCACAACCGATACGAATATGTTAATATTTATGAATAGCTGCCAACTTTTGCGCTCTTTTCTTACCACTAAAATTTAATAGTAAATTTTAGTGGTAACGGAAAACTGTGCAACTATGTCTATGATAAAATTTGAGATTTTTTCTGAAATGCTACTTGTGGGTAGTTTCTTTGAATGAATCAAAATTTAGAATAATGTGAAGAAAGAATAAATATATTCCACCCAGGTTAAGTTAGCCAATGACCTTGAAAGAGTTCAAGATGCTACGGTGAAAATGTTTCTAACAAGCACAAATGGTGATGGGAATATATTTATTAATGAAAAACAAGATTATACTAGTTGCTAGTGGTAACTGTCACCATAATTAACGAATAAATTCATATATATTTGTTCATCAGCCAACTTACCGTGGAGGGTCTTGGAGAGCCAAGACAGAATAAAATATGAATTTTTATGATATTTAAATTATGTATAAAAAAATTAATAATTTCTCTTAAAATCTAGTTTAAAATTTAGGGATAGAAGTTATTAAAAATCTGTTCAAAATTTCGATTACTTTCATCTTAATTTCCTTCCTTTAAATGGCTTTATTCTAAAATATTCTTCGAATAAATTCCTTTCTCGATAATTAGAGTAGACTGAGGAAATGACAATACCTTAACACATTTTTCATTTTGTAATTTTTACTACAACGTTTTTGATATCCATGATGGGATATAAAGATACCTTGGAACTTCTCTTATCTATTACGTAATATTCTTCTAATTAAATATACGGGAAGTATTTTTTTACGTGACTGTTAGCAAATGTCGGTATTTCCCGGGTACTGGGGTAATAACACGCTTATGGGGTAATGTCGACATGGATTGATTATTGGGAAGTAATAAGTAAAACTACGAATAAAATTCAATTTCCTTATTCATACAAAATTATCCGAACAATCACGCAATGTTTAGACGCAATAAAAACGACATTTTAATATGTAGGCCTAGGTTTATCCAAAAATTTTAAAAATAAGCTATGAACGTAGTTTTTCTTTCAAGGAAAATTTTTCAAACAAGTCATAAAAAAGAGTGTGTACAATTATAAACATTAAACTACCCTTAAACTGATACTGAGCCATATGTAATCAGATCAATTAATGTAAATGCAAAAAAATATGTAAACAGAATGTTAAATTTATGTGAAAAACAATTTTTTTAAAATTCAAGCAAATAACATAGTTTCTGTACTCTAAAATTTGTCTACACAAGTTCAGTTGTCACTTGTATCGCTACCGCTACAAACAGCCCTACTACCAGTTCTCTTCATCCATTTTCTCAACGTTGCTAAAACTGTTTTATTAAAAAAAATTTCAGCTAATTCGTAGGCACGTCATCACAATTCAGTTAAAGTAATACCATAGAACGTATTAGATAATTTCTTTTAAACTAATCTGCCACATTGAACTAGATCAAAAGCTCGCTTTAGCGTTTCTTCATTTACACCTCTTCGTTTTTTTTCTTTTATCTTGCTATCTAAAAGACAAAGAATCCATATTTAGGCGATTAAAAACCCCACTTCAAGATATTCGGTCATGAAGAAATACCGACACCATATTGGTATTTCACCATAAAGGGAATTCGATATTACCCCGGATGAACAACACAATGTACAAAATGGCCGCAAGGCCAACCAATTTACTAACAACCAACAAAGATTACACTAAAAGGTTCACCGAATTTCATACTTTCTAAATACTTAGGAATAATGAAATGACTGCTGAAAGACTTATCTTAATTTGCATAAAAGTCGGAATTTACACCAAAAGTGGCACAAAACACGCTTTTTACAGCACATGAAAAGTAGTCTGCTTAAGAACAACGCACTCACTCACCATTAGTTGCCACAATTTCCGCTACGCTACGGCGCCAACCAGCAGTTCTCTGACAAAGAAGGTTTCCATAAGCGCATACTCAGAAAAATTAAAAAAAAATATATAGAATGTTCTTCTGATGAGGAAAAGCCCGTTTATAAAAAAATTTGCTGCGGAACCTCGATATAACGTCCGTAAAAAAAATTATGAAAATTTCGTGTTTTAGCGATTTATCGCTAGGTTGGCGACACAATGAAAAAAAAATACGCATTTACGATAAATACTCTTTTGGGAAAAACGCTTTCTACTCTTTATACTGAACTAGTTTAAGTTTGTTTAACTTAAATAAATTCACTTTTATAACTAAGGTTTTGCCATATACATTTATATGTACATCTAAAGAAAATTAACGATCGTATTCTACGGTTTAGAACAAAATTTAAATTGATTAAAAATGTTTCAAACTAAAAATTAATTGTCCGATTCTGAGCACTATCAATTTGACCTGGATATTGTTAGTGCCGGAGACAACAAGAGATAAGTCTTGTTGCCGTGGGAACAATGACTTATTTAAAATCGAAATATATAATGAGAATGTTTTTAATCGGACAGTTACTGTTAAAATACACTTAAAACTTATCCAGCCGTCGAAACAGTGTAAAATTAAACAACTTCAGCAGTACTTAACTTGTATATATATTATATAAGATTATAGAAACAATAATAAACTATTTAATCGTTGACGTTTAAATTCATAAAGTACTACGCATTTAAACACTCATTTTACCAGGAATTTTCAAATACATTAAAATCGCTTGCATTTAGCGACAAAAAAGTGTTACTCGCCAAATCGCTTTTTTGCGCCAAATACTCGAAAGATTTTATTTTTTACAGATTTTCTACTGGGATTCCGCAGTTAAATTTGACTGATCCTTTATAACGTACATGAGTAGTTCCATTAGCATTTTTTTCAAAAAATTCTGAGTATGCGCTTTAAGGAGACCTTCCTTGTGAGCACAACACGCTGTCAAAATTCAATGTGTCAGTCTGGGGTGTCGATTTTCCCCCGGTTTCACATAAAATTCTTCTGTACTCACGCAGACATTTTTAATCCGTTGTCATGGACAACATCTTATTGGCAGGATATACACTCGCAATTTTTTGGAGACTAGTTTCAGCAATTTTATGATTTCATAAGAAGTAAACCAATTCCCTGCTTTTTAATTTGGTGAAGTTTGCATTCCTGTATTCCTACACAATTGAGTACGACTTTTCACACTGTTGGTTAGAGTGGACTTTGAGTATTTTGTTGTCTGAAATTTCCACGTCACACTGTTTGCCTGCAGAATATTCCACCAGTGTGATTATCTCGAAAATGTTTAACTCTCATGCTGCAAATCGAATAAAAATATGTTCCGAATTTATTATGACTGTTTTTTTGAGAAATCTCAATTACGTCACTGTTCTGTTTGACTTATTTTATAAAATAATCTGCACAGAATTTACTTCATGTATTTACAGCTAAATGGTTGAATTATTCACGTTTAAAAAAATCAAATTTGCATGATTAATGTAAGAAAATACACTACTGGCCATTAAAATTGCTACACCAGGAAGAAATGCAGGTAACAAAATTATATTTATTGGACAAATATATTATACTAGAAATAACAAGTGATTAAAGTTTCAAGAAATTTGGGTGCATAGATCCTGAGAAATCAGTACCCAGAATAACCACCTCTGGCAGTAATAACACCACTTATACGCCTGGGTATTGAGTCAAACAGAGATTGGATGGCATGTACACGTACAGATGCCCATGCAGCTTCAACACGATGCCACAGTTCATCAACCGTAGTGACTGGCGTATGGTGACGAGCCAGTCGCTCGGCAACCATTGACCAGACGTTTTTTATTGGTGAGAGATCTGGAGAACATGCTGTTCAGGGCAACAGCCGAACATTTTCCGTATCAAGGAAGGTCCATACAATACCGGCAACATGCGGTCGGGCATTATCCTGCTGAAACGTAGGGTTTCGCAGGGCTAGAATAAAGGGTAAAGCCACGGGTCGTAACACACCAGAAATGTAACGTGCACTGTTCCAAGTGCCGTCAATGCAAACAAGAGGTGACTGAGACGTGTATTCAATGGCACCCCATACCATAACGACAGGTGATGGGCCAATATGACGATGACGAATGCACGCTGCCAATGTGCATTCACCACGATGACACCAAACATGGATGCAACCATCATGATGCTGTAAACAGAACCTGGATTCATATGAAAAAATGACGTCTCGCCATTCGTGCGCCCAGGTTCGTCGTTGATCACACCATTGAAGGCGCTCCTGTCTATGACGCAGCGTCAAGGGAAGCCGCAGCCATGGTCTCCGAGCTGAGAGTCCATGCTGCTGCAAACGTCATCGAACTGTTCATGCAGACACTTGTTGTCTTACAAACGAGCCCCATTTCTTGACTCTGGGCTCGTGACGTGGCTGCACGATCCATTACGGCCATGCGGATAACATACCTGTTTTCTCTTCTGCTACTGATAGGGGCCGTTGAGATGTCGTATGGCGTTCCATATTACTGTCCTGCACCCATCGATTCCATATTCTGCGAACAGTCATTGGATCTCGATCGACGCAAGAAGCAATACCGCGTACGATAAACCACAATCCCGGTAGGCTACAATTCGACATTCATCACAGTCAGAAACGTGCTGATACGCATTTCTCCTTCTTACCGGAGGTATCACAACAACTTTTCACCAGGCAACAACGTTCAAATGCAATTTGTGTATGAGAAACCGGCTGAACAATTTCCTCATTTAAACACATTGTAGGTGTCGCTACAGGCGCCTGCTTTGTTTGAATGCGCTGAAAAGCTAATCATTTGCATATCACAGCACCTTCTTCTTGTTGCTTAAATTTCACGTCTGTAGCATGTCACCTTCTTGGTGTAGCACTTTTAATGGCCAGTAGTGTATTAAGAAAATGTCTGAGAAAGATACAAAGTGAAACTTAAATTAGAGTAAAAATAAACGGAAAATAAACACATTTTGTGTAATTGAAATAGAAAATTATATCCAATAGAAGTAATACTACCGTCCCCACCACGCACACACCCTAAGTAAAGATGAGGTTTTGTAGCTCATTATTTGGAAACAATCGAGTTTAACCGCGACCTACGTTATACATGGCCGGTGCAGGACGTTTAAAACGCCACATGGAGTGGATAATTTGTACACGGCGATTGGTGGAAAACGGTGGGCCTTGCACCAATTGCCATGTAAAAATGATCCACTACATGTGACGTTTTAAACGTCATGCACCGGCCGTGTATAACGTAGGTCGCGGTTTAATACGACACAGTTTTGTAAATTTAAGTTTTATATCTGGGAACACTTCTGAAAAAATTATATATTCTGCAAAATTCTAAAAAAAAAATGTATTGAGAGAAGCGATGGAGATTCGGTCTTGAAAATCTCCAGTTACAGTAGGAAAAATTTATTTTTTCTAAATTTTAAGTGGGTTTTAGTATATTGCCCTTGTACATCGTCTAAAACAGGATTCTAAGAGCTGAATTTAGGGCTAAAGAATCAAGCATATCTTCCCGCATTTTTCTGTTAAAAAGATATTTAGTCCTCTAATGTTGATAAACCATCGGCATATTCTTGGTAAATGAAGCTTTTTAAATATCTCCGTAATTAAAGTTTCACAGAGCGATATTAGGGGAACAGTGTGTCAATCTGATATCTAGTGCAATTCCAAAGCACAACCTTCTAAACTGTACTTTAAACTTGTCTCCTGTCGAGTTTAAGCAATTTCATATGAAAAATCATTACCAATTCAGCGACCAGTGATGTATTTAGATGGAGTATTATGCATACCAGTTTACCTAAACAGTAATTTTCGCCATATTTAAACGCATAACTCTGCTATTAAATAAGGCGAAGATATCTTTTGAAAATAGTGGTATCCATAACCTCTAGTGCGGAAATGGCGATCCTTGGTTATAATATTTGTAATCTTTTTTTCACAATGATATTTCTTGAACTACAATGTTTGTCCGCAAATTTTCTTATAGTGCAATCCTTTGAAAATTAAAGGTCTCTAAACAACTCATCTTAAATTATGTGTTCTCCTCCATTGCGTGCGGATGCGACATTTCATATGAACTAACACGTGTTTTAACAAAAAATATTATCTTGATTTAATCAAAGTCGTAAGTAACTGAACTAAAGTTATGTTAAAATCAACATGTAAGAAGTAATTAAAAGGACTGTGAGCTTGAAGTTGAAAAGCCATAACGATTTGAGATAGTACGAGGGTGGGCTGAAAAGTTTGGAGGCCTGACAGTGAAAGCACAAGATTTTTGACAAAATTTCATATTTTTCAATGTAGTCCCCTTGCAACTTAATACATTTAAGACACACTCTTGTGTGCAAATTCTTTAGTGCAGCCCTGTACGAGGGGGGGGGGGTTAAAAAAGTTCTCGGCCTGGCAAAGAAAATACAAGATTTTTGACAATATTTCATTTCATTTTGCAACTTGCAACACAATACATTTCATAAGACTCTTGAGAAATGTTCATCCTTTGGCGTGTTTGGTCGACGTTCAACAAACGCGGCACGCGTCGAGCGGAAAGCTTTTTCATACGCAAAACATTGTGTAAAATGTAGTGTACACGGTCTATCCAGATGATTGCAATGTCAGCAAGTTCGCGTATCTCAATAGGCGATCGTTTAATACGGTATTGTGAGTTTTTGAGGCGATTTCGTCGGTCGTAGCGGTTTTTGGACGTCCTGAGCGTTCATCATCGTGAATTGATTTCCTACCATGTTTAAATTCAGCAGCCCACTTTTTTATAGTCAAGTACGAAGGACAAAAATCCTTTAAAGTGGAATGTAACTCTTTGTGTATGTCCGTGGGGGTTAAACATTTTTTAACAAAGTATTTTATGACAGCTCCAACTTCAATTTTTTCCATTTTTAGAAAATGTCAAAACTTGTTTACTTTACTTTATCGCCAAGCAATAACCAATAAACTCGCGCATCTGAAACTCGGCAGCATGTCATCTAAAGGATTATACTTTGCAAACATCATTATCATTTGATCATACTTGCTCCATCTCTGTGTCAGGCCTCGAACTTATCAGCCTACCCTCGTAACATAGCGTTGCTAGTTTTGTGCATATGAAATTCAGTCCTTGACCTTTCACAGACAAGAAAGGACAAGGCTAAAAATAGAATTAAGACAAAAAGAAAAAAACCCGGAAAATCATGCATTAGGCATAGATTATGAAACACTTGAGAGCCGACACTAACATAAATAACACATCCTGATACAACACTAACAGAATATTAAGAAATTTAGCTTTTTCGTAGAATGAAAAATGTGTTTTTTTTAAGTTGCTTATTTAGATATATAACTCGGTAAAAATCCATTTTAAGTAATTGCTGTCCATATACGGTAATGTTTGCAAATTCTTTCATGTAGCCCGGCATGCGATCTACAGAATATATACACACCATATAATACACTCAAAATTAGCCATCAAGGAGAGGTTCCGAGGTCAGCGTCACAGAATTCGGTGAACATTTGTGTATCGATAGAGTATAGTTAGTATATAAGTATATGAAAGTCATAAAGTGCAATACCTAGGGGGTCTGAAGAAAAAAGGTCTCAAAGTTTACGTCACAGTTTATAATCGGATAAATTTCCTCCTTTGGTAAGTGGCTTCGTTTTCTAGTCGGTAGCGCGCGGGATTCGATATTTTTGTGTTTGGGTTCGAATCCCCCAGCTAAACTTATTTTTCGCAGTGAAAATTTTTATCAATTGAGGCGGTCGGGGCAAGAAAGTGCCACGCCGCATTTTTGGTGAAATAAATATAACACTGTAATCTGTTCCTTAATATTGTAAATTATGATATTCTACAAATAATTTGTTTCTAATGTCACTTGGTGGCAGCATATGTCCCAGGTTTCGTTTTTGCCCCAGACGTTTATGCCCCAAGGAAGATGGCTAATTTACAAAGACCGTAATAGTAATATCATTAAAGTAATGCCATATTTTTACTCAGATTATCTCAAATGTTACTAAGAAATTGGCGAAAAAACTTTGTTATGTACCTTTATTTGAGTATTTGATCAAATTTTCAAATTGAGCTATCTCAGAAGTTCAAAAATGCACCGCAAACATTTCCTCCCGTAGATCATAATGTAGTGAAGTTCTTTTGTGAGCACTTGTAAACAAACTATAAACGCTACTTATTTTATACTCCTGAGAAAGCATGTCGCAGTCCTTCTCAGTGATACATATAGATCTCATTATGTTTGAAATATCGTAATATCAATAAAATGCATCGCAAACGATTTTCCCCCATATACCATAATGTAACGCTATTCTTTTGTGAGTCCCTGTGAACGAACTACATAAGCTACAGATTCCATTTTCAATAAAGAACATTCTATAGTAAACCTAGACATCACAATAAATTTTCAAGGCAATCCGATCATATTTACGAGAGTTTAAGTATGGCCAAGCAAGGGTCTGACAGACAGACAGACAGACAAACCGAATTGATATACACTTTTCATCTATGTTGGAAAGTGTTATAAAAAGGAAACCTAATCTGATGAAAATTTTTTATAGATAAAAATCTAGACACTCCCCGTAAAACAAACAAACAAACAAAATATATATATTGTATACTAAAAACTGAATCTTTAAGCAAGACTACAAGGAAATTGTAAAAGGATAGCTAAATTCAGATTATATATATAGGGTGTTTCACTACCAGACCGACAAACTTTGAGGGGTGATAGTAGACATGAAGACAAACATTATTAAATAGGAAACCATGGGGCGCAAGCGTCTTCTGTAGGAGCTAGGGGCTATTAAAGTTTAAAGTCCAAAACTTCAAACGATGATAAAAAACGGAAAAAAGGGTCGATTCATTTGCGGTTTTCACTAAAATCATTCTTTATATCACGCTTTTCTTCAAAAAATATTTTAAAGGTTACGTTAAAAAAAAGTCGATAGAGGGTGCTTTAGAGTTTAGAGTAACGAACAACTACTTTTATCGTTATTTTTTGTATAGGGTTAAAATTATTCTAAAGTTTAGACTTTAAATTAAATTTTAAGCCCAAAATCGAAAACATTGGGATCGGGTAACTAGCGAAAATTGAACTGTGAACAGAGGGGGGGGGGGCGATTTTAAACGCTCATAAACATGAACAAACTAATCGATTTTGTTGCGGTTTGCGTGTAGGTTATTCCCTTGGTAATTATTCTATTCAAAATGACGTATAGCATAGGTGTCCTCATTTTTTGATAGAAGGCGCTTCCGACACATCTCCGACATTTCAATAACATTACTCTTGGGTGTTTTACTACCAGACCAAAATACTTCCAGGAAGTGTTAGAGATGCAAAGACGACTCGGAATCTCACATAGGAATGTAACGTTGATATGCCTTTTTTGCAAGTTATGGTTAAAATAAGCAGAGAAACAGCAACAAGTTAATGTGCAAAGAAAACAGTTTATTTAAAGGTTTTACTACAAAAGGTGTTTGAAATTACGACCAGAAGTCGTCCGGCAAGCTTGACAGCGACGGTAAATGGCGCTGAACTGAAAGGCGCGTGAACAGCGATCACGCTGAGGTGATCATTTGCGAACCGGTTCCAAAGGTAGTAGGATGGAGTATTCGAACGATGAACTAGTCGACATGTTGCTCGTATATGGAGCTGCAGACTGTAACGGACACGCCGCTCTGAGGTTCTACAAGGAGCGTTTTCCGCATAGGCGTGCACCCCATGATACGACATTTTCAAGTGTGAATAGAAGGCTTCATGAGACTGGTTCTTTAACGAAAGTTAAGATGAATCGAGAACGAATGACAAGGACACCGTACAATGAGGAACAAGTGTTAAGTATCGCAGAAGGCAATTCAAGCACGTGTACTCGTGCGATAAGGCAACAGGTGGAGTTTTCGCACACCACTGTCTGAAGGATACTATCGGAAAACAAAATGAGCCCATACCATCTGCAAAGCGTGCAATAATTGTACCCTGAAGGTTATCCACATAGAAAGACGTTTGCTGAATGGTATTTGCAACAGATTGCAGCAGACAACACATTTGCGGCGTCTGTATTGTTTATGGATGAAGCAACTTTTACAACAGGGGAGCCTTCAATACACATAATGCCCATATTTGGGCTTTGCCTAACCCTCATGGTACGAGACCACGTGCTGCTCAAAGGCGTTTTTCTATCAATGTTTGGGCCGGAATTCTTGGGGACTACTTTATTGGACCATACATTCTACCCTGCCGTTTGGACGGAAGGACATACTTGATATTATTACAACAAGTTCTGTCAGAACTTCTGGAAGAAGCACATGTTCCTCTTTCGTTGCGCCGCTCCATGTGGTTCCAGCACGATGGGGCTCCTCCACATTATACCAATGACGTTCGCCGACACCTCAACGTAACATTTGGACAGCAGTGCATGGGTCGTGATGGGCCGGTTCATTGGCCTGCCAGATCATCGGACCTATCATGTATGGACTTCTTCTGCTGGGGTCAAATGAAAAGTTGGGTGTATGAGACTCCCGTACCTTCAGTTGAAGACCGAGCGTCTAGTATTTCTGTAGCTGCCAGAAAGCTATCAGAGATGCCAGGAATCTTCCAGAGCGTGCGGAATTCCATGCGACGCCGTTGTCAAGCTTGCCGGACTACTTCTGGTCGTAATTTTAAACACCTTTTGTAGTAAAACCTTTAAATAAACTGTTTTCTGTCACATTAACGTGTTGCTGTTTCTCTGCTTCTTTTAACTATAACTCGCAAAAAAGGCATTTCCAATGTTACATTCCTATGTGATTCCGAGACGTCTTTGCATCCCTAACGCTTCCTGGAAGTATGTTGGTCTGATAGTAAAACACCCAGGAGTAATGTCGGAGATGTGTCGGAAGCGCCCTCTATCAAAAAATGAAGACATCAGAGCTGCACGTCATTTTGAATAAAATAATTACCAAGGGAATGACCTACACGCAAACCGCAACAAAATCTATTCATTTGTTCAATGTTTATGAGCATTTAACCCCCCCCCCCTCCTTCTGTTCATAGTTCAATTTTCGCTAGTTACTCGATCCCAATGTTTTCGATTTCAGGCTTAAAATTTAAGTTAAAGTCTAAACTTTAGAATAATTTTAACCCCATACAAAAAATAACGGTAAAAAGTAGTTGTTCGTTACTCTAAAGTCTATAGCACCCTCTATCGACAATTTTCGAACGTAACCGTTAAAATATTTTTTGAAGAAAATCGTGATATAAAGAATGATTTTAGCGAAAACCGCAAACGAATAGACATTTTTTTCCCGTTTTTTATCATCGTTTGAAGTTTTGGACCTTAAACTTTAATGGCCCCTAGCTCTTACAGAGGACGTTTGTGTCCCATGGTTTCCTATTTAATGTTTGTCTTCATGTCTACTATCATCCCTCAAAGTTTGTCGGTCTGGTAGTGAAACACCCTGTATATATAATTTACTTAAATGAAATAAATCAAATTGCAGATATCTGTTAAGAATATAACAAATTGCCATCTAAAAGCTTAAAATTTAACTAAAATTTAAAGAAGGTCATTAAAAAACAAAACATACTGGCATCTAGTCGTGAAAGTGTGAAACATTACTGATATGTGTGTAAAAGATTTAATTATTATTAATATAAAATATTTAATCAAATCAAATATATTTCCGTACATATATACACACATTTGATTAGATAAAATAATTACTTACTAGTAAAATTTCTTTTAGTTAGAATTCTGAAAATACTAAAAGTTGCATAAGTTTGAGAAATGCACTTGCTATCTGATTTGGTAAAAGATTTTATGCTGAGAACAAGATAAAAATAGATTGGAAACTTCTTAGAACCATTTCGTATTTTATGTTTTCCTGAAAGTGATATTGAACATGAAACTAGATTTTCTAGTCGAAGTTTCTTGGAAGATTGGTACGTACATTTAGTGAATATCGAGAATTCATTTTTCTTAAAATTTCTTTTCTGGGGGAATAATTATCATGGGAATTTTAATGCATTCTGATTAAAGTTAAAAACAAAAATTTTTACTTAGATTTTTGGCTATAATTAAAATTCTCTAGATAATTTATTGCTTCTTATGATTAATAAAGCAACTTAAAAGAAAAAGATATTAAATTAAAATACTTATGTTTTCTATTTAAAAACCGCTGTTCATGTGATGTTATATTTATTTCAGTTGAGTAGCGTATTACCAGTATTATATAGGGTGGTCATAAAGTCTTTCCCTGATTAGAAAAAACAATTAATACGAAATAACCATTGAATGCAATACTGTAAAACTTTTTATTATGGGAAAAGTGATGTTAAATTTTTTTCATCTATATGGCTGATCCCCTAGACTTGACTCCCGACTTGGCCAATCCAAGGCCCCTTTGAAAAGCAAACTGAACATAGTTTACACAAAAATCCTTCACAAAAATCCTGAAACACTGTAATAAATCCAGTTATTAATTTTTTCACATCTTTGAATATCCACTCAATAATCCGCTAATCCACTCAAGGTCAGGATCACAGATGCTGTGTCTAATGTGACAGTCCAAATGTTGGGCAATACGTGGCGAGAAATGAAATACCGCCTTGACATTCTTCGAGCTACCAAGGGTGCTCGCATCGAAATTTACAGAGGTAAGTACTTAATAAATGTCTTTACAACATATTGAAACAAGCATATGCCTAATTATATTAGTTTTTCGGCAATAAATTATTGTAATCAGGGAAAGATTTTATGACCACTTTGTATATTAAATTTGGCCTTATTTAATCTCTGAACGTTATACGATCAAATAAGGCCAAAGTTAGCATATAATAATGATATAATTTGGCATATAACAATATTGGTAGTAAAGGGATCCAGCTTTCCCTGAGGCTACGCCACTGATTTATTTTAACTCTCCGTTGGTAACATGACTGTGGAACCTTTAGTTAAGTATCTGGGGCTGAGGTGAAACATAAACGCTGTTACCATCGGTAGGTTAATATATTGTAAAATTTTATCTCAACAGAAATTCTTTCGTTATGTTTATCACAAGTCATAAATTTTGAGATATACAAGAAAACTAATTTTAAGTTATATTTGATAGCATATGTCAAATTTAAATAATTATATTTGGCATTTTAAAGGGTTACATACGTTCTCGGCGGCAAAAAAAAATGACGTATTTTGGAATTTTTTTTAGGAAGGGAGAAAATTTAATTGAAAAACTAATAATTCCACGTTGTTTTTTACTGCTTCCTTTTTTTAAAAGTAGTATTTTGTTAAATTTGGTCCCATATTACGTCGGAAACCTGCAGCCGCGTTGACCTGCATCAAAATATCGGGTCTCAATGGGTAACATCCTAACTTCATGTAAAAACAAAAAATTATTAAAATCTTAGTTTCTTCTTGTAAAATAAGGTTATAGCTAAGGGTTATGGGAGCAAATTTTGAAATTTTTGAAAAATAAGAAAATTTAGCTATTTTTTGAAAAAAAAAATCATTTTTCGTCTAAAATTTTGACTTTTTAATTTTATTAGTAAAATATAAAAAGCAAAATTTTCAAAAAATGGCTCGATAGGCCTTAGACAATTTAATTATGCGTAGATAAGCGCAAATTTTACCAAAAAATGTTAAAAATTGTTCAAGAAGTTATGCTGCTCATGTTAAAAAAATGTAGTTTCCAGAAAACCACGTTTAAAGTTGAGATAATTGCCGAAACGTCAGTGAAGGCTTACTGTTGAGACCCGAAAAGTTTTTGGTTTCCGCCTGTTTGTCTGTCTGTTCCGCGATAACTGCCGTAAAAATGATCCGATTAGGTTGATTTTTGGTAGGTATGTTGGTGAGGTACCCGGAATTAGCTGTATAGTTTTTAGTTACATTTGGTTCATTCGTTCGAAAAATATAGAACATTTCTTTTTAGGTCATGATGCTTTCCTATGGGACTGCAGACGATTTTCAAATTTCATTTTTAGCTGAAATGGAAATCGCATATTTGAATAATGGATTTCAACGCAAAATGATGGATGTTGATTTTCGATATGGAGGTATTAAATATATCCAATAATTTTGAAAAATTGCCGATACATTTATTAGAATTGAGATATTAATTGTTTAAATGATTGGAAATTTTTTTGCATCTGTTCCGGAAATATAAAACTTTTATTTTCATGTTTTTTACAAATTTTAAAATGCATTTCTTTTTACTTTGCTCTTTAATTTATCAGTTGCTTAGCAACGACATTTCAAAGAAGATAAAAATAATAAAAGTAACTCGCACTATTTTGTTCCAATAATTTATTAGCAAAATAAATTATTTTTGTATTCTGTTGACATATAAATGAAGAATTTATTTTAATACAAGTTTTTTTTTTAATCTAAAAAGTTGCATGAATAAGAAGTTCATAAGAATTTCAGAATATCATTGCATAAACCGTGTTTAATTTAACGTTTCTATTTTCTGAAACCTCCGAAGAATTGTATATGCCTATAAATAAGTATACAATAGAAAAAAAATAAATTGCGGATTGTAAGATGCAAAATAATATGAAAAGTGAGATTAAAAAACAGTGACTTGAGCTGACGTTGAGGCTCCTGATCTGCAGATTTACTAGTTAAGATAATTGCCGAAACGTCAGTTGAGGCTCACTGTGGAGACGCGAAAAGTTTTTGGTTTCCGTCTGTTTGTCTGTCTGTTCCGCGATAATTGCCGTAAAAATGATCTGATTAGGTTGATGTTTGGTGGGTATGTTGGTGAAGTACCCGGAATGAGCTGTATAGGTTTTGGTTACATTTGGTTCATTTGTTGGAAAAATATAGAACATTTCTTTTTAGGTCATAATGCTTTCGTATGGGAATGCAGACGATTTTCAAATTTCATGTTTAACTGAAATTAAAATCGCATATTTGAATAATGGATTTAAACGTAAAATTACTAATGCTGAATTTTCAATATGGAGGTGTTAAATATATCCAAAAGCTTTGAAAATTCGCGGATACATTCATTAGAATTTATAAATTAATTGTTTAAATTATTGGAAATTTTTTTGCATCTCTTCGGGAATTATAAAACGTTTTATTTTCATATTTTTTTACAAATTTTAAAATGCATTTCTTTTTACTTTGCTCTTTAATTTATTAGTTGCTTAGCAACCATATTTCAAAGAATATCAAAATAATAAAATTCAAGTAATTCGCACTATTTTGCTGCAATATTTTATTATCAAA
Source organism: Maratus michaelseni (assembly GCA_963931845.1). Classification (NCBI taxonomy): domain Eukaryota; kingdom Metazoa; phylum Arthropoda; class Arachnida; order Araneae; family Salticidae; genus Maratus; species Maratus michaelseni. Next base: position 146,083,866 of record OZ007599.1, on the reverse strand, counting down.
ATGATGATGCATGATGATTTAAATTCCTCATTATGATTTTAAAGATTTTAATTTCTCATTTTTTGCAAAAATGTCTTGCATTTCTTTTTTTACGTTCTTTCATTAAATGGTTGCCTAGCAACGTATTTCAGTATTTCAAAGAATATAAAAAAAAATGAAAATTCGAGTAAATTACATTATTTTGATGCAAAATTTTATTAACAAAATAGCTAATTTTCGGGAGAATTTAGTTTTTAATATGCTTTTCTTAGTAAAATAGATGAGTGTTTCTTTTAACTATTAAAGAAAGATTACCAAATCGGTTTTTCAAACGAAAATTATAAAAACGTCCAATGTGTAAATTGAATATAAGTATCATAAGAGCAATTTACATTTGTATAAGTATATTTATTAGTATATTTTATATATAAGTATATTTAAAAGTAAGGGTTCATTTAAGGATAGGATACAATCGCCTGTGCAAAGAGATGGTTAATGTAATGAAATTACAACAGTAAATGTATTTAGACATATACTCGAATAATGAACTAGCACAATTACTGGAAATTGAGAACATAAAATTAAAGCGACAACGGGGGGTTCAGGGGGGCACCAACCCCCCCTGAAGAAATGTATTATTAGTCTGAAAAAATACGAAAATAAGTAGTTTATCACATCATTGCATAAAATTGTGTTTAATGTGATACTTCTAAAATTTCCGGAAGTTCCGAAAAATCTTATATGCTTATAAATCTATAAATAACTTAACAAAATTGAATTTTACGGTATCAAATGTTATGAAGATTATAATAAAAATTAGTGATATTAATGAACAATGATATGTAGGTCTGATGTTGAGGCCTCTGATCTGTAGATTTACTAGTAATAACAAGATATAATAATAACAATATAATAACAAAACACAGTGAACTGCAGAATTCACTTTTTGCTCCGAACGTATTCACTGCAGCTTCAGAAAGGGAGTAGAATCTTTAGTAGAATCTTTTCGGCGAGGTCGGTTTTATCGACCGTGCATGCTCCCACAGTTTTGCTCATATCTTCTTAATAATTGACATATCACTTTAAACCTTTTTGCCCATAATTCTAGACACTGTAATTTTTTTTTCTTTTTTTTACGAAAATTAAAAAGTCGATGTTATGAAAGTTGAGAACGTATGTAACCCCTTAATGTAACCAGTGAAAGATACGTAAAGTGAAAATGTTCTGTCAACCCATTGGAATACTTCCAATCACTTGATCAGTTCGCTCACATATCGCTGATTTATACTCCGTTCAGATTGGATATTTAAGATATCTTAGACAGCCATTTTAGAGGTGGTGCACCTCGGAATTAGAGTACTCATTCACACTGCAAAACTCATCTAACATTAACTAACTGAAGGTCACTGTGTCTGGGATCTGGACAAACATAAAATGTGCGCATCGCATAAGTTAAAGCCAGCACCAACAGCCAATCAGTTAAAGCTAGCTTCCAGAGCCAGTCAAAGTGAATGGTAGTGACTGTATCTAGCCATAGAAAGGTCCAATTCACCGATGGACTTTGTGGAACTCCCTGAGTGAGTTTGGAGATCTAAGATACCTTAACTATACAATCTGAACGGGGTATAATAACTAATGCCTAAACCGTTAGTTTTAGATGTATACTTTCAATTGCAAAAATAAATGTTTAAATATTGTTCTTAACACTATTAAATACCAATATGCTTCAAAATAATTATTTTTGCAAAAATTACAAAATTCAGATATTATAACATTTAGAAAAACTTTTATTATGGTCTAACAAACAAAACAGCAAAAATTTCATTTTTATGTGACTAAAACACTTTACCGTAATTTCCGGCGTATAATCCGCAGCTCAAAGAGTCATTTTTCGACCCAGAAATATTATTTTATAAAATGTAACTTAAAAGATCGCTGTAAATATTTAACTACAATTATTGAATAAAATTTCTGGGTCGAAAAACGACACTTTGAGCTGCGGATTATACGCCGGAAATTACGGTACTTTAAATTATATGAAATTTCAGCGTTTTCTGTTACTGAAAACAAAATAATCCATTTTTAGTGCCAGGAAATGCCGTATATTAATGGAACTCAAATTATCTTCGATATGTTTGTGTCGTAGAAAAATTTCAATTTTTTGTTTTAGCTGTTAGAGCATAAAAAATGTTTCTCTACATATAATTTATAGGACTCAGGAGCAGTTTGAAAAGTTAAATTTTGTAACTGTTTCAAAAATCTTTATTTTGACGTAATCGTATCTGAATATGCTAGAGATAGCATATTCAAGAGATATGACAACATTCGAAACATTTTTGAACTTGGAAGTATGCTTCTAAAGCTAATGGTTTAGGAATTAGCTATTATCGGTCAGCTATAAAAGCCTAACAATCGTGTAATACATATCTGCCAACTTTTACACCTTTTTCTTACCACTAAAATTTCATAGTAAATTTTGGCTTCTTTAACTGACAATATTTGCGATTTTATGTCAAAAATTCTACTAAATTTTACTGGTATTGTAAAAGTTGGCAGCTGTGTGTATATATGTTAAATATATTAAGGGATTCAACTCGGGTTTTCCGAGTTACACAACATCCATTTTTGTAATTGAAAACTCTAATATATATTTTTTACATTTAATATATTTTTTCAGATTGCTCACTAACACTTTTTATATAAAAATCATCAATTAGGTATTCATATAAAGTTTTGAAATTTATTAAGAGCGATACTTTCGTATTAGCCGCATGCCAGGAATTAATTGCCGAAGAAATCGCAAAAGGTTTTGCTACTTACAGCAGCCTATTTGATTGTGATAATTTCATTGGTTTAAGCTCTTAGTTTGATTACATGTCTTTAAATTTGTGTTTTTTTTATATTTTATTATTTTATTTATTGACGACGTTTGCCTTATGTAATATTATATTAGCCGGAAACAAATGCTGAACTATTTATACTGTTTTATGCGCAAACGGATTATCTCTTCTCTCAAGAGTCGAGGGTGCTCCTTCTCCGGGGAGCTCGTACTCTAAAAGGTGATAAAATTGGGAGAGGGTAAAAGACAAAAAACTGTAAAAAATGGAAATTACGGCCCTGTACGTTGATGTAACAGGAAAATTATCTTTTTTTTCAGCAAACGTTGACTATTAATGATACTAAAAACTATGTGATTGACTACATTTTACAGTGAAGTTAAGTTGCCTCTTAATAAATACGATAACTCACTGAATCATTTAGTTGACGACGAGTAGGTTCTTATTAAACCTACAACTTTGTTCCAACGAAATTCGGTTGCAAAGCATTCGGATGAAGACCTTGAGGAGTTTTTGACATGCGATCTAGGTCCTTATTCCTTGCCCCTATTCGACAATGGCTTAAGAAAAGGAACCAAATCTACTCTCTACAAGGCATTTAAACCAAACAAGCGGTTCAGCGGCAGGATTCAATTCGTCATTGATGGTGGTTTTTTATAGCATAGGGTTGTTTTGCCTAAGAATAAGTCTTTTTCAACAATCTACGACAAATATGTTGAGTACGTACAGTCAAAATATCAACCGCAGACAGTATTTATCTTTAATGGCTACCCTGATGACTTACAAGGTGGTACAAAAACTGCTGAGCGTTTGAGACTGGCAAGGAAACATTCTTCAACTGACATATTGTTTGACGGTACAATGACATTTACCATTTCCAAAGAAATGTTTCTTGCTAACCCAAAAAACAAGGGTCGGTTGATACCTATGATGATTGACAAGTTCTCATCAACAGATATTACATACAAGGAAGCAAAAGAAGACGCAGACACCTTGATTGTAAACACTACTTTGTTCTTGGCTTCATTAAATGAGACGATGATTATAGTTTGAGAGGATGTAGACCTGCAAGGCTGAAAACATTTTCTTTTTAAAACCTGGGAAGGACACCGTTTTTCCAGCGATATTTTCTTCAAGTAATGCTGTGTGTGAGTTCAACGGTTGTAGAAAACATCCTCTTCCTACATGCTATGAGCGGGTGCGATACAACGTTAGCACCGTTTATACAAGTAAAAATGAAGTTCCTCAAAACTCTTGTGAAGAATCCAGATGTTGCTGACGTAGTTAAAGTATTCAAAGACTCAAACGCTACTCAGGAGACGATTGCAGCTGCTGGGGAACGTTTCTTTGTCTCGCTGTACGGCTATAGTGGTATGAATGTGCCTTTGCTGAACCACTTAAGGTGTATTTCGTACAAGAAGTGAGCCTTTAAATACAATTCTAATATTGCTGCTTTACTACTATCTGTAACTGCAGCACGACAGCATTTTTTAAGAGTATATCACCAGTGGCATAAATGGATGGGAGTAGAAAAAAGTGCTGAAGAGTGGGATGGAAGAAAATAAATATTGGCTTTGAGCTTGTATTTACTGTACTACCCCTGCCCCCCCCTGTTTTGTTGAAGCTTGTATCCTGTAAGTGCAAAAAAAAAAAAAAAACTGCCAGCGAAATTGTGGGTGCAAGAAAGTAGGTCATTGTTCTTCCAACATATGTCTCAACTGCGAAGGGAACTGCAACAACATCTCAGTGGTGAATGAAGACGAGGAAGACGAGTTATACCTTGAAACCGAGCTGGAGATGGATTTCCCACTTATTCAATCCGTGGACCCATTGGAAGCGTAACAAGCCATGCCACAAGGTATGAAATATTTACCATTAAGAAAGCATTTATTCTATAATATTGGTAGCAAATAAAAAACCTCACAAATTCCATACATCTATTTTCTATGTTGTAGATGTCGATGAACAGTAGGGGCCTTCAAATAAAAGAATACGGAAGTAAGATTTTTGCTTTTTTACTAATGTACATAATTATTTATATTTAAATAATGATACATAATGAGTCGTCGTATTTATTATCAGGCAACTTAATTGTAAAATATAGTCAATCACCTAGTTTTTAGTATCGTTAATAGTCAAAGTTTGCTTAAAAAAGATAATTTTCCTGTTACATCGACGTACAGGGCCGTAATTCCCATGTTTAACAGTTTTTGGTCTTTTACCCTCTCCTAATTTTATCTCCTCTTATAGTACGAGCTTTCCTGAGAAGGAGCACCCTCGACTCCTGAGAGGGGGCGGAGCTGCCCCCTGCTCCCACCTGCCTCTGGCGCCGGATTCGGACTTTTACTCTACCTCAAATGCATAAAATATAGTCAATCATATAATCGTTAGTATCATTAATGTTAACGTTTGCGTAAATGGTTAGTTTCCATGTTACATCGACGTACAGTGTCGTAATTCCTGTTTTTTTACAGTTTTTTGTTTTTAACACCATTTTTGTGGCACTCTCACGGCTAAACTATTGATCAGAGAAAAAATTTTTCAATACATAAAATATAGGAAATTTTATTCTCTTTAATACATATACTGACAACTTTCACGTAAAATGTATAGTTTTGGAGTCATTTTGAAAAACTGAGAAAAGTCCGTTTTTTTACAGTTTTCTTTTGTAAAAGTTCCCGGAAAAAAATTTTGTTGGAAAACCTCAGATTCATGTTCAGCGAACCAAAAAACGTAATGGAACCAAATATCAAAACTACACCAAAACTTTCCTTTATTTGCCCTTTTTTAGCCCCTTATGCCTGGACTACAAATGAAAAAGTCAGGGGGTGTAATGTCGGGGAATCTTGGCGGCCACGGTATCGGACCCCCACGTAATGTTTCAAATGTTGTTGTGTAAAACTGTTTAAAATTGTTTTTACAAGAAAACAATAAACATGTACGTACTTCATTTTGTTCTTTTTTTTCAAGCATGAATTCGGCTCAATGATTTTGGAGCTCCCTGAATTTATGACAAGTCCATGTTAAAATTGAATCAGTGTTAAAAAATATTAATTTTTAGCTCACTTGCTATCGAAGCGTGAGAGCTAATGTGTCCGCAGGTTCTCTATGTATGTACGTACGTAACGGGATAACTCTTGATAGAGTTAGCCTATTTGCTTCAAATTTTGTATATAGGTTTATTGTAATAAGGCGCTTCCCTGACTAGTTTTGGGAGTTCATTGGTTAAGTATAAAGGAGGGAACGGAGGGCTAATTCGCCTTAATTTATTGTCGATTTCATTATTTTTCAAGGGGCATTATTCTTTGAAATAAGAGTAAAATATACAATTAGTGTGAATAGCCTGTGAGCTCAATGCCATCAGTTTAACTGGGCACTTATCTCTTTTATTTAAAATCTTTTTCGGTACACCAAAAGTAAAAATTTGACAAAATGTAAAATCCTTCAAATTAAAGTTTCCCAAATTATCTCCTTCCTTTTGAAAATACGTTGGGCGTTCTGCATTTCGTTGAAATATCTCTTTAGTGTATTGATGCGGTATAAAAGATTCAATCATTTCGATTTCAATAAGCATTTGAAAAAACTTGTAGGGACATAGAAGAAACGCTTTCTTAATTTGAAAGGGGCATGCAGATGAAATGCTGCACTATGCTAAATCCCTTAATATTATGACGGTCAACGGTGGACGGCTCTCCTAGTAGAAAATATTTCAAACGAGCAGATTTACACTGGTCTTGAAACAGGAGCCTGACCTGAAAACTGAGAGTTTGACCTGAGAAACAGGAATCATTTCAATGCAAACTAAGATGTCATTATTTGCGAGAATTGTAGTAAATTTCTTTTTTCTTTACTGTTTTAACACTTTGTTGACAGGCAAATTAATATGAAATCGCTTTATTATTACGCTTTTTTTAAACCACTATTTTTTAATAATCTTCAATTTATTGAATTGCAGAAATTTGTCATACAATAAAGGATGATTATTCAAAATTAGTGATAACAAAGAAACATAAACATGGGCAGATATGCGAACACGAGTATATTTATGACCGGTCAACAACCCCTAAAATTGAATCAATGTTAAAAAGTATAATTTTTTAAAAATATTTTTCAGTACATCAAAAGTAAAAATTTGGCAAAATGTAAAATCTTTTAAATTTCAACATTCCCAAATTATCTCCTTCCTTTTGAAAGTACGTTGAGCGTTCTACATTTCGTTGGAATTTCTCTTGAGTGTATTGATGCGGTATAAAAGGTTCAATCATTTCGATTTCAATAAGCATTTGAAAAAGTTGTAGGGACATGGAAGAAACGCTTTCTAAATTTGAAAGGAACTGTTTACCTAAGGGAATACTTTGTTATAAATATATCGTTAAAATGTAACATCATAGAATAGGAATAAGATTATTTTAACCATTTATAAAGAAACATTTCAGACCCTTTTATGAAAACAAGTAAAACTTGAATAACTTCTAAATGCATTACATTCGCATAGGTGCATACAAATTTATCGGTACAACTGTATTTAGTTTTTGAATTTCTTATCAGGTCTTTAAAAATAATCGTCTTAATTTATTTAAAGATTTTCATATTTCTAAGTTAAGCTCCATGAATTTGTTTTTATTATACATTAATTAAAAATATTTTGGGCTTTATTACTTATATTCGAAACTTAAAATGAAATCAAGAGGATTCAAATGAAATCGTAGCGATAAATTACTTTTGTCCTTGTTTCAGAATTTGCTAATTCATATTCAAACTGCTTAATTTATTAAATCTATTAGCCTATTAACGTCTTAAGTAGATGGTAAAATGTTTAGACAAAATATGTATAGTAGAATGGCTATGCGCTACGCGATATGGTAGAGAACCTACAAGATTACTATACAAATACCAATAAATATACCTACAATACTAATTTCATCTGCATGCCCCTGACACAACCTTAGGTAAATTTTTAGCACCCAGGAGAGTGTGCATGTGAAGTTGAGGGGATTTTCAAAAACGTGCTTATTACTCCTTGCCTATGTCCCAAGATTTATCATTGTACTAAGTTGTAGGTTCTCTAGATGAGGCGGCTTACAGTACCACCTAGACGCAAATAGCAGCATTAACGTTTCTATCTCAAAAACTGTACACGATAAGGAGACAAAGTAAATTAAAAAGTCGTAAAGCGTCCTTGATTTAGTCATAAAATGTAACTTTTGTACTTGTTGGCCACCACGGTGCATGTCACAGGGTCATTGCGCGTAGCCTCTTCGAAAAAGAGAAGTCCAAGAATGAATGTGGCTGTGAATACAAACGTTCACTGTTTTTATTATTATTTTTTAACACTTTCCAACCTAGTTGAAAAGTGTTTATGATTTCGGGTTGTCTGGCCGTCTGGCCGTGCTCTAACTCCCGTAAATATGCTCAGATTGCCCTGCAATTTTTATATGTTATTGTCGTTATCTATAGCATGTTCCCTATTTCAACGGAAGTGTGTAGCACTTATAGTTTTTTTTACAGGGACACTCAAAAGAATTCCATTATATTACGGTCTATGGGGAAAAATTATTTGCGTTTTATTTTAATGATGTTACACAATTTCAAACACATTGTAATTGATATATATCACTAAGGTGCATTAGAAGAAGCTTAATATGGAATATGGGTGCATAGCACTTATAGTTACTTTATAGGGACAGCCAAAAGAATTCCATTATATTACGTCTATGGAGAAAAATCGTTTGTGGTTTAATTAAATAATGTTTCACTATTTTAAACGCATTGAAATTTATATATATATCATTAAGGTGCATTACAAGAGGCTTACTATAGAATAGTGTGTGTATAGCAGTCATCGTTAATTTACAAGGACACACAAAAGAATTATCTACTGTCTGTTAACAATAATTCCTGGAAGTGCGGTTTAAGTTGCTGAACGCGATTTTAAATTTAACTCACTTTTTGTCTATTACTTGGTGTGTATAAATTCTGTAGATCCTATACAGGACAGCACAAATGTTCGTGAAAACATTTCCGTTTATTGACAGAAACTGCAGAAGGATAATTTTAAACTGTGCTACGCGTTTCCTAACTAAACTAAAATTTAGCATCCTATGTAGTATATATACAAATCTATAGATCCTATACAGGGCTGAATAAAAGTCTTCGGATATTTTTCCGAATACTGTTTGTTAGAAATATATGTTGGAAATTCCGGAAATTACGTTTTTAAATATGTTATGCGTTTTCCAAATTGTTTACTTAGATGTTATCTTTCAGCTTATTAAACGGTAATGATTTGTAAAATTGTTTTGGAAGCATTGGAAAGTGTTACATAATCTATGGTTGACTCATGATTTTTCGTTCTTGTTTGTCTTTATTTCAATTTTCTGTTGTACAGCGCCATCTATTGGTGTTTCTGGAACAATTCCTCCCCCCCCCCCTTTAATCCGTTTCCCTATGTCTTGAATAGTATGTGTATAAAATTTGAAACTTATACAGTGAGTTATTGAATATACATAGGGGTCGGAGTAGGGGTGTTTTAATTCTGACCACCCTGTATCTATATATTAATTGAGACAGCGTAGAACGTTTCCAAATTAAATTTTTTTTTTTTTATTTCACATTAAATGTTTTTTTCTTTTCATAAAAAAGAAAGTTCCATGAAAGACGTGTGTTTTTAAGGAAATATAAATTGTGCGTACATTCTATATAAACAGATATTAAAATATGCGTCATTTAAAGGTCCTGGGACTATTTAATGGCTAGCAACTGCTTCTAAACTGTTTTAACAATTAGTAATTTGTTAAAATTTTTCGCTGGAATGCATATTTCTATAGAGCAAAGTACGGTATGACAGAGATTTCTAATGTTATTCAAGGCAAGATTTTGACAGCCGTTCATCTTCAATCGTTGTTCGAGATATTTCTATGGCACCCGTAGATAACGGCCTAAGTAAAAATGTCTTTGTCCGTTTAAAAAAATCAAAGCATAGTCTATTTTGTGTGCGGAAAGCATATTACAATATCCATTAATCAAACATATATGAAATTAAAAACATTGATATCATACCATAGCCGCCAACCTGGTCTTTTTAAAAATAAGATATATATGCTTTGAATCAGACTTTTATAAATAATATTTTAATTTCCGTCTATGTAGTTGTTATATATTTTCATTCATTAAATAAAATTTCTGGTTGAAATACTTTTATTTGACTTGAAAAAAACCCCCACAGAATGTTGGTTGCTATGTCATGCTAAAAGTTAAAATTTAGATACATACATTATGACATAACAAAACAAAAACAAGACTGATAATTTTTTCTTTAAAACTCTATTAAAATGATGATTTATAACTTATGTGTATCTGGCAAAAAAATATAATTATTACCATAGCTATAACAGACTCAATCTCTAACTACTTAGACAGAAAGAAATAGGATGCTTTTCATACCAGATTTTATGGTGATTCTATTGAAAGTTTTTTTTCACAAGTCTTTTATTTTTTAATAGTACTTTTGTTTTCTAGAAGTAATCAGCTTATCTGTAGCTTTTCTTCATCATTTGATTGATTTTATAGTTTTTTTGTAAATGGGAAAGCTTTTATCACTTTGTGAGCTTTATCAGTTTAAACAAAGGCATTTTGAAACTTACTAGTGAATCAACGATTATATTGGAAAACATTTTAGAAGAAAAAGCTTCACTTTAGTCTAATTTGCTCTTTCTTATACCGTGGTAAAGTAATAAAAAGATGATTATTTTGTTTTAGGAGAGTGATTGAAAGTTTTATTTTGTATACAATGACTAATTGTTTGTAAATTATTTTGCAATTATTAAATGAAAAATATATAGAAAATTTGATTATTTTTATATACAAGAGGATTTAAAAAAAAGTCCTTCTGGCCTGTACTGGGAAGAAAAGGTAGCTTCCATGTTCCATAGAATTTCAAACTGCTATATCTCAGCCATTTTTTAAGATAAAGCCAAAGCAAAATATGCTCCGGAATCCTTGTAACATGATCTAACAGTTAACGGAAACAACTTTTTGAATTTATAATTTTATTATACATCTTTCTTGAATTAAAGAAACAATTAATTTTTTTTAACTGGACGACATTTTGAAACAAGATGGCGCATGATGCTGGCCAACTAACTCGGTCGAGACTTTGGTATGTTCTGTACACATGATCAATCACATTCATATCGGTTCATAAATACTAGAGTTACAGCATGACAAAAATCAGATTGTTTCAAAATGTCAGCCTCCCTAGCATTTCAAACTGCCATATCTCAGCCATTTTTTAAGATAAAACCAAAACAAAAAATGCTCTGGAATCCTTGTATCACAATCTAACACTTGAAGGAAACAATTTTTCTAATTTATAATTTCTTTGTATACCTTTTTGAATTAAAAAAAATAAATTTTTTTAACTGGCCGCCATTTTGAAACAGGATGGCGGATGAAGCTGACCAACGAACTCGGTCGAGACCTGGGTATGTCCTATGCACATACTCAGTCACATCCAAATCGGTTCATAAATAAGAGAGTTACAGCATGACAAATGTCAGATATATATATAGATATAGCTATATATATAAATGAACATTTGAACGGAGGGTGGTTTTGTGGTTTGGGGGACATGATCGGTGAAAATATACCAAAATTTCCTGGGATTGCTTTCCTTCGAACGGCTGCAATAGGTAGCTTTTTGCATTGAAAGCTACCTAATAACACTCTATGGGAAACTGAGTATACGAAAAGAAGCATTATTGTTATAGAAGCGCTTATGTTTCGTAGAGGGTCCCACACTAAACATACTGTATTCAACTTTTTTTAAATCCAAGCGAAACTGTATGGTTCATTCTGGAATAAACACAGTACACACAAATATGGCATTATTGAGATGGAAATTTTAACACCACACTCATAAATGCCATTGTACTTCGTCGTGCTAATTATTTGTAGAATAATGTCTATGCATGATACACTAAAAACAGTAGCCAGACGTGAATCTCTGAAAAGAGAAGTGGGATATGTTGAACAGTGACTAAAAGGGGAACGAAGTCAAAGCTTCTAGCTTCTCACACACGCTGGCTGTGCTGGCTAATTCACGACTGACTTCATTACCGGCCGAGGAAGTTCTTGTTTGTTAGGGCGGTGGCTTAGATGGAGTCCATGACATCAGATCACGTGATCAGCTGAGAAGGACGTCTTTGGGAGGGGAAGCAAACAAGAGCTTTCTCGGTCGATTGGGTGGGCTGGAGATCAAGTGATCTGCTGTCATGAACTCCGTCCTAAGGCGGAAGAAACAAACGAGAGCTTTCTAGGCCTGTACTGAAGTCGACCGTGGCCAATGTCACTAGAACTTCAGTAGCGGCGTCTATAAGCATGATTTCCCGCCACTTCCCTTTCAGTCTTAATTCAGTGATCTACGCCTCGCCACTGACTAAACTCGATTGAATTTGAGCAGTGGTGGTATCAGAATTCTGCGATTAAATAAGGCGGAAATTTCTTTCCGAAAATAGTGGTATCTATGATCCGCCTTTGGGACGCCATTGAACTCGTGTCATCGCCTTATACTACTTTCCTTTATGAAAAATTTCTATTTCTTATCTAGTGTAAAATTTGTTTTTGAAAAAGCTTTCTTTGCCGCGCTGGTTGAACGTCGACCAAAAACGCCAAAGAATGAACATTTCTCAAGAGTCTTCTGAAATGTATTGTGTTGCAAGTTGAAAAATAAAATGAAATATTGTCAAACCTCTTGTATTTTATTTTTCAGACGGGGAACTTTTCGAACCACTCTCGTAGAGGGCTGCACTAAAGAATTCGCACACAAGAGTGTATCTTAAATGTATTGAGTTGAAACGGGACTACATTGAAATGTAATATGAAATTATGTCAAAAATCTTGTGTTTTAACTGTCAGGCCGAGAACTTACCAAACCATCCTCGTATGTGATACGAAGCTTTTAGCTAAAATTCCTGACTATTACATGACTTGAGAATAGTTAAATATTAAACACTGTAAAACGTCCTGAATGTATTTACTTTTTTATATGCTTTAAAACTTAATTTTTATAAAGAATCTAGCATGGAAGTACCACTTATAATTAATTAGAACGTATTAACAAGTGTCACTGAACTTTTAAACGTTTTTAATTTTCTACATACGTTACGTACTTTTTAACCAATTTTTTATTTTAATAATTACGAAGTTTCATAAAAAAAATAAAATTTCTTGAACAAAATATGTCCATGTTATAAAAAGAGCTAAACAGAAACCTAACTGATAATGAGTGAATGAGGATATTATAATAAGCTTTATTAAATCTCGCGAAACTTAGAAAAAGCGAAAAAAAGGAGGATGAAGCAAGAATTGCGTAAGATAACGAAATGTTTAATGAACTAAAGAAGTAATATGATGTAATTTAGCGTTATTCGGGTGTTCTGATTAATGGAATCCTCGGAACAATTTAATTAAATGTTGATTCGTTAACAAGAAGATGATCCATGTGCTGAGTAATTGTTTTTTCTTTTGAATAGAAGTCTTCAAACTTTTTGTCTGAAATTCCGAAAAGTAATTTTCAACTTGTCTATTCGCAAATGTTGTGTCGTTAAATAAGGAAAATTTTTCTATACTAAAATAGTGGGGCCACAGGTTGAAAACTCCTACTTCAAGAAGATAAAACTTTTTTCCTCACATTTAGCCATCCTGTAAAAAGCTTTTGATTTTTGCTGTTAGAAAATACCGGGTGCGCCATAAGTTCGTTAAAGCTTTAAAAATTCCTTAAAAAGTAACTAATTATGCTAAAAAATTGTGGTTTGCAGGAATGGAATTAGCGGGAGATTGAATTTTTTTAATAAAAACAAAAGTTGTGGTTAAAACATGACCGGTAGATGGCGCTGGTATGCATGATATGAAGCAGATGTATGCAAATTAGGCTTATAGTAAAAGGCCCATTTCTGCGAAACGTCTGACAAGCTTCAGTATCCCAGCATATGAAACAGGCTTTTTTCTCGTCTTCAATCATTTTTCCATGCCGTATTTTCGCAATGCGTTGATTCGCTGTTCATGTAAAATAGTTTAACAAACAGCGCTTGATCTGGTAACAATAGCAAACTGCTGGCATCCAATGAAAAATATGTGTGCAGGGTTTTATTGACAGCTTGATTTGCATAAATCTGCTTCACATTATGCCTACAGCGCCATCTATCGGTAATTTTCGAATCAATATTTTTGTTATTAAAACAATTGATCTCTTATTAATCCCATTCCTGTAAACCGCAATTTTTTAGCATCATTTGTTTCTTTTTAATGAATTTTTAAAGTTTTAAGAAACTTATGATGCACACAGTATATGATTTAGCTGGAGCGTGCTAATTCCTACTTAAAGTGGTTAATGATGTATGTTAGCCAACGAAAATATTCGTATTTCTCTGTATACAGATTGATGTGAAAAGCTTATTTAAAATTTACAAATTGATGTATTTTTCGATCAGTGAAAACTCTCAAATGGAATAAATTCATAAGCATCGGTCGTGTATTAACTTTATCTGCAAAGAAAACTTTCCAAAACTCTTGAAAACTAGCCCAAATTGACACTGTTAACCTTTATCTTATCTTGGAGAAGAACTTATCAGAAAATTTAAAATCCAGCTGGTTTCAGGTATTAAAAATATATTTCTAAAATTTACACGCAGCAAAAGGGGTCTTTTATGTTAGAAACGTTTTTGAAAATGATTCTGAATATTCAATGTAATGCCGAAGTTAATCGGGAGTCTGAAAATCTGGTCCCATATCTTCCAAAAACCTTTTAGAGAAGAATTTACCAGAATCCAGCTGGTTTCATAAATTAACAGAAACATCTGTTTTGAAATTTACGGGCAGAAAACAGACCTTTTTCTATAGTGTGAAAGGGGCATTAGGGGAAAGAAAAGGGGAAGAAATATTTTTAGAGTCTATAATCTTTCTTCACCATAAGTGAGTAAAAAAAATGAAGGTTTTACAAATAATTGAATTTTCTTTCCATTGCACTTTTCTTTTTTATTCATTTGCTATTTATCGTTTTTTAATATTTGGTGTGCTTATTAAAACTTAACATTGAAATTTTATTTTAAAATATGAAAGCATTAATTTTCTTGTTATTTTTAGAATATGCAATTATATATAGGATTAAAAATTCACTGCTCGATAGGTATTCAAAACGCGTTTTAGGTAGATTTCGTAAGAAATACTACCTACTACATTCTCACCTAAGTTGGAGTTTTAGAAAAATGTTTGCAGATCTACACCGATCCTGACTCCAAGAACCCAAAACAACCCCCAGTTCAAAACTTTATCTATCTATCTATCTATCCTTCTATCTATGTCACTTTTTATGGACACGATAACTCCCATAATTCTGCACAAATCTCTTCCAAACGGATACATAAAATCAAGGGGCATAAAATCTCGGTCAAGTTTGTTAATGGGCAAAATCGAACCAAGGGGGGGGGATGGGGGGCTTTTTGCGAAAACAGAAAACCACCCATAATTTCTTAATTATAATACGTATCGAATCCGTTTAAAGTTATTATTAGTTCTAAGAAAAGGGCCGAAAATTTATGTTTGACAGATTTTTGATATCATTAAGAATGGCACCAAGGGGGGGAAAAGAAGGGGGGGTTTAGAAGAAAAAAATTCATAACTTCGTCAATTCAGAAGATATCCAATCCGCTTAAACTTATTATAAATCCTCTTAATATTATCTACAACTTTTATACTGACAAGTTTTTGATAGGACCAACCCTTGCAGCAAAAAAAAAAAAAAAAACCCTGCCGGCTTCGCCTGCAAACAAGTTAAGTTTCGAAGTGGGCGTTTCCAAATGCCGCATCATGGCAAAAAGGTAATTTCTTCCGCAATTCCCAAAAAACAGGCGCCCCATGGTCTGCGTCTTTGAAATCTACCTGTGCCTGTAGGCCGAGCCGTCAGGGATTTTTTTTATAAATGGTATGAATACAAATATGATAATGTTACTAAAGTCCAGTTTCTGGATTTTTATAAATGCATATCACCATTTTTGGTTCATGGAACTTAAACGTTCTGGGGCAAAGTACTTCTGATGCTAAAATGTTGAAATGATTGACTGAAACCAGAACTTATGAACAAATTTATTGTAAAATATAAACATTTTTCATGTTCATTATAAAGGCAAAATTTTATTCTAAATTGTGGTGTTTGGGGATTAAAATTAAGTTCTATAAATAACGTATCACCACCCTTCAGAGGGATAAGCGGTAACACCACTTTGACGCCCTGGAATTCAAAACTTTTACGGGAATTTTCTTTTAAAGAAATGCGAAGTGCTTATAAAAATTCATTTACACTAATTTATTATGCATATATTAAAGTTGAAAATTGTATTTTTTTAGTTGATATATTAAACCGGGAGCACACGCGAACACAAGGTTTGACACCAAGGTTGCCAGGGATTACAATGAGATTTTAAAAACTTATTAGCATGTAAAATATGTGTACCATATATACTAGTGTATCTGGGTTGCCAGTTTGGTAACCTTTTTTATTCAGAAATTCCGAATACTAATTTTTGCTTTACTTAATAACAGACATTTTGTGATAACATAGAGCAATAATTTTTCTTTCGGAATTTCCGGTATGAATTCAGAATTTCTGAATAAAAAAAGGAGATCAAACTGGTAACTCTGTGTTGCATACCATTGGTGCGTACGGTTCTTACATTTGTAACCCCTATTTCACGAAAAATATTCTTCGACTTATTTTAACGCATTGTTTGTAACAATTTATCTACGATTAAATAAGGCGACGATAATTATTTGGAAGTATTGGGGCAAAATAAAACCGTATACGCCCTGTGTATGTCATATCCTGTGAGTGTACTCCCGGTGGTTAAAAAATGGCGGCTTGACTGCTGATGTGCAGAAGCGCTTCGAAAAAACGAGTGTGAAGCGGTACGCACGATAACTCATCGTAGACTTTACCTAGAACAATGTAAAAAAGAATTAGTTTTATTAGTCCTAAATCTAGTGAAAAACGCAATCGTTTTGAAAAATATGCAATTTTAGTAAAATGGCATCTATTTAAAGTAAAATGTAAATTTCAACCAAAAATTTCGTTACTTATATGTTAGTAACACAGATAAGCGATATATCAATATTTCTAAAAAAAAAATCCTACTAGAAATATTTGTGACGATTAATTTTCAGAAAAATATTCAAGTTGATTGTTTGAAAATTGGCGGAGATACAGTACCCACCGATTTTGAAGATGCTGTTCTGAGGGAAAAAAAAAGCATTTCAAATGTTCGATAGTGTGGCTCGTTTACTTCCAAAGCCTTAACATTTTTCGTACACTTTGGATATCGATTTGTAACTAATAAAGTTTGATTTTAGTATGCATAAAGAGTACTTTCAGAGGAAAAAAAAAGAATTTTGAAAACGTCAAAGTGGTGTTTCCCCTAAGTAACTCATTATACAAGGTCCGGCTTTAATTCCCAGGACTCATGGAATAACTCAGAAGAAAAAAAAGGTTAAACACATAGCCATTTAATATGATTCGAAGTAATCCCCATCAGCCGTAATGCACGTCTGTGCTCGGCTGTACACATTTCCGAAAGAAGTTTTAAAGTCCTTTTTTGGAATGCTCTTTAATAGTGACGTTAGTTTTCTTGATGGCTTCGACATCCTGAAATCTTGTTCCCTTCAGCGAATTTTTCAGCTTAGGAAACAGGAAAAAGTCTGGGTCAGCATCAGCGTTATCGATAAGTTCGCCACATGCGTCCAGTCTCAATTGCTATTGTTCGTCCCTTAAATGGTGAGGAACGAATCTGGAACAAATCTTGCGTTTGCCTAGGTCTTGCGTCAAAATTCGCCGAACCGTCTCTTTGTCCATGTTCAATTCATTGGCGAGTACTCGAATAGTCAGTCGACGATCACATTTCACCATATCGCGAACTTTTTGAATTGCTTCCGGCGTGCGTACGGACTGCGGCCGACCTGTACGTGGATCATCTTCCACGCTTTCGCGCCCGTCCCGAAAGCGTTTAAACCATTCAAAAGTTCTTGAGCAGGATAATGCTTCCTCGCCGTAAACTTGTTTTAACATTTCGTAGGTTTCCGCAGCTGTCTTGTCCAATTTTAAGCAAAACTTAATGTTAATTCTTTGCTCCATTTTCACTTCGACAACAGGAATTTAAGAGCTATGTTTAAATGCGCCTTTCCACGAGAACCACTTACTTTAGAATGGCGCTGATTGCACTGCACATGCGCAAGAAAACGCTCTTCAATATGCATTCATTAGCGCTATCTTCCAACTTTTCGTTCTCGTACAGTTACGTCAATCCTGGAAATTAATAGCCGGACCTTGTAGTACTGAAAGCATATGCTTGATTAATTTTCCCACAGTTATTCTAATTGGTTAATAATTAATATGAGTTGTAATTTTCCAAGGCAAATTACAACTCACATGAATTATTAATGAATTAGAATAACTGTGTTAAAATTAATGGAGTGTAATTACACATAGAACGTTTACTGGAGTTTTATTACCTGCGATCTATTCTATTGAGCTGTTTCAGATAACAGACCAGATGGCATAATAAATAAGGTTAGCTGGGTGAAATGTGTTCGCCAGATTCGTCCAAGATAGCTCAGTTGACAGAGCATGAGCAACTTAAGCCAAGAGGTCCCTGGTTCAAATCCTGGCCTGGACACTTTTTCACTCATTTTGGAAAATTACAACTCATATAAATGCACATGAATGAGATTTGTATTAGAGTCCTGCTTCGGGTCAGGTAACCCAATGTAACCCGATTTTACCGTGGTTCAAATCGGGTCGACTTGACACTCATTTTTCCGGTCCGAGTCGGGTTGACTTTGAATGTTTTAGGTTCGGGTCGGTTTCGTGTTGGGTTTGACTCTTTTGGGTAGGATTCGGGTTGGCCTGAGTTTTCAAAGGAAAGTATTGAATATTTTTCAAATAAAAAAAACTATACACGGTGTCCCAAAAGTAATTGAAACATTTTAAAATTCAATAAAAGATCAAACAATTGGCTTACGAGAGTGCGGTTTGGATGAAAATGCTTCTTATGATCTGAAATTTTGTTTAAGCAAATAAAGAAATATTCCAAAAATTTCTCATAGATGGTGCTGCTTCTGGAAAGTTATCGAATAGGTAGAATGCCTTTATACATAACAATAGTTAAAGACGCGCAATGCGTATGCAAAATTTTTGTCCAAACTATAGCAACCCACATTCCAGAAGTTAACAATATTCGCCCTCCTGAGTTCGATTAAATGAGTGAGGATGGATAGACGAGTATTGTTAATTTCTGGAATGTGGTTTGCCATATTTTGGACAAAAATTGTGAATAAGACATTCTTGTGTATAAAGGCATGCTAACTATTCGATAATTTTTCCAGAAGCAGCGCCATCTATGAGAAATTTTTGGAACTAATTTTTTTATTTGCTTAAACAAAATTTCACATCATAAGAAGCATTCTCATCCAAACCGCACTCTCGTACGCCAATTGTTTGATCTATTATTGAATTTTAAAATGTGTCAAAGACTTTTGGGCCACCCTGTATATTTGAATATTACTGAGTGTATATGCGTTCATTTTTATACAAAGAAATAAATTCGATATTAGAGATATTATTGGAAACTACTTTTCCGTAATTGTATTAAAATATTGATTAATTTTCTTTTACTTAGGGTTCGGGTCAATTTAAGGTTGAAAAGATTTTTTTTGTCCGGTTCAGTCGGGTTTCAGGTTAACTTTAACGGGGTTCGGGTTGGGTACAACACGTGTACTAGACTAGACTGGGTTACACTATTGAGTCTGAATTATAGCTCTAGGTTGATTATTTACTTAAAACAGACATAGATAGTTATTTTCAATAAAATGTGTACTTTAAAAGTATAGATGAATACACTTATGGTTGAGAGGCCCAACCTAATGCCTGCAGGTTACTACTATTTGCTAATTTCAATATTTGACTTATTTAACAGTAGAATTCACTTAGACGATATAAAATGAGCTCGCGCCGCCAAGAGCCCACAGGGGTCGCCGGCTTGCGTTCAGACCATCGCTTCCAAGTCTCTAAAGGACTTATATCGCATCAGCAGCTTTGTCTCACCACGGCGCTGCGATCGGCCTGGGGCCGCTCTCTAACTGCGGACCCCCAAGTCAATTTACCAAGTGTCGATGACACAGGTCGCTGCCACAGTAACCCCACATCTCGGAGGAAACTTCCGCAGGAACGGACACTTGATGAACCGCCGAGAACACTCAACGGCTTCGTCGCCGAAACCCCATGAGGGGAGTCGGTTTCTAGGTCATATGCTGTGCTTCGTGACGGCTCTTGCTTTAACACAGATCGAGGTCCGTAAGAATTTTATAATTCGCAGAACTTTGCTACACTAAAAAATAATTTAATGTATAAATATTTGATAATCGGTAATATTCTTTTAAATGTTTAAAATACTGTAACTTGAAAAACAAAATGTTTTTGTCCGAAGAAAAATAATATCCTACCTCACATTCTATAGAGTTTCTTTTGGCAAGAGCTTTTATAACTTTATTGTCTGTTATAAAGAATGGACAATATATTTTCCTTCAAATTTTGAATTTAATATTAGGCTGTATCAAAAGTATTTTCGTTTTTGAATGCTTTTATACCAAAGCATGTATTTGGCACTTTCTCTCCCCTAGTGTTAAGCATATAAGAGTTGGAACAATGGTTACAACAATTTAAAAAAAATTGCGAGAAATTTCACACTAAAACTTATAAATTTAACCCTCTTATGGAGGAATCATGCTGTCTTGTTTAAAAATTTCAGCCACCTTAAAATTTCAAACTGCTACATCTCAGCCAATTTTTAAGATAGAGTCAAAACAAAAATTGCTCCGAAATTCCTGGATCAAAGACGAACATTTAACGGAAAAAACTTTTAGGATTTCTATTTTTTGTACGTTTTTTTGTATTTGAAATCTTTAAATGGCTATCACAGTGCCCCCTTCCGGTGGAATATCCTCAAACTTAACTGGGACCTGCAGGCCAGAGTCAAAAACATATACAAAAAATTTGTTTCAGTTGTCTGCATAACTTCATACACTTTTTGATGATACAATAATGAAAATAGAACAAAAGTCGCTATCGCAGCGCTTTCTTTCGTCGAAATATCCCCAAATTCAAGTGGAATCTGCTGGCCATAGCCAAAACCATAGAAAAAATTTGGTTCCATTATCTGCATAACTTCATACACTTTTCGATGATACAATGAAGACGGGCAGACATTTTGTAAAAGCATGTTTTTTGGAATCTCTGACTTCTAAAACGTGTAAATCCTTCGAAAACCGGAAGTCGAAAAAAATTTCGATTACAATACTTTCTTCTATTATAGATAGAAGAAAGTAAAAAAAATAAACTAAGTTTTTGAGAAAGTCTTACACCCTAAAGTTGGACAAATATTTGGTCAGGACTACTAATGTTTTTATCAAGATGGGGCATCAGCTCATACCTCAGAAATAATCCTACAGTGGTGGACTGAAACTTTAAGTGATTAATACAGATGATTTATTATTTAAAGTATCTCTATTTAAAACTCATAGATTATTTTACATGGGATCATATGTTATCCGAACCAAACAAATACAAGGCCACTAATTTAACTCATTTTTAAAGTATTTTTAACACTTTCAGAGGCAAAGTATTTCTGTTTTTAAAATATTGAAATGATTGAATCACATTAGAATTTACGAACAAATTCATTTGAAAATAAGTAAAAGCTTTCCTTTACGTGCATTACGAATTAAAATATGGGATGAAAACACCATTGATGCAGTTCGTAATGCGTATAATGAATTTGAAAAAGGATTAAAGGAAACTAAAGGGGGGGACACATAATGTAAAATTTCCAGAAGTTTTAAATTTTATTAATTTATGTTTATTTTCCACGCAAGTATTTTGTGACTTTTATATTTTAGTTTATTATTATATTAGAAAAGTTTAATGTTTTATGAGAATTTATTGTCTACTATTTAAAGCAAATAGCTAAATAATCTTTCATAATAAATGAAAGTTTAAATATATGGGCGTAAAATGTTGTAGATTATGTAAAACATTTCATGAACTGTAGATATTTTCGTCGGTATTTTACTTACATTTATTCAGTGAAAGACGCTTTAAAAGTTTCTACTGATTAAACCTTTAATTTCCCTAGAGACTATACGAAAACCATCTCACATTGGTACTAGACAAATAGAATCTTTACTGAGATATCAATTGTTCTCTTTCTGTAATGAAGCATGAAATCTCTACAGAGTGAAAATTAATTGCAAGAGATATTCCTGGGTGTACAATAAGTGTTCTGATGAGATTTTCTCTGAGAATTGAAATTTGGGTTGTATTAATGTTAAAACGAAAGAGCGTGTTTATAGTGTCGGAAAACGCTTGAAATTCATAAACTTCAAACTATAATAACTTTGTAAGTTTTTGTCGTAACGAAATGGTATTTTTGTTGTATTTGTTAAAGCATGGAGACCGTTTACCTAAATGCAACTTACAAGAACTAGGAATTGTAAAAAAACAAAATGATATTTTATAATTACGAAAATAACTATTTTGATGTAAATGGCTTTAACATGATAAAAATAACATTTGAAAAATTTTTTCAACTGGAAGTATACCGCTAAAGCTAACAGTTTAGGAATCGGTAAGAAGTACTACGCTGTAAGCAACTTCACAGTTAAATGGGTGATATAACGTACGTTAAACGGTGATTTATACACTGCTCAAAACAATTAGGGGAGCACATGGTTTTAACAAAATTACACAAATACTTACATCAATAAGTAACTTAAATTAAAACATACATAATTTAGAGCATAGCAGAAAACAGAAAAATAAAACTTCATATGAAAAAAAAAATTTAAGGCGTAAAACAACCAGTGAAAGGAGATAAGTGAAGAAGAAATCAGGATTTCGCAGAAATGTCTGTTTCACTGTCTCAGTTGCGAAATTCTATTGCCCAGCTTTTGTTTTGAGAAAAGGGTGATTTAAAAATGTCACAATCGTGATTTACCGGAATCCATGGTTTGGCGTATTGGAGATAGACTTGAATCCGGGCAAACACAACGAAGTGTAGCGGACGCTGTTGGAGTTGCACGAAATGTCCTTGCAAGGCTGTGGAATCGATTCCAAGAAACAGGAAACGTTAGATGTCGACCAGAGCAAGGTCGACCACGTGCACCACAGCAACTGATGACCGATATATCCTGTTAACAGCTCGTCGAGACAGAAAAGGGTATGATACTCAGTTGCAAAAACGGTAGCTCTTGGCAACCCGACGAAAGGTGTCCAGCCAACCAGCGAAATATGCTTCATCAGAGTGGTCTCTATGCATGTAGGCCAATGATTTGTGTTCCGTTGACCACAAGCCACTATGCGGCCCGAAGAAGTTGGGCTGCTGAACATCAAGATTGAAGGCAACGGATTGGATTCAAATGCTGTTTCCCTATTCAGTCTGGAGTGTGACACTCGACGTGTGTTTGTTTGTAGGGAAAGGGGCACTCGAAATAACCCCACATTTGTTCGTGAAAGATCACATTATAGACAAGGTGGATTGATGGTATGAGCTGGAATCAGCATAGGTGGACGTACGAACCTGCATATAATTTGGAATGACACTTTGACAGCCCAAAGGTATACAGACGAGATACTGAGACCTCATGCCATACCTTATGCTTCACCAATGGTGATTCCTTTATTCTCATGCATGATAATGCCTGACTGGATACAGCTCGTCTGTTGGAGAACATGGTTGAAACTGAAACAATACAGTGTATGGAATTTCCAGCATGCTTTCCTGACCTGAATCAGATCCAGCATGTTTGAGAAACACTCGGACGACACATTGCAGCAAGACGAAGGCTTTCGTTTATTGTCTGGGACAAAGAGATTGCAATTACTGAAGATTGGAACAGTATTCCTCAAAGTCTTATCAATAACCTCATCACATCCATGGAAAACAGGTGTGCAGCAGTCTTAGCTGTTATAGGGGACCACACGCCGTATTAAACAACTTGCATCATTACTAAACAATACTTTTTTTTTGTAATTTACTTGTAACCAAATTGTTGCCCTAAACCATCTTTTCATGTTCTTTCCATCCTTTCAAAGAATTAAAGCTCCCTTACAATTTTTTTGCGTCTTATTTTCTGTATTATGCATTGATACATGTGTACTCTCCATTTTATACCCATGCATGGCTGTCTCGCAAGTTTCTCTTCTTTCATTGGCTTGCTCCCCTAATTTTTTTGAGCAGTGTATTATATAAATGGTTGAGGATATATAAAGAGATTAGAAAACTTAGAAATTAATGAATATTTCTCTCTGTTTTATATATTTATATGCTTACTAAAATTTATAAGCGTTTTTAAGCATATTTTATTGTTTTTAATCAGACCATTTCACCGACTACCTATACTTATGAATGCGTAACTAGAAACATGTTTATTATCTATGTGTATCATGGCCAGTGACCAGTTCCTCTAATATATTGGTAACCGCTGTAATCTAGTTTGTTTTGTTTTTGTTTTGTAATCAGAGTGTAGTAGAATGACGTTTTCAAAGTGCAATAAAATGTGGTATTTTTATAATCTACCTGGCTCTGTTTGAAAGTTATTTCGAAATAAAATAATTTTACTACACACACTGTGCTACACATGTTTCCATAGAAATGTTGAAATGCCATGAGCCATTTCACGGGAACAAGATACACTATACTACATATGCTTCCATAGACACACTGAGAAACTATGAGTCATTTTATGGAAACAATACACAATGTGTTACACATGCATCCATAGACGTATTGAAAAACCATGATCTACTTTATAGGAAAACGGTGAAAAATATTTCTATCCTATTTTCATTTATAATACCGTATATACTCGTGTATAAGCCGACCCCAAAATTCCTGATGAAAACATGTTTAATACCAGTATATACATTACAATAATGTTCTTCGTCTTACATAATTCACAATTAAATGAGATAAAGCAGGGCGTAGAAAATTATTCTGAATTACTGGTGTTAAACTTTTTTGCATCTCGGTTTTGGGGGTCGGCTTATACACGAGTATATACGTAAGTTAATTTTGACACACAGACAATCAGTAGTATAATATCAGTTGTAATCAAGCGTGCATGATATAATTTAGAGGACAATGGTAACACGTCCAAGGTGCGTACATTATTTGGAATTTCAAAGGAGCCTGATACCAGTATTATATATTAGATATTTTCTATTCACTACTTAAATCGCAAAATTTGTAATCACCTTACTTAATAGTAGATTATGTAATATTTTCCTGTGATTAAATAAAGCGAAAAATTCATTGAAAAATTATGGAAGAACATTACGCACCTTGCACGTCACAATTGTAATTGTTTTAAATTTCATTTCTTACAATAGGAATAGCGAAGATAATAGATGTACACATATACAGCACTGTGCAAAATAATGAGTACGGTACAAAAACAAAGAAGCCAGTTCGCTTTTGCTATGCAAATGCGTAAATATTTGTGTTAAAATTAAATACAATGCACGATATTCTAATTATTATTAACCCTTAATTGCATAGTGATGTAAATTTCCATCACTATTTATTTAACTTTTAATAAATAAATCAACTTCTTCGCCACCACTATATTTATATAGAAATATTAATCCAGTAAATTTCCCGTGAACTATGTTGCTGAACAAAGTTAAAAATCTATCTTAAAATTTCTGGTGTCTAATATTTAATATATGTATAAAAAAACACAATTGTAAAAGAAAAACTCATGCAAAGAAGGGTTAAAGCAATCGTTTGCAAAAATTGCATATTTATTTTAAAATACGCATTTTTCTAAATTTACTCTGGAGCAAAATGCTAAGAACGCATAAATATTTCGAAACCCCTGACCGTGATTGGTGGATAATTTCATATATCATTTAACAAAGCATTTAAAAGAGATTCTGAGCGCATTTGTTTAGCTTACAAAACTTTTTGACGTAGTAGAGAGATAAATAATATTTTCTCACTTCGAAAGAGGCCAAAATTTTAGCTTACAATAACATCGGAATGTCAGTTCAAAAGATTACTCATAAAATTAAACGTTCAAAGACTGCCATTTTAAATTTCTTACAGAATCTAACTACTTATGATACTGCACAATTTACAGGAAGGCCGCGAATACTTTCAAAACGATCCGTGAATTTGATTGTTCACACGGTCTTAAGCAAAGGAATGACAGCAAAGGAAATTGGAAGTCAGATACATATGTCAGCATTAGTATGGACTATAAAAAGAGCAATAAAAAGGTCTAGAATCCTTAAATATGAAAAACCACGTCGGTATCCGCGTTTTACAGTTGGTTATAAAAAAGCCGCATTCAGTTTACAGAGAAACATCTGAATCAACAAACAAATTGGTGTAAAATTATTTTCAGGGATGAAAAGAAGTTGAATTTCGAAAGTTCGGGTGGTATTCATTCATATTGGCATGATCTTCGAACGGAAAATGGCGTATTTTCCACGCGTCAACTAGATGGAGGCTTCCTTTTAGTTTGGGCTGCTTTTTCCTCAGGAGGTACGCTTAGATTTTTTTTTTTTTTAGAAGAACGACAAAATAGCCATACCTATATTCACATGTTACAATGCCATTTGTTGAACCAGGGTGAAAAAATTGCCGGCTTTAACTATATTTTTCAGCAAGACAATGTTTCAGTTCACTCTGCAAAAAACACAAAGAAGTTGTTTGAAGATAGTAAGATTGACCGGCTAACAGTCTGGACCTAAATCCCATTGAGGGGTGTTATAGTAGTGCACAATATCTACCAAATAAATGGTCAAATGGTCCAGTATAACTCAAAAGCAGAATTAAAACCTGCCATTTGTGAGTCATGGTGTGTTCTGTCACCTCGATAAGTTCGAAACCTTGTAAACTCTTTACCACAAAACTGCATTGAAATTAATAAACACAAAGGGCACAAAATTGACTTGTAATATTTATATAATTTAGAAAAATCTGTTCCGTTCTTATAATGTTACTCCTATTGTATATCCAGTGAAAATAAAAATTTATTATATTGTAATAATAACAATTATTTTACAATTTTTGTTATGTTTATATTGCCTATTTAGTTTGATAAAATCAATTTATATGTTTTATAAGTGTATTAATATATTTATTATTTAATCAATTAAATGAACGTCCCTATCATTTTGTACCCAGGTGTATATGCATATATGAGCATACATGAATAGATACATTATTTTCAACATCAATCATATGATACAGTATGTCCGTGTCATGTTATTTAATTTCTGCGAAAAGATTCTACCATGAATTGCTTTCGAGAAATGCAATTAGGACGATAATTTGTTAATAAACCTGAAAACTTTTGGAAAGATATCATTTCATGAATATTTTCTTATTAGATATAGGAAATTAACTTAGCTAAATAGAATAGCTATAAGTATTATCAATTAATAATAATAAAAGAAAAGTATTATGCATGCCTCAGCAAGAAATGATAGAAACTTTTGACACAAACTAATAAAGTAAAATAGTTAAAGAAATTTTTAGTGATGAAATGTTGCAGCTTTATGATGAAGTAAACTGTTATAAGACATTAGACTGAAAATGTTAACATTTTCCGGTAAGTATTATAAAATGTGTGAATAAAAGAAGCATATTTTTGATTAAACACTTGAAGAGCGGGGGTATGTTATCGATACCACTTAATTTAAATCACCGAATGCCACAATGGTACCAGAATTTTACAATAAAATTTTGCTTTTATAATGTACGTGGGAAAAAAAACTTTTACTTTTTCTCCAAATAAATTTGTTCATAAATCCTGGTATCATTCAATCATTTCCATATTTTAGCAACAAAAATATTTTGCCACTGAAAGAGTTCAAGTAAACAACATGTTTCAGTTTATAAGTCATACATTTTATAATATTATTCGACAACGTACCCATAAACCCATAGTTAATAACAATTTAGAACCGGCCAACATATTAACAAAAGTGACTCCAATCAAATAGCGCTGCAGCCAATGACGGCTAAGGAGCTAGTCAGGTAGATCTCCCCTATGAGGAGATTAGGCGAATTTCACCACGCGGCTAGGTACATAAACTGGTTAAGCTAGGCATAATGCCCGGCAGGTAGGGGCCTGGCCTGCGGTTTAATAATAATAATAATACATTTTATAATAACAAACTATAGTATTAAATTTATAATTAAAATATTATTAATTTAGACGCAAAGTTATTTTTCAATTAGGAACTACACAAATATTTTGGTAGTAAAAAGATTTTAAATATCTTTAGTTGCATGGCGAGCCAAGTTGGTTATTTTGACATTTGATATGAAAAACTCGTCACAGGCTAGACTTACCATTTTATCGCAAAGAGATAATAAAAGAAATAAAATTGTTACATTAAAAATATAATAATATCATTATAAATGACTTTTACTATTAAGAATGAAACATAATACATTATCGAATACACTCTTTATTTTATCATCATAGTTTTAACATCTGTCATTTTCCTTTTATTTTCAGAATAGAACGCTTACATCTACTTTTAAATTGTCAACTTTTTAATATTTTTTCTTTCACAAGATATAATGTTTACTCTATCCAAAGAAAACATTGTCAATCTTTTTTATAAAAAAATGATTGATTATGAAAGAAGAAAGAGTTTTCGTCGGAAACTATGTTTGGGTTTTATCTCAGGGATTTGAAAATATTTTAAAGATCTAGCATAGTTGAACGAAGTTGAACATAAAATTTTTATAATTAGTAAATCTGAAGATTAAAAATTTATTCATTAGCCCGTTAACTACGTGAGGGTTCGAGCCCATGTAGCAGGATTCATTAATTTTTTGCGTTTTAATATCAGTATTTCGATATATTAATCTCCGATTTATTTAACCGCCAAATTTTGTCATTATATAAGTCGCTTGTTATTATACCGAAATATTGTTCAAATTAACCTTTTGATTACGGGACAAGGCTGGTGACTATTTTTTATTCAATCGTACCACAATTTACAAACAATTTTCTTTCTGGTAGGTATATCTTGAAAATATTCCAGTATAAGTCTATGGCAGAGATCATTTTTCAAACACTGGCATGGATAGAATAAAAAAATAGTTACCGGGACGAACTGTATCCCAGCCTCATAATCAAAAAGTTAAAAGACCATAAAAATCTGCATTATTGTAGTCAAGAGGTTAATTATATAAGGTATTTGAGGACTATACGGCAACACGGTTTAAAATATAATTATAATTGTTGTGGTACAGTTGAAAGAAAAATGTGGTTATTTTAGCTATCTTCTTTAAATATTTGTTTACCCTTTTGATTTTCATTTTCAAATTTTAAGTTTCGTAAACCCCTTTCTTAAATATAATAGGGCCAGTGAAGGGAATTTGGCTACTTTCCTGTCTTCAAAAATCCATGCGCATTTACTTCATTTGAGCAAAACGGGCAATGAAAAAAGAACATAAAACCATTATTTTTAAAAACAGAACTTTGCTTCAAATTGAAATGAATTGATTATTAAAAAAACAATTCCAAAATATCCAATTAAACTTTCCAAAATGTTTACAAAAATTCAAATGATCAAAAATTTTGAAACCAGCACCTGAATTTCTTGTAAAACTGACATAAATGTATCGCATAACTGCCAACTTTTACGTTTTTTTTACCCACTAAAAGTTAATAACAAATTTAGTCTTATTTAATCCTGAAATATGAGATTAACCGAGAGAAAAAATTCTATTAAATTTTAACAGAAACAATAAAGCGTAAACGTTGGCAACTATGTAACATGGCTGTTCGCAATTTTCATATAAAAATGGTTAAATGCTGAAACTACCAAATGGCCTTATTAGAAACTTTTGCCAAGTTGCCTCCAGGTACCTTACTTGCATTTTTTTTGTGTACTTCGTCAAATTTTAAGCTTTATTGCACAATATTAAAACATCTCCCGTAGGTAACCACGAAAATTCCAAAAAGCCGTAAAAGATATATTAAATCTTTATTATGAGTTTAATATTAAACAGAGTTCCTGGGAGTTTCTGAAGATTATATTTCATGTAATTCATCATCGAGTTCAATATATTAGTTCTAGATAAGAAAAACGTTTTATATTTTCGAAGTCGCATCAATCATGTTTGTGACTTGTCCACGTAGTGAAATTCTTTAAGCTTGAGATATGTAAGAATTAAAACTATCAATGTCATATATATATATTAGAATTATTTTACAAAGCTGGTATAACTGAAAAATTTGACATTAAGTGAAAAATAATTTGAACTATTTCAATTTTTTAATTCTTCTTCCAGCTTCAGAAATGTGATAAATTAAAAGTCTCATTATTTTTGCAGATATATAATTTATACAGCAGTGTGGAAATTGATCGTTGTAAGGTAAATAAACGTTTGATTTCGGACATTTTCACGAATTTCAAGAAAAATATTAAAGGAATTGAATCGTTCTTTTCAAAACCACATAAGTCACAGAATCGGAACTTT
Organism: Maratus michaelseni; assembly: GCA_963931845.1. Lineage (NCBI taxonomy): Eukaryota > Metazoa > Arthropoda > Arachnida > Araneae > Salticidae > Maratus > Maratus michaelseni. The sequence goes on along the minus strand of OZ007599.1, from coordinate 146,053,439 downwards.
TCAGAAATAAAAAAACTGTTCACAAATAAAAGGATTTTTATGTTTTTTTGGGGCTGATTATAGAGTTTGGACTTCAAAGTTTGTAAATATCGAAAATTTTTTATAATTTATGAATCATAAAAGAAGAATAACTGAAAAACTGTTCCTGACTTATGTTGTTTTAGCAAGAAACAAAGTTAGGTAGTATTTTATTTGAACAAAACAGTCATATTAAACGTATTTTTAATCAAAATTAATGAAGATAGCACTTATACAGGAACATTTTTATGTTTTAATTTGGTATTGCAAGCAAATGGTAATATGGTAATGTAATATGGTATCCGCATGTAATCTGGTATTACATGCAAAAACCACTTAAGTCGCTGACTTTTTGTCGTTTAAGTAATGAACGAAAATTAGAAGGTATTGTTTGAAGAGGAAGGAATACACTGACTTATGTGGTTATTACCCAGATCATGGGAAGAACCTTTAAGGAGGCATTTGCGATAAAAAACAGTATATTTGAAAAAAACTTGACTTATGTGGTTTTTGAAATGACCGGTTCAATTGTTCTTCATACAGTGGTGATTGTATTTCCGGATTTTTTAACCACTATTATAACCACACCATATGCCAAATATGTGCGTACAAGTGTGAGCATATCTCACAATTTTTCACCTACAACAGATTTGTACTAAAAGGGCATAGCCCAAACTTTTATATTAAATACTTTTATTCTTAAAAAAAATTACTGGCCTTAAAAAAACAGCGACGATTTTCAATAACATTTTCATGCTTAACACAAATATTTATTTTCTGATGCGGGTTTAACATACGTGTCACACCCGCAACACATAGAGATTTTCCTTTTTAGATATGAAAATGATGATTTAGAAATCAATGCTCGTGTTTTAATATAGATAAATGTTCGTTAAATATAAAAATATTTAACTTAAAAGTTTGCGCTTTAAATCCTTTTAGTACAAAGCTAATTATGTCAAAAACTGTGGGAAACACTCCCAAGGATAAAGCGATTGAAAATCATTGCATTTTGTTTTGCCTCAATTCACTGAATGTAACTATATATTAAAAAATATTGCAAATATATTTTACACATTTCAAAATTTACGAAATAGAAATGACTACTATGAAAATTTCCATATATTTAACGTAAAAATATATTTCATCCATTTTAAAATAACTCGTATCAGAGTTGTTCTGGCAGACTATTTGGTAAAAGTTATATTAGTAGCGAAACGAAATATAATCTGTTTAAGGATGTATTCAAATCCAAACTGCTTATTTTGAAACACATTTTGAAATTCATTTTTGATCTAAAATGCATCCAATTGGCAGGTTCTCTTACTCAGAAACTTTATAATGTCCGTATTGTTTCGATCTTTTGATAAAGGCAGAATATATTTTAAAAAATGCTGTCAAAGTGGACATTTTGAACCGAATTTCCCGAAGCAATAGCGCTGGAAACGGACAAAAAAAATTATCGTACTGTGAAAATAATTGTTTGTAAATCAATTTCTAATTAATTGAACGAAAAATAAAAACATGGGTCCCTTATAAATCTCTTCATAAATCACGCCGCCAAGTTTCATGTTTTTACTTTTAAAAATGAGTCTGAAAATGTGTCTCAAAATTTTGAGTTGTTGAGCGTGGAAAAATATTTTTTTTGAATACCGCCTTAAGTGTTTTTATTTAAGGCATGTTATAACTTAACAAAAAAAATCCCTAAATTTTCTCCATTTTTATGCGATATTTTTAGCGCAATTATACAGTAATAATGGAGTTTTTTGCAAACGAATGAGCATATCTTTAAGTTTAATTTTTTTTTAAATTTGGAAATTGGTAGAAAAATGGCCATCTGGCGGCATTTGATACTGGGGGGGGGGGGGGGTGCAAAAAATGAAGCGTTATGCGGTACCAGATGAATCTCGGAATCTGCTTATCTGTAGCAAAAAAAAATAAAAATAAAAATAAAAAACCTTTAAAATTTACAATATTTTCTAGTATTTCTCGGATGGGTTTATCAATTTTCCGATCCTGAAGAAAATGGCGGCCGTTCAAATTTTAAGTTGTCCATTTTAGAAAAAAATTTCCGGATTTAAATCATGCAAAAAAAATTTACAATTCGAATACTGAAAAACGCGTCCGTGAGGGACTACAAAATAGTATATACTAGAAAAGCATGAAAATTTCAACCAAATCGGTCGATCCATACTCGAGTTCTACCTGGTACCGATTTGTTAAATAGAGTTTCGCGAAAAACAGGTTTGAAGTTTTACAACGTTTTTAAAAAAACATAGATAACAGTGATAATTTTCAACTTACATAAAATCATCTACTATATCAGGCCAATATAATGAACCCTCCTGTACTACCTCATTCTCAATTATTTTGTTTCTACATGCGCGCCGCACACAATAAGCTGAAAATGAGCATATTCACTGCAACACCAAAAGGCGGAAAACTTTTGAACCAATACGAATTTCGAAAAAACTGCTTTACCACGAAGATTTTGGGGGTTTAAGGAGAGAAAATATACAATTTTTTTTTCGATTAAAAAAACCAAACTTAACTTGGTTTCTGTTGTCTTCATGTATTGAAATTAAATTTTATATCCACTTCTACTAAACGTTCGAAACATCTTTTCAAAATTTACATACATATTCAGTCCTGATAACAATGTATAATTTTATTGGCGTTTGATAAAAATGTTTTAGAAACATTGTGTTGCTTTTCTTTGACCGTTTTTCCATTTGCTCTTTAAAATTATTTAAAATATTCAGAATTAGACTGAATTTTAATTTGTTGGAACTCATAATTGTTAGAAATGTGGCATTTGGGAAAAATATTTTTAGCTGAATAGTTTTAAAAAATAACATATTTTATATAGGATAGACCTATACCTACATATATATATAGGATAACCCAGTAAAATCGCAATGAGAGTTGTGGCAAGCCTAAAAATTAAAGCTTATTTTGAGCATCATCTTATAAATTAAAATTTGAAACCGACGCTAAGACGTAGGGCGCAAATATATCTAATAAAATACGCAAGAATGACTAGTAAAATCGAGATGCAGCTACTGGAAAACCTCCAAAATGTAGGGCTATTTTTAGTCACTTGCTTAGTTTATTTATCAAAAGATTAAATAACCTCTAAAATGTTAAAGAAATTTTCAAAAAATTATAGTATTGCCTTTTGAAATCGCAATGCAGGTAGTTGCACCGATCTAAATATTACGGATATTTTTGGAAACTTGCTTAGTTCATTAATTAAAATACGAAACCAGTGCTAACATGTAGAACTAACTAATATCTATTAAAATAAAGTGTTGTCTAGTGAAATCAAGATCCGAGTATAGGTAATTCTCAAATATAAGAGCTTATTTTGGTCATCTACGTAATTCATTAATTAAAATCTGAAATAAAAGAGCTAATCAGCTAACACGCAGGGTTTAAATATCTCTACTAAAATGTATAGGGTTGCCTAGTCAAATCGCGATACAACTAGTGGCAACCACCCTTAAATTAGGCCTATGTTTGGACACTTCTTTAGTTCATTAATTGAAAGATGAAACCAACGCTACAATGTAGAGCTGCTCTGAACGAAAGATATAGGGTTTCTCAGTGAAATTGTGATTAAACTAAGTGACAACCTTCCAAAAATAAGCGCTATATTTAAACTTAGATTATTTGATTAAAAGGTTGAATCAACGCTAAAATGTATGGGTTACCGATCTCTAATAATTTATATTGGGTTGTCTAGTAAAATCTCGATGCGATTAGTGGCAACCATTAAAAAATTAAGGGCATTATTTGACACTTATTTAATGAATTAAGATTAAATAGGCGTCCAAAATTAGCAGAGATTTTTGAAGTGTTGCAAATTGTCGAAGCGCGATGTCAATGTCCAACTCTGTGTACTTTATTGGAGCTCTGTAATCTGTACATTTTAGCGTAATTTTCATCCTTAAATTAATAAACTAAGCATGTGCAGCAAAATAACCTTAATTTTTGGAAAGTTGTCACTGATCGCATCGTATTTTCATTAGACAATCCTATCTATTTTAATGTATACTCCATTCGCTGAAAGAAGATAACAGAAGTAAACAAATGCACATGCGGATTGGCGATGCTTAAACATGGCGCTGTGCCAGAAGCGCCAACCAGACTGTCTGAAGTGTTTGAGCTTCTGTTGTTTGAAATCGAAATAAAAAATAAAATTCGCCAACCTAGGGATTTGTGCCAAATGTGTGGCTCCTTGGCGATTTTTCGGCAACCAGTTTGTTTACATTCGTTATCTTTTTTCCCTAAACAGACTATAGATACCTAATTTCTATATAAGCGTTGTTTTCATTAATGACGAGCAGGTGTCCAATAATATAGTTAATGATTTAATGGTTGCCATTAACTGTATCACGATTTCATCAGGCAACCCAATGTAATTTATTGTTGTAGATCTGTAATCCCCGATTTTAGTGTTGGTTTCATCTTATAATGGTAACTAAGTAACAATCCAAAACTAACGTTAAATTTTGAAACGGTGCTACTAGTTGCGCCACGATTTTACAAGGCAAATATATATGTATCTTTAGAAAACTGCAATACTTATTTTTTCTCATTGGTTTTATCTTTTAATTAAAAGATTGAGCAAGTGTCTAAAAGCAGCCATTATTTTTGGTGGATGCCACTAGTAACATCGCAATTTTACAAGACAACCTTATCTATCTATCTATCTATCTATCTATATATGTATATATATATATATATATATATAATCAGAGAAATGTAATTCCTACATTTTAGCGTTGGTTTTATCTTTTAATTAATAAACTAGGCAAATTTCCAAAGGTTACTTCAATTTTTAAAGGGTTGGCATACTAGTTGCATTACAATTTCACAAGGCAACCCTGTGGCTTATATTAGAAAACTGCAATCCCTACATTTTAGCGTTGGTTTTATCTTTTAATGAATAAACTAGGCAAATTTCCAAAGGTTACTTCAATTTTTAAAGGGTTGGCATACTAGTTGCATTACAATTTCACAAGGCAACCCTGTGGCTTATATTAGAAAACTGTAATCCCTACATTTTAGCGTTGGTTTTATTTTTAATTAATAAACTAGGCAAATTTCTAAAGGTTACTTCAATTTTTAAAGGGTTGGCATACTAGTTGCATTGCAATTTCACAAGGCAACCCTGTGGCTTATATTAGAAAACTGTAATCCCTACATTTTAGCGTTGGTTTTATCTTTTAATTAATAAACTAGGCAAATTTCCAAAGGTTACTTCAATTTTTAAAGGGTTGGCATACTAGTTGCATTGCAATTTCACAAGGCAACCCTGTGGCTTATATTAGAAAACTGTAATCCCTACATTTTAGCGTTGGTTTTATCTTTTAATTAATAAACTAGGCAAATTTCCAAAGGTTACTTCAATTTTTAAAGGGTTGGCATACTAGTTGCATTGCAATTTCACAAGGCAACCCTGTGGCTTATATTAGAAAACTGTAATCCCTACATTTTAGCGTTGGTTTTATCTTTTAATGAATAAACTAGGCAAATTTCCAAAGGTTACTTCAATTTTTAAAGGGTTGGCATACTAGTTGCATTACAATTTCACAAGGCAACCCTGTGGCTTATATTAGAAAACTGTAATCCCTACATTTTAGCGTTGGTTTTATTTTTAATTAATAAACTAGGCAAATTTCCAAAGGTTACTTCAATTTTTAAAGGGTTGGCATACTAGTTGCATTGCAATTTCACAAAGCAACCCTGTGGGTTAATTAGAATTACTGTGGTTAAGTAGAATGCGTGTTAAAACTCTACAAAAAGATACTGAATTGATTTTTTAAGAAATTGTTTTGAAAACAGATGTTTTTCAATTTTTATTAATTTTATATAGTTACGCAAATAGGGCTGTAGTTTGAAGAGGGGAACATGTGCAAAATTCCACCAGTACAAAAGAATAGTAATTTTCGCCTTATTTAATTGCAGATAAACAAGTATAAAATTACTGTTCGTTGTTACTGGTGGAAGTTTACAGATTCTGCATGTGTTCAGAATACTGTACGTAACATTATAAGAAATAAAAATATAACCCAAAATTATACGTTAAGTTGTAAAGAAAAATTTTAGATACATCGCCGACATAATAACAATTAAATACATTTATGTAAGAAATGTATACGACTGCTCAAATTATATCATGTCTGGAAAATTATGTGTGTAGAAAAGCTGAATGGTAAGTAAATATTATTATTTATAGCTAAACTATTTCTGTAACAAGATAATTATAATTTTCGATTGCATAGCTTGTTTATACGAAAACTTTCGCCGAAAGTGCTATACATTTTTAGATTTGAGATTGAAAATTGAATATTTACGAAATCAGAGATTCATACTAGTGCAAACAAGTTAATATTTTCCACAAAAGTTTTATAATTCATCAAAAATAAATGAATAAATAAAAATTAAAAAATCCATCTTTCTCATTATGCCTCTTAATATCATTTACACAACGTTCTAATTATCTATTTAAAGGAATTTTTATTACTGAAATAATCACAAATTTTATAAATATTAAGCTAGCAGAAGCATTGTATTCGGAAATTAACACGTAAAAAACAAATATACCGCGCAAGAAAGATCGAAACAGAACCATAACAAATCAATAAGCACAAAACTTCCAGCAAGATTTTGTATATTCCTAAAACGAAATTCAAGCAAAAAAACTTAAAGTTCAACATTTTGACTAACTTTTTTTTTTTTCATTTAATTTGCCAACAATTACCGCATCATTACGTTAAAATACATTTATGTTTTATAAAAATATTTAATGTTTTATTAAGCTGAGGATTACGTACAGATTATCCAACTTTCGTATCTTTTCTAAAAATACCCAAAGAAGAATTGAAAACATCAAAACAAGTTTTCCCCAAGTTTAAAGCGATTTTAAAGCTACAAAAATATCGATTGCTAATCTTCGAGTTTTCGATTGTAGTACAAAAACAAGTAATTTTTAACAAAAAACAACTTCAAGAGATTCTTTCTTACTTTTGTGTTGGTGGCAAGCCTGTATTGTTATCCACAATAGAGTTTTGCACGGGTCGACTTATATCGATTCGAACACAAAAATTCTATTTGAAGTCAAACCTAAAGCTCACAAACTTCAACCCGAAACCCGATATGACAGAAAACTAATCCATATTTTAATATAAATATGAAGACATACATTGCGAATATATATCTAATATCAATTTTACTTTTTTCGTAGAAAAATAAACATACATATACTTATTTATATTCAAATATACAGTTTTTTTACAATTAAACTTTTTTTAAGGTTACCAAACCCGACCCATAAGAATCAAAATCCAACCCGAAACAGTGTCAACGCGAAACACAACGAAAAAAATTAACCGGCTGAGAAAACTAACATCCGTAAAAACTAAGGGCCGAGTCGGGACTATGTAACATCGGGTTATCCGATCTGATGCAAACTCATCCACATTAATTTTAAATCACATTGTTGTGAATATAGCTTTTTTTGACGCGCAGTAGACAATGATATTTCTTTTGAGGTGCACCAGTAAGAAAACTACACACGATACCACGACTAATTTAAAATATGTAAAGTAATGCTGTGTATCATAATACCATATTAAAATTTTGCAATGATTGATCTATTTTTACGCAAGTTAAAGCCGATAAAGTAAAACAAATATATGAAAACAGACAGACAAACATATCAATTATATATCGTAATGACATTGCAATGGGACCACCTGCAGAAAAAGACTTTTCCAACAAAAAACAAGAAAGAAAAATCATGCATCAAGAATATATTATGAAACACTTTCCAAGAGTGTAACGGAACTGCATCTTTTAAAAAGGCGGAATAGGATATCTAAGTGAAAAAAAACAGCGTAACACATTTGAAAACCAGATTTCAGCAGTTACCGTCGGAAAGCTACCCTAATTCTTTTGTGCATCTCTGTACATGATCTAAATATCTGTATATACACTACATACTGTGCTAAAATTTAGCTTAGTTACAAAACGCATAACAGAGTAAAAAATTTCCCTTCAGTGATTTCCGCTAAAAGACGGAAATGTACTCGAATACAACAGATATTTAAATACACCTCATACTAAACTAAAATTTAATCCAGGAAAAAAAAGCCTTATGACATAACTAAAAACGTAGTTTCATTAATTACCATCGATAGACTGCAATGTATCCGCTGTCTTTGCGCAGACCTGTGTACGAATTAATGTATACTCTGCAAATATATCATAGTACTCTGAATATAGTTCACCTGTAAAATGCGCAACTCAATTAAAATATCCTTTAAGTAATTGAAGCTCATACACAGTAATGCTTACGAATTATTTTGCAAATTTCAGTACAATATATAGAATTTATACACACCATATAGGATATAAACATTTATTTCAACTTAAAAACGCACACCACAACTAAAAACGCACTTCCAGCATTTATAGCTCATAGACACTAATGTAACCGAAATCTCTTATGTGTCCCTGTAAAGGAACGATAACTGTTATGCACGTCATATTCTACAGTAAGTATCTTGTAGTGCATCTTAATAATGCATATACATTTCACTATGTTTGAAATAGAGTGATACCTCCGAAATATGCTATAAACAAATTTTCATCGTATATCTTGAATTCTTTGTGTGACCCTGTAAATTAATGATAAGTGCATTGCATTTCATATTCTACAGAAACCATGTTCTAGTGTACCTCAGAAATGCATATCAATTTCATTATATTTGAAATAGTGCAACATCATTAAAATGCACAAGAAACGATGTTTCCCTCATAGACCATATTACAACGGGATTCTTTTGAGTGTCCCTGTAAATGAACCATAAATGCTATATACTCTATTTTGAATAGAGGACATGCTATAGTAAATATAAATAACACACATTATTTACATGGTAATCTGAGTGTATTTACGAGAGTTAGAGAAGGGCAGACGGCAGACAAACAAGCCTAAGTTATAACACTTTTCAACTCTGTTGGAAAGTGTTAAACAGGTTGAAAATTGCACGTTAAACGTGACAGATGAGGTGCGTTCATATTATAACTAGTTTTACAATGAAAAAATAATTCTTATTATTTCAGTGAAATGAATTATATCGTCTGTTATGAGCGAAATGAGCATGCCTTTTTTCTTATTACGTATGCCACGTTTACAGATGCGATTTTTTTCCACACCAGACAGCGCTGCAAAATTCACCATGGAGATCTTGCTTTGCGAATGATTACCGCCATGGTTTAATATTTTTATGACTCATAATGAACGAATATCTTGTGTTTATTTACTCTAATGGATTGAGGTATTCGGCTTTCAACCCAATTTCAACTGAAGTTATCTCAGAATCCATACATATTTGTATGGAGCTCATTTCTCAAGCAAACGATTTTTTTTAATGATCTTTCTAAAAATGTAACTTTTATGCAATTTTATTCGAAAAAATTATTTTGAATAAGAATGGCCTCCTGGCATATGAAAAAAGAAATGGTCAGACCGTATTTATTTTCCTCAGTCACATGACTTGCGCTTTTATTATATAGATTACGTAGGATAGGATTTAATAGAATGAAGAAAACTTTTATTAATATCTTTTTAAGTCTTGATTCGATTTTCATAAAATTTTAAATGACTCGACAAAATTCTGGAACGATAATATATATTAAATTTCCAACCATTTGGTTGGGTAGTTTTTGCGCTGTTATATGTGGGCAGACGGACAGACAGACGGACGGACCAAACGACGACGTATTGTATTCGTGTTGTGTTCGACGTGTTACGTATTTATATAATTACGAACGCACCTAAAAAGAGTATGAATATCAGACAATTCGTTGAAAATTTATGCATAGACGTACTAGGATAAAACAAGAACGAAAAACAATGCGTCAAGTATAGATTATGTAACATTTTCAAACACTTCCAAAATAATTTTAAAAATCTTTACCGTTTAGTAAGGTGAAAGATGATATCTAAGTAAACAAGTAGTAAAACGCATAACATGTTTGAAAACCGAATTTCAGAAATTCTTATTTGTCTATTTATTCTATTTATTTCTCTAGAAATACTGAAGCGATTTCAATATATTTTTAAAAATTGTTTTGTCAATAACTAACCTATAATTTGATCGTTCGGCAATAAAAGTATAATACTTATGCAATTTTGCAGTAAAAAACAACTAGGTTTTTTAAAAAAACGTTAACGCTACTAATGAGAAACAGATTTTCTCGAAAAAGAAAAAAAATCAAAAAGTTGCTAATTGCAATAAAAAGAACATTAACCATCGTATTGAAATACGTTCAGTGATTGCTAAAAAAATGGATCATAAATTGTGGCTGCTTTTTATCATTGATTTAAAAATTGTACAGTCAGCACCCCCCTAGCCCCCCCCCCCCCCGCCAAAAAAAAGAAGGAGAGCACCCCATATATTTTAATCGCCATATTATCACAGGCAAAATCGGGAATAGCCATTCGACTGAAAAATATTTCTTTTTTTTGAAAATATGTTACAAAATAAGCTTAGCTACACAATGAAAATGTATTAAATTCTGAAATTTTCCATACAAACATTTAATTTTGACATCAAATTTCGCTTTTTTGGTAAATTTTATCCTAAAGGGTTAAGAACATATTACCCCGCCTTTTTTTCGAAATACAGTTCTATATTTGAATGATATAAATTTTTCTGCAGTAAATAAATTTTAATTCCCGGTTGAAATATTTATAATCTAAATTGTAAAATTCTCGAAATTTAAACATTCATTTATTTGAAATTAAATATTTTTAAACTATCCTGAAAGAAACAGCTAATTAGAAAAAACGCAGGTGTTTTAAATCCGATAACCTATATCTGTCTAGATGATTTGTGCGTTAGTTTATTTGGTTTCATAGATAAAAGCGATCAATTCTTTCACTTGTTTTTATTCCTTAGTCTCCTTAACATTATTTAGTACCACATCTATTTTTTTAGAACACACCGCTTCTTTCTAAAAAAAAGTAAAACAAGGACAAATTTATTTCTGATGCTAGAGAAACAAGCTTAATGAGCGACAAAATAAAAATTACCAGTTTTAAAATTCCCTTTGTTGTATTCCGATAAGGTGCTATACATAAAAGTTTATCTGGACGTTTTTGTTAGTTTCTTCGTTTTTCTTTTCTGTTATGCACTATTGAATAGTGAAAGGTTATTCGTTTTCCTTGATTTGTTTCTTTAAAAAGTACAGTAAAAAACATTGATTACTTATATATAGTTCACATTTAGTTTTACTTTAAAGTCCGATGTAATGAGAATGTCTTTTAATTGTAATTTTACTTTAATATCGATTTTGCATTATAGAAAGTTATATCATATGTGTACAAAGGTTTTGCTGACTCGGATCATAAAAAAGTCATTGTTACATATTGATTTAACATAATAAGGGAGTAAGTACAGTCGACCCCCCCCCCCCCCCCGCCAAAAAAGAAAAAGATCATTCCATACATTTTAACCTTGAAATTGTCACAGTAAAAAAAGAGAAAAGCCATTCGACTAAAAAAATGTGTCTTTTTTCAAAATATGTACAAAAAAAAAAAAAAAAAGCTTAGATTTACAATGACATTGTATTAAATTCTGAAATTTTCTATACAAACACCTAATTTTGATATCACATTTGGCTTTTATGGTAAATTTTAAACTAAAATGTTAAGAACATGTTAATTTTTTTTTTTTCAAATACAGTTCTATATTTGAATGATACACTATATTGCCAAAGGTGACCGGTCACTTGCGATTTTAGACGTTTTGTTAACTATCTAGAAAAATATATGAGGAATTAACCTGAAACTGCAGGTGTGTAAACAGTATAGTATAGGTTATATATTTCCGCGAAGATTTTTTCACGAAACAGATAGGGGACTGTCAACAAATTGAAAAAAACGAATATCTTTTGGATAACCCTGTAAAAACTAATGTATCGAAAGCGTTCAAACTCGAGATTATTAATAAGTTGCTTATTGTAATATACTGTGTTCATTTTTATGAGGATAGCATGTATACTCGTAGAGAAATTAAGGTTTTTATAAAAACAGTCCCAAATTTTACCTAATTTTTTGCTTATAATTTGCAGAGTTCTTAATATAAAAAAAAGTTCTTTTCAGAAATATGACAAAAAACATTGTACTTAATACTCTGCAATCAGAATTAAAAAATAATAAAAATTTGGTGAAAAATGAGCAGGTTTACTAAAAAATGTTTCACCGCGCATGCGCGTAAGCAATCAAAATATAATATGCATAATGTATTAACTAAGTATATAGAGCAACTTTTGTGAAAGTCTCAAAATCATAGCTTGAAAATTCTGAAAATTATCGTTGATAGAATAAGCTCGAAATCCGTTGTTCCCAAAAGGAAGCAAAAATATGAGGGGTTGTATCCAAATATAGTAGTAAGTGCAATATTGTGTACGCTATCTTGTCACTAATCAACAGATATTTGATACAACCTCTCATCTTGAAATATTTATAATCTAATTTGTAAAATTCTCGAAACTTAAACATTCATTTATTTGAAAACTAGCTAACCCGCCCGGCGTTGCCCGGGCCCGACATAATTACAATCTCAGAGAAAGGCGTTAACCCCCTCCCTCCCCATACCCGCAAATATAATGAATAATTTGTTCAAGAGAACCACCGTCACCTACATTAACGCGATCATTAAAAAAAGAATTACATTTTTCTGATAATTAGAACATAACTAAGACGCTACGCTAAAATAGCCGGCAGATGACACCCCTTCCCGACCTCAATTTCAAATCTATATCTTAATTAGTTACCTAAATTTTTGTTCATTAGTAAAAATTGGCAATTATTTCCTTTCATTTTCGCAAACTAAATGGAGGGTTCGGCCCGAGAAACAGATCTCTTTGTAGTTCAGTTTTTAATGAAAGCAGATCCCTGTGTGAAACTTTCTCGGATCGTTTTCACTGGCGCCGGCAGATTTTTGGCAGTTTTTTGCATAAATAAAAAAAAATTACCAACCGAATTTTTCAAAAATCACATATTCAGATACAGAATATTTTTTTTACATATGCTCAGAAATTTTCAAATTGATATCTCAATTAGTTTTCTTAAAATTCGCTAATTAGTAAAATAATTTCGAATTTGTTCATTTCCGCTTGCAAATCCAACGCGCCAGTTCGTTTCTTTCGCCATTTTGATTTAAAAGATGACATTTTAGAAGCGATGGTTAATGAGAATCTAATTAATATCTAGCCTAACTATCAAAATATTAAAATTCTGAGGCTCAGGTGCACATGGCCAGACCTTGGACTACCCACACCTAAATTTCCAGACTTCTAGGTGGGCTAGATTTTGCTAGCCATCGCCAACAGACACACACACAGAAACACACACGGACACACACATAGAGCGAAACTTTCTTTTATTAATATAGATATAAAATATTAATATTAATAAATTTGCAATAGAAAGTTTCAAGAACTCTCGCTAAACTTTCCGCAGCTCAAGCAAGAACTTAAGAATTGCCAATTTGTAGTGACAAAATTGCCTGTTAGAAGTGTTCTAATTTTTTATTTAATGTTTAAAAAAAAAATCTTATCCAAATTTTTATGAGTATTAAAAAAATGTTTCCTAAGCATGGGTATAATTTTTGTGTGAAAATATTAATATTTAGCTGAAAAAAAAAAAAACAGTAATTCATGAAACACTCGACTTTCATCCAAAGATTTCTAACGAAAAACGTCCCTCTAAAATGTTTCAAATAGATGGTGATGGCGCTCGAGTAGGACAGTTGTATCAGTACTTCTGCGTTAATGACACTTTCAGTTTCGCGTCGGCAGATGGCGCTACGTGTGCACGGTTGTATGTTTGTAACGGTAGAGCCGTGCGACCACTATTTCCTTAGAAATCCTTATTTTTGCATCGCTACTCTGGTTTATTTAATTACTTCTGTGAAGAATCGATGCAACCAACCAGTGAACCAACCAACCCAAGAGAAGAAAAGCGTATTTTTAATGAGAGTGCTTTGTGCATTTTAATTAATATTTCAGAAAGTAATTAAAATATTAAAATTCTGAAGTAATGTTGCACCAGGAGAGGGTTTGGACTACCTAAATATAAATTTCCAGCCTTCTAGGTGGGCTAAATTTTCCTAGCCATCGCCAACAGACACACACACACAGAGCGAAACTTTCTTTTATTTGTATAGATAAATACTTTTAAACTATCCTGAAAGAAAAGGGTAATTAGAAAAAACGCAGATGTTTTAAAATCGATAAGCTATATCTGTCTAGATGATTTGTGCATTAATTTATTTGGTTTCATAGACGAGCGATCAATTCTTTAATAATTTTCATTCCTTATTCACATTAACACTATTTAGTACCACAACTATTTTTTTTAGAACATACCGCTTCTTTCTAAAAAAGAAAGTAAAACAAGGACAAATTTATTTTTGATGCTATAGAAACTAGCGTAATGAGCGACAAAATAAAAATTACCATCTTTAAAATTCCTTTTGTTGTATTCCGATAAGGTGCTATACATAAAAGTTTATCTGGACGTTTTAGTTAGTCTCTTCGTTTTTCATTTCTGTTATGCACTATTGAATATTGAAAAGTTATTCTTTTTTCTCGAATTGTTTCTTTAAAAAATATAGTAAAAAACATTGATTACTTATATTTAGTTCACATTTATTTTTAGTTTCAAGTCTGATGTAATGAGAATGATTTTTAATTGTATTTTTACTTTAATATCGATTTCACATTGTAGAAATTTATATCATTTGTGTACAAAAGTTTTGCTGACTCGGATCATAAATATTAAAAGTCATTGTTACATATTGATTTAACATAACACCGAAGCAAGTGCAGTCGGCAAAAAAAAAAAAAAAAAAAAAAAAAAAAAAAAAAGAGAAAAAAAATAATTTTATACATTTTAATCTTGAAATTGTCAGAGTAAAAAAAAAAAAAAAAAAAGCCATTTGACTAAAAAATGTCTTTTTTCAAAATATGTAAAAAAAAAAAAAAAAAAAAAAAATAATAATAAAAACTTAGCTTTGCAATGACATTGTATTAAATTCTGAAATTTTCGATACGAACACCTAATTTTGACATCACATTTGGCTTTTTTGGTAAATTTTACCCTAAAATGTTAAGAACACGTTGCCCCTTTTTTTCAATTACAGTTCTATATTTGAATTATATAAAATATTCTACAGTAAATAAATTTTAATTCCCGGTTGAAATCTTTATAATCTAAATTGAAAAATTCTCGAAACTTAAACATTCATTTATTTGAAATTAAATACCTTTTAAACTATCCTGAAAGAAAAGGGTAATTAGAGAAAACACAGGTGTTTTAAAATCAATAACCTATATCTGTCGAGATGATTTGTGCGTTAATTTATTTGGTTTCACAGATGAGCGATCAATTCTTTCACTAGTTTTTATTCCTTATTCTCCTTAACACTATTTAGTACCACATCTATTTTTTTGGAACATACTGTTTCTTCCCCCCCCCCCCCCAAAAAAAAAAAAAGTAAAACAGGGGCAAATATAATTTTGATGCTAGAGAAACAAGCGTAATGAGCGACAAAATAAAAAATACCAGTTTTAAAATTTCCTTTGTTGTATTCCGATAAGGTGCTATACATAAAAGTTTATCGGGACTCTTTCGTTAATCTCTTCGTTTTTCTTTTCTGTTAAGCACTATTGAATAGTGAAAGGTTATTCATTTTCCTCGAATTATTTCTTTGAAAAGTATAGTAAAAAACATTGATTACTTACATATAGTTCACATTTAGTTTTAGTTTCAAGTCTGATGTAATGAGAATGCCTTTTAATTGTATTTTTACATTAATATCGATTTTAAATTGTAGAAATTTATATCATTTGTGTACAAAAGTTTTGCTGACTCGGATCATAAATATTAAAAGTCATTGTTGCATATTGATTTAACATAATAAGGGAGCAAATACAGTCGGCCAAAAAAAAAAAAAAAAAAAAAAAAAAAAACAGAAAAAGATCATTCCATACATTTTAATCTTGAAATTGTCACAGTAAAAAAAAAAAAAAAGCCATTCGACTAAAAAGTCTTTTTTTTTTTCAAAATATGTACGTATAAAAAAAAATAAAATTAGTTTTACAATGACATTGTATTAAATTATGAAATTTTTGATACAAACACCTAATTTTGACATCACATTTGGCTTTTTTGGTAAATTTTACCCTAAAATGTTAAGAACATGTTGCCCTTTTCTTTTCAAATACAGTTCTATATTTGAATGATATAATATTTTCTACAGGAAATTATTTTTTAACACCCGGTTCAATTATTTATAATCTAAATTGTAAAATTCTCGAAACTTAAACACACTTTTATTTGAAATTAAATACTTTTTAAACTATTCTGGAAGAAATAGGTAATTAGAAAAAACGCAGGTGTTTTAAAATCGATAACCTATATCTGTCGAGATGATTTGTGCGTTAATTTATTTGGTTTCATAGATGAGCGATCAATTCTTTCACTTGTTTTTATTCCTTATTCTCCTTAACACTATTTAGTGCCACATCTATTTTTTTTTAGAACGTACTGTTTCTTTATAAAAAAAGTAAAACAAGGACAAATTTATTTTTGATGCTAGAGAAACAAGCGTAATGAGCTACAAAATAAAAATTAAAAGGTTTAAAATTATCTTTGTTTTATTCCAATAAGCTGCTACTACATAAAAGTTTATCTGGACGTTTTTGTTAGTCTCTTCGTTTTTCTTTTCTGTTATGCACTTTCGAATAGTGAAAGGTTATTCGTTTTCCTCGAATTGTTTCTTTAAAAAGTATAGTAAAAAACATTGATTACTTATATATAGTTCACATTTAGTTTTAGTTTCAAGTCTGATGTAATGAGACTGTCTTTTAATTGTATTTTTACTTTAATATCGATTTTGCATTGTAGAAATTTATATCATTTGTGTACAAATTTTTGCTGACTCGGATCATAAATATTAAAAGTCATTGTTGCATATTGATTTAGCATAATAAGGAAGCAAGTACAGTCGGCCAAAAAAAAAAAAAAAAAAAAAAAAAAAAAGGAAAAAGATCATTCCATACATTTTAATCTTGAAATTGTCACAGTAAAAAAACAAAAAAAGCCATTCGACTAAAAAATGTGTCTTTTTTTTCAAAATATGTACGTACAAAAAAATAAAATTAGCTTTACAATGACATTTTATTAAATTCTGAAATTTTTTATACAAACACCTAATTTTGACATCACATCTGGCTTTTTTTGGTAAATCTTACCCTAAAATTTTAAGAACATGTTGCAATTTTCTTTTCAAATACAGTTCTATATTTGAATGATATAAAATTTTCTACAGGAAATAATTTTTAATCCCCGGTTCAAATATTTATAATCTAAATTGTAAAATTCTCGAAACTTAAACACAATTTTATTTGAAATTAATTACTTTTTAAACTATCCTGGAAGAAAATGGTAATTAGAAAAAACGCATGTGTTTTAAAATCGATAACTTATATCTGTCTAGATGACTTGTGCGTTAATTTATTTGCTTTAATGGATAAGTGATCAATTCTTTCACTTCTTTTTATTCCTTATTCTCCTTAACACTATTTAGTACCACATCTATTTTTTTTAGAACGTGCTGTTTCTTTCTAAAAAAAGTAAAACATGGACAAATTTATTTTTCATGCTAGAGAAACAAGCGTAATGAGCGACAAAATAAAAATTACCAGTTTTAAAATTCTCTTTATTGTATTCCGATAAGGTGCTACTACATAAAAGTTTATCTGGACGTTTTGGTTAGTCTCTTCGTTTTTCTTTTCTGTTATGCACTTTCTAATAGTGAAAGGTTATTCGTTTTCCTCGAATTGTTTCTTTAAAAAGTATAGTAAAAACATTGATTATTTATACAGGGTCATTCATAATTCCCTCCGGGGTTTCGAAACGTTATAGTAAAAAAACGAAGACGAATATGAAAAAAAGAAACATATGAAATTATTCCGAAACTATTCAAGTTTTACTTACATACATTACAGGTGTTCTATGTGTGAACCCTTGGTCACACGGCATACATCCATGCGATAGTCCAGTTCCTGCCATACTCCGTTTCTTTAAATTTCCGGTACCACACATGAATTGTTTTGTCAGTTGGTCCCTGTTTTCGATATTTATTACGAAAGGCCCGTTGAACTGACACCACTGATTCAGATTTAAAGAAACGGAGTATGGCAGTAACTGGACTATCGCATGGATGTATGCCGTGTGACCAAGGGTTCACACATAGAACACCTGTAATGTATGTAAGTAAAACTTGAATAGTTTCGGAATAATTTCATATGTTTCTTTTTTCATATTCGTCTTCGTTTTTTTACTATAACGTTTCGAAACCCCGGAGGGAATTATGAATGACCCTGTATTTAGTTCACATTTAGTTTTACTTTCAAGTCTGATTTAATGAGAATGTCTTTTAATTGTATTTTTACTTCAATATCGATTTTACATTGTAGAAATTTTTATCATTTGCATACAAAAGTTTTGCTGAATCGGATCATAAATATCAAAAGTCATTGTCACACATTGACTTAATAAAATAAGGGAACAAGCACAATCGGCTAAAAATATATGAGATCATTTATTACATTTTAATCTTCAAATTGTCACAGGAAAAAAAGAAAAAAAGAAGAAAAAAAACATTAAAAAACTGAAATAGCCATTTGACTGGAAATTATGTTTTCTTTTAAATTTATATTAAAAAAATAAGCTTAGGGGTCTCTTTCTACTGAAATTGTACCAAAATCTAAAATTTTGAATACGAACACCTAATTTAGACATCAGATTTTGCTTTTTCGGAACATTTTACTTTAAAATACCAAAGTGGAAGGCATTCCCTCAAATACCAAGTGCGTCATAAGTTCGTTAAAACGTTAAATTTATTAAAAAGAAACAAAAATGCTAAAAAAATGCGGTTTGGAGGAATGGAATTAGAGGCATTTAATGAAAATCTGATTTAAATTTGATTTTAATAAATAGAATTAAAAAAACAGATAGATGGCGCTGGCATGCATAATATGAAGCAGATGTATGTAAATTAGGTTTATACTAAAAGGCCCATTTCTCCGAAGCATCTGACAAGCTTCAGTATCCCAGCATATGAAACAGGCCTTTTTCCCGTATTCAGTCATTTTGCCATGCGGAATTTTCGCAATGAGCCAGTCGCTGAATCCCCGTTCTTGTAAAAGAGTTTAACCAATAGCGCTTGCTCTAGAACGATAACATACTGCTGGCATTGAATCAAGAATCTGTTCGCATTGAGGGCTTTTATTGACAGTCTGATCTGCATAAATCTGCTTCATATTATGCATGCATCGCCATCTATAGGTAATTTTTGAATAAAACAAAATTATTAAATAATCTGCTCTCTCTCCAATCCCATTCCTGCAATTATTTTTAGTATCGTTTGTTTCTTTTTAATGATTTTTTAAAGTTTTAACGATCTTATGACGCGCCCGGTAGTTTAGGAATAATGAAGGTTTAAAGTTTGGAAGTTTTATCATCATATATTCTAATACGAGCAAATCTTGTGTGTGTGTGGTTACATATGCAAATTTTATCTTGAAACGGCTCTAATGATTTTGACGAAATTTTGTATCCTACGGTTTTGGGGCACCAGAAAACCATTGGGCTAGGTTGCATGTTCGAAAAAATTCGTTTAGTGGGTTATTTTGAGTCATCATGGGTCAGGGTCAAGCTAATTGTATCTAAAAAACGGTTCAAACGATTGTGACTAAATTTTGTATCCTACCATTTTCGGGCACGAGAAGACTATTGGGCTGGGTCACATGTTCGAGAACTTTCGATTGGTGTGTCATTTTTGGGTCAACGCGGGTCAAGTTAAATTTATCTAAAAAACGGCTTTAACAATTTTGATTAAATTTTGTATTCTACGAGTTTCGGGCACGAGAAAGTCATTGGGCTAGGTCACATGCTCGAAAAAATCCAATTAGTGGGTCATTTTTGGGTCATTGTGGGTCAAGCAAATTTTATCTACTAAAAAACAACTCAGACTATTTAGACTAAATTTTGCTTCCTATGGTTTTCGGGCACGAGAAGACTGTTGGGCTAGTTCACATGTTCGAGAAAATTCGATTAGTGGGTCATTTTGGTCATGGGTCATTATGGGTCAAGCTATTTTTATCTTAAAAATGGCTCAGACGATTTGAACTAAATTTTGTATCCTAAAGTTTTAGGGAACGATAAGACTATTGGGTTAGGTCACATGTTCAAGAATTTTCGATTAGTGGGTCATTTTGGTCATGGGTCATGATATTTGAACTCAAAGCTAATTTTGACCGAGCATAGCTCGGTCTTCCCTGCTCGTTAATTTATAATCGATGCAAAACAGATTACAATGCTGGAATTGTTTTAATCGTAACTCAATAACTATTTTACGGAATGAGCTGCAATTTTATGTTCGCATATTTGAGGCTTCTAGAAATCGATTTCCGTTAAAAAATTCATACGTTTCAATAACTATTACTGTTGCTAAAATGTTGAAATGATTGAATGATAGCGGAATTTACGAACAGAATTATTTGAATCTAAGCAAAAGATTTTCTTCACGTGCACTATAAAAGCAAAATTTCATTCAAAAATTCTTGTGCAATAGTGGCATTTGGAGATTAAATTTAAGTGGTATAAATAACATCTCGCCGCCCTTCTGAGGGTTAAGGTAATTTAATTTTAATCCTACAGAGAAGTACCCTAGTGGACTTGCATCTGTCGGCCGAAGCCCACCAAGCTACCACGCTTTTAAAATAGAACAAAATGTCTTATTTAATGACAGAAATTTTGCAATTAAATAAGTCCAATGTTACTTTTCGGAATTTAGCGTGATAAATGACTTTAAGGCAAAATGGTTGAAAATTCCTAATGTATACAGCAGTTTATATCGCACTGTTATACAGGGAAATTTAAAAAAGACTGAACAAATTTTAAGAAATTCAAATAATTTTTGTATAGAAAACTATGGTAACAATGCACTTATTCAATCGAAAATAGAAAGTGTCTCACTTGAATTAGGATTTTTGATCATAACTTTAACAATAATGTAGATATTTTAACGGAATTTGAAATAAACTGACCTTTGTTTGTGTGAAAAGAAAGGATATCACGGGATTGGTAGAGATGGCTACCTTCTTTAAGAGGTTCTTCACTCACTGGAAAACACCCGCTCGCTAATGTTAATCCTACGGGATAGTTATTTTATAATATCTCGTTTGAATTTCAATATTTTTAAATGATTTTTTTTTTGCATTAGACAGCTGAGGTCGATCTCTACGCAGACCGTTTTTTACTTTTTCGATTTTGGTTGCAGGTGTTTTTTAATAAAATATACTTTCACGATCGAAACCGGTTCCGAAAGTGAAAGTATCCTTATATAAAAAAAATGTAAATAAAATGGTTAAAGTAGAAAACGGCCTGCCTGGAGATTGACTTCAGCTATCCAATGCAAAAAAATCATTTAAAAATGTTGAAATGCAAACGAGATATTATGAAATAACTGTCCCATAGGATTAACATTAGCGAAACGGGTGTTTCCCCGTGAGTGAAGTAGCCTCTTAAGCTGCGATCACACGTACTATCCTGTCATAGGCAATACCAGATATTTCCCCCAAAACAGGTTTTTCAAGGGGAAAACGGTCGAAAACACAACGTGTGATAGTTCCCCTCTTATAAATTCCTTTTTACGATGTTATCGCGCTTTGTATCTCCGACGACAGATATCAGCTCGAATTCTACCAATCAAAGCGTTCTGAAAATAGTTCTCAGTTCTCGGATTAAAACTATATTTTAAAACAATTAGTACTATTAATTGCCAAATTAGCGCTTTGCATACATTTGCAGATTCCATTGGGTCTTCAAAATTAACCATATTTGCAGTGCGAAAGAGTGACTGGAACAAAGCCAACACAATAGCATGTATGTCAGATCGTACGATAGTACGTGTGATTGCAACTTAAGGTACTTAACATCTTAACGTAGGTGTACCGTTCATAAAAAATGAATTTTTTTACATTTTCCAATATTTATTGTGTGTAGAAAAGGCCCCTAGAACGGTTAATGAAATTCGAAATATTTAAGAAGTTACAATTAATTGAAAGCGAGCGCGGACCGGCTGAAAAACAGATATACGGGACCCGGCTGCGCACGTGCTAATTTTTTTGTTTCGTAGGTATAAATCTAGGAATTGCGGGCTAAATGTAAAATGCAAAATAGATCGACTAACTAAAAATTTTATACTTTTTTCTTTAGTAAAACCTTAAACGCAGTTTTCTTCAAACGACATTTTTCAGCCCGCCGTGTAAAATAGCGTTTAAATAGACCAACCAATTAACTTTTTAGTTTTTGGAAATTAAATATTTATTTTGTGAGGCTATGAGATTTTCATATGTAAAAAAAATAATAAAAAATAAATAAATAAATAAACTACTTTGACGTTAGAGAAAAGGTCGAAAGAATAACAATTTTGTCAAACGGCTACCATTTTACCAAATTTTTTTTTTCAATTTTGCTAAAAATAGGTTAATGGTCCCGACAATTCTATATGTTTTTTGAAAAATGTGATTTGTTTGTTTCAGATGACTTTGACAAGCCGCGCACTACACGGCGCAGTGTGATGCACGTACAGGATACCCTTATGCAACTGACACCATCTCCATCAATTTTAATAATTATTGTATATTAAAAAAACAATATAGTAAAAAGTATGAATAATAAGTGGGTAAATTCAATATCTGTGTTACTTTATTCTTTCTATGAAAAAAAAAAATAATTCCTGAAATTGACCTACTATTTGGTCCGATGAACGATAACCTCGCTTTAATTCAGATAGCACTGAAGTAGACGCTTCCTATTTCCGGATGTAATTAACAGTTCATACGATTTCCCTTACCAAATGCTGTACAGTTCAATAACTTCTCATTATATTAACGAATTTCACCCAAAACAAGCATTGTGTGTGTTGAAAATTGCTTTCAATTAATTTTAATTAAAATTATAAACGATAATAATGTTCAGATTGGATGGAGGCACCCTGTATTTCTCAGTGAAAAGAAGATAGAACACAACCCTTGTTTCCTATACAAAAAATGTTTATTTTGTTCTACACTACCACTTTTTAAAGTCTGCCCACATTTTTCTTAATCCCTTGTATATCTTGGAAGATCCTTATTACAGTAGTAATACTAGCTGCTAATTGCTACTAGCTTGATGATAACTTAACAGTTACTAGAAACATTTCAAGCCTAGAAAAACTGTAACATTTTACTTGAGCTTTAATTAATGAAATTTTAATTTTTCGCGAGTCTTTATAAATAGAATGTTCACTTTTAGTTAAAAGTATGAACGATAATTATGTTCAAATTGTGTGGAGGCACCCTGTATTTTTCAGTGAAAAGAAGATAGATTACAACCCTTGTTTTCTATACAAAAAATGTTTGTTTTGTTCTGCACTACCACTTTTTAAATTCTGCCCACATTTTTTAATCCCCTTGTATAGCTTGGAAGATCATTATTACAATGCTAGCTGCTAATTGTTGCTAGCTTGACGATAAATTAACAGTTACTAGAAACATTTCAAGCCTAGAAAAATTATAAAATTATAACATTTTACTTGAGCCTTAATTAATGAAATTTTAATTTTTCGCGAGTCTTTATAAATAGAATGTTCACTTTTAGTTAAAAGTATGAACGATAATTATGTTCAAATTGTGTGGAGGCACCCTGTATTTTTCAGTGAAAAGAAGATAGATTACAACCCTTGTTTTCTATACAAAAAATGTTTGTTTTGTTCTGCACTACCACTTTTTTAATTCTGCCCACATTTTTTTTAATCCCCTTGTATAGCTTGGAAGATAATTATTATAATGCTAGCTACTAATTGTTACTGGCTTGAAGATAAATTAACAGTTACTAGAAACATTTCAAGCACAGAAATACTATAACATTTTACTTGAGCCTTAATTAATGAAATTTTAATTTTTCGCGAGTCTTTATAAATAGAATGTTCATTTTCAAAAGCTAGATGAATGAATTTCTTTCATAATACATTAAAAAAAATAACAAGACTTGACCATTTACGAAAATGATACGAAAATAATGCACTGAAAAAAAAAATTAATAAAACAAAAAGTTTGTAATTTGCTTTCAGATGTTCCAGAATGTTTAATTAAGTTAACCGAAGTTAATTAAGTTTCGAGAATATCTCTTTGCCACTAAACAATCACAATTTCTAACAGAGAAACGATTTCACAAAGTTAGCTCGATATTTATCTTTCTAAACATTTTTAAATTTTCACTGATGGAATTTCATTCTAATTTATTTTGTGAGAGCATGTTTTAATATTTTCTGATGGCATATGAGTAAAATGAAATTTCAGAATATTTTTTGAATATCATATTATATTGAAATAAATTGTCGTTTTGAAATTTCTAGAGGACTTTTTCTTTTTCCGCAGATGCATATATCATTTGGTTGCATTATAAAAATTAATTAATTTTGAAAAAGGGTCTTTGATCGAGCTGGCGATCCTTTTCTTAAAAGATAAAAAAAAAAAAAAAAAAAAATGAAAGAAAGACAAATAAAGCAAAATGGCATAATACCGATAAGAATAAAAACTGGTGTCATAACATAATTAATAATAACATAATTTTTGTACACGTACTACATGGGATATACAAGTAAAAACATGAATCATAATAATATAATTGTTCTAGTAGTTTTATTGTTAGAAAAACTGTATGATATTATTATAAGCACTTCCTTCTCGCATGGTAGAAATAAACTGATAATAGTTTTACTTAGAATTCAAGCTAATGTTATTAAAAATGGCTTTGACGTTGACACTCTGCAAAGTATCGAAGAGAATTTCTGCTTTAATATACTAGCAACATGATGTCTTAATTATGAATAAACAGTAACTTCAGGACAGTGAGCATGCTATCTTTGTAAAATGCAACAATTGTGGTAATACAATGTATCGTTATTAAATATATCAGAGGCCTTTATTCGCATTTATATTAAAATGGCATCGTTGAACTCTGTATACTTTTCGTATCAATGAATTTTTATCTTTTCCGTTATTTGTGGGTCACCCGGTATATATACAGGGTGATTCATAAAAGATGGGCAGAACTTTAAGGGGTTATAGTACACTTAAAGACAAATAATATTAAATAGGAGACTAAGGGTCCCAGACGTATTCCCAAGGAGATAGGGGGCATTAAAGTTTAGGGTCCGAAATTTCAAATGATTATAAAACATGGAAAAATTGGTCGATTCGTTTGCGGTTTTTGCAAAAAATTTTCTTTATGCCAGTATTTTCTTGAAATAAAATTTTAAAGTTCAATTTCAAAAAATGCCGATAGGGGGCGCTTTAGACTTTGGAGTAACAAACAACTATTTTTTAACGTTATTTTTTGTATTTCTTTAAATGATTTCGAAAGCTTAGACTTAAACTTAAATTTTGATCTAAAAATCTGAGTCCTAACGAGTAGTTAAGTAGCGTAAACTGAAATTTGAAATTTGAAACCCTTCTCCCCCCAGAACAAAAATCAGTTATTCCCGATCTTTGTGTCGTAGATTAGGCTCTAACTACTGCCGCGTTTTGCTAAAATTATTCTTTATGTCAGTATTTTCTTGAAAATAAATTTTAAAGAAAATTTTCAAAAAATTCCGATAGAGGGCGCTTTAGACTTTGGAGTAACGAACAACTATTTTATACCGTTATTTTTTGTGTCTCATTAAATGCTTTCTAAAGCTTAGACTTAAACTTAAATTTTCAGCTCAAAATCTGAATCGCTGAGCGTGGTTCAGTAGCGAGGGGAGGGGGTTCAAATTTCAACTTCTGAACATAGTTCAGTTTGCACTACTTAACCATGCCCAACGATTCTGTGCTGTGATACGAGGCAAAAATACAACTTTCGTCAAGGACTGCATAGTCGGAATTCACTCATAAAGGCACTGGCACAGTTGGAAACGTCGCTCATGCAAACGTTAAAGCTCCATTCCTGACGCTAGTCACCGGGTGAAGAAGGAAACAGAAAGTATGCAAATGTCAAATGGGGAAGAAGAAGAACACGTATGCAAAATTTCGACACGATTCAGGCATAAAAACCACTGAACGGTGAGTCAAGTGTAAGTCGCTGTAGTAATGAATCGGAAGATGGTGCCCTTCACGAATAAGGAAAAGGCTGAGATGCATTTAATTTACGGAGCGGCAGATGGAAATGGTGCAGAGGCACAGCGAATGTACGGAGAGCGATTTCCTAACAGGCGGTTGCCTAACCGCAAAACTTTCGAGCGCTTGCACAGACAGTTGTGTGAGACGGGATCATTTCTCGCTTCCCGGTCGAATGCAGGTCGTGCAAAAAAGGACGAATCAGTAGTTGTTGCAGAAGCCATTCTGGATGTAGTAGCGGCGCAGCCAAGTACAAGTACACGAACAGTGGCTAGCCAGGTGGATACCTCACAGTCCACGACTTGGAGGGTACTGAAGGATGAACATTTGCTCCCGTTTCATGTGCAACGAGTCCAGAAACTGTCTCCAGGGGATTATCCAAATCGTATTGAATTCGCCCGCTGGTTTCTGCAGCAGAACGCGCTAAATCCACATTTTGGACGAACTGTGCTTTTCACCGATGAATGTACCTTCACACGTGAAGGTACATTTAACACACACAATGCACATGTATGGGCGGATGTCAATCCACATGCTACGTATCCACATGCTCATCAGAGACGCTTTTCCATCAATGTTTGGGCAGGAATCCTCGGAGACCACCTAATCGGACCGTACCTTCTTCCTGAACGCCTCAACGGTAAAACATACCTCACATTTCTGCAACATGTGCTGCCAGACCTGTTAAACGTTGTTCCTCCACGCATCCGGCGGGTCATGTGGTTCCAGCACGATGGAGCGCCAGCCCATTACGTACGAGACGTCCGCAACTATCTGGACATCACATTTCCGAACAGATGGATTGGTCGAGGTGGTCCTGTTGCTTGGCCTGCTCGCTCGCCAGATCTTTCACCCCTCGATTTCTTTTTTTGGGGACGATTGAAGGCTCTTATGTATGAGACACCCATTGAATCCCCCGAGGAACTGGTCGCCAGACTTTCCGCCGCTGTAGGGGAAGTGCTCGAAAAGCCTGATGTTTTCGCGAATGTTCGCCGTTCCATTCGTCGCCGTTGTTCTGCGTGCATAACCTCTGGTGGTCACAATTTTGAACATTTATTGTGATTACATGTTAATAAATATGCTTTGGTAACATAATCCTAATTTGTGTCTTTTTACCTCGTATCACAGCACACAATGTGTGGACATGGTAAACTGAACTGTGCTCAGGAGTAGAAATTTCAAACCCCTCTCCCCAGAAACTTAACCACGTCTAACGATTCAGATTTTGGGCTGAAAATTTAAGTCTAAGCTTTAGAAAGCATTTAATGAGACACAAAAAATAACGGTATAAAATAGTTGTTCGTTACTCCAAAGTCTAAAGCGCCCTCTATCGGAATTTTTTGAAAATTTTCTTTAAAATTTATTTTCAAGAAAATACTGACATAAAGAATAATTTTAGCAAAACGCGGCAGTAGTTAGAGCCTAATCTACGACACAAAGATCGGGAATAACTGATTTTTGTTCTGGGGGGAGAAGGGTTTCAAATTTCAAATTTCAGTTTACGCTACTTAACTACTCGTTAGGACTCAGATTTTTAGATCAAAATTTAAGTTTAAGTCTAAGCTTTCGAAATCATTTAAAGAAATACAAAAAATAACGTTAAAAAATAGTTGTTTGTTACTCCAAAGTCTAAAGCGCCCCCTATCGGCATTTTTTGAAATTGAACTTTAAAATTTTATTTCAAGAAAATACTGGCATAAAGAAAATTTTTTGCAAAAACCGCAAACGAATCGACCAATTTTTCCATGTTTTATAATCATTTGAAATTTCGGACCCTAAACTTTAATGCCCCCTATCTCCTTGGGAATACGTCTGGGACCCTTAGTCTCCTATTTAATATTATTTGTCTTTAAGTGTACTATAACCCCTTAAAGTTCTGCCCATCTTTTATGAATCACCCTGTATATATATAGGGTGGCCATAAAATGACGTGAGATGTTCTGATCTTTCTAATGGGTAATCTCTTAGGCGAATTGAAACACCATTTGGTGTACGTGCAGATTGAAGCATGTAGTTTAGATTTCCAAAGAAAAAAAAAGCTTCAAACCGTAAGCAGAAACACTAGATTAATTTTAACACAATTATTCAAATTGGTAAAGAAATAATACGAGTTGTAATTTTCCAACTGGACGAAAAATGTCCGAGCCAGGATTCGAACCTGGGATAGAGCGTGCAGCTTCAGCCAAGAGATCCCAGGTTCGAATCCTGGCCCGGACATTTTTCGTCCAGTTGGAAAATTACAACTCGTATGATTTCTTTACCAATTTGAATAATTGTGTTAAAATTAATCTAGTGTAATCGCGTATCCAGCGTTTACTGGAGTTCCATTACCTGCGATTTATTCTGTTGAGCTGATTAAAATATCAGACCAGATGCTATGATCAATAAGGCTAACTGGATGAATTATGCCCTCCAGATTCGACCTGGATAGCTCAGTTGGTAGAGCGTGGCAGCTTCAGCCAAGAGATCCCAGGTTTGAATCCTGGCCCGGACATTTTTCGTCCAGTTGGAAAATTACAACTCGTAAGCAGAAAATTTCTTCACAATAAACGATATCGTTTATTGTTATTTACAAATGTAGTTCAATATGAGCACCGTTCTGGCAAATAGCTGCATGCGATGAACGACATTTTCTAAAGCTGGCTAAAATTTGAATTCGCTTAGTTTGGCGCAGTAAACTTATACAGAAATTGTGAAAGCTCCTGAACAGCCGTCTATTTAAATGCAATGGGTAACCAAAGGAGCTCTTGCAATTTGCAGGCTTTAATTAAACAAAATCACTTTCTCACACTGATGCAAGTTCCTGTAGTGTGTTAAGGCTTCGTTTTGAATGAGTAAAGAGTTCGCATCAAAAACTGACGACAGAGGCTACAAGTTATTTTTTCTTTCAAAACAGTGCCAAAAGTTATCCTACTGACGATTTTGGTACTACTTTTTTGAAATCGAAACCAAGTGCTTCATTTCATGCTTACACCAAAGGAAATAATAATAGGTCCAATGGGTTACCTGATAGAGATCACAGAGCACGTTATTTTACCACCGAATATATTATATTAAAATATGACTGCCATCCGGGGTCGGAAAAACTACTTTTTTATTGTAGCGAACTACAGCTACAACTACTTTATCGAAAATGTAGTTAACTACAATTACAACTACTTGTTTTAAATAGTAGCGACTACAATCTACGTTTTCAAAAGTAGTCACTACTTTGCTACTTTCAGATTTGGTCAAAGAATTCAATTTGCATTCGAAATTGAAGGCACGGATTAAATAGTACAGTGACCCCTTGTTATATAGATTGTCTGTTATGGATGTATTAGAGTAGTTACCGATAGCTTGTTTTACTAAACTATCCAGTACACTCTTAATAGGTTAATTGAATTGAGTTCTGTTAAGAGTTAATTATATTGAGTTGTCTAATTTTATAATCTAGAAAATTACAGAAAAACAACGCTAAATGCAAACTATAAATGAATTCGTAAATAAAGCAATTTCAAATAACAAGAAACTCTGGATTAAAACATGAAGACATAATAACGAGTAAATAGAGAAGTGTTGACAGCAAGAAAAATAATTTCTTTATTGGGTTAATACTTGATGTTAGCACTAAGTGTCAACGGAAAAAATCTTTGACGTCATGTAATGCATTGCTATATACTGCAGCTGAGATTTGCCACAGAGATTAAAAAATTGTTGAGTAGAACAAATTTTGCACAAAAGAAGGAAGTTACGGCCACGTGATTTGCAAAATGACACATTTTCTTTCTCCTGAAGTAGCGGTAAAAGTAGCGTCTTTTCTCGCTACAAACTATTGATTTTTTGTATCGCGCTACTCGCTAAGCTACATTATTCAAATGTAGCGCGCTACACTACAAACTACTGTAAAAAGTAGCGATTTCTGTAGTTTCGCTATTTGTAACGCGCTACTTCTGACCCCAGACTGTCTGTTTTTATTCGACAACTCCTCCTCTTAGAATATGAAACGCATTGCGGTGAAATTAACGCCAGTTATCCGGGCGGTTACCACGATGTTATATAAAACCTCAAAATTTTAAAATTTTAATTATTTTCCAAGATATAAATTTTTTTGTAACGAATGACAGCTGAATTACTTAATTTATATGAATAAAAGAGTAAAAAGGGAAAATAAAACTATTATGTTTCTATTCACGTCATTTATTAGTAAAATTAGAAAGATAAATTATTTTCAACAAATAGATGGTGAAAAAAATGCTTTGATTAAATTAAATTTTTCAAGAAGATTCGAAGAAATAAAAACATATTTTCATATATTTAAGATTCATGAATCAATTTAGAAGCAAAAATCGCTGTAGACATACCGACATTTAAAACTCATTACATAGTAGATTTTTTTACACCCATTATATTCAACCAAGGAAGAATATTTAAGCTCCTTGGATTTAGGTGAACAATTATTTTCTCCTATTCACAAGAATTGAATAAAATAAAATCATATACCAATTAAAATTTTTTATTTTAGAAACTTGGTGGTTAACACGTTTCAGAAAGATACTAAAAGTAAAATGGTTTAGGATAAAAATGACATAATTTTTTTGCTTGTAAAAAATCATTTTCATTGAAAAAACTAAAATATTTTTGTATAAGTTTGTGAAGGGGGAGATGATTTTTATTTCACCAGCTTCAAAATTAGAATTTTAATATATATATATATATATATATATATATATATATTTAATAAGTTTGTCAACGTGATGTCATTCGAAATTATAAATCAAATCTTAAAACAACAATATACTTTTGATAAATAATGTTTCACATCAAAAACCACGTATACTACAAAATGTAATTTTCGCAATTTCTGTTTAATCTACATTGTAAACTTGGTTTATTACTTGAAATTTAGTATTTAATAAAATTAATATTATAATTATTTTTCTAAATGTACAATAATATTGGATTTATTTTCCTCTCAAGAAATCGAATTATCTCATGCAATGTAAATGCAACATATCGGTTTACGACACAAGTATATTTATTTATTTATTTATTTTAAATATGCAAACAATATTATATTAAAATACGAAAGAAATGATCATGGAAAATCAAAAATTCAAATACAAACAGTTTTGACCAATGATAATTTTTAATTTGTAATAAATTTGACATAATGTTTCAATGAATACTGTTAATTAATTAGCCAGGAAGTCTTTAGCATCTGCTTCCAGATATCTGAAATTTATCCAGATATCCTGTACTATAAACATTTACGAAAAAAAATAGACAGCATTTAATAAGCCTGGTATATTTTCCAACATCTATCCTTATTTTAACAAGAATGATAGGTAAATAAAAGTAATTTTCACAGAAATCAATATGCGGCCATAATGATTTTTTGCATTTTTGTTTAGTTAATTATCGAATTATTTCTGAATTAGTCGCAGAAAAAATTAGTTCTGTAGAAAAATGAAAAAGGGCATTTCACAAATTACAAAGTCAGATTCCATACGTTATAAATTTTTGACAGAAGCATTAACTTAGTTTTCTAAATGTACTCGAATCATCAAAGAAAAAATGAGATCATTTATTAATAAACGCAAAAGAGAAATGCATATTTTTGATTCAGTAAAGAGATATTTCTATAAACTAGGGCATCCAACCCGGGATTTCCGGGATAGAGAATATGGGTGAAAACCCATATTCTCTAGAGAATCCATATTTATTTTTAAAAACTCTAATAGATTTTTACATTTAATAGTTTTTTTTTTAGATTTTACCCTAACAACACCAAATAGCATTTTATAGGAAATATGTCAATTATATATTCAAATAAAATTTTGAAATTTATTAAAAGTGGTAACTTTGTATTGGTCTCGAGCTAAAAGTTCAAAAAATAGCCGACAAAATCACAAAAAATTCGTTATCAGCATTTATTTTTATTCTGATAATTTCGACGGTTTTAGGCACATATTTCGATTAAAAATCTGTTAAATTTGTGTTTTATTTATGCTATATTATTTATTACTTAAGGAAGTTTTAATTTTGTTATGGAATATTAGCCGGAAACAAATGCTGAACTATTTATATTGATTTAAAAGTGGAAACGGACAAATATTTTTCAATCGTCTGCAAGCGACCTAGATAGATTAAAAAAAAAATCATGCTTGAAATTTAGTTTAAATTCTATAATAAATGAGTAAATTGTGATACAGTTTTCAAACAAATTGCATTTGAAAGTAGATTTTTTCCTATTTAACAGTGTAAAAATTGAAAGTATGCGATGTTTAGAAATTAAAAAAATTACAGTAGCAAAAATCGCAAAACCGAAATTTTATCTTCTAGTGTTGCCATTCGCAAAATGACGTCAGCGTATACGCATGGACACGTTTGTCCTTTATAATATAGATATACAGTTTTAGAAGGAGATAAATTTTAAATACACTAAATTTGTATTTAAATTCAGTATATTCAGCTGTAAGTTCAGTGGGAAGTTTCTTGTCAGATTTCTCGCTCGCATTTTAATATTTTTAAATGTTTTTTTGCATAGGATAGCTGAGGTCGATCTCTAACTTTGTTAGTTTTTACTTTTTCGATTTTGGTTCCAGGTTTTTTATATAAGGGTACTTTCATTTTCAGAACCGGTTCCAAAATTGAAAATGCCCGCTTATAAAAAAACTGTAACCAAAATCGAAAAAGTAAAAATTAACAACGTTAGAGATCGACATCATCTATCCTATGCAAAATAAAAGTTATTTAAAAATACTAAAATGCGAGCGAGAAATCTGCCAAGAACCTTCCCATAGACTTAATATTAGCTTGCGCTGTGTTACGTCGAATATTTACAGAAAAAATGTATGTTTTTAATTTCAACGACTTTCAAAGTGTATAACTGCACCTAGGCAAATCCACCGCTCATACTTCAAAAACTACCGCTGTATTAGTTGAAAAAGTAAAAACGCATACAGATGTTAAGAACCTACGCTAGTTACGCGAAGAAATGCTCAAGCTAATGTTAAGTCAATGGGAAGGTTCTTGCGCGTTTTCTCGCTCGCATTTTAATATTTTTAAATAATTTTTTTGCATAAGATAGCTGAGGTCGATCTCTAACGTTGTTAGTTTTTACTTTTTTGATTTTGGTTACAGTTTTTTTTTATAAGCAGTCATTTTCAATTTTGGAACCGGTTAGAACCGGTTCTGAAAGTGAAAGTACCTTTATATAAAAAAACGGCAACCAAAATCGAAAAAGTAAAAACTAACAACGTTAGAGATCGACGTCAGCTATCTTATGCAAAAAAATCATTTAAAAATATTAAAATGCGAGCGAAAAATTACGCAAGAACCTTCCCATAGACTTAACATTAGCTTGCGCGTTTTTTAGCGTGACTGATGTAGGCTCTTAATAACATTTATACCTTTCAACATATTCCTAAGAAGTCACCTGATGTTTCACTTAAGTGTTATTGTGCACTTGGTCTGCTAAAAAGAGTTTTTTAAAAGCTCAAAACCACCACGAATGATGAACTCTGGAAAGTTTTTAAAGAGGCATAAGAAGCAATATCCCTGTGAATTTTACAAAAAAATAAAAAAAAATAAAAAAAAAAAATAAAAAAAATAACATCTATCATAGAAAGCATGACGCAGAATTAGAATCCAGAAACATGATTATCAGATCGATCATTTAAAAAATAATATTTACATTTTAAACACTAAAAATACAACCCCGAAATCGTTTAAAAACTGTGCAAAACGCCTCCTGTAATATTTGATTTACCTCGATTCAAAGTTCAATGAAGAAACAAAAATTTCTTAATTAGAATAACTCTTCACGGTTGTTGCAGATAATTCAGTATCCGATTACATAATACTTAAACGACCAGCATGCACGACATTTATACAGGGTGTTTCTAAATGAATATCGGGGTTTTAACGCTTGGTAGTATTTATTAAATAAAACTTAAAATTATAATTAATACATAAAACGAAAGAGCAACTCAAACAGTTTTACCTACAAGCTTACAAGTGTTCAATGTGAACACCTTTCGTCACACGGCACACATCAATTCGATAGCTCAGTTTTCCCCAAACGTTAATTAGTGTTTCTGGGGTAATTGTTGCAACTTGTGGGATCACATCTGAACTTTATCCGGAACGCACGTTGCACAGTAACTACAGATTCGGTCTTTGCAAACTGCAGAACACAAAATGTTTTCTGTTCACTAGTCGCCATTTTTGCTACTAAGGCTTTCTAACGGATGACGGAAGAAACATTGCGTGCGCATGCTCATGCACATGTACCAACAACCTGTTTGAGTTGCTCTTTCATTTTATGTATTAAGTATAATTTTAAGTTTTATGTAATAGATACTACAAAGCGTTAAAACCCCGATATTCATTTAGAAACACACTGTACTACGTTTCTTGATAAATTTTGCTATTCAAGTCTTCCACATGGGGATTAATTTTGTTTGATATGTTACATAATCTTTCAAATAACATATACCATATTCATATTTATGCCGCAACTTTGCTATACATATTAAGGAATAGAAAAGAATAGGTACTATTATTCTGTGCTTTTATTTACCAACTAAACAGAGAAAATATTATTTGTACAATAATACAACAGGGCAATAGTAAAACCTATTCGCGTAGATAGTGACATTTACATATCGTAAGTTTCTAAATAAACAGCTCAATGTATATATTGAGAAAACAATTGTATCTCTAGAATATATATACTGGGAAATTTAAATTGGTTACAATATAATAAGTCAAATAAAGAGTATTTTCTAATGTTTATTTTTTACTTTATGTGACGCTGCTCTAAATTCTGAAAACTTTCAGGAAATTCAGTTTATTTCAATAAATTATTTTTAAATTATTTTAATAATATATTTTTTTAATATTTCATGACTTTTATCTGTTTTACGGAAAAATGAAGTTCAAAGCAATCAGGACATTAATGAATCATTGTTATCACTTTGTTTTTGACAGGAAGGCTCAAAGGTTATATTTATTACCCCTCCAGCAACCTTCTGAAATAAAGGTCAGATGAAATAAATATATTTCTTATAGATCAAAATTTTGAATCATAAAGAAAAATGTTTTTTTCTTTTTTATAAGGGTAATTTTTAATATCATCAATAATAGAGAAAAGTTTATTTTAGAAATTGAAATTTTTGGAGTGCGTAACATTATTATCGAAAATATTTAATAAAATATTTTGCCTTATTTAATCACAGAAAAATAATACAGAGTCTTCAATTAAATACGGCGTTTACAAAGTCTGCGATTTCAATATTAAATAGAAATTTTCCAATCAGAAATTGCAGTATCAAATTCCTTGGAAATTCCAAAAAGTGTACTCATCTTGTCAGTTTGTTAAAATTAACAATTTAGCAAAATAATAAAATCTTTTATCAAATATTTACAACTTAATTTTATTCTAATTCTATAGCTAAAATAATTCAACATTCTGAAACGTTTTATGCAACACGATTAAATCAATAAACACCTACTAAAATATTTTCAAAAACTTTTTCATTGTTCAATTTTTCATAATAGTTTTATATAATACATTAATATTTTTCATAATATTTTTCATTATTTAGATCAGTTTTACTAAAATATAGTTATATTTGAGTACAGCATTAATGCATCATAGCTATCATATACGTGCCAAGGATTGCAGATTTTGATTACCACTGTTTTTCAATAATAAACATTGCCTTTTTTAATTTCCAGAATTCCGCTATGTTTATCTTACAAGATAGATTTTTTTTTAAATTTCAAGACAATCAGACAAATTAAGCTCTTATTAGATGAATTTAAATACATATTATCATATTAATATCTGTAATATTATTACTGTCTGTTTACTACTTGTAACTAAAACAAGTTCATTTTATTCCATAAGAACGATTTCCGTTTAATAACTATTTCGCATTATTATATGTGATGCCGTAATTAATAACACATCACATTACCATTATCATTACTCCGTAACCTGCCGGAAAATGACTGAATTTATTAATGCATTATGATAATTACCTTAGTGAAAAATTGCTCCAGATTTCCGGATGATACAATGTTACAAGATACTTCTTTTCCGCCATGATTATAATTTCTTTCAAGATATTAGATATCAAAATATTAACTTTAGCTAATATATGCAAACATTTATCACCAGAAATACGTTTTCGATGGTTTGTATATATTTTTATTAGAATAAAAGTTTTTATTTTTATTTTCTAAAGAATAGTAAAGAACATATAAAGAAAAATACTTTTTAATGATTTTTACACGTGTTTATGAGGACATATCCATAATTGACAACTGTTATGATTTTTATCACCACAATTTCTGAATTATTTGTCTTATTTAATCGCAGATTTGCGATTAAATAAAGTGAAGTTTTCTATTTGGAAATGGTAATAATAAAAAGTCGTAGCAGTTGGCAGGTATGCTTACCTGTCTGTACGTAATCATTGTACTTCTCTTTCACCAGAATTAATCAGAAAACTCTAATATGATTTTTATCACTTACCCATCATACGTAGTATAGGGTAAGTCTTGTAATTATTTTGAAAATCGCAATTATTTTTTTGACGGATTTACACGTTTCAGACACTAGAGATTCCGAAAAACATATTTTTAGAAAAAAAAAATCCGTCCGTCTATCTGTGTGTTTGTAAACGTTCTATCTCCCGAACAAATTGAGATAGAGACTGGAAATTCGGTATGTACTTAGTATGTAATAATGAAAAGAAGCTTATTGAATTTCAGCAACCTCGATTATCTGGCACTATTTTTTTCGGACTCTCGAAATATTTGTTCTGATAAAAGGTATATACAAATTTTAGAAATTGTTTATTTTAAGGAGTGAATATAAAAGACAATAAAAAAACATAAATTTTGCATAAAGAATGAAGTCGATCGAATAATTAGTTGCTAATGTATTTGTAATCCTATTTTCAACACTCTTCGATTTTTCATGACCCTGTATTTCATTCAAATTTCATTTATATATTTTAATTGGTAATGAGACGCTTTATCCGACGCAGTAAACTGTTAGTTAATATGATTATTAATTTTGGAGTTATAAGGATGTTTCTTTTACGCAATTCAGTAATAGATCATTTAAAGTTTATGACGTCATCAAGCCACGGTTTTAATCGAATTGCAATGCATTTTATAAATAGTTTACACATGTTTTTTTTCATATTTTATATTATGCATATCCATGATGGGTAAGTATTACGGTGGCCCCCAACGGCTAGTTTAATACCAAATAAGTTAGTCAGCTTTGAGAGTTATAAAAAATTTGCAATAGTTTTTAAGCAATTTTAACAACTATATACGACAATAAAGATTGCATTGTAATATGAATTGCATAAAGGAGGTTCACCCGTATTGTTGTTCAATAGCTAATTCTTAAACCGTTGATGTTAATGGTATAGTTTCAATTAAAAAATGTTGTTCATCATATTAAAATACATTTAAGTAAAAATAGTTATTTTTATAAAAGTTAAAAAAAAAAAGAAATATTTATAGGGCCTTTGGGTCTGTTATGCTTTATTAACAAAAAAACTCCATGTCTGCATGTAAAACAAACAAAAATTAATCATTTTTATACGGCCAAAACTTTCTCCATACTCTTACTTAAGTACCATACTTAAGTATTACTTAAGTAGGTAACCCGGGGTAATTCCTGGTCACCGAGATTCTGGGGTAATTCTTGGTGATTTTCACTTTCGTTATCAAAATAACAATTTATCAAACAGTAAAAAATTTGAAAGATACTTTGAACACTTTGCTTTGAAATGTATGCCATAATTATTCATTTAGTTAAAATTTAATATTAAAAAAAACTTTCACATCTGCTACTCAAATTTCTGCAAAACGACATTGATCTTGATTTTTACACATTTTACAAAGATCTGTGTCATTCTTAAAGTTTTAATTATTTTATTTTTATTTTTATTTTATTTCAACTATCACACACCACAGTTTTTAAAAGTGATTATAAAATTTTCCTATCCTATATTAAAAAAATTTATATGAGCTAGTCGAACTAAACCCATATTTGTGGGGAAATATTGGTCAATGCTTAATAATATTATTTTACAGTATTTATACTTGGCATTTTATCTATTATCTCTAAAACTCTATAACTATTGTAACTATGTACTCTAAACTGTCTTACAACTTTTTTAACCATAACTGTAAAGTAGCATCATTAATTGTAACCGTAACTTTGAATCATAAACACAATCCTTTGTTTTAGTTTTGTTAAGAGCATAGTCTCAATGTGAGTGAATCATTCGTCTTTCTTTTTAGACATAATAAAGTTAGTTTTTTATCTTAATGCTTCTGTTCTAACTATATCATAGTGTAGTTTCTTTGTAATTTGAATCATGGGAGACTATATAGTATATAAAAGAAATATATCAAGCTCCAGCAAGCAAAGCTTGAAGAAGCCATTTTGAAGATAGAAAACGAAAATCTAAGTCAACATGTTGCTGCAAAAGTTGTAGATATACCCTTTTTTTATCAACTTTACAAGTCTATTTATCAAGATTGAAAAGCAAAGCAGACATAAAGCCTGTAGGGGATCCATTAAATATTCCTGCAGATCATGAAAATGAATTAGCAGCTTTTCTTAAATGTATGGCAAAGTGGGGATTTCCTTTAACTAGAACAGAAATCAAATTTGTTGTAGCAGATTTAGTTTCTCAAAACAAAGAAGGTAATACCATTTTGTCTAAACATTTGAAAAAGTATTGTCGTTTTAAAAATGATATGCATGGAGACGATTTGTTGTCTGCTTTCATGGAAAGGCATAACCTTAGTGCAAAGAAACCAAGTGCTCTTGAAAAGTCTCTTATTGTTGTAACATCCAATCCATTTCTCATGTTTGAATTTTATGATTTACTTGAGAATGATCTTACTGCATTACATATAACAAATAAACTATCTCATATTTATAATTTAGATGAGACAGCTATGTTTATATAGATCCTTCTAGAGGAAAAGCAGTAGGCGAAAAGCGAAAGAAATTATGTAGAGTCACAGCAACAGCTGGTCGAGAATCTGTCATAGTAATGACATGTGTAATGTGCAATGTGCTTCTGGTGAGAAACATTAACCACTTATTATATTTTTTGGCAAAAATTGTAAAGTACCTGGAGAGCTCCCAATGATGATAAAAATGAAACATGAGCTCTATCATTGAAAGTGGTTGGATGACTACTGAAATCTTTGATAGTTGATTTGATGTCTTTTGTAAACAAGTATCTAAACGTCAACTGCTCATTATCTATGATGGTCACAAAAAGCATATGTCTATGAATATAATCAGTAAAGCTTAATGAGCAGATTTCCATTTTGAAGCTACCAGCTCATACCTCAGACATTCTTCAACCATTATATAAGTGTTGTTTTAGACCTCTGAAAGCACAATGCGATAAAAAACTTGTAGAAGTTCAGTGTTTATCTGGTGCAGCTGGAATAAGTAAAGCAAACTTTACACAATTAGTGGATGACGTTTGGCCAATATCGCTTAGCCCAGAAAATATTAAATCTGGTTTCATTTCCACAGGGATACATACATTGGACAGCACAAAGTATCCAAAGAGTAGATTTTGCATCCAGATACTAGCTTCATACAATCTACAAAATTCTCCTACAAAATATTTTCCTACTGCTTCTGCTTCTTTAAATCTTTGCAGCAGGCCAGCAGTTAACTTGGACCATGCAGAATTTCAAACATTGGATTCTGAAGAGCAAGGACTGTCTGGTAGTGCATTAGTTTTACCTTGTGTGCCTGCAACAGTGCGAAGGTGCGAAGTTCTTCGGGTTTTATCCAAATACCTTCAGTTGCCAGTGACTCAATGCTATTACCCTCCTTTGAAGAACTACTGAGGAAACTCTTGAGACAATCATCTAGTATAGTAGTTCACTCATAAACACGCTGAAGGATTGACATGAACTCTGCTATAATCACCAATAATGATTTTTTGGAACTAGTTGAAGAAAGACAAAGGAAAATAAGAGATAAAGTTCAGGCAAATAAAAAGAACAGATCGATAGAGCAAAAAAGGGAAAAACAAATCAAATGAATGACCCAGTATCATCTAATGATTC
This sequence comes from Maratus michaelseni, assembly GCA_963931845.1. Classification (NCBI taxonomy): domain Eukaryota; kingdom Metazoa; phylum Arthropoda; class Arachnida; order Araneae; family Salticidae; genus Maratus; species Maratus michaelseni. The sequence goes on along the minus strand of OZ007599.1, from coordinate 146,012,996 downwards.
TGAGGAAAGCAGTAACTGCTCTGAGAGTAACACACTGTATATGACTGAACAATTAAGTAGAAATATTATCTCATTGCAAAATGTCAAAAAGGTGCTGAAAGCTCACTCATATCGCCGATATCTTTTTGAATTTTTATGATATTTGACTGGCCTTTTTATGTGAGTTGCCCTATATAGCTGACTACTAAATTATGTAATTTATTATTATTATTATTATTGTTAGCGTATGCACAGTTAAAATTTATTTCATACAAATTTTCCCATTTCATCAAAAATGTAAAATGTGTATATTCTAATAGTAATGTCTTGTTTCTACAGTATTTTGTCAAGGTTTCTGAAAGTGGTCGTAACTTTGGTTGAAAACACTGTATGCTGTAAACAAAACACTTGCGAAAATTTCTTGAAATTTTTAAAGAAACTTTTATATGTCCATGGATATACGTGCTATTCTTACATAAAAGATCAGAAATGTTGTACACGATCCATGTAATAAAGTGCTGCAGCAACATATCATTTCGACCATTCAATTTACAGGGTGATCGTAAAAGTTATTTTTATTATTTAATTTGTTGATAGTCGCCAGATTGTATTCGTGATCAAACTTTCACTGGAAAAGATGAGGTAAAATATGTTCTTTATGTTATTTAAGTTACGGAGGAATTTGTCAAGAATTTCTCCAGATATTTAGCTAAATATGCAAAATCGGAAGTGTCGAGTGATTTTTAGCCATATAGTGTATGTATTTTATTTTAAAGGAAAAGTGATATTTTTCTGATATAATTCTAAATATCGTAATCTATTATCGTGTAATGCCAACGTTTCCGCTTCTTTATTACCACTAAAATTGAATAGTAATTTTTGCCTTATTTCATCACCGAAATATGTCATAAAATAATGCAAAAATTTCCATTAAATTTTAATTTTGTGGTAACAAAAAAGCGTAAAAGCTGGCAGCTATTTAAATAAAATTGGAGAGAAAATTTGCTTCAACTAAATAGTTGTGTTTTTTTTTCTAACAAATGACAGAAAAATTGTTATTGTTCTTATATATAATGAAAAAGAAAAGTTGTGGTTATTTCTATCTTTCTCTCTCACACAATAAATGTGTTTCCAGTGGTAATGAAATATTTTCTAGTTAACAGCTGCTAATACAAAAGAAATGCACCTGAAAATTTTCCTTTAGCTTATTACAAACAAAATAACAATTCGATATCAAATCCTAGTTTATCACAAATCCCAAACATTTCCGCTCATTATACAGGGTGTCTCAAAAACAGTCACCTCGGCTTTTATTCCTTAAATATTGATCTTTGACATATATTGTAAATTACAAAATTACGTGAAAAATAGGGTACAGAAATTAATAAAAATTTTGAGGAGATCAAATTTGAAGAAATACAAACTTTAAATTTTTATACGGCCTTCGTACAAAAAATTTCCCAGTGAGTAAAATGTGCCCCTTACACAAAATTTCAGCATTTTACCATAAAAAAGTCGCCGAGATATGTTTAAACAAAGTTGGTGAGGGGTTAATCCTAAATTAAAATGTAAATATTTACAGCTAGAGTATGTAATCACTGTTTTTTTCGTAATTTGTGTACGGCCCCTGAAACGCGATCACCCGAAATGATTTTTATCCTTTGTGAACTCATATACAGGCATCGAAAAATGGTTTAAGTCAGCATTTATGTATTTTGATATCTCTGCGACATTTTCTGATAAAATGCTGAAATTTTGCACACACACACACACACACACACACACACACACACACACACACATATATATATATGTATAAAGTTATATATAATAGAAAATAAATAATTATAAAAATGTAAATTTTGTATTTCTTCAAATTTGATCCCCTGAAAATTTTAATCGATTTTATGAAATTCTGTACCTTTTTTTACGTAACTTTGTAATTTATGACATATGTCTATAATCAATATTTCAGGAATAAAAACCGAGGTCAGTATTTTTGGGACATCCTGTATAGGGAGCACATTAGTTGTGATGGATGTTCTAGGAAAAATATGAAGTAAATAATCTATGCCATTAATTCACATTTTTAGATATAAAAATGTAGTACATCTTTCAGTACTGTTGAGAATGAAAGAAAGTTTCTTAAAATTCTTGTGTTCATTTTGAATTACATTCATTACGTCTGTACTCGAAATTACAAAGAACTAATTAGGATGATTGTTAAGGTAAAGTACGAAATGTAAAGAATATTTTTTTAAAGACTATTGTTTTGAGATAATATCAAAAATGAGTTATTTTAAATAAAATTTATTACAATTGTCTATTTTAGAGAATTACCATTTCAATAATTATAAATAAATTAAAAAAATTTCTGAGATAAACAAACATGCTGTTTTAAAACATTTTTGGTATTTATTATTCTTTTATGATAATATACAAATGAAACGTCTAGACGAAAATAATTGAAGAGTACTTCAACTAAAGTTTTAAAAAGTAGATTGTGAAAACCAATCTAAATTTAAATTCAGGTATTCATTAAAGCAGTTTTTCTTAAACTTTTTGGTTTCGCGATACACTTTCAAACTTAGGAATTATAAATTGCACCCCAGAATCATGGGTGTGTAGAAAAACGTTTCTGAAGTGTTGGGTAGAGCAGATTTAAATGGAAAAGGAAGCCATTTCTTTTGTTTAATTAAAATGGAAATATTTAGCGACTTTATTATTAATTACAGATTTATAGCAGATTATTTTTTACATTATTTCCAAATTTACTTTTTGTTTAAAATATGTACTTTGTAAAGAAATAAGGACCTATTTTGGGTGTACTTTGAACAAAATAGTATAGTTAACATGATAACAACAATCAGAATAAACAACAACAACAAAAAATAATTTCTAAAATTTCCGTAATTTCTTGGTGAGCAAAAACATATGGTACATTTCACCATAAATTTAATTTTATTTTTGTCTACAGAGGCTGTTCGCACATTTTTTAGACAAATCTGATAAATCATTTAAAAAAATGGAATTATTTTAGAGGAAAACCTTTTTTCAACAACTTATTATTTGTAATTCATATTATTGTCTGATGCTTTCAAATTTATTCTTCTATTAAGATGGCGCATTCAAACAAGCTTTGAATCAGAGGATACTTTTTTTTTTGTTTTCCGAAAAGAAATATTCTTATTCGAAAGTTTACAATGATTGTAAAGCGCATAGTATAAAAATTTCTAAGTGCAAAATAAACATCAGTATTAATTGGAAAGAGCTATCCCTAAAAATTAGTACTTATTCTTAGTAAAAAGACTCAAAATGAAAAAAAAATACATTAAAAAAAGAGCCCATTTCAAGGCTGAAAACGAAGTTTCAGGTAAGAATTTATGACAGTCGCAAATTTATCTTACAATGGGAAAATAAAAATAAGAATATTGCACCCAGAAAAAAGTTTTGTTGAATCAACAAAAATTTGGTTGACCCAACAAAACTTTTTGTTTAAATATAGGTCAATGGAAATTTTGTTTGAATCAACAAAAAAAAATATTGTTGATTTTTTTTTTCAATTCCAAAAAAAAAATTTTTGTATCGTCAGCAAAATATGTTTTGTTAATTAAAGAAAATGACAATCACAAAATTAAGTGTAAAAAGTAAATTATTCTTATCAATTAATATTTGATCTGCTTTCATTTGCAATGTAAAACCTTTATTAACCCCTTCAGAGAAAAAGTACTTCTGTTCTTAAAATTTAGAAATTATTGAATTACATCAGAATTTACAAACAAATTAATTTGAAATAAAGTAAAAGCTTTCCGTCACGTTCTTAATAAAAGAAAATCTTTCACTCCAAAATTCTAGTGCCAATGTTGCATTTAGGGATTAAAATTAAGTGGTCTAAAAATGAACCACCGCATTTCAAAGATTTAAACTTCTACACTTTAAATCCACCAGATTTTCTGTCATATCCAGCGAGATTTTTATCCACTCTTCCACTAGAGCTTTTTCCAATTATTTTTACTTGAAGTGAATCTCTCACGCAACTTTACTCGAGATACGCCACAAATATCGAATGGAGGTGAGGTTCTGGGACTGTTGTGGATAATCCAAAGGCTTAGGCATTTTATATGATGGCTCAGTGATTCTCAACCGGTGTGTCGCGGTACACGTTCTATCAATATTCTATAGATTAACAGAAGTGTAGTTACATAAGGACACACATTTCAGATTATACGATTTATCACGAGGTTTAGTATCATAATGTTGTATTTCTTGGAAGTTTCTTTAAGTGTTTGTATATTCTTTATATAAGTGCGTGGAGAAATAAAAATGGTCTCACGTCCTTAGATAAATTTATACTTTCAGAGAAAAATGATTCCTTTGTAAAGAAAACGGCCACAATATAAAATCCAGCAGAAATGTTTGAAGTAGTGAAAGTATGGTGTGATTTAGCAGTATGGTGTTATCTAGATCAAAATCTTATCTTATTGAACAAATTTAAAAAACTTTAGATTTATGTTAGAACATTTTGAAGAATACTGTCTCCCACCAAAGCTTGACACAACTCCTCTAGATTAGGAATGAAATGCCTTTGTTTTAACAGGGTTCTTACGGATCAGGGAATTTTCCAGGAGTTTCACCACTATTTTCTTTATAGAAAAAGAAATCTAAGTTGAACTCGCGAAACTCCGCCTTCGTTTAAGGAGTGATTTTCTGAAAGAAAATACTGGTAAGCGCATTTACTCGTGTGCATGTACGTCCGAAAAAAAAAACATTTTAACAGTATAGTATTACAGAAAAGGAGGAGTTATGATAAATGAGAAATGTCAGAGGTTTGCAATACAAAAATAAATAACAGATGTTGCTATCTGTTGTTTTATTCTCAATTATAAATTTTATAAATAAGGTAATCAAATTAAGGACACATTCAGATCACAATAAAACGGGTTATATCATAATTAATATTTTAAATGTTGTTGAATGTAACATTTATATATATTTAAATTATGAATACTCTTGTCGCTGTTGATTTTTGGAGATGCAATTCAGAGATTTGTTGCAATTCAGGAGAACGACCATGTAGATTTTTGTTTGTCTGTTGGGGCAAAACCGGGTACTCATGGTTTTGCATTGAATTTTGCAATGAATTGTTTCCTCACTGAACAAGATGTGAAAGACGAATACAATGTTCAGTCTGCAAAGAGTGAGAACATGAGGAGTGCAGCGTCTACGAGAAGTAAAAGCTGAGGAAGCCACTACATTGCAACATTAAAAATTGCTTGAAAATCTGAAAAGAAAAGTTACTGACTTTAAAAAATGTATATATGTTTTAAAGATCGATCCAAAATGTATTTACAATAAAGCTTTATGTAACTGGAAGTGCAAAAATTTAATTTCTGATTAGTACCCGGTTTTAGCCTGCCACCAAAATTCGGAGCTGTTTCAGATGGTGCTAGAAAATACCCTTTCCCAAGTAGAGAAGAATTTTCCTTTGGCAACAGGTGTGGTTTTTCGATAGCCCAGATGTCCCCCAAACAATTTTGTTTGGTTTTCCGATTTTTCCGCCCTTCTAGACTTTTGTCATCAAAGGAAAACCGTTAGGTACCAGGTTTATTCTTCTTTCCCTTACTTGAAAAAAAATTCTAAAGTGACATCATCCACGCTTCTATAAGTTATCTTTTTTTCTTTAAATGTATAACTTTTGTTAGATAAAATTAATATTTTTGTGCTCTCACTTTGCAAGGACATATTCATCATTTTTCTCGAGTGTATCTGACAAATAAACAATTTGTAAACATATGTCTTAATGTAAAAAGATATTAGGAAAAAATCAGACTTCCTTTCTGGTAAAAATGCTATTACTAATTTAACAAAATCTATTGATTGCTTCAAAGTTCGCTCTTTGACAACTGCTTCACATCTGTATTTTGTCAAAAGTATTGGTAATTTAGTCCTATATCCTTGTAAATGTAACATTCGTTTTATGTTATTTCATAAATGCATTTACGTTTTGTAACTCTAAAATAGTAAAAACTGTTTACATGAATCATGTCTAATAATAGTTGCTGATTCTTATATACAAAAAAAAGTAGCATTATGATTTAATTTATTTTAAAAAGTAATTAGATTAACTAGGGATTCTAACAAGTCATGACTATCAGATTAGCTATCAATAACTCAAACCCTCCTAGAGCCAAACTCTGGCTATCCCATTTGTTTTCTAAATAAAAATTATCAGACCCAGGTACAGTATAAAATTTTAAAATGTGTAACTTTTTAAAAATTGATGACCGGGCTATTTCATCAACATGATCTTAAGTCCTACGGTTTTTTAAACAGTTTTGCAATATTCATTGAATACGTATTTTCAACAGGTAAAAAATTAAAGCGCCTTTCTGTTTCTTTGTTTCAAAGTTCGCCCTTTGACCTTGTATTTAGAACTGATTTCAACAACTTCAGGATTATTTTCTTTTTACTTAACATATTTATAATTGTAAGACTCTGGGTTCCTGTGGAAAATCTTTCTAAAAGACTTGTAAACAAAATTATCCAATATTGTTTATAAGTTAGCAGAAGCGAGGTATCAAATCTGGTAAGAGATTGAATAATTACCCAATAGATGGTGTTGGTATACAATGACACGTAGAGATCCTTCTCTAATGACAGGTATCGCATAAAATTAAAATTGTACGGAAAATGCTAAATATCGTTACTGCAATTTCAGCATAACTGTTATTACCTTAGCAGGGCTGCCAAGTCTCCGGCTTTTTGGATACCAATATTTTAGTTCGGAAAAAGTTGACTTATTTAATCGGAGCTCTCTGCGATTTAAAAGAACAACATTTTCTCTAATAAAATACTAGTGTGCAAAAAGCCGGAGACTTGGTAACTTTGCCTTAGTAATAGTATATAATAATATTAATTTTTTTCTGCTTTTTCTCTCGTAATAACGATATTCATTAAAAAATAGTAAAATCATTGTTAAATAATCTACCCTTTTACTAAGGATTTTAAGAGTTTAAGTTATTGTTTTACATATTTAAAAGGTTTTTACGAATTTCTCTAAAACATAAGATCGGAAACATTTTTTTTTTCATATAACTACTTTATTCTTAAAGTTTTTTGTAAAATTTCTTACTTAGTAATTATTTTTAGAAAATGAAATAATTAAGTATTCAACCATTTTTAAACGGGTTTTAATAGCTTAAGTCATTATTTTAATAGCTATTTAAATGGTATTTTAAAAATTTTCTTAAAATATAATTTTGACAACACTTTTTTGTTGATTCTTCTTTGAATTCTTAAAATGCATTATTATAGATTTTAATTTCTTTGAAAATTGATTTTTAATGATGCTTGTGATGTGTGTGATTGATATGTGCAGAATATGAGCATGGAAGGATTTTGGATTATTTATGAGTATATTTTAATGAAATTTTAATACTTCTCTATAAGGTAGAATTTAAAATATTTTTCATTACAAATAAATTTTATAATTGTAAATATCGCAATTTATTTCAAAGTTCCAACATTCTGTATTTGAAAGAAAATCGATTATTAGTTTTACTTATTTTGTTACATTTCCAACTGATATGTGCAGAATATGAGCATGGAATGATTTTGGATTATTCAAATTATTTTCGAAGTGGTAGTCCTTTAAACGGATCCGTGCGTAATTTGACGGCACCACCCATTTTTTCTTACAAACATATTTTTTAACATCCGATCAGTGATGCCAGTGGGCTGCTATATTGAAAGCTTAGTATTTTTTTAATTACCACCAGTTTTTTCAGAAAATAAAATTCGCCTTAGTTAATGACAGATTAAATAAAGTGAAGACAAGGCGAATTATACCATTTCAAAAAAGGCTCTGCCAATCAATCAATCTGAACTAAAAAAAAGTAGCCCATTGGCAACACTGCATGCGGTTCAGCACAGCGTTCGAACTGATCAACCGATTATTAAAAAAATAGTTGAGTTTGGAAGATAATCGTTTTACGGCAGCCAATAACTTGTTTAATATTAAAAAATTAACTGTTAAATATTTTTTCATGTTAATACAGTTAAAAAACTGACGCGAAATCCGTAGGTCAATTTTGATTTCTGTGAGTCAATTTCAAAGCAAATACAGGGCTCCCACACGGTCCGTTTTTTTAACACCACTTTTTTTAAAAGTAAAATTGTCTTTATAAATTTTGTAGAAACTGACTTCGAAGCTCATTTTAGGTGTACTTGTTGCAAATACCTACCACAATTTTCTTTGTAAAAAAATACTGTTTTTCAAAAAACGGACCAGTGAGAGCCCTGCAAATAGCTTCATAGCCCACAAATTTAATTGGTCTACGAGGCACTGACTCTACGAGGCACAATCCTGCACCGTGCAAAGTTATGTACGCTGAGCACACTCGTTTTAAAGTAAGGGTGCCGCCACTAGTTTATATATTTTTTATACACAAAAATTGTTAAAATAGCCAATAATAAAATTCTTTAAAGGGAAAACATATGGCTTCGCTTTATTGACCCTTCTTTGAGAAACAAAATAAAAAATGCATACTTTGAGGCCAAGACACCCTTATCGTAGATCAGATTTGACAATCCGGAGAAAGTCTATGGGAGAAAATGTCCGCGGTAATTGCCAACTTATTAATTGACTTTCTCCGGAAAGTATCGCCGCCTGGTGGATACTACCGCACAGTTGCCATGTTTCGGGCTTTTTGAACACCAGTATATTTTTAGAGAAAATGTTGTTCTTTTAAATCCCAGAATTCTTCGATCAAACAAAACAAAATTGTCTCTACTACAAAACTGGTATCCAAAAATATAATAGAAAAATCTAGCTGGTCTGCTACCGCATAGCTGCCAACTCTTACGCTTTTTTCTTACCACTAAAATTTAATAGAATTTTTTTCGTCATGTAATCACACGATCTTGTCAATTTAATAAGATAAAATTTACTATAAAATTTTAGTGGTAAGAAAACTACTCGTTCATAAGCAAATGCATAGAACAAATGGAGCTGTAAAAAAATTTCGTGTGATTTCGTGTCGTAAATACTATTACTGACGATTGATGGCGCTAGTAGCAGGACAAGTATAGCGGTCAAAGGCAACTTGCTGATTGAGAGGTCTGATACTATGATAAGGAGGTCTTGTTTGAGGCCTTACAGATGACTCTACGAGGCACAATCCTGCGCACACGCAAAGTCGTGTAGACTGCGATCACGCGCTTTAAAATAACGATACCACCACAAGTTTACACATTTTCACCGTTAAATGACAAAAATACACTTGTTTAATGGGAAATTTACCAGTTTCATTTTATTTATCCTTCATTGAGAAAAAAAAGTTTTAATTTTTAATGATTAAACTATAATAAATATAAATATGAAATAAGTAACATGCTTATCAGATATCTCATTAATTTTTGTATCGAGTAATTTTAAAGCAGATTAATTTTTGTCAATAGATCACTTTACGCTTTCTCAACCTTTAAAATTGCTCAAATTAACTTCAAAATTTCAAAATAAAAACTTTTTTCCTCATTATAAAAGTTAAAAATAATACAAAGTAAACGCTGATATATCTTCGATGCAGTTTTACATGTTAGTTTGAGCATTCTTACACTTTGAGTTCCATTGAAAGTCGCTAACAACAAATGCAAATGCAAAATATAATATGATTTTTTTACATTCTCTTTTTATGAGATGAATGATCACAGAAATCAGGGAAATTGCAATTTTCATGGAAAGTAAGTGTATACAAATACACTCATGCACATGTACAAGCATGCAAACGTTTTGAAACTTACCATATCATAATACTAAACTTGTCAAGTCTATTGTTCTTAAAGACAGAAAAGACATACATGGAACCAGAAAAAAATTATTTGTCAAAATTTTCTAAGTACGTGTTTTGTTTCTATGTGTTACGTATTTGATTTCATTTATTAATTCAAATTTCTGGTTCAAAGTAAGTTTCTTTCACTTAAAAAACCGGATGGTTGACAAGTATATAATACATTTAAGAATGCTAACAAATTTATCTAAAACCTAGTTCATTTAAAAACGCCAATTAATTGCATTGGAATTGTGTGAAAATCAATAACATTAATGGAATGAATTAAGGGGATTCGGTACCCTTTGAACAATTTTTAGTTTGAGTCGCACTATTTTATAATATTTTTCGACATATTATTAAAAGGTTTCATGAAGGAAAATGATTTAATATGAAAAAAATGCAAATCTTATGATACAATTTGGAAATTTTAATTTTAAAAAAAAGAAAGAAAATTTTAAAACTACACTTCTATAATTTTAAAATTTTTGAAACAATTATTTTCACACTTTCCTTACAAGTGTGCTTATATCTGTGAGAAACAGAATCCAAAAAGTTAAGACCGTTTAAAAAAATATATCATGCCATTTGGAAAAATACCCTAAAAATGACTCTTTACTTAACTTTTTTTATTTAAAAAAATAAATTATTTATATTACTAATAACCAGATCCTTAATTTTATGAAAAGCACCATAAGGATCGCCCATTGCAAAATTGAGTCAATTGGAAAATATTTTGAGGTTTTATCATTTTGATCATACTGATATATTTAAAAATCACAAACTGAAAAATATTAAAGATTGCATCTCTGAATTATTTGAAAGGTAATGGATTCAGTAAAAAGATCACAATTTTTTTTTATTATGGGATCTTTATGAAACTTCACGAATGTCTTAATTCATATTAAGTGAAAAATTGGGATATTGATATTTTCGTCATTTTGCTCAAAATGAAGGGTACTGGTCAGCTTAAGCTTTTCAGAAGACTTCTACACTGCTGGCCATTAAAATTTCAACACCAGGAAGGAATGCAAATAACAGAATGATATTTATTGGAGAAATACATTATAATGAGAAGGATAAGTGATTACATTTTCAAAAAATTTGGAGGTATAGATCCTCAGAAAACACTACCCAGAGTAGCCACCCCTGGCCGCAATAACAGCATTTACCTGCCTAGGCATGGAGTCGAACAGAGATTGGATGTCATGTGCGGGTACAGCAGTCCATACACCTTCAACACTATGCCACAATTCATCAACCGTAGCGACTGGCGAGTGATGGCGTGCCAGACGCTCAGCAGCCATTGACCAGACATTTTCAATTGGTGAGAAATCATAAGAACGTGCTGGCCAGGGCAACAGTCGAACATGTTCTGTATCAAGGAAGGTCATGAAAGTACGGCCAACATGCAGTCGTGCATTGTCCTGCTAAAACGTAGAGTTGCGGAGGCATCGAAGATAGGGCAGAACCACAGACCGTAACACATCAGAAATGAAACGGCTGCTGTTGAAATTGCCGGCAATGCGAAAAAGAGGTTACCGAGACGTGTATCCAATTGCACCTTATACCATCACTCCAGGTGATATGCTAGTATGACGATATCGAATGGAAGCTGGCAATGTGCGTTTTCCACGATGCCGCCAAACATGGATGCGGGTATCATGATGCTGTATATGACGCAGGAAGGGCGTCTCACGGCGTCTTTTCAGATGAATTCAGGCTCTGTATACAGCATCATGAATGTCGTATCCGTGTTTGGTGGCATCCTTGAGAATGCACATTCTAGCTTGCATTCGACATCATCATATAGGCCCATAACCTGAAGTGATGGTGTGGGGTGCCATTGAATACACGTCTCGATAACTTCTTGTTCCCATTGCCGGCAATATAAACAGCAGCCGTTACATTTCTGAGCTGTTACTGCCCGTGGTTTCGCCCCATTTTCGAGGGCTCCGAAACTCTACGTTTCAGCAGTACAATCCACGACCGCATGTTGCTCCTACTATCCTGACCTTCCTTGATACAAAACATGTTCGACTGTTGCCCTGGCCGGCACGTTCTCCTGATTTCTCATTAATTAAAAATGTCCTGTCAATGACTTCTGAGCAATTGGCCCGCTACTAGGGTTGATGAACTGTGTCATAGTTTTGAAGCTGCATGGACTGCTGTACCCGTACATGACATCGAATCTCTGTTGACTAGGCATGACTAGGCAGATAAATGCTGTTTTTGAGGCAGGGGTGGATGCTCTGAGTAGTGTTTTCTCAGGATCTACACCTCCAAATTTTCTGAAAATGTTATTACTTGTCCTTCCCATTGTAATGTTTTTGTCCAGTAAATATTTTAATGTTGCAATTTTAATGTCCATCAGTGTATATACCTATCTATAGATATGCTCATTTACGATCCTCCATCGATTTAATCCTTTTCAATGTTTTTTAAAATATATTAATACTACAAATAGTTGCTACGTTCATACTGCCATTTATGATTTACAATACGTCATTGAAACTTTATGTCACTGGTGAAATTGGCGTTATGTAGTGCGTCTTTTAATCTCCCACTCTATCTGGTTTAAATATGGAAACTGTCACTTAATATTTTAATATTTGAAAAAAAAATGCAGAACTAGAAAAATAACTTGCCACATATTTAATCAAATCGTAACTATTATAGGGTGATCATAAAAATGCTTTGCCAATATATGAGCCTCCTGGAACAGCACAGCTCAAAGAAACGGAATGCCATTTGAGATGCAGGTAACTTAAGGTCAAGAATAAGGTGGAAAACAGTAATCGAACTCTCAAAATACCGATTACTGTGGCAAAAATTCGAAAATTTCAAATTGAAAAAACAGAAAGTTTGAAACTCAAAATGATCATCACAGTAAAAAATCATAATTAGCGTTGAAACGGTACCTGTAGCACTAGAAATGGCAACTTAGAACGAACGCAAAGAAGAGCATTTAATTCCTCACGTGTGCTGCAAGAGCACTTTGGTGACATTGGCGTTTCCGCTGTCACATTGTTCAACCGAATACACTCCAAGGAGTTTCTGGCTTCTTTGGTATTTAAAATGTTAAAGTGCTTCTGACATGAAAACATCTTTAAACATGAGATTGTGCATTGCGTTAGTGTCATGATTTTTTGTTGCGTGTTGCGTGTCTTTCCTAGGCGATGTGTTATCGTCTGTGAAGGTAAAAACTTGACATTTTTGCAATACTAACTATTTATTATTATTTTTTTTGTGCTAGAAGGAGCTATTTCTTGTTCTCGCTGCGTTTGTTTTAAGTCACCATTTCTAGTGCTATATGTACCGTTTAAACGCCATTCATGCCTTTTGACTCTGAAGATGATTTTGTGGTGAAAAAAAAATAATATTGTCATTTGAAATTCTCGAAATTTGTTCACTATAATCGTGAATATGAGACTCGATTTTTAGGTGCGTTCGTAATTATATAAATACGTAGCACCTATTGTCGTCGTCTGGTCCGTCCGCATATAACAACGCAGAAACTACCCAACTGAAAGGTTTGGAATTTAAGATGTATTATCTTTGCAGAATTTTGTCGAGTCATTTCAAATTTTATTAAAATCGAATCAAAACTTTAGGAGATATTAATAAAAATATTAACAAATTTGATTTTTTAAAGAAAATTGGTTCTTTCTTGTTATAGGAGCTTCCGAGGTTTAATGATCAAGCGACCTAGATACTTATTTTATTACAGAAATTAATCTGCAGACGATATAATTCATTTCACAGAATTAAAAATTATCAAGATATGAATATTTATATAACTAGCTATAGTACGAACACACCTCATTTGTCACGTTTGACGTACAATTTTCAACTTATTTGTTCTTCACCTTATCCGTAAAATACTTGAATCCGATATGGTGATTTAAGAGTACGTGTATTTTAAGAGTTAGATTTAGATATATTTCAGTTGAGTTAGATTTTGACAATAAGATTTAGATTTAGGTATATTTCAGTTGAGTTAGATTTTGACAATAACAGTTCGATTTAGATATAGTTTTAGATATTCTTATTTTAAGAATAGTATATTATATATTCACTGGAAAAGTATGGTTGCTAGTGTCTCATACATCGTCAAAATGTTTTATGACCACACTGTATATGATTAACCCCTTAATCGTCGCGCCCTATAAGTGTAGGCTACTTTTTGAAAAATCAGATTGCTTGATTATCACCAGTTTTTCTGAAGTAGAAATATTTGCCTTATTTAATAGGCAGATAAAATAATGCGAGATTAAAACCAATTATACTATTTTAAAAAACTGGTGGGAATGAAACAATCTGAATAAAACAGGCGTAACCTACGTTGCCCGTGAATGTCTCGGGCACGACGATTAAGGGGTTAATAAAACATTTCAGTAAAAGAACATAATTAATTATACAAATGAATTAATTTTGATTTTAGAAATATTTTAAAAAGGAATAACAACCAATTTCAGGGCAAACGCGCTATTTTAAAATGATTTCTAGATAATAATAATAATAAAAAAAATCGATCTATTCTTAAAAGTAATATAAACACTCACTTATCAAACAATCTGACTGAATAATTTATAAGTTTAAATGTCTGTTTTTTAAGAGTTTTGAGACAGAAATTACTCATAAAATTGCAAATGTTATTAAATTTTAAAGCATTATGGTACAATAGTCATTTATTAAATTGCATTATTTCTCAAAGAAACGCTCTTTAAATGCAATTAAAAAATTGCACTAGTTTTAAGTGAAATTAAATGCAACTTAAATAACTTAATTTTTATTTTCTCTCCCTTTATGCCTCAAGGGATTTCTTCCCATTCGCCTTCGAAATTAATTTTTTCTTATTAAACTTTCAAAAGCATTCTGATAGCATATTTGATAAAATAATTGCATTTTCAGGATTTAATTACATTTCTTATTTCGTTTCATGTTTATATCTTTCTTTAAAAATATTTTACGAGCATTTGAGAAAAATAAAAAATAATAATTTTAATTAACTCTATTGAGCAAATTGACCTTTTACATAGTTAAAATTTTGTAAACAACTTAATATCCGATTTTTGTCAATTTGCACAAAGTATTTATCTCTCTAAGAATTTCTTAATTCATTCAATTTTAAAGTGGTTCTCGTTTTCTTCTAAATTAGTTAATTATTTTATTATTTTTATTTGTATTGGAAAAATACTTGATCTATTGCTTTTTCGTCAAAATATTTTATGAATAAACACGACGAAAAATGATTGAGAAATGTTTATGGATAATATAGATATTGTTTATTTCTCGTTATTTTTAGTTCATTTTTAGTGATTTTAAAACATGAGCAGAATTTGAGCAGAGGTATAAAGGTCAGAATCTGTGCAGAAAATCAACATTGTTGTTCTCCTGGACAGCTGGACGTTTACACTTCTACTTGGCATCAAAATATCGTGTAAAAGCTATAAAAACAGTAGTTTACTTATCTAAATCAATCCGTCAAGCTGTATATATTTAAAGAACAGAAAATACGGCGAAAAATTAAAAAGGTGAATTTCTTTCCAAGAGCATTGCACGGACACAGAGATTAACTCACTTCAAAAGTCGATGGCACACTGCTAGGGTGCGCTAAGGGATGTAGTTAAGATGGGTGCTGTCCACAGGGCAGCACCCTCAACAAGAAAACAGTGTTCCCGGTCTGACCCGTCTACCCGTTTTTGCCCTACTCTCCCCTACTAATACCTATGTTTTATTCATTATTACATGGAACTTAACCCTTTATATCCTGAATTAATTTTACAGCTACTTTTTAATTGTATTTTTGCATCATTGGATAAGTTTTGGTGCAGAATAAACATAGGAAAGAGGAAAATAATTTTTATAGTGTTTTAGTGGTTAATTATGCAACTGTAATCACCATAATTTTTTTACCCTATGATATAAAATAAAATAGTAAATTTCAAATAGTAAACTTCAAATAAAATATAGGAAATGTTTACCTGTAGAGTATAGAAAATAATAGTACTAAATAACCGGTAATAAACCACTAAAATTACTCAAATGAAGAACAACATGCAGGTCAATTCTATGATTTCGAATGTAGCGTGGCAAATGTAAAATCCCTACAATGCAAAGAAAGAGGATATCTGCTTGAATTTGCCATCTCCTGCCTGCTGTCAGAAATACACTCTTTGTGCCATTGTGAATTCCGTTAGGAAAAACTGTCATGTTACGAATATATAGGTGTTTTATTAACCCCTTTGGGACGAGCGACAGGCATACATGGCACATAAGGAGCTCAGAATCCTCGATTATTCCCACCAGTAACTTTTTATTGTAAACTTTGCCTTATTTAATGACGGCATTTCTGAGATTCAATTAGGCGAAAATTTCTGTTGTGAAAAACCGGTGGCAGAAAATTAAAAATTCTGTAAAGCACGCTCGTCGCGAAGGGGTTAAAGTGGTACTTATAAGTACCGTCAGGATAAAAAGGGTTAATTCACATCCATTGGCATTTCACTGTTATATTCAACAAAATACTCTACCATGTATAAGAAAATTTCTGTGTTAACAAATAAGCACTTCTGTATCGCACTATAGATGATATTGCTTTGTCTGCGCACAGTTATGCTACAGCTGATGGAAAAGTATCTCAAAAAAAAAAATTCTAATATATATAACCAAAGTAAAATATAGAAAAATGAAAACTATGAGGATACATGCGGTTTTATTATATGAAATTATCTCATAATCTCTTGATACAAAAATTATGCGAATCTATTCGTTATTAAAATATTCTTTTAAACGTACGGGGTTCGTAAAATATGCGGGGGCTAAAATTACGCGAGTAAAATTGGTATATATATCAGTATTAAACAAGAACGAAATACCATGCATCAAGAATAGATTATGTAATACATTCGAATACTTCCAAAATAATTCTACAAATATTTACCGTTTAAGGTGAAAGATGATATCAAAGGAATTTGGAAAACAATTTGGAAAACGCATAACATATTTAAAAACTTAATTTCAGGAATTACCAACGAAATTCGGAAATTATCCGAATTATTTTGTGCAGCCCTGTATAGGATCTATAGATTTGTATTAATATTACA
This sequence comes from Maratus michaelseni, assembly GCA_963931845.1. Taxonomy (NCBI): domain Eukaryota; kingdom Metazoa; phylum Arthropoda; class Arachnida; order Araneae; family Salticidae; genus Maratus; species Maratus michaelseni. The sequence continues at coordinate 145,996,084 of OZ007599.1, read as the reverse complement.
TATAATTCTAAATTTTAGTTCAGTTAAGAAACGCGTAGCACAGGTTAAAATTCCCCTTCTGGAATTTCCGCCAGTAAACGGAAATGTACTCGAGAACCTCTGTGCTGTCCTGTATATGATCCATAAAATTTATACACACCAAGCAATAGACAAAAAAATAGTTAAATTTAAAAACGCGTTCAGCAACTGAAAACGCACTTGTTGCAATTATTGTTAACAGGCAGTAACCGAATTCTTTTGTGTGTCCCTGTCAATGAACGATGGATGCTATACACACAATATTCTATATTAAGCCCCCTGTAATGCACCTTAGTGATATATATCAATTTCAATATCTTTGAAATAGTGAAACATTATTAAAATAAACCGCAAACAATTTTTCTCCATTGACCTTAATGTAACGGAATTCTTTTGAGTGTTTCTGAAAAGGAACGATAAGTACCATGCACACCATATTTTACAGTAAGCCTCTTGTAGTGCACCTCAGTAATATATATCAATTTAAATATGTTTGAAATTGTGTAACATCTTTAAAATAAATCGCAAATGATTTTTTCCCATAGACCGTAATGTAACGGAATTCTTTTGAGTATCCCTGTGAAAAAACTGTAATTGCTACACTTTTCATTTTCAATACCGAACATGCCATAGTAAACCTCAATAACATATATCAATTACATGTCAATCCGAGTATGTTTACGCAAATTAGAACGCGGAAAGACAGACAGATGGCAGACAGACAGACAAACCGAATTCATAAACTATTTTCAACTATGTTAGAAAGTTTAAAAAATGAATTTTAATTTCAGTGCCTTATGTGAGAACAAAATTTCGGGAAAATATTTTTTTAACACTTTCCAACAGAGTTTGACAAGTGTTTATGAATTCGGTTTGTCTGTCTGTCTGCCTGTCTGTCCTTGCTCTAACTGGCGTTTGTATACTCATTTTGTCATGCAATTGATTTATGTTATTAAGGTTTACGATGGCATGTTCAGTATTGAAAACGAAATGTGTAGCACTTATAGTTGTTTTACAGGGAAGCTCAAACATATTAAAATTGATATATATATCTAAGATGCACTACAAGAAGCTTACTACAGAAAATGGTGTGCATAGCGCTTATAGTTCCTTTACAAGGAGACACTCAAAATATTTACATTACAGTCTATGGAAAAAAAAATCGTTTGCGATTTATTTTAATAATGTTTAGCTATTTCAAACATATTGAAATTGACAGATAATATCAGTAAGGTGCATTATAAGAATATTGTGTGTATAGTATTGATTTAGGGGACACACAAAATAATTCGATAACAATAATTGCTGGAAGTGCGTTTTCAGTAGCTGAACGCGTTTTCTAATTTAATTCATTTTTGTTTATTACTTGGTGTGTATAAATTCTATAGATCATATACATGGCAGCAGAAAAGTTCTTGAGCATTTCCGTTTATTGAAGTAAATTTCACAAGCGGAATTTTAAACTGTGCTAACGCGTTTCCTAACTGAACTAAAATTTAGCATTCTACGTAGTATATATACAAATCTATAGATCGTGTACAGGGACACACTAAAGAATTCGGACATTTTTCCGAATATTGTTGGTAATTCCTGAAATTGGGTTTTTAAATATATTATGCGTTTTACTAATTGTCTACTTAGTTATCATCTTTCACCTTATTAAACGGTAAAGATTTTAAAAATTCTTTTGGAAGGTGTTACATAATCTATGCCTGACGCGTGATTTTTCGTTCTTGTTTACATTTGCAACGGCGAGCTTGCTGGAAGGTTAATAAAATGTTTCTTATTCCTGAGTCGTACACATTTTACTTCATTTATTAAGTTAAATGTGCTGCAAAAAATGTTTGTTTAATCCCGCAACGTTTACTCTGAAATTATTGTAACATAAAAAGAATATATATAATATTAGTTCTGTTACTAAGATAATAAAAATGACAATATATTATTATTTTTTGCTTCTAAATTTATGCAATGCTTTAATTTTTTTTATTTTGAATTAAATTGCCCGCATACTTTTCAATTATCTATTGGTTTTTATATAAAGTAACAGTAAGTACCTTTCTAATATTTGAAGAAATAAAATCAATGGATAATGCATTTTATATCTTCCATCTGGAAAGCTAAATTTAGTCAATAATATCCCTTGCTTATTTTATCATACAAACGTCACTTGCGGTGTCAATTATTTAGCTTTTATTTATATCTAGTAAATTCCATACATGTCATATTTGGAAATCTTTTGATTCATAAAAGGAAAGAAAACATTCGTTTTTTTCTTTTATATCCATTTATCATTTTTTTCTGATATAATATCGAGAAAGGTTTTTCCAGAAATAAAACATGGTTCATACGCTTTTACCACAATTTTTGAATGGAATTGTTTTATTTAATATTTAAATACCAGAAATTGAAGACATCTCGATTAATTGCAGGATTTGTAACACTTTTTTTGCATTTAAATAATGCGAAAAATTCTGTTAAAATATTGAAGACATATTAATAATTTTGGTTAAAGGTTCTCTCCAATAAAAACTCATTAACACAAATTATGTAATGTGCTGATTAAAAAAAAAAAACAAGTTTTATGAATGTTATCCATTTTAGAAAACAAAATAAGTTCTTACTTTTTTCAATCCTTCTTCTTTTCAATAAAAATACATTTTTAATTTACTTTATACATCTTATTCCAACTCTTTAATATAATATACTCATTCATTTAGTTTAATAAAAAAAAAAAAAAAACTGAAATAAAATGCTACAGTAAAGTGTCCATAATACATTTTTATTATATACATTATTATTGAATTTGTGTTTTTCTTTTCTGGTCCCAAAGCATGTGTATATATAATAATGCTGAAATGTTTCTTTATTACATCAGATTTTCCATTATCTTTCTTTTATACAGGGTGTGTTAAAAAATAATGCAAGTGTTGTCGTTGAAAAAAAAATATTCAAGATATAGTTACAAATGTTTAGAAATCCTCAGACAGCGATTTTCCCAGGCACGGTACGCGGCCTGGAAGGCCTCGACAAGAATCACGTTCAGAGCGGTCGTCACGGCGGCTGGTATCGCCCCAATGCCGCCTAAACGGTGTCCTTTGAGGGCGGTCTCAATCCTCAGAAACAAAAAACTCTGCTAGAGTCTATTCGTTGCTGTAAGGGGGCTTTGGTAGTGTTGCCAAGTTGTGCTTCGCCTGGAACTACCGGACGCGCAAAGCGGTGTGGCTAGGAGCATTATCATGCTGGAGCATCCAGGTAGCTGCGATCTGCATTCGCACACGGATGACCCATTTTCTCAATCTTTCGAGAAAATCCACGTAGTTGGCCGCGTTGACGGTCTGTTCTGGAGGTACAAACTTCTTGTGGACCACACATTTTGTATCGAAAGAGATAACCAGCATTTGAGTTGTAATTTTCCAAATGGACGAAAAATGTCCGGGCCAAGATTCGAACCTGGGATCTCTTGGTTGAAGCTGCCATGCTCTACCGAGCTATCCCGGTCGAATCTGGAAGGCCTGATTCATCCAGTTAACCTTATTGATCATAGCATCTGGTCTGATATTTGAATCAGCTCAACAGAATAGATCGCAGGTAATGGAAACTCCAGTAAACGCTGGATACGCGATTACACAAGATTAATTTTAACACAATTATTCAAATTGGTAAAGAAATCATACGAGTTCTAATTTTCCAACTGAACGATAAATGTCCGGACCAAGATTCGAACCTGGGATCTCTTAGCTGAAGCTGCCATGCTCTACCAACTGAGCTATCCCGGTCGAATATGGAGGGCATAATTCATCCAGTTAACCTTATTGATCAACCTTATTGATATTAACCTATGTGATACTTGAAAAAATCCGGAAGGTTGGCTGCTAAGTTAGATGAATTAAAATCTTTTGACGGTCACAGCATCAAAACTAGTCATTTTTCATGACTGTGCCCATTGACACATCTGATCAGTCTCGCATGAACTACAACATATAAAAATGTCAGCCAATTCAACCGGTGCCACTTTTCCATATAATCTGTGCACGGTCCTTTGCAGTAGAGAGCTAAAAAGAAGATTTTTCTTTTAAAAAGACGCTATTCGGTAAACGGATCGAGTAGGATACCTAGAGTATTTAAGAATCACACATGAAAATAATGCACTAAAAATTAAATGTTCCTTCTGAATTCTATATTTTAAAGCAAACTTAACCCTTTGTATCACTGCGTTGCATATCTGCAACATACCCTAAACTTACTGTTATTTAGACAGTGGTCTTTAAAAGACGATTTTATTTATTGCTGCTATCTCCCAACACAACACAGTTAATATAAATTGTACACAGAATTCTCAACAAACGGCAATACTAAAATAATTTTCAATGCCAAATTTTTATTTATCATTTCAGCAGTATCGCATCGTTATTGCTAACTTCGTATTGCTAACTTCGTATGAACTTCGTATATTTTGTAAAATTAAAAAGGTTTGAGGCATTCAAAAATAGATTTTTTTACAAAGATAACTTCGTATACTTTACAATATTGTACGAAAAAATTGACAATATTTATGAGAAGTATGTAATTTTCTGTTTATTGCAAATGTACAAAAAGTACCTTTTAGGCAATAATTATTTTTTATGTTTTAATTCTTTTTATGATTTTCTAATTTTTTTCTAATTTAAATTATGAAAGAGTTTTAGTTTTAAAAACTGAATCTCTATGTCAATGAATCTATCCTTGCACTTTACTCTTTCATCAAAATTCTATTAATCTTGAATATGGTGTGATAATACCATCTGTCTAATGTTCGTATTCTAAGTTTAGATGAACGTAACGCATTGCTAACCAGAAAAACGTTTTGGAATCTGAATAGACAAATTTTATCCCTATTTTTAAAGCATCTTGAAGTATGAAACAAAATATAAAGTATATTGGGTAGAAAGATAAAATTTTCTGAATCAGAGCAAGTCAAATCATTCAACCTGATTAAAAAAATGTCACTGTAGGAGATTGAATTGAACGGAATATTTTCTCGAAAAACATGTTTTCTTACTTCCACTGACTCCGGAAAATTTATGTATAAAATATGCAAAGAACTAGGGTATCTCGATAAAAGATCAAATCAAAACTTTTAGAAAACATCAAATAAAAATGTTGAACACGAAGAAAAATTTAACTGCAAAATTTAACAATAAAGAAAGATAAATTTATTTCTAGTGGTTTTTGTAGGCATCGTGAACAGTTAATATAAAATTGAAATGTAAGACAGCAACCAATTAGCTTTGCACCGCAGTAGAGAACGCAAAAGGGATTTCATATTTATTTTCATCTATTTTCATTTTATGAATATCTTCATCTCATAGCATTAAAAAAATATGTTAATTTTGCTTAGTTTCATATATTATAGCTTTATTTAGAGAATAATTTTAAAAATATTAGCTGAAATAATAAAATAAAATAATAACAAACTAAAAATAACTAAAATAATATAAAATAAGAATTTGAAAAATATATCTTGTTTTTGCTTGGGCCAATTTATTTGAAAAAATAATATTTTACTGATAACCTCAAATACTTCCAATTACTGCAGTAAAGCAAAATTATAACTTTTTCATTTTATTTTTGCATTAACATAACACAAACACTCAATAATTTAGTTACTATTTTCGATTACGTAATTATTGTTGCAAAAGGTTTATACTGCCATTTTATTTCTGTTGGCAGCAGAAAAATAATTTTCTTAAATATAGGAATTCATTTTATATTTTTCTTCTATAAATTAAACTGATCATTTTATATAACTATAATACTTGAAATATGACGCTATTATAAAACTTTTACATTATCCATTTTAGTAAAATGCATTAGAATCAGAACTTAACTCTTTTGTAAAATGATCTTCGAAGTCCTTAGGAAAAGCAATGTATTATCGATTTTAAAAGATTCAATTTTACGCTTCAATGATTCAAAATCTGTCTTACTTTAGTGGAAAGACAGTATTAAGTTTGCATTTAACGGGGTTCTCTTAGAAACCGAATTAGGGAGTAAGCGAGAAAAGTTTCACTTGTCGGTTCCAAAATAATTGACATCATCAATTATTCTTTGCAATTTCATTCAAATTTGGCGCCTGCTGTAAAAATCTGTATATTAATGACATTCTTTAAATATTTATGATGAGAAAATTTAAATGACATAGAAACAGATCCTTTATAAACAAAATAAGGAGGTATGAATAAGATTTATGATTGCATGTTGTAAAATTTATACATGATTTTATTACATTGTAAAATTATGTATAAAAGAAATATCTGATTAAGTTTGGTAAAACTGTCATCATTTCTTATGCTCATGAGGTTTAAATTATCAAGAAATTAAGCTTGGACAAAAGGGATAAAATTAAATGCACATGGAAAAGTAAACAGGGTTGGAAAATTCATGTCAAAAGTTGATACTTATAATGACAAGTAATTGTCAATATGCACCGATGGTGATCAAAATAATGGAAATGGAGTTTATTAGGAGTGGTATTGATGAATAAGTTTCATATTCAAGAAAACAAGTCTGAGGAATATACATAAATGCAGTCATATATACCGAAAATGCATATATTGTTTTAAGTAAATGAAATTTACAAAACATAAACATATACATAACATAAACATATTATAAAACATAAAAACTATAAAACTTTAAAGTATCTTGAAATATCAAACAAGATATAAAGTATACTGGGTAGAAAGAAGAAATTTTCTGAGTCAGGAGCAAGTCAAATCATTCGCCCTGATTAAAAAAATGTCAGTGTAGGAGATTAAATTGAACGGAATATTTTATCAGAAAACATGTTTTCTTGCTTCTGCTGATTCCGAATATTCTTATATAAAATTTAAAAAAAAAACTAGGGAATCCCGATAAAAGATCAAATCAAAACTTTTAGAAAACATGAAATAAAAATGTTGAACACGAAGAAAAATTTAACTGCAAAATTTAACAATAAGGAAGATAAATTTATTTCTAGTAGTTTTTGTAGGCATCGTGATGAGTTAATATAAAATTGAAATGTAAGACAGCAACCAATTAACTTTGCACCGCAGTATAGAACACAAAAGGGATTTCATATTTATTTTCACCTATTTTCATTTTATGCACATCTTCATCTCACAGTATAAAAAAAAATAGATGTTAAATTTTCTTACTTTCATATATTCTAGCTTTATTTAGAGAATAATTTTATAACTATTAGCTGAAATAATAAAATAAAATAATAACTAACTAAAAATAACTAAAATAATAAAAATTAAGAATTTAAAAAAAAAAAATTTTTTTTGCTTGGGCGAATTTATTTGAAAGAATATTATTTTACTGATAACCTCAAATATTTCTAATTACTAAAGTAAAGCAAAATTATAACTTTTTCATTTTATTTTTGCATTAACATAACACTCAATGATTTAGTTACTATTTTAGATTAAATAATTATTGTTGCAAAAGTTTTATACTGCCATTTTATTTTTGTCGGCAGCAGAAAAATAATTTTCTTATATGTAGGAATTCACTTTATATTTGTCTTCTATAAATTGAACTGAGCATTTTATATAACTATAATACTTCAAATATGACGCTATTCTAAAACTTTTACATTATCCCTTTTAGTAAAATGCATTAGAATCAGAACGCAACTCTTTTGTAAAATGATCTTCGACATCCTTAGGAAAAGCAATGTATTATCGATTTTAAAAGATTCAATTTTACGCCTCAATGATTCAAAATCTGTCTTACTTTAGTGGAAAGACAGTATTAATTTTGCATTTAACGGGGCTCTCTTAGAAACCGAATTAGGGAGTAAGCGAGAAAAGTTTCACTTGTTGGTTCCAAAATAATTGACATCATCAGTTATTCTTTGCAATTTCATTCAAATTTGACGCCTGCTTTAAAAATCTGTATATTAATGACATTCGTTAAATATTTATGGTAGAGAAAATTTAAATGACATAGAAACAGATCCTTTATAAACAAAATAAGGAGGTATGAATAAGATTTATGATTGCATGTTGTAAAATTTATACATGATTTTATTACATTGTAAAATTATGTATAAAAGAAATATCTGATTTAGTTTGGTAAAACTGTCGTCATTTCTTATGATAATGAGGATTAAACATATAAAGAAATTAAGCATGGACAAAAGGGATAAAATTAAATGCACATGGAAAAGTAAATAAGGTTGGAAAATTTATGTCAAAAGTTGATACTTATAATGACAAATTATTGTCACTATGCACCGATGGAGATCAAAATAAATGGAAATGGAGATTATTGGGAGTGGTATTGATGAATAAGTTTCGCATTCAAGAAAACAAGTCAGAGGAATATGCATAAATGCAGACATATATACAGAAAATGCATATATTGTTTTAAGTAAATAAAAATTACAAAACATAAACATATACATAACATAAACATATACATAACATAAACATATACATAACATAAACATATTATAAAACATAAAAAAATATAAAACTTTAAAGTATCTCGAAATATCAAACAAGATATAAAGTATACTGGGTAGAAAGAAGAAATTGTCTGAATCAGGAGCAAGTCAAATCATTCGCCCTGATTAAAAAAATCTCACTGTAGGAGATTGAACTGAACGGAATATTTTCTAAGAAAACATGTTTTCTTACTTCCGCTGATTCCGAAGATTCTTATATAAAATATTAAAAAAACTAGGGTATCTTGATTAAAGATCCAATCAAAACTTTTAGAAAACATGAAATAATACTGTTGAACATAAAGAAAAATTTAACTGCAAAATTTAACAATAAGGAAGATAAATTTATTTTTAGTAGTTTTCGTAAGAATCGTGAAATGGTAATATTAAATTTGAAATGTAAGACAGCAACCAATTAACTTTGCACAGCAGTAGAGAACACAAAAGAGATTTCATATTTATTTACATCTATTTTCGTTTTATGTAATACTTCATCCACAGTACTAAAAAAAAATATGTTAATTTTTCTTAGTTTCATATATGCTAACTCTATGTCGTAAATAATTTAATAAATATTAGCTGAATTAATAAAATAAAATAATAACTTGTAAGGTATTGACTACTCTCGTCACGTGAGTAGGCAATATGTGAATGAGATCGTTTTGTCCATTAACCGACTATGTGCGTACAAGTTATAAAGGCTCTCTAACTTTCTTTAACTTTCGATGGACAGCTGAATCTCTGAAATTGTGAGTCGCCGTGTAATTTCAATTATGCAATTTTTCTGGAGCTGGTCGATCGACACTGAAGTATATAAGCAGCGAATTTTGACTTGAGTTGAGAGCTCAGGGGAGCTAGAGTAAACTTGGCCTGGGAAGTTTAATATTGAGACTCAGATTGAGATTTCGATTTAGCCTTGAGAACTCGCATCGAGTCTCAGGATTAAGAATTGGCCTTAGTATTTTTATACGGGAGTTTTATGCTGTTGTAGATTGATTTTCAAGACTGTATAAGCGTTCAGTAAAAGCTGGAGGATAAGAGTATTGGATCGTGATTATATATTTAAAAGGTTAAGGTTTAATTATATTGTTTCAGTTTTGTTAAAGCTACAAGTTGTTAGCAGGAACTCTTTAGTTAATTTAAACTTTTAGGAAAATTTCGTGGAGCTCGCTCAAACTCCCTGCTAATTGTGTTAATAAACCAGTTTTTGGTTTTAAAATAGTTGTGCTTATTTCCTCGTGCTCTACCACACCAGCGGACATTTTAATATGGCCGCTACAAATGGCGCCCAACTTCACGGGTTAGACGATGGCCCACATCCACGAGAGATAGTCCCCAGAGTATATTTTGCCGGAAACTCGGATGTTAAGCAATTCCTAACCGACCTAAATGATTATATGATATTTAACAATATACCGGAGAAAAATAAATATTTAGTCTTAAAGTGGTCCCTCAGAGATGAAGCCCTGCTTTGGCTCGAAAACATTGGAAGATTTTAGTCACGGATGATTCGAAAAGATTCGAACAAACGTGTGTAGAGTTAACAAAAGCTTTTTCAAATATAAGTAATACAACTGAACTCAGGCAGGAATTCTACTGCAAAAGACAATCTGTTCATGAAAAAGCATTAGCTTTCGAACGGGAATGTCTTGCTGTAATTTGGGATTTGAACAAATTTAGATGTTTCTTCTGTGATATCCCGGTCAAAGTTGTCACGGATCACTCTGCTTTAACAAAGTTAACGCACGGTAAAGGTTTATCTTCGAGAATGGTGCGATGGTGTCTAAAGTTAGCTGAGTTTAATATTGAAATTGAGCATAGGGCAGGAAAGGAAAACGCAGTGGCAGATGCTTTATCGAGGAATCCCAGGAGGGTGTTGAAATAGCTGAGGAAGTTAAGGTTTGTGTTTTGTCGTCGTTGGTTTTGAAATCGAGAGAGCAACTTGTAGAGGAACAGAAAAAGGATGAGGAATTCGGTCAATTGTATAGATATTTCGTAGATGCTGACATGGTACAAAGCACGGACTTGGTTTCGGAGTTCTGGTATACCTCGACGATATTATAATCATGTCTGAAACATTTGAGGAACATATAAATGTATTACGTAAAGTTTTCACATTGCTTAGAAACGCGGGTCTCACAGCTAAATTAGAAAAGTGCAAATTTCTCCGAAAAGAATTGAAATATCTCGGCGTTCGAATAACACAAGAGGGAATACAAACCGACAAACAAAAGACGGATGCGATTGCAACAATGGAACCTCCGAAGAATGCGAAACAGGTAGCAACATTTTTGGGTATGGTAGCGTGGTTCTAGCTGTTAGTTTGTGACCATTGTAATTGAGCGAGTCATCTACATTGAATTTCGGGGATGTGAGTTTTTGGCAATTTGGGAATTTTTAGGAAAGCTACTTTATTTCTTTGACAGATAGTTTTGTAGTGACGTTCTACTTTGCAATTTGTTTCGGCACTTCATGGAATTTTGGAGGTAAAGTTGCGTATTTATTTTTTTTGGCAAGCTGTGAATTTTGTGAGGAAAATTTTGTGAGATTCTTTTGCATGATACTGCACATTTACAGGAGGGTATGATGAAAGTGTCGTCGATCTGACCAGTTTTTGCGTGATGGGTTAAAAGTACAAAATTTACATTTGGATTCAAAATTTAAATTTACCCGTCACATGTTGTGTTCATTTTTTGACTCGAAATTGGTAAAAGAAAAAGACGATGGTCTGCATTCAACCACCGCTTTTTCTTTCACAATTTCCGGGAGGGGTTGTAAGGTATGGACTACTCTCGTCACGTGAGTAGGCAATGTGTGAATGAGATCGTTTTGTCCATTAACCGACTATGTGCGTACAAGTTATAAAGGCTCTCTATCTTTCTTTAACTTTCGATGGACAGCTGAATCCCTGAAATTGTGAGTCGCCGTGTAATTTCAATTATGCAAATTTTCTGGAGCTGGTCGATCGACACTGAAGTATATAAGCAGCGAATTTTGACTTGACTTGAGAGCTCAGGGGAGCTAGAGTAAACTTGGCCTGGGAAGTTTAATATTTCGACTTAGATTGAGATTTCGATTTAGCCTTGAGAACTCGCATCGAGTCTCAGGATTAAGAATTGGCCTTAGTATTTTTATACGGGAGTTTTATGCTGTTGTAGATTGATTTTCAAGGCTGTATCAGCGTTCAGTAAAAGCTGGAGGATAAGAGTATTGGATCGTGATTATATATATAAAGGGTTAAGGTTTAATTATATTGTTTCAGTTTTGTTAAAGCTACAAGTTGTTAGCAGGAACTCTTTAGTCAATTTAAACATTTTTATGAAAATTTCGTGGAGCTCGCTCAAACCCCCTGCTAATTGTGTTAATAAACCAGTTTTTGGTTTTAAAACAGTTGTGCTTATTTCCTCGTGCTCTAGCACACCAGCAGACATTTTAATGTGGCCGCTACAAACTAACTAATAATAACTAAAATTTAAAGAATAAGAATTTGAAAAAAATATATTTTGTTTTTGCTTGTGCCAATTTATTTGAAATAATATTATTTTGCCGATAACCTCAAATATTTCTAATTACTACAGTAAGGCAAAATTATAACTGTTACATTTTATTTTTCCATTAACCTAACACTCAAAGATTTATTTATTATTTTCAATTAAATAATTAATGTTGGCAGAAGTTCTTTGCTGCCATTTTATTTCTGTTGGCAGCAGAAAAATAATTTGCTTATATATCGGCCTTCATTTTATATTTTTCTTCTATAAATTGAACTGATCATTTTATATAAGTATAATACGTGAAATATGACGCTATTCTAAAATTTTTACATTATCCATTTTATTAAAATGCATTAGAATCAGAACTTAACTCTTTTGTATAATGAGCTTTGACGTCCTTAAGAAAAGCAATGTATTATCGATTTTAAAAGAGTCAATTTTACGGTTCAATGATTCAAAATCTGTCTTACTTTAGTGGAAAGACAGTATTAATTTTGCATTTAACGGGGTTTTCTTAGAAACCGAATCAGTGAATAAGCGGGAAAAGTTTCACTTGTTGGCTCCAAAATATTTGACATCATCAATTATCCTTTGCAATTTCATTCAAATTTGACGCCTGCTTTAAAAATCTGTATATTAATGACATTAGTTAAATATTTATGGTAGAGAAAATTTAAATGATAAAGAAACAGATCCTTTATAAACGAAGTAAACAGGTATGAATAAGATTTATGATTGCATGTTGTAAAATTTATACATGATTTTGTTACATTGTAAAATTATGTATAAAAGAAATATCTGATTTAGTTTGGTAAAACTGTCATCATTTCTTATACTCACGAGGTTTAAATGTATCAAAAACTTAAACTTGAACAAAAGGGATAAAATTAAATGCACATGGAAAAGTAAATAGGGTTGGGAAATTTATGTCAAAAGTTGATACTTATAATGACAAATAATAGTGAATATGCACCGATGGTGATCAAAATAATGAAAATGTAGATTATTAGGAGTGGTGTTCATGAATAGGCTTCATATTCATGAAAACAAGTCTGAGGAATATGCATAAATGCAGACATATATACAGAAAATGCATATATTTTTGTAAGTGAAAAAAAAATATGAAACAGACACATATTATAAAACATTAAAAAAATTACAAAACTTTAAAGTATCTTGAAATATTAAACAAGATATAAAGTATATTGGGCAGAAAGAAGAAAATTCTCTGCATCAGAGCAAGTCAAATCATTCGCCCTGATTAAAAAAATGTCACTGTAGGAGATTGAATTGAACGGAATATTTTCTCAGAAAAGATGTTTTCTTACTTCCGCTGATGCCGAAGATTCATATACAAAATATTCAAAGAACTAGGGTATCTCGATAAAAGATCAAATGAAAACTTTTAGAAAACATGAAATAATAATGTTGAACATAAAGAAAAACTGAACGGCAAAATTTAAGATAAATTTATTTCTAGTCGTTTTTGTAGGCATCGTGAAAAGTTAATATAAAATTGAAATATAAGACAGCAACCAATTAACTTTTCACCGCAGTAAAGAACGCATAAGGGATTTCATATTTATTTTCATCTATTTTTATTTTATATATGCACATCTTCATCTCACAGTATTAAAAAAAAGTTAATTTTTCTTAGTTTCATATATTCTAACTTTATTTAGAGAATAATTTAATAAATATTATCTGAAATAATAAAATAAAATAATAACTAACTAAAAATAACTAAAATAATATAAAATAAGAATTTGAAAAAATATATTTTGTTTTTGCTGGGACCAACATTTTTGAACGAATAATATTTTGCTGATAACCTGAAATATTTCTAATTACTACAGTAATGAAAAATTATAACTTCATTTTATTGTTGCATTAACATAACACTCAATGATTTAGTTACTTATTTCTATCAAATAATTAATGTTGTCAAAAGTTCTATTCTACCATTTTATTACGTTGGCAACAGAAAAATAATTTGCTTATATACATGAATTCATTTTATATTTCTCTTCTATAAATTGAACTAATTATTTTATATAACTATAACACTTGAAATATGACGCTATTCTAAAACTTTTACATTATCCATTTTAGTAAAATGAATTAGAATCAGAACCTAACTCTTTTGTAAAATGATCTTCGACGTCCTTAGGAAAAACAATGTATTATCGATTTTAAAAGATTCAATTTTACGCTTCAATGATTAAAAATCTGTCTTACTTTAGTGGAAAGACAGTATTAATTTTGCATTTAACGGGGTACTGTTAGAAACCGAATTAGGGAGTAAATGGGAAAAGTTTCACTTGTTGGATCTAAAATAATTGACATCATCAATTATCCTTAGCAATTTCATTCAAATTTGACGCCTGCTATAAAAATCTGATTATTAATGACATTCGTTAAATAGCTATGGTAGAGAAAATTTAAATGATATAGAAACAGATCCTTCATAAACGAAAGAAGGAAGTATGAATAAGATGAATAAGATTTATGGCTGCATGTTGTAAAATTTATACATGATTTTGTTACATTGTAAAATTATGTATAGAAGATTTGTCTGATTTAGTTGAGTAAAAATGTCATCATTTCTTATATTCATGAGGATTTAACTTATGAAGAACTTAAGCTTGAACTAAAGGGATAAAATTAAATGCACATGGAAAATTAAAAAGTACTGGAAATTTTATGTCAAAAGCTGATACTTATGACGACTAGTAATACGGAATATGCACAGATTGTGGTCAAAATTATGGAAATGGGAATTATTAGGAGAGGTGTTGATGAATAGATTTCGCATTCAAGAAAACAAGTCAGCGGAATATGCATAAGTGCAGACATATATATAGAATATGTATATATATTTTAAAGTAAAATAATTGTGTAAATCATAAAAAATAGCAACTTAGTATTTTAAAGCTGACAGATAAATTCGAAAATCGTGATTTTATTTCTCATTCACTGACTCACTGATACATCACGAAACGCATCACCAAAATTTACTATCTAATTCTTCTACATTTAGAGACTTGAAACTTGGTACATAGTATTTTTCAAGTAAATAAGGAGGAGAACCGTGTATCAAATAACCATTTGTTCGTTGATTTAGAAGTTGAAAGTTATTTACGAGTTGTGGCATTTTTCACTTACTCGTACCTCAGCAGACAATTGAGATTTTGAGCTACATTTTGTTATGTGAAACTGTATATGTAGCCAATTATATTCAGAATTATGGCGTGCGTAGTTTAGCACTATTTGAATGTGGATTGTGACCACTTCAACCATTTCTTGTGATATTACTACATTTCACACAAACATAAGTATTCGGAAATTTCTTTGGATCTTCATTATTATTAAAGTTATCAACATAAATCAAAGTTCGGATAGGAGTGAAATACCCTGACTTTTTGACGGAATAAATGGATTGTGACCTTAATTTCCTAAACAAAACTTGTTTGGTATGGTGTGCTTTACAAACACTTAAAGTTAGTATGTGGAATTTTTAGTCACCCTCTGTATATATATTAAGTGAAGCACCGTTTATACGTTTCTCTTTTATACGTTTTTATCTATTAAGCCCTTTTTTTGGATTGCCTCGGAAAAATACAATGGATATTAACATTAAATAATTTCATTTATACGTTTTCTTGAAATCGCAAATTTCATTTATGCGTTAAGTCAAGAAGAGAAAACGTATGTATTTCAACCTCAGATTCCCACTTCCCGATTGTCCAGTCTTAGAAAAGGCATGTGACCTTGATCAAAACCTGCCAGTTGAACAAAAGTCGTACCCCTGAGGAATGTTGAACATCCCACTTTCTATAAATAATGGTTGATTTGTGCTCTCCCCAGGCCCAACCAGGGACAAGTTCTTCTTCTATCAGCTTCAGTGTCTGGATTCTTTCGTTCACTAGCGGTTCAAGATGATTTTGTGCAATAGAAAATCTCTGTCGTTGAAAGAGAAAATGTGAATTTTAAAAAAGTGGATGTAAATCAACATATAAAAAGAGTGGATCTTCCCAAAGAATTAGGTTTACCAGTTTCAACTTTAAACACGCTAATTTATAAGCATAAGATCATCGAAGAAAGCCATCATAAAAGTGGATCTAGTGCTTCGAGTCCAAAGCGGAAAATTCGTTCATGTAGAAAAATTGCTTTTACAGTGGTTCAATCAGTGTTGTAGTGTAAAAATTCCCATCGATGGTCCTTTGATTATGGAGAAACTACAAGAAATTTCGAAAAAGCTAAATGTGGAATGTGATGCATCATTTTCCTCGGGATGACTTCACAAGTTTAAATTAAAACACGGCATAACAGGCAAAACTGTAAGTGGAGAGTCTGGAGATATTGATTGCGAAATAGTGGATGATTGGATTTAAAACCAATTGCTAGATCTAATAAAAGGATATAAACAAAAAGACATTTTCGATGCAGATAAAACAGGTTTGTTTTATAATCTTCTGCCATCTGAAACTCTTGTAATCAAACCGTATACGTGTTTTGGTGGAAAAAAGAGTAAAGTGCGATTGACAGTGTTATTGTGTGCCAATGCAGATGGATCTGAAAAATTACCTCCTTTGATTATTGACAAATAAAAAAAGACCCGTTGTTTCAAAAATGTGAAAACATTACCAACAAAGTACCTGGCCAATAAAAAGTCATGGATAACCATGGCTTTTTTTACCGATCTGTTAAAAGGATTAGATGATAAAATGCAAAACAGAAACGGAGAAACATTGTATTCATTGGTCAGTGTCCAGCTCATTCACCTAATATAGACTTTCTAAAAACATAATTGTCAAGTTCTTCCCTGTAAATTGTACTAGAAAATTGCAGCCACTAGATTTAGGAGTCATAAAATCCCTAAACCAACATTATCCAAAACTTTTGGTGAAAACAGATATCGCCAGTTTAGACTACGGAGACTTCGAAAATATCAACATTGAAATTTTGCAAGTTATGAATTTCATAATGATGGCTTGGTAAAATGTTATCCGAAAACGATAAAACACTGCTTCGCCCTTGCTGGATTTTTACCTCCAGCGGATGTCAATCGTATTGAAAACGCCGAATCTGATTATTTTGTTCCACCAGGAAACGGGGTAAAATTTAAGTGATGTTACTGCATTTGAAGAATTTGTCAATGTGATTCGGAACTTGCAACATGTTCTTTTCTAACAATCGATGAAAATATCGTAAATGAGGAAAATAGCACTGAAGAAGAGGACAATTGCACTGAAAAGCCACTGCCAAGTTTTCAACAAGCTTTGGCGGGTTTTAACGCTATGCAAGGACACCAATAACTGACACCATCCCTATTTTGAAACACCAATAACACACAAAGTGAACCAGTGACTGACACTTCATTTTAAAAGATTAAAATGATTTAAAAAAAATCTTTATTCTTTATTATAAAACAAAATACATTAATATTTATTATAAAAAGTGGGAATTAGTAAGTTGTATTTCATTATTAGTAATGCAAAGTAAATAGTAAGAGTATATATAGCAGTAATATTTAGTACTGCATTATTAGTAATGCAGATATCCAATAACTGACATTTAAGAACCAGTAACTGACATCTGGTATGAGACACTAGTAAAACAACTTAAACTTTAATGGTGTTTACTAAAAGATAAATTTAACCCTTAACCCTTTAACGTTCATTGGTTTCCATAGGAAACCACAAAATTTTAATTACGAAATTCCACAATGACAGCAGAATTTTAATAGAAATGTTTCCCAGTTATTATACTAGTGAAATATCGCTTTTTTTATATATAGAAATAAATTTTTTCATAATTTCCGGTGTCAATCATTTATTTCAACATTTTAGCAAATGAAATGCTTTATCCGTTAAAGGGTTAATTGCATAATGATGTAAATTTCCATCACTTTTTATTTAACTTTTAATAAATAAATCAACTTCTTCGCCACCACTATATTTATATAGAAATACTAGCCAGCTACGCCCGCTACGCTGGTCAATTTCTCTTTACGAACTTTAAATCAAACAAAATATTGACATTTCATAATTCATTTTTATATTTTAACAGAATAATAAGGCTACTATAATTTGTGACTCGTGCTATAGCCAATATACACGTCAGGACACGTTGCCCTTATCATTATCTTTTTACGCATGAAAGTTTCGCTATGGTACTCCATTGTGAAATTTGGTAATTTTTCAAATTCAATATTTGAAAAACGGCATAATCATTAGATTTGAAATTTATATCAAGAAAAATACAATTTTTTACCTTTCTAACGCAGTTTGTCTAACAATTTTCTGACAAATATTTTTCGAGCTATTATTTTTTTTTCAGTAACTTCAAATGTTTCATTTTCTGAGATTAATCTGTGGCAACAGTTAGCGAAAAACCCAGTCGTCAGCAACGCATAGCTTTTTATTAAAGAGGCTGTTGGAGCAGGGATTGTCACCACCAATTTGCATCATCACTTTTGAAATCGGTTCTGTAGTTACAGAGATTCCATAGAAATTGTAATTTAGAATGATTTTAGAACGTTTTTCGCTCATTTCACCCTTTTAAATTTCGATTTTTTTAAAAATTTATTCTTAGAGAGCATTTACACCTTATAAGTAACTACAATGCCAAATTTCAAATTTCTTGCTCCTTCAGTATAAAAAAGTCACAATTTTCGAACATTTTTCGCTCCTGCACCCCATTGGTGTTAGTGGCAAAGACATAAAATATAGCCTATGTTAGAGTAGGGATTGTCACCATCAATTTGCCACCATTACTTTTGAAATCAGTTCTGTAGATCCAGAGATTTCATAGAAATTGTAATTTAGAATGTTTTTAGAACTCTTTTCACTTATTTCACCCTTTTAAATTTCGAATTTTTTTTAAAATTTGTTCTTCGAGAGCATTTACATCCTATAAGTAACTACAATGACAAATTTCAAATTTCTAGCTCATTCAGTATAAAAAAATCACAATTTTAGAACGTTTTTCGCTCCTGCGCCCACTGGGGTTAGTGGCACCGACATAAAATATAGCCTATATTGGAGCAGGGGTTGTCACCATCACTTTTGAAGTCGGTTCTGTAGTTACAGAGATTCCATTGAAATTGTAATTTAGAATGTTTTTAGAACGCTTTTCGCTCATTTCACCCTTTTAAATTTCGATTTTTTTTAAAAATTTGTTCTTAGAGAGCATTTACATCTTATAAGTAGCTACAATGCCAAATTTCAAATTTCTAGCTCCTTCAGTATACAAAAAATCGCAATTTTAGAACGTTTTTCGCTCCTGCACCCCCCTGGGGTTAGTGGCACCCACATAAAATATAGCCTATGTTGGAGCAGGGGTTGTCACCATCAATTTGCCACCATCACTTTTGAAATCGGTTCGGTAGTTTCAGAGATTACCCCCTACAAACAAACAAACAATTTTTACTCCTTTATAATATTAGTATAGATTAATCCAGTAAATTTCCCGTGAACTATATTGCTGAACAAAGTTAAAAATCTATCTTAAAATTTCTGGTGTCTAATATTTAATATATGTATAAAACAACACAATTGTAAAAGAAAAACTGATGCAAAGAAGGGTTAATTTATTAATATGCATTTTTAACCCCTTGAAGGACACCGGTATATTATATATACCACTTAATTTTAATTCCAAAATGCCACAGCGACACCAGAATATTATAATCAAATTTTGAATTTATAAGGTACATGAGAAAAAGCTTTTACTTATTTTAAAATGAATTCGTTCGTGAATCCTGGTGTCAATCAATCATTTCAATATTCAAGCTACAAGAGTACTTTGCCCCTGAAGGGGTTAAACAGTTCAAGTAATAGATTTTAACTTTCTTTAATATAACCAATAACTAACACCTTTGTCAGAGACCGGTAAAATGACATTCTAGGAACCAATAACTGGCACCCCCAGTTAAGCTAAATTAAGTAATTAACCGTAAATCATAGCCCTAATATATCATATGCATCTTTAATCTAATTGCTACAAGTATAACTTTAATAAAAATATTTAAGATGGTTGCATTACAAATAGATTAGAAAAACACTTCCTTAATTTTAAAAATAAGACGGTTGCTTCAAAATGGCACTTTTTGTATTATCAAATGTTTCTTCCTCATTGGATATGTTCTTAGCCCTCTAGTGGTGAATAAATTGACTCCAAAATAAAAAAAGTCCTTCCGGCCTGTACCGGGAGGAAAAGGTAGCTTTCCTATATCTTCGTTTTAAAATTTTAGCTAATGTTACACGAAAACAGCAAGTTAAAATGCAAAGAAACGTTTACAAAAGATTCGTTAATACTGAATTTGAATAAGAAATTCACCAAATTATTGAGCAATAGCCAAATTGGCTTCATTTATGAAGACTTATTTTGGTCGCCAAATTTCGCGATATCTCGCCAAATGTCGCCAAATGTCGCCAATTTTGCCAATTTTGTCGCCAACGTCGCCAATTTTGGCGCTAACGGATATGAATATATAGTTTTATGCGTATGATTGGGAAAATTATTACAACAATGAAAGAAAGTAATTTGCGAGTATTCGCGTGAATGTGCTGTTTTGTTTCAAAATGTCAGCCATCCTAGAATTTCAAACTGCTCTATCTCAGCCATTTTTTAAGATAGAGGTAAACCAAAAAATGCTCTGGAATCCTTGTATCAAGGCCTAAAACGTAATTAAAAAATAAATTAGAATTTTTAATTTTTTTGTATATTTATTTTAGTTTTCAATTTTTAAATGGCCGCCATCTTGAAACAAAATGGTGGACCAAGCTGGCCAACGAACTCGGTCGAGACATTGGTTAGCTTAATACACACAATTAGTTTCATCAAAATTGATTTATAAATACGAGCGTTATCGTATGACATAGGTCAGATATATATATATATATATATATATATATATATATATATATATATATATATTGGTTAGCATTACATTGGTTAGCTTATATTGGTTATATTATATTGGTTAGACATTGGTTAGCTTAATACACACAATTAGTTTCATCAAAATTGATTTATAAATACGAGCGTTATCGTATGACATAGGTCAGATATATATATATATATATATATATATATATATATATATATATATATATATATATATATATATATATAAATCAACATTTGAACGGAGGGTGGTTTTGGGGTCTGGGGGTCATGATCGATGAAAATATATCGAAATTTTCCGGAACTGCTTTCCTCCGAACGGCTGCAATAGGTAGCTTTATACTTTTTTGTATTGAAAGCTACCTAATAACTGTCTAATTTATCTCTAGATGACATTACTTTGCAGAATTTTACAGCAAAATGCTTATTTAAGTCAGATTTTTGCTCAAGTGTCAGTTACTGGTTAGATGTCAATAACAGGGGGTTTCACCCTATGTGTGATAAATGCGTTTTTGACATTGGTTTGCGTTTTTAAGTTTAACTAAATTTTTGCATAGTACGTGGTGTGTATAAATTCAGTTTATCTTATACAGGGCTACATAAAGGAATTCGTAAGCATTACAGACTATGGGAGTGAATTGAGTAGTGTAGTTTTTAATCGTGTTACACATTTTCCTGCTGAACTGTAGTTAGTTGAATTATAGAAGTAAGTTTGTGGAAAATAAATAAATTCATATACGCAAAGAACAAGGTACATTGTCATGTATGGTTGGTAATTGCTGGAAGTTTGTTTTATATTCCCTTATGCTTTTTTTACCTGAATTAAATTTTTAGCTTAATATGGGGTGTGCACAAAAGTGTTTAGATAATATACAGGGCTGTGCAAAAGATTTCGAGTGCATTTCCATCGATTGGAGAAAACTGCTAAATGGGAATTTTCTAAATGAAATAAATTTTATCATGCTATGTAATATATTTCCAAATCTATAGTTCATATACAGGGTTGCAGAAAATAATTCGACTACATTTTTGACTATGGAAGGTAATTCCTAAAACTGGACTTTTAAATGTGTTATATGTTTCCTATACTGTTTACTTACATATCTTCCTTCACCTTATTTAATAGTGCTGTTTCATTATAGTTTTCTGGATTGCTGGAATGTGTTTCATAATCTACGCTTGACGCATGATTCTTCGTTCTTGTTTATTATGGCAATTTGGCGATAAAAATTTTTAGCTCCAAAACCGATTCAACTGACTTGGGTTTTTAGATAAAAATAAAATATTCAGCATTTACTTTATTAGAATTTTCGCTAAGAAAGCCTTAATGCTTTTCCATTTATAAGAAATTATATATTTCTTTATAAGTAAATTTTTTGAAAAGTATTTTCTTTCTCCAAGCGGCTTTTAAATTAAGTTGATTATTCTGGAAAATGAAATAAGCATATTCTTTAGGAAATGCACAAGTAAATATTTCTCATTACGTTTTGTAATTTCCTTTGTCGGAAAGAGGGTAAAGACTCTTTCACAATAAAAGTGCAAATATGCAGAAAAACACAATTAGAAAATTAGATTTGCTCCAGAGCATGCTGTTTCGCTCTGAATATTTGACTTCACTTTTAGATACTCTTTGAAAGATTTAGAAAACCGAATTTTAATTATCTTTATGTATATGCGTAAAAAGAGTTTTTGATGTTTTAAAACATATTAAAAAGTAGGGGTTTTATAAAATTTAAAATAGCTATGAATATGAAAGTAAAGAAACAATAGAAAATATGAATGTATTAAAACTGACAATTTATGGTTTATAACGATGTTAAAGAATGCAAATAAAATGTTTCAAGCGAAAAAAAAGATAGACGCGGAATACATATTATGAAAGGATTCTAAATTTAATTTATTTTGTATGTACCGAAACTATTTATATTTAGGGATCGTCTTTAGAAATAAATCTTATGCCATAAATAAAATTTGATTTTTCCATAAAATAATAATATTAGGATGGATCAAATGAAAACGGAATAAGAGCCACAGAATGAAATTACGTAGTTTATTTTAAACGAAATCTCTAAAGCTACAAATTAAAAAAACTTGTCCCACACTTTCACCAAGTAATGACTACCTTGCTCGTAGAAGTCCTTTTGCTGAAATGGGAACCAGTTTTGAACATTGTCCATGACTTCGCTTTCCGAGTAAAAGCAGGAACCCTTCAGTGCCTTTTTCAGCGGACCAAAGATGGTAAAGTCATATGGCAAAATATCTAGGCTATACTATTGATATTCCAACACTATCTACCGAAACTTCACCAGATTCCCTCGCGGAAGTGTTTGTGTACTGTTGAGTCCGTACTGCACACGAGTCAATGACAGTGCATGTTCTCCGTACACTACCTTTATTCGCCGATGCACTTCGCAAAGTCCAACTCGTTCTGCCACTAAATAAGAATGACACTGCGTTGCTCTTTTTTACTCGCAAACATTCCTGAGATGCAGATAAATAAAAATAACAACCGATTGCAAGCCTGACGGTACTGTTGGCCGACCGTCAGCACATATCACGTGGTTCTGCGTGATTGTCTAGTTCAAGTCCATATCCGCAGTAGGGATTATTTTCCTTACTTTCCGGTTTACCTCTACACAAAGATTCACCTCACTCATACAAAAATAAACTAAATTGTAACCATTGTTCCGTTCTCATTTGATCCACCCTTATTTAAACATATTATAAATTTACAAAAAAATATTTTAATGAAAATACTCAAATAATATTTAAATTATATGTATGTTTTCGTGAAAAAGAAAAACGCTTTTTAAAAGTTCAGAAAACTGCCTTTGATTGCAGATTCGAAATAAGTCTAATCAATAACCGCTTTAGTGTTGCCATTGGGCTACTTATTTTTAATCCAGTTTTCTCGATATCCACCATTTTTTTTTTGAGAAAGCAAAATTCTCCTTATTTAATGACAGTTAAATAAGGCGAAAAAAAGGTGAATTATTCAGTTTTAAAAAGTGGTGTAAATCAAGCAATCTTAATTTTTTTTTAAAGTAGCCCACCGACAGCACTGAACCACTTCACGTCTATGAATCTTCTGTTTCCAGTGTTGCCAACTTAGCCTCATTTTTGAAAAAAAAATCTACCATCCTACCAGTAATTTTTTTTTATTTAGCCTCGGAAATTCTGTCAATAAACAAAACAAATATTAGTAAACAGAAACCCTGGTGGGATGGTAGTTTCTTTGAAAAAAGGGTCTAAGTTAAGAATACTGTTTATATCTGGTAAAGGACAGCAGTTTAGCTGGCAACTTTTAAGCTTTTTAGTTATCACTAAAATTTAATGATAATCTTTATCTCATTTATTCGCCAAAATATGCAATAAAATAAGGTGAAACTATTAAGTTTTCATAATGAAGACAAAAAAAAAAAGTTGACAGCTATGCAACAGGATTGTAACAACGTACATACACTAGTTAGAATTTACAAGAAGTATGGTACTTCGTTTTTCGATTAGAACGAATTTAGGCGTTTTCTGGTAATAAAAATGAAAGAAAATGTGTTTTTAGTATCAGAAAATTCATAAAATTCAAAGTATCATAACTGGAGAGACTTTTGCGACAGAATAATGGAATTTATGTTGCTTTACTTTTTAAAGCATGAATAAAGTTTATCCAAAGATAACTTAAAGAACAGAAAGACCGTATAAAACTTTAAATTTTGTAACTTTAAAAAAATAACTACTTTGATGTACATGGATTTTCATATGATGAAGAGCAATATTTAAAGCAATTTTCAATTAGAACTATAGTTGTTAAACTTACCGTTTAGGTCAACTATTGGCCAACAGTTTTATGGGACACACTGTATAGAAAAATAATTTTTGAAATAACTAAAATAATTAAAATAACATACCTGTTGAAAATATACTATCATTTTACGTTAAATTATTTCTGTTTTATTTATTTTTACTTGTTTGTGGTACTTCATAACATGTACATCAGTGGTATTCGGTACGCGGTCAACGAGAAGACCACTTTTTTAAGATATCTTATCGTAAATAGTAGTGTCAGAACACTTTTCGCAAATAATTGTAAACACCACTAATGCAGTTTTTCCAGCTGGGCGTATTTCTTATTGGGTTGGGTTGGGTTGATTATTGACGGCCAATTATCTACACTAGGGATATAGGCCCGGGGGGAGTGCCCTTCGTGGGGGTCTTTCTAAGGGAACCTAATCCGTATTTACGCATGGATAAATCCACGGCTCGAAGAAAACCACGAAAACTCCGAACGATTAGGCCGACGGGCGCGATTGGGAGTATTTCTTATTGAGATTTCTTCATTGCTAGCAATTTTTTGAAATAATTGTATTCGCCTTATTTAACTACAGATTAAAAATCCCGTCGACTCACGCGAAAACACTCGGTCTCTAATATTAATAATATGGGACAGTTATTTTGTAACAGCCATTGCTGTTAGTAAGAGTGAACCAGACCCTTTCTGTCGTAGAGGAGATTACAAAAG
The DNA here is from genome assembly GCA_963931845.1 of Maratus michaelseni. Lineage (NCBI taxonomy): Eukaryota > Metazoa > Arthropoda > Arachnida > Araneae > Salticidae > Maratus > Maratus michaelseni. Next base: position 145,970,664 of record OZ007599.1, on the reverse strand, counting down.
GTAAATAAAAAAAAATCAAGTTTATTGAAACTTAATCGGGCCGGGATTTGAGAAAGGACACTACTAAATTTCTTTACTGCAAAAATAATTCAACTTTCCCGAAACTGTACTCAGTAAAATAAAACTTCAATATATTAAATATAAAAATTCAAAACGAACTTACAACTTTGAAGATAACAACAAGTCAGGATGCCTTCCGCAAGAATCCAACTCCACGTTGTAGACTAGTCGAACACTGATCTCAATATGTCCGTCCAGACTAATGCAACTGCTTATAAGCTATTCAGCTTCGGATTGATGACTCAATAGCAGGATCGAAACATACTCTTATAGAGGAAGAACTCGACCCAAGTTCCGACTTCCAAACGCATTTCCGAAGATTATATACCCAAACACCGTTTGACCAGCTATAACAATTTGCGTAAATATCGATGAAAAGCAGTAACTCACAAGTTCCGAGGTTTTCACAGTCATTCGTCGAAAGTTAAAGAAAGATAGCCTTGATCAACTTCTACGCGCATGGAAAATGAGTGGTCAAAAACTACGTTCTCATTCAAAACATCGCCTATTCACATGATCAGAGTAGTCGATCCATCACAATTTTATAATCCTCGTTTGCTTTTCAATATTTTAAAATGACTTTTTTGCATTGGATAGCTGAGATCAATCTCTACAACTACCGTTTTTTTTCTTTTTTGATTTTGTTAGCAGGTTTTTTTTGTATGGGGATACTTTCACTATCGAAAATGGTTCCGAAAGTGAAAATACCCTCTTAAAAAGCCTGCAAAGAGAATCGTAAAGGGGAAAAAAACGGCGGTTGTAGAGATTGATCTCAGCCATCCAATGAAAAAAAAAACAATTTCAAAATATTGAAATGCAAACGACATATTATAAAATAACTGTCCCATAACATTAGCGAGCGGGTGTTTTCGCGTTGTTTAACGGGAGTCCTAATAACATTACAATTTAAACAAAAGTGGTAGCAATTATGCAATCTGAATTAAATACCCGCCCAACTGACAACAATGCACTTATGTATATTCTGCAAGAAAAACACTTTTCTTCTATAATACTATTTCTATCGATGTCAAATGGCATAGTCTGAACGAATTTAAATTAGGGTAATTTTCATTGTAATTTTTAGATTAAAACAATCGCATAGTTTCCAAAATTTACGCTTTTTTATTATTACTGAAATTTAATTAAATATTTTCACTTATTTAATCGCATATTTTGACAATTAAATAAGGCAAAATTTACAATAAAATTTTAGATGTAAGAAAAAAGCGTAAAAATCGGAGATACATTTTTACAGTAATTTTCTTTAAATTTGTAAGTAAAATAAACATATATCAAAATTTTAAAAGGTGTAAATTGACGCGTGGGGAAATAGTGTTAAATTAAAAAGGAAACTACAAAAATTTACTCTTTTTTTTTTTTTTTTTTTTTTTTTTTTTTTGTAAAAAGGAATGTGATATTATACGAGAATTTTTTAGAATGCTGTTTTTTTTTCTTTTCCAATTCTGAGTATCAACTATTATCCTCCATAACTCTATAAACATTTAATGAAATTTCCACAAGAGCTTTAGTTAAAGATTTTATTAAATCAAGGACAATTCGTTCTTTATTAGAAGATAAGAATCCATCGCAAATTTACGAGTTGGATTTTCAAATGGAATTTCACATTGTTTTATTAAGCTTAAAGAAGAAAGATATTTTTATTTATAGGAAATAAAAACTTAGAGAAAATTTTCAGCTACGTTTAACAAGAAAACAAATCTAAATACGCCGAGACTAAATGGTTTTATCTTAAGAAAAAACCCCATAAGAAAAAAAAATAACGTGAGGTGTAAAAACCACCTCATAAATATTGAAATTTTAAAGAGGATAATGAAAAGAAGTGAGAATGAAAATGGAAAAAGCTAAACTCACATAACGGCAATATAAAATTTTAACGATTTCACCATCAAACTGTTGATATTATGTGAATATTATTTAAATAATGAAATATATATATATATATATATATATATATATATATATATATATATATAAATCTGAAAGGCAGATTTTTGAATTAATGCTTTTTACTTAAACATGATATTTTTAATGATTGAGTTAAGAACACATTTTTCGTGAGAAATTCACTTATATTTATTATTTGTAAAGCAAGAACATCATGCATAAAATTATATCCATGATGTATACACTCCTCGGAATTTCCAAGGTATTTGGCACTACTATTTCAGCTTATAACATTTCTATCTAATATTTCAACCGAAGACTTTGTAGACAACTTTCTTAATAATAGAATTCACAACATTTTTCTGCCATTAAATAAGGTGAAAAAGTCTTTTAAAAATTTTGGTAGAACTGTTCCTATGTATCATGATACATTAAAAACTTTGTTCAAGTTTTCACGAAAACCTATAGTGCTAATAATGTTGCAACTATAAAATGGGTGAAACCTTGTTCTAACGTTTTGCGCTCCCGTTCAGCCATAAGCCTGTGAAGGTTTTTAGAATGTTGAATTTTGTCTGCATCAAGCGGGCGCGAAATTTAACCACATACTGTGCAAGCATGAATGAACAACAAATCCGAACACACACAAATTCCCAGAATCTGTTTCAACTCACTGATGTTATATAATTTTTGCAGTGTGTTGTCTGAACGAAAATATAAGCCTCTATTGTTTAGCTATGCATAATAGAGAAGATGGATAAGTAGATATGTATCCTGCACTATCAATGTCATTGGAAATGCTTGATAGCTACGCTGATGATGTCCACATCTGCATCTTCTGATGCATTGATAACACTGACACCCATTTTTCTCAGTTCTTCTGTCACGATATAAATAAGGTCCTGTTTTTTGCAAGATATATACAAAAAATCATCTTTTCATCCCACAAACTCTGTGGCTGATTTGAAGTGATTTGCCCAAGTTGATGATATGTATTATTCTTGATGGAAGAACCCGCATGGTAACCATAAAAAATAATAATGCTTTTCCACATATTTTATGATAGTAATAAACGCGTATAAGCGTGCAATGGCACTATAACTTTCGTTCTATTTCAATGGCAAGCGATGAAGTAGTTAATCACCAGTGGCGTAGCGTCAGTGGGGGGGGGGAGGCACGATCATTTTACTACCAGTATAATTATATACTATATTTGGCCTTATTGAATCTTTGAACGGTATGAATTAAATAAGGCATAAAAATATTATATTTGGTATACAAAAATAGTAAAGTGATCCTGCCCCCTTGATGCTACGCCTCTGTTAATCACCCTCTAAAATATAATATTCAGTTGGAGGTGTCAAATCCATGATAGCTTATTTGAATTCTTTGATAATATACTGATACATCGCATGAGCCAGTCGGGCTTTGTCAATTTTGAGAAATATGTCTTTGACTATAAACAAGGCTTCTGGGAAAGGACTGAGCTGATAGCGAAATACATTTTCTAGAGCAAGGGCTCCATTTTTTTACATAACCAAAAAGCTTTGGTAGAGGAAAGCATGATCAACGGTTTGGTTTTTATCAATTTTAATGCTGGACTAGTCAGCAAGGGTTTTTTCTAGGTGTCAGGTTCTTCTCTTACAGTTGCAAGAGTTGAAAGCTATTCTTAAGGGATTAGCATATTGTATCTATTGTGTACCGTTAAAGGCGTCCTTTAGAAAATCTTAATCCGAAGGGGAGCTACTCAGAATACAAGAGGAAGGAAGGTGGAACAGAATGAAAGCAGTAATTCCATGGCAAGGTGGTCTTGGATAGATAACAAAGATATTGCACCCTTAGATTCTAGGAGGACCGATCCATCAAGAGGGGAGGAAGTGTTGTCAAGATACCCTTGGGAACAAGGCGACGAACCCCGTAGAGAGGGGGGTGATCTGGATAATGACCAGAAAGTAAGTTAGTTCTAACGTGGGAAGCGAAGGTGTAAGGTCGTTCAGAGTTGGAGCTCTGAGACCGGTGTTGAGTTGTAGCGTGGCAGCGAAGTGTGAAGGTTGGTTTTTCAGAGAGCAGCTCTGAGCACGTGTATGGAACGGCATCTCTCTAAAGGAAGAGAGATAGCGTGTGTGAGATTAAGAGAAATCTCGGTTCTGAGTGAAGCAACGTAGTCTAACGGTACACGTAAAGCGTTTCTATAATTATTTTGATTTAATATTAAACCGGATACTTTACCTCCGAGTTTAAGTGTAAATATTGTTAATAAAGTGTTTGTTTAAGTGTAATAGAAAGAGTTAGGTTTTTCTTGAATATACATCACGTATTGTGTCCGATATCACGTATTCATATCGGTGGTGGCAGCACATCAAAAGACCGGATTTATTTCGAAGTTGTGTGGACGGAGAAGTGGAATCCGACAATGTTGGCAGCGACGGGATCTGAATCACCGAAGACCAGTGCCAGTTAGCCGTGTTACAGAGAGTTTGTGCCGGATCGCCCAGCGGAAGTGTTCGTGCCCTATCGTTGTAGACTAGTGCCAGATTGCCGTGTTACAGAGAGTTTGTGCCGGATCGCCTAGCGGAAGTGTGTGTGCCCTATCATCGTAGACCAGTGCCAGCTAGCCTTGTTACAGAGTGCCTTGCCGGATCGTCCAGTGGAAGTGTTGGTGCGGTGTGTAGTGTTAGTTCCAGTGTTTGTGTGTAGTGTTTGTGGACACAGTGTTTCAAATTACAGTGATTGTTGCCCGAGAGTGCAAGATTTACCCTGTGGAAAAGTGAGCAGAGAATTGCCCCAGCGAATGAAGTACGAGGTAAGGTGTTTTGATCATTTTAATCTACTGACATTCTCGAACCTACTGTTTTTTGTTGTGGTTAATTTATAATAATTTATGTGCAATATAATAATTGGTCTAAATCAAATGAGATATTAACAACCATTTTACACTATTGTTTTAAGAAAAGGATCTTATATTAATTACTAGAAGTGATTTTCTAATTGTTTTAAACGGATAAGATTAATGATTAAAATTAATGCACTGTGTTAATAGTTGGAAGGAATAATTGAAATTTCTTAAATTTAAATTATTATTAAAGTAATATTTAAATTAAGTGATATTGTTTGCTTTAAGTTTGAAATATTGATAGTAAATGAGGAAAGCAAATTTGTGTAGAATTTAAATTAAATTGAAATAACCTTCAAGGAAGAACTGAAGGCCCAGAGAAAAAAAAAAGTGCTGTGATTTACTTTTTAATGTGAGAACTAATTTTGAAATTGAAATATTTTATTAAGATTAAATTTAGGAATTTATGTGTATTTCATGCAGATTTTGGTTAGGTGGATATTTTTATGTAGTGATTGGCATCAGTGTTTTATTCAAATTGCAACGTATCAGTATTATTGTGTAAATTGTATTTTATTATTTAATGATATAAATTTAAAATCTGTATTGCATAATAGTCAAATTGAGATTATTGTTACTTTGTTATTGGAAGCAAATTGTGGGGTATCATTGTTTAAGGAAATTTATCATTTTATTATTACTTATTTGAAATATGTTAAATAGTATAATGTGTGGAGGTAACTTATGAGGGTAGGATTTGAGGAAGTATTAATTTGATATTGTGATTAAGTATTATTGTAGGGTGGTAATAATTATCAGTAGAAAGTATGGCTTTCTTACTAAAATTAAAAAGGGTGGATCTTCAGGCGATATGTGGAGAGTTAGGAATTGAGGTCTCGGAAGATGATACCAGGTTTAAGCTTAAGAAAAAGATAGTGGAGAGCGACGAATATGAAGAGGGAGCTGTTATGGAATTATCTAACACTATTGTTACGGAGCGGTTAGAACAAGAAAAGTTACAACGGGAAAAGTTAGAAAAGGAAGAAAAGTTACAACGGGAAAAGTTAGAAAAGGAGGAAAAGTTACAACGGGAAAAGTTAGAAAAGGAGGAAAAGTTACAAAGGGAGTTAGACCGTGAGAAGTTAGATAGAGAAGAAAGGGCTGAAAAATTGAGATTGGAACATGAGTTAGAGTTGGAAAGGATAAAAATTCAGAGTTCGGCAAATAATTCTAATGGGACTAGAGAATCTAATCATGAGAGTAGCCTAGAGAAATTGATTAAAAGTGTTAAAACTTTGTCTATCAAGGTTCCAGAAGGGACTGAGGGATGGAATCTGTTTTTTAGCAGTTTGGAACGGGCATTCCAAACAAAAAATGTACCGGAAACCCAGCAGGCCGAAATTCTGCTAAATATGTTAGGAGATAAGGCCGATAATTTGCTAATATACACGACTAGGGAACAAATTGAGAGTTATGAGAAGTTAAAGGAATTAGTTCTAAGGGAACACGAGCCGACACCGAAGGCGTGTTTGGAAAATTTCAAGAAGGCTAGAAGGAATCAAAATGAAACTCATGTATTATTTGTGTCACTTTTAATAGCAACGTGGGAAAATTATTGTAAGATTAGAGGTGCAGATACGTATGAGAAGGTTAATCAGTTACTTGTCACGGATAAGTTGTTAACTACTCTAGATGAGGAAACCGCGACGCATATTGGATTAACTCAGCACAGTAATTGGTTAGAAGTTTCGAAAATTGCTAAAGAATGTGATAATTTCTTTGATGCTAAACAAAAATCTTATGCGGTAACTTATAAGGGCTATAAAGGTAAAGAAAGGTATGTTAATAATGAAGATTCTAGAAGGGCAAAAGATGAGGGAGTTAGTAGTAATTGGAGACAAAATGGGAATAATGAAGTTAGTCCATTTTTGGGTAGAAAACCGGAATATAAGAAACCTAATGATACGATGCCTATCTGTTTCAAGTGTAATTTACGAGGACATGTTCAGCGATTTTGTACAAAAGGAAATAATGAGGGAAGTAATCAAATTAATAACCGACAAGAACCAAGGGCTAGTATCAATAATGTCTCAGTGCGAGGAATTAAAGAATTACCAAGGGGAGCGAGTATGGCAAGAATCGGAGAAAAAGGGAATTGGAGAACTAAAGTTATTGGAGAGAAGTTAAATAATCTCGAGAAAGTGGAAGTTAGTGTAAATGGGAAGATAACAAAAGGATTAGTGGATTCTGGTTGCCAAATTAGCGTCGTTCATAAAGATTTAGTACCAGCAGAGAAACTAAGAGGGGCTGGTAGCATATATTTACAAGGGATATTTGGTAAGGCAGTGAAATCGCCATTAATTCAGTTACCTTTAGCTATTCCAAAACGCGGAGAAACTAATGTAATTCATCAGGATGAACTTTGTGCAATAATTGATAATAGTAAGGAACAGGTAATTTTACATCCTGACGTGGCTAATGAATTGTCAGGGTTAAATAACGAGAAATCATTAAGAGAATCGGTAGAAAGGGAATGTAAGGAAGATAGTAGGAATAAAGTGAAAGAAGGTGAAAGGATTAGAAATGGTAATAATAATCGTTATGTCGTAGACGCGAGATCGGAAAATTTACAAAGCCAGGAGAAGGAAAAAGCCGAGATAGAGAAAAGTAAGATTAATCAAGGTACGGAAAGTAGTCTAAATGTATTTCAGGAATCCCAAATGAGTTGTAAAGATTTAGAGAAAGCTTCGAAATTAGCTGAAAATGAGAAAGGGTCTTACTCTGTTGTAAATGGGTTATTGTATCATAAAGAGAAATTAGTAGATGAAACTGTAGCTCAATTAGTATTACCTAAAATTAGAAGGGAGGAAATTCTAAAACTAGCGCATACCTCCTTATATGGAGAACATCAGACGGTTAAGAAAATGTCAGAAAGAATCGAGCATTCATTTTATTGGGAAAATATGGCGAAGGAAGCTAAAATATATTGTGAATCATGTGTAGAATGTCGATTAACGAGGGAAATGAATGTGAGTAATAAGGAGAAAGAGGAAATATGTCGACCTGCAGTTGTAGTTGAGTTAGGGGACGGGAGTAAGAAACTGGTGTATCAAGATGAAATGAGAGCATTTATGGCTAAAAATAAAGTAGTCGATATTGTCTTGGATAGTGACGGGGAGTTTGAAGACTGTAGGAAAAATCTGTTGTTAGACAGAGAACAACCGGAAAATAAAGACAGGAAGGGATTTGAGATAAAAGGGTTAACAAATATTCAAGTTGGGGACATAAAATCAATCTTAAGGAAAAATAAGGAATTATTTATGGGTCCTATCGAACTGGTTGAAATGGAGAAAAATCGGATTGGTCGTAAACCGGAGAGGGGTAAGATAAGGCAGAAATTGTACAATGTCTTTATTACGTACAAAGAGGACTTGGACAGGCAAGTGCCTGATTGGTTAGAGGAAGATTTAATTGGGACATCAGAGGCAGAAGTTAGCCATTCAAGCGGGTGCATTACGAAAAGGGATGTACCAATTAAGTTAACGAGGAAGGACTGGAGGGAAAAGGTAGTACCGCCTCCAGCAATCTCAGCCTAAGGACTGACATTGAAATGACATAATACTAGTGTAACTTTATTTTTTTTGTGTATTTATAATTGTATTTGCATTTTGTGTTTATAACAGTGTATTAGCATATTGTGTAATTTTTTTTGGTATTTCTAACATTAGTATATGGTTCATTAGAGATGTCAGTAGTTAAATTTTCAGACACCTTGAAATATTTATGTAATTGTAGTAATGAAGAAACCTATCCAGGAACTGTTGAACTCTTCTCAGACATTACATAGTTTGAGGAAAATTAGCCCCTAAAAGGCATATTTTCCGCTAAGGTGGGGGGTGTCAGGTTCTTCTCTTACAGTTGCAAGAGTTGAAAGCTATTCTTAAGGGATTAGCATATTGTATCTATTGTGTACCGTTAAAGGCGTCCTTTAGAAAATCTTAATCCGAAGGGGAGCTACTCAGAATACAAGAGGAAGGAAGGTGGAACAGAATGAAAGCAGTAATTCCATGGCAAGGTGGTCTTGGATAGATAACAAAGATATTGCACCCTTAGATTCTAGGAGGACCGATCCATCAAGAGGGGAGGAAGTGTTGTCAAGATACCCTTGGGAACAAGGCGACGAACCCCGTAGAGAGGGGGGTGCTCTGGATAATGACCAGAAAGTAAGTTAGTTCTAACGTGGGAAGCGAAGGTGTAAGGTCGTTCAGAGTTGGAGCTCTGAGACCGGTGTTGAGTTGTAGCGTGGCAGCGAAGTGTGAAGGTTGGTTTTTCAGAGAGCAGCTCTGAGCACGTGTATGGAACGGCATCTCTCTAAAGGAAGAGAGATAGCGTGTGTGAGATTAAGAGAAATCTCGGTTCTGAGTGAAGCAACGTAGTCTAACGGTACACGTAAAGCGTTTCTATAATTATTTTGATTTAATATTAAACCGGATACTTTACCTCCGAGTTTAAGTGTAAATATTGTTAATAAAGTGTTTGTTTAAGTGTAATAGAAAGAGTTAGGTTTTTCTTGAATATACATCACGTATTGTGTCCGATATCACGTATTCATATCGGTGGTGGCAGCACATCAAAAGACCGGATTTATTTCGAAGTTGTGTGGACGGAGAAGTGGAATCCGACACTAGGTCATTTCGTTTAATTGATGCATAAAAAATTGGCTTTCCGACCATACTTCGTACACTATTTTCCCCGATCATTTCTAAATTGTGCAATTATACTTGTGACACTTTTTCTCAAAAATAGGTCTAATGGAAATGGCATACATGCTATACGTTTTCCTTTAATCTTGTACAAGTTACAATGACCTCGTTTAGACTTTGACAATATTGTTTCTTGATGCTGATTACTGGTTGTATTTGTGTAGGTAAGGCCATTGAATTCCTGTATGGCATCGTTGTATTGATATGTGATAGGTGTGGACATGGTCCACAACGCACGCACTTTTTCATTTATAACCGCTTCCATGGATCAATACGCCGCTTCTATTTAAAGATCTCATTAATGTCTGCTTGATTACTAAGTCTGAACTAGGACCTGCCTAGAACTGGTTACTGGGGTGAATCACATGGAATCTCCTGAAAAATGCGACATATTCATCCGGATGTATGTTTTACAATTCAGTAATTTGATTGGCAAGTGATTTACAATGAAATATGCTGATATTAAATAGTTATAATGTTGAATAGCAGCAAATATTTGTAGACAGTCCGACATTGCTTGCAAGTGTATCATCCAAGAACCAGTGCGATGTGCTTTAATGAGTGATCGGACAACGTGCAGCATTCTCTGACAGTTTGTCCAACACAGAATATTTTATGACCTCTGGCCAAGTTTTGCCATTTTTATGTCAATGATATTTTTTTTAATATTTGATCAGTGTATCTGATTTATAGCAGTTTCACTGTGATCTGTTTTAGTATCAGTGATAAATATAATTTTTCTGTTTCGTTCGTTAGTGACAAAAAATGTGTGCTACTCTCTTGTCTATCTGAGACAATTAGGTCAATGAGACATCTGTCTATCAATAGATGTCTACGAAAAGCTAATGATTTTATAGTCATCATGTGCTGTACAGTGTTTTCTCCATAGACAACTTCCATGATGTTCCGAAATCCTGTATTTTGCATCAGTTCGCGTATTGTATCGATCACGTTCATAAGTGCTTGAAAACATCCAAACATCAATACAATGTTTTTTAGGTGGCTACCCTGTGGATATCTGTAACGATTAATTTAACTTTCTAATACTGAGGTGTTTCAATAAAGACAAAGCATATTTCAGATAATGTCAAAGTTAACTATTTAAGCCGATTTTAGAGACGACAATCAAAAAAAGGTTTTCATCGGAGAACAATCGATTATAACTGAATACATTTATAGAAAACGAAAAATGTTGTACCATTTGAATGCATTGGAATTGAAATGTTTCTAAACTTTGATTTTACATGAAAAACGACTTCTTGAATGTGCCAGAAAGATTCGCGTTGTTCAGCGGATATTTTTTTCCCTTTCCAACACTTTTAAAATGCAACCTACCAGAAAATAAATTAAAACTTACTTTAATTATATAGATCGTATCCTAAATTTTGCTTTTTTTTCTCTGGTTTAATATTTTAAAAGTAACCAAAACAATCTTGAATGGAAGCAAAAATACTCCGTTTCATAACATGTCAATAAAATCAAGGACGGACTAGTACCTCTTTAATGCAAAGGCCCTCTTATAATCTTTCATACAATGCATGTCCTTGGAACAGTTGACTATCAGGAGGTAGGTGCCGGTCTGGAGAAACTAATATAAAGAAGCATATAAAAATAATAAACATAGCATTTTTTTTTACAATTTTCTTTTATTATTTTACGCTCAGGTTGATATCATTCCGAAAATCAATGTCTTATTTAATAAAATTGTTAATTGATTAATACATCCATTCATTTAAAACCATTTATTAACTTTCAATAGGAAAGTTGATATATATTTATTCACTGAAGTTATCTGGTAAGGTATGAAAATTTACATCAAAAAATCGCAACCGACAATCATTGTGCTTGTACAAGCTTACAAGGAACAGCCATAGTCTTTGATAATAAGAAGTATTATATAAAGTAATGTTGAATTATTCTATTAATAATTCTATTTTCATTAATTACAATAAATTATATTTAAAGAAAACTCCAGTAGCGTAGCGGTCAGCGCGCCATTCTACCACGCTACAGATCCCTAGTTCGATTCTGGGCTGCGGATTGAGCAAAGTTAACAAATTTTCATCCCTTCCGGGTCGATAAAATGTATACCAAGTTTGCTTCTGAACTAAATACTGAGAGTCCCGCGTTAGACTAACTACCTGGTTGCTACATAGCAACTCAGGCACTCAATCAGAGCCCATAATCAAGGGCCCATAATCAAGAAAACAAGGCTGGACGCTGTAGGCCAGGAACCTTAATGGATTGTAGCGATGCAGGTGTAGTATTTTTTATATTTAAAGAAATTATATTTGTATTATATGCATTTTCGTTCGTTCTTCCAAATTACACAAAATCACCCTGCAAGCAATCTTTTTCGTCTTCTGGAGGCAATAAAGTCCACTTTAGGAATCAATGCTCTAAATATATTCTAAGACCCTAAAAACATGGGCATAGGTGTTAAATTTAATTTTGCAGTATTTGGCGACCATCTTTAACACCATCTTGAAAAATGGTCTCTCGGACAGCGAAAATTTTCTAAACTTTTAATATGTTATTTACCACGCCTAATACTTCAAAAAACAATTAAAACCTTTTGTAGTATTTTTTTTTAAATCTCAGGCTTTTTTTTTATAGCTGCACCGACCTAACGGTTTATCATTAGGATTTCTCCTACTGTTTGATCGATGTCTTGTAAACGGATCGGGAAAATCTCCCTGAGGCAAGCCTCAAGCATAATCAATTTACTGGTAAAGACGACAGGAAGAAAGCGCGTTTTAATCCGTCCGGGTATCTGGCAATTTGACTAAGGCTTCGTGCAGATCGTATTTTCAAATTCTACGACAAAAAGTCATAAATTATTTTTCTGGGCTTTGTGTCAGTTATGACCTCGTGTTATTGCTCTTCAAAAGTTTGGAATCAAGGCGTACAAAATCAACAAACTGAATTCTCCCTAGGGTAAGTGATAAACATACCAGACACACTCCTCCTCCCTCTCTCACATTTTCAAATTCGGCGATGGAAAGTCATAGATTATTTCTTGGGCTTTATGGTCAGTGATGACCTTTTTTATTGCTCTTCAAAGGTTTGGAAGCAAAACGTACAAAATCAACAAAATGAATTCTCCCCAGAGTAGGTGATAAACATATCAGAGACTCTCCTCCACTCTTCCTTATATTCTCTTGCAGTGTGACAAAGATTCTCCACATCAAAGAAACCGACAAAAGCAACAACTTCTGTCGCGCAGATGTGGGACGAACTTAAAAAGGCAAGGAGAAAATATAGATTCTGCTTTAGTAATCACCCATTACTACTGCTTGTAAATAAAAAAATATGAATAAAAAGAAAGCGTGGAGTGTAAAAAAGAGTTATTAAAATGTAGCTATAATTTACATTAATTTGAAAAAAGTCATATTTATAATACAGTTCAAAAGAAATAATATTTATAATAGTACAAAGTTTAGAAATTGCTTGAGTAGGCTAAGCCCCAAAAGCCTCTTAATGGATTCGCCACTTACTTTTGGATATCACTATTTCCATAAAACATTTCACTTTATTTAATTCCAAAATCTTGCTATTAAATAAGTCAAAATTTGTTTTAGGAAATATTGATTTTCAAAAGTAAGCACCCATATGAACCCTGTACTACTATTAGTATTAATAAGTCTACCTGTTTCCCATTTGTGTTTAAAAACAAACGTCTGAAATAGTATATAATAATTATAGACAAGAATTTGAAAAGTATCATTCAGAAATTACTTTTAAATTAGAAATGTTTTTATTGAAAAAAAAAATATATATTTGGGGTACTTATTATTTAATATAAATTCACATTTACGAATTTGCTTAACAAAATTCCGTTTTAGAATAGATATAAACATCAATTCTTTCTCCTGCAGTTGTTTTATTATACTGCATTAAAACAAATATGCGATTCTTTCATATTATAATATGTTTTAGACTTTTCATATTCAGATGCATTCAAATATATTTTGAAGACAAATTCGAAATTCACTGCATTTTAAAAGTGCAGATTTTTGACCAGAAATATGTCAGCTGGTGTGAATTTTCCACTGGCTGTTCTTATGCTCCATTTCAAATGTTCTGAAATTCAGAGTGATCGTCACCATGTTGAAAAAACTCCATATAGTCTAGAATAATTTAGTAAATGTAAGAGAATAGAAGAAATAAATTATTTTTTTAGAATACACTTCATAATCATGCAATATTCTCTATTCAGCTGTTGTTTTTATAAAATATGGAAATAATAAACATTTAATACACTAAACTTAGTAAACTTTTAACTAGGTATTTACAAAAAAGGCCTCCTTAAAGATGGATTCTCAAAAAAATATGCAAAAAATATTGAAGAATGTATGTATGCATACAATAAAGTACAAATAAAATTTACAGGACTGCCAACTACTACGCCTCTTTAAAGCAAATATTCATGTTTTGAAAAAGAAAAATATTTAATAAAGTGTATTGTAAATTTATTTAATGATATGCAGTCCTTTATACTTTAATGCGTTTTAAAGTAAAATTTCCAGCTCTAAACAAATTATTTGACTCAAAATAAGCGTAGAAGTTGGCAGCCATGAATTTAGTGGCAGAATTTGGATAGATTTCTCAGGATAAAATTAAAAACTTTTAATTTTAATGATTCATACACTTTTAAAAGCGTAAATTTTGCAATTTCTTTGAATTAAAAAAATGTAAGTAATGACATATTTTATGTACGTTTAAATAATAAAACAACTTAAGATGACTTTCAAGCACTTAATTTTTTATCTGAATTATTAAGCCATAATTTTATTTTTCTGCTCACAAGATTCACAGCTGCGGATATCGGAATAATGAAGCTATGGAGAGGAGACATATAGTATCGTGTCTACCAGTTGTGAGTGAAGTAACTGAGAATGTAGTCACAAGATGGCGGCTGTTGTTTGCTTACATCGGATCAACAGAACCTGATGAGCCCCATGAGAAACTGCCCACCACCCCCTGAATACTAGGCCTGAGCGCTGACAGAAAAATGGCGGCGCTCGTGGGCCGATTTTGTACGGTCCCCTAATTTTACGCCCCAGTATTTTCTAAAAGTTTTCATCGAATTATTGAATCTCAGACAAATAAGACGGAAAAAACTTTAGAAATTATTGGTATTGAATTTTAAGGGATCGTGCACACGCTGAAAAATTTCCGCCTACGACTGCATCAATTTTTGTGTCAGAGATCAGGCCTAATATTCAGTGGGCGGTGAACTGCTACACAGTGACGTAGCACAATGGGATGCTGGATCACTTTACTACCAGTATTATTATATACTAAATTTGTCCTTATTTACTCGTATAACGTTCAAATATTAAATAAGACCAAACTTAGTGTAGAATAATACTGGTAGTCAAGTGATTCAGCGTCCCCTGACGTTACTCAACTGCTTCCACCGTTAACTTTGACTATAAATATTCACCTTATTTAATTACGTCTTATTAATGAAAAATTTCCGTCAAAAATTAGGCAAAAATTTCTATTTGCTTTTCTGGAGGTTTGCCCTGGCGGTATTATAATCTCTTCTACTCATATTGACAGAAGGATTGTTTATGTAGTCACAATATGGTCAGAACTGCAGAGCCTAACTACCGTCGGGAATCTTCCACCATTAATAACGAATAGAAAATTTTGCTTTAATTATGGCAGACATTCTGCATAAATAAGACGTTTCAATACGGAAAATAATATCTATTCCAATTTACCGGTGGAAGTTTGCCTTGGCGATAATCAGCCCATGCGGTCGAAGCTTCGTCATTTTGAGGATATGTCAGTTTCTCTTTATTCATATTTCCATGATTGGAATAAACATGTACGATATCGTTTGCATGTTATTCAGAAAATAATATAGAAAAATAAACTGGGGCTGATGAATTAAAAAAAGAACAAATCAAATGAATTCCATTTTAAGAACAATTAAAACGTCATGAATTAATCAACACATAGTAATGTATATGTGAATCTGACTAGGAAACCACGCCATAGTGTAACAATGAAAAAAAATCTAAGTACGCAGCAGTCGAAAGAGCATAGTGAAATGTGCTATTTAACACATAAATCATTTGCCCTCGTTATCGAGATATAAAGACTTAAAATTTACTAATTTATTTTTTTTCTTATGGAGAAATGGCGTGGTTCTGATTCAGAAATTTTAATAATCAGATTAATATAAAATACAAAACATATTTAGATGTAATAATATAAAAGTGAAAGAAGTCAGCAAAAAAATGCTATCGACAAATACGGTACTGAACCAAAAAACGATCGAAGCATAGAAAATAGTGGCACCAAGAATATTTTATGAACTCAATTCTAGTGCAATGATTACAATGGTCCACCTCCTGCAAAAAACAAAATTGCGAGGGCGCTTCAAATGGAAGTGGCCCTATCCTAGACTTGTACCAAGTATACTGAATCAGTATGTCGGAATATTGCGGCGCACTAAACTGGAAATGGATAAGTGACTGGAGTTTGATGATGTCGTTACATTGAAAACGTAATGACTCCTCCTTCCATCCTATCAACTCCTCCTTCCTTCAATAAATTAGAAAATTTTAAGACTTTATATCTCGATAACGGGGGGACGAGGTCAAATGATTTATGCGTTAAAAAACACGTTTCAGTATGCTCTTTCGATTGCTGCTCATTTAGATTTTTTCATTATTACACTAACGGCGTGGTTTCCTGATGAGGAAGTTCCTAAAGGGTTGGTTGGTTGAAAATGTCCAAATATTTCTATTGCCATTTTTACTGACTTTACTCTGTGTTATACTTTTATTCATTGATATATTAACATTCGAATAAAAGTATTTGCAATGAATAAATGTGGTTACAGAAATAGTTTTTCTTTTCCAAAATCTCTCATTTTTCTTTTTTTTTAAATTTTCGTTTTCCCATGCTTTTACACTGAAATGAAATATTATTTTAAATACGGCTAAATAAAATATTTTTCTTTAGTACAATTACTTTAATTATATTTTTGTTCCCAATGATATTTTACCATTATCATTAAATTTAGGAAGGAGAATTTTTTTACGAGATTCATAAGTCGTATTAATACGTCACAAACAGAGCAATGTTTCGCCAAATAATGAAAATTTCCTCATTTTTTAACTAAGGTTATACTGAATTTCCGCCCAATTTTATTTATCATTAGTGTATATCCACAAAAAGAATATCTTCAGTATTTGTTTAAAATTTTTTCGAGTATTCGCTTACAGCGACATTCCTTTTTAGTGAACTTACAAACATTTCCAGCTATTAATTAAATGAACATAGAATAAAATGTTATTAATTTCTTAGGTACAATATAGAGTTAAAGATCATGAAAACTTTTAAAACTATTTCATTATGAGGCAAAATAAGTTCTACTTCTACGAGTGCAAAAGAAAAACTGATAAGATTTCGGAGAGAAATGAGCAAGAACAGACAATAAGAAAAGAGCAGGAATGTGAGAATCATTCAATTGTAGAAGAGTTGATATGAAAATATCATAAGAAAAACTGTAAAAAAATACAAAAAATGTGAGATTTCAAGAAAAAAGTAAATATATATAAAATAATTAATGTTAATAACGAAACAAAAATAAAACACATTTGAAGTCTTCCAGCAGACATTGATAAATTCTTATTATGAAATGAGCATTTGATTACTTTATTTATCGAAAGAAAGTTTCTATTTCTTCGAACATTTCTAGTGGTTAGGGTGCTGGCTACTAGACAACAGGTGCTGTGATTGAATTTTAACTTAGGCAGGGCTGTCTGAAAGGAGCCGGATTCCACTTAAAATGGAGGTCCCACTCTGGTTAGCCTTCGTATGGAAAATATAATCGTAGCACCCGTAATCAATCAACCATCTTCGAACATTTAGAAAAACTCGACTTTTCGTACTTGCACTGCGGCGCTTTTGAAGCGTTTCAAATTCTATGTTTACAGCGGACTTCAATTTTTTTCCTGCCTGCATCTCAAAATTCGACTCCTATGCAACTGAAGATGCTGCCGTTGGTACCAATCCGATTTTAGTTTCAACGCATTGACAATGAAGCAATGTATACCGAATAATCCTAGTAAAGTGCGCAGTCGACGGTGAACTTCTCAAAAGTTCAACTCCTATGCAAAAGCAGAGTTGCCGTTAACACAAGTCGACTTTTTACTCAGCAAATTGGCAGCAACAACATACGAGGGTTGATCCAGAAATAAGGTTCCCATCAAATTTACAAATAGACAACATAGTTTATTCTCATAGAAATTTACATCGTTGGAAAGAAGAAAGATTTCTCTACATAATCTCCATCTTTTTCTACGCATTTTTGTAGCCGGTGCTCCAATTCCTGTATCCAATGTCGTAGAACTCCGTCGCCAAGCCGCTGAGGAAGCGTTTCACCTCTTCTTTGACGTCATCGTTTGCTCCGGAAGCGTTGGACACCCAAATGTTCCTTTATCTTGGGATTATCACAAGTTATAATCACTTGTTTCCCAAGATAAAGGAACATTTGGGTGTCCAACTCTTCTGGAGCGACGATGACGTCAAAGAAGAGGTGAAACGTTTCCTCAGCGGGTTGGCGGCGGAGTTCTACGACATTGGATACAGAAATTGGAGCACCGTCTACAAAAATGCGTAGAAAAAGATGGCGATTATGTAGAAAAATAGAGAAACTTTCTTCTTTCCAACGATCTAAATTTCTATGAGAATAAACATTTGTAAATTGGATGGGAACCTTATTTCTGGATCGACCCTCGTATTATCTGCGATGACTCTGGTAAAGTTGTTGGCTGTAAAAAAAATTGATGGTCAATCGCGCGCGCTTTTAACATTAAGTCTATGGTGTTTATGATGTAAAATTGTTCTCAAAGACATTATTTGTGTTAAATTTGTTGTTGATGTTGTTGAGCGAGGTTTTTTCAAGGAATATACAAACATTAATTTATAAATTTTTACAAGATATTTTATCCCGTTTATGAAAAAATTCAAATATTTTTGTTCCAATACAAGGAAAACCAGCATTTTTAATTATATTCCGTGATGTATTCATGAGTAAATTCGATTGCTACCTCATGACTACCTTTTTGAAATTTTTACTTAGCAAAAAATAGTTAATAATAAGCATGATCTTTTCACCCACAATTCAAATTATTCATATTTGATATTTGATATTTGATACTCATTAAATATATTAGTCACGTCAGCTGTCAATTTTTCTTGTTGTCTAGACAATGATAAAAGTGATTAAAATTCCTGCGTGTTTGAAATAACACTTTTAAAAAATCTTTTTCGCATATCCAAAAAATAAATTTTTATCCAGATTTAACGTAAATAACAGCTTCTAATGGAATATTTAATACTTTATTTACATTTTTAGAGTTAAAAGCTCTTATTTGCGAATTTCAAACTGACTTTTTTTCGCATATTAAATATATTTATTTATATAAGATGTTTGTTTTCAAAAAAGGAATAAATTAACGGATAAAATATACATTTAAATAAATACAATAAGTACTTTTTTATAAGTATTTTCGTCCGTTTCTCTGAATCAAAGTGGAAATAAATCTAGATAGTCAGTTTTGGTAGAATAGCAAAATTACATTAGTATTTGTGTTTTTCTTTTATATGTGTGTTGGAAAGAAATCTATGAACATTCTTGCTTAACTGGCTTATCGGAACGAAGAGAACTGCTAATGGCAGTTCGTAGTGAGAAAAAGCAGAATTATTCACCGTACTCAGTGTCATCAGTACAGTGTTTAGATAGACAAAACAGCAGCTGTGCACTCTAGTGAATATTGGCTAACCCAGAGGTGGACGGATATAAATGCCATTATTTTCGAATAAAAATCTTCGCCTTATTTAATCGCAGAAGTCAGCGATTGAATGAAGCAAAACATAATTTAAAAATTATTGATATCCATACCTTCAACGGGAGACAAGTTCAGGGGAAATGTCGTGTTTCTGTTTTTGTTTGAGTTTAAACTTTTGTTTGCTTGTCTAAACCATTATCTTTCAGGTCATCCATTACAAGAGGGAACTGTGACTACCTCTGTAGGTTTTTACGTCCCTAGAGTTCTGGTAGAGGAAGTGCGGGTCGGGAAAACCTGACTTAAGGCCTAGGACTTGGCTCACTCGAGGGTTGATAATCACCACAATCGCAACGGCTTATGTCGTCACATTTGGGTCTAATGGGAGTCATGCGCAGGTGGCGGTGCTCCCACCGGTCGCAGCGCTTACAGGATGACTCTCCTGGTCGAGTTAGTTATAAGTCCCTTAGGACTTGGGTGAGGCGGTTGACGTGCCTGACGGGCTCCTGGCGGCGCAGCTCAGTGTATACCTCCTTTCACGGTACGTCGCTGGTTACGAATCTGGACAACTCTAAAAACTTGTTTTAGAGAATGGAGAAGCATACGTGGATTAGGACAGAGAATTTCATTAGAAGTCAATCATTTATTAATATTATTATTAAATTATTATTATTATTTTAAAATATTATTTATTATTATTATTATCAACTATTATTTACCATTATTATTATCAACTATTATTTACTATTATTATTATCATAAATTTTTCATTATTGTTTATTATATAATGGCAGATTGCGATTAAATAAGACAAAGATTACTATTGAAAATTAGCTGTTTTCCGATGCCTAGTTTAACATCACTGGTATAGATCAAGTTGTGGAATTCTTATAAGCTCTATAACATATTTTCGTAAGAATATTGTTATTTACAGTTAGAAAAATATAATAATAACTTTGCCTAAAATTTGCAAGATAAAGAAAGATTAAGCCCAATTTAAAATATTTAGTGCTATTTGTACAGATTCATTTCGATACATATTACAACGCGTAAAATGTTTTGATTTATAGATGGGCGTACGCAAGATTTTTGTGAGGTAGGAAGGAAAAAGTACCTTCATCCAAAATGCAGTTATCTTAGAAAAGAAATTCTGCAGTATTTTCAAAAGTATTAAGTAATTTTTTCAAGTCCCTAGGCACAAGCGGGATGCTTTTTCAGAAAGCCTTACGTTTTCAGCACGAGTTTGGCGAGTTAGCGAAAGAGAAAAAGCGCAACCAGCTCTATCGTCAATCGCTGTCCCTGTTTTTTGTTTTGATCTGAACATGACTGTGAAATGTCGGCGGACGAAATAACCCCTGTGTGTGTGCTTGTAAAATAATATTACTAAACTGGAGAAAAAACTTTTCTATGCTTGAATTATACGTATTCTGAAATTAAAAGCATTTAACCACGGTAAAATAACATTTCCTCATAATATATTCTCCACTTGATAACATTTCGGAAAAAAAACACACTCTCTTTGATTTTCACAGCAGCAAAAGAATAGGGTTGCTGTTTTCTACACGTATGACGGAACAAACAAGAACGGTTACATTTTCTGTACGTAGCGTTGGATTTAGCACCACGCCAACCGTTGCACTCGTGCCAAGGGGCTAAAAACGTGAGTCTTTCTGAAAAAGCAACCGGGATAGTTGCATGCTCTCCCCCACCCCGAAATATGTGGAAAGTATCTATTCATATAGTGTTATTTAAAAGAAAATCATTGTAGCTGAAAACCTATACAGTATATTTTTTGCAATGTCATTACTCTTCAATAAAATTCTAAAAGACCTTATGTTGAACAAATTTTTAATTGATCAAAATTTTTATTATTGAATTATTTTATGATTGATAAAGAGATCATACAATTTGAAATTTTTTTCCAACTGAGTGAAAATGTGTCCTAGCAAATAAGCGACTACCAAATAGTACGTCTACCAAATAAGCGATTCTGGGACACAATTCTGACAGACACAATTCACTGTTTGATAAAGTGATATGAGTTACAAGCAGTAAGTATGGAATGGAAGGAGAAGAGAGAAGTTGAAGAAGTATGAAGAAAAGTTGTTACAAGTGGTAAGAGTTACAGTAGTGAAATTGTAATAAGAGGGAGTTTCTATGTGAAAACTAATGTACAAATTTAATGTGATTTAGATGTAAATTGTAATACAACGTGGTAGTGTAGAGAGATCCTGTATATACTATTATGTTAATTGTTATGATAATGAAAGTAGTCAATTGTAATGTTATATGTTCGATGTTTGACGTGTAAAGCTGTGTAATTGTTTGATGTGTAAAGTTGTGCAGATGTTTGATATGTTGATCATGCGTAGAGATGATGCCTCGGAAACACCTGTAAGTTTGAGTAACAGCAATGTGTTACAGAGAGCTCCAGGTGTGTGTGTGTGTGGAGGGGTCAGCCTCCATAACTGGCATATGTGTTAGGGGAAGGGTCGATGAGATAGATGGGCTTTCTTCTCTTTTGTACCAGACTCAGAGATGCTCAGCAGTGGCGGACAATTCTCAAGTGTGGAGGTATGCTTCATAATGACCGAAATCAGGTACTTTTAATCTGTGATGTCCATTTGTGGACATAGGCAGGGCCTAATTGTTTTTTGAATACCACCATTTTAAAATAGCAATATTCTTCATATTTAATCGTAAATTTCTGTCATTAAATAAGACATATCACATTTCGAAATTAGTGGTGCGAATCCTGAAAATTTATGTTCGCAGGAAATCCTACCAAGCAGAACAAATGTGTTAATACAAAATAAATAAACCGATTAAAATATTGAATCTTCATTCACAGAATGAATAATAAACATAATGTTAATGAAACAATAATATGATGAAGTATTTATTAATATGTGTTAAAAAAATCCCATTTAATTTAGATACAAAATTACTTAACAATTAGAAGTGTTTTATTTATTCAGAAAACAAACGGAAATGAATTTAATATAGGCATTTATAAATCATTCCGAATAAATGAGTCTTTTTCCATTTAGCGTTAAAGATGATTAATCAAGGAAAATTTGTTTGGAAATTTGCATTGTACAAGTTGATTAGATGTACTTACCATTATTCATTCTTGTAAATGCAGCATTCATTAAATGAGGGAATGACAACATAGAAAATTAGAAGTAGTTTGTATAATTAGTTGTTCGGATTCAATATCAGTGATGAATAATCGATAAGAATAAAAATGTAGAGGCTCATTCTAATATTCGTTTGAATTCCACCCTTCTTTAGAATTCCTGAATGAATTATTTCTGCTAATACGTTTAATATACATTTTTGCAGTATATAAAATAAACTAATAACGGGATATATTGATCATTTTCTCAAAAAATTCTTTTAAACAAAAAAATTAAATAAATAAAAATAAAAGTAAAAAAAGGTAAGAAATCATTTTGATGTTTGATTCTAAGAAACAATGATGGCTTCAGTTATTTTTCAGTTGTTGAAAAGTACGAGGGAAAGTCATTAAGTCACACAAGATAATTAAAAAATAACTTACGGTCATAATCTCTTCAAAAGTATTTTTATTTCTCAACATATTCTCCTCCAAAATTTATGCACCTATCCCATCTTTTTTTCAGTGCTCCAATACCAGCTGTATAAAATTCTTTGGGGTGCTGTCTCATCCACATTAGCACTTCATGTTGAACCTCTTCTTCACCTACGAACATCATACTTTCTCCAAGATTTTTTTAATGGACTAAACCGATGAAAATCGCTTGGGGGATAAGTCGGTGCTCTAAGGTGGATGTTGAAGAAGTTGCCAACAAACTTTTGAATTATATTTTGTGTTCGGCCTGTCAAACGGCCGATGCGTCCAGGCCGTTTGACAGGCCAAACGAGCACCATCGAGCACCATCGCTGTTTTGAAACTGAATTACGCATGCGTGCCAATGCTGTCAATATGAAATGAATATCATAAAGCTGGATAATTCTGTCATCTAGTAACATACTTGAAAAGTGCTTCTTACTACTTTAAGATATGTCATATATTTGTGATTTTCTTAATGACTCTTTCTCGCATGAATGAGTCATAGCTCAACAAAAATAACGGTCTTCGTGTATTTAATTATTTGTAGCTTTTCTTTTCATTATGAATTTGTCTCCTGACACCACATACAGTCAATACACAATTTAATTGTGATTTTCTGATGTGTTTCAAGGAGAACATTTGATAAATGAAATCAAATCAGCGGAACGCGAAAAGTCTATTTCTCCTTGACGACACTGACCCTCAGACCGAGTATTGAGCCGTGAGTTTCTTGTCCACCTTAATTACTAGGTTTAGCACATTCCGACTTTCTTCTTCCTGAAGATGAAGATGCAGAAGAAAGTTCCCGATTTTACACCCCTGTAAATTGCTTTTTCTTGTACAAAAATAATATATTAT
Organism: Maratus michaelseni; assembly: GCA_963931845.1. NCBI lineage: Eukaryota > Metazoa > Arthropoda > Arachnida > Araneae > Salticidae > Maratus > Maratus michaelseni. The sequence continues at coordinate 145,946,838 of OZ007599.1, read as the reverse complement.
AAATTATTATTTAGTATTATTCTCAAAGAAACATAATAGGCATATGTTAAGGCCCTCAGATAGGGGTCTTCAAACTTTCTGACTGAAAGTCATTTACCACTAGAAATTCCAAAAGAAAAAATTTCCTTCGCCTTATTAAATCTAAAAGTTTTCATTATTAAATAAGGCAAATTTTTCTGTTTTAAAATAGTGGTAGTTCGGTGGCCCGCGGGCCACAGGTTCATGAATCACATCCTAAAATATGATAGAAATATTTCTAGATCAATTACAGGAAACAGGATCTTTTTAAAAATCGATTGGATTTTCATACTAGTTCTCAATACAAAGTAATACACCCGGAGTATCCAACCACGAGCGCAATTAAATTTTTCAAATATCTCCGCGAGAACATCCCCACATCCCCGACACACAAACACGCACATATTTTTTTTTATGTAAGGTACACAATGTTTAAGCATACACAATTACACATGCGATGGATATATAATTATATTTGATTGATTATAATTATATTTATAATTATCCCAGCTGATAAATATATAAGGTGTTGTAGAATTGCAATACAGAGAAAGAAATGAGAAAAGTAAAGCCACGAAAAGAAAATAAATTATAGTTTTTTTTAAAATTACAAAATAAATTCCAATTTCTAAATCAGAGTACATAGAGGTCCTAATTTCTGAGTGTAATTATTTCCGAATAGTAATCACTGTTTTATCTAATGGAAAAATTTTGTGATTAAATAAGGCGAAGATTATTATTCAGAAATAAAGACCTCTACGCATCTTGTAAATTTTCAACTTAGATAATTAGCATTTATAACATCGAGTTGTGGCATATTTTTTTTATTTGTATTGGTATCAAAGAGACAGGTACATATTTTACTAATTGCAATTTTTGTTTTATTTGGGGGCCTAATTATTTTTTAAACGTCTCTTCTTTATCCATTAAGGAGTGAAACTATCATCTCTAAATTCTCATACTTTTTGCTGGTAATTTTTCATACTTTTCTTTTAATGCTGGTAGAATAATTCAGAATTTCAGGCCATTACCGCGGAACACCCGGTATGCTTTCATTTACAAAATAAATATGTATACAGAAAATTGCTTTATATAATAACGAAACATTCAAGAGTCACAACTATGGGTTGAGCATAGTTATATGTATAGATTTTGTTAATGCAATTCCATAGCTGCCAATTTTTACATCTTTTTTCTACCACTATTTTGGAACAGGAAAATTATTTTTATTTAATCGCCGACATTTTAGGATTAAATAAGGACAATTTTTCTGTTCAAAAATAGTGGTAGAAATAAAACGTCAAAATTGGCAGCTATATAATTCATATAAAATACAATTAATAGGCGTATAGGTAGAAAAATAGTGCTCATTTTAGCGCAAAATTAGTCACATCAAGCTATTAGTATAAAGGTCTTAAGCAGTAAAGACACTTTCTTGGTAATGCTAGTTTTAAAATTTTCTTACTTTAGTTTGAAACCTTTTAATGAAAAAAATAGGAGGTATTTGTATATGGATAGTTTAAAAATACTTCAATGAATAATTATTTCTGATTTCAGAAGAAATTAAGCTATATTTACAAAACTTTTAAGAAAGCATCCATATTATTTGATTCTAAATATATTTCCATGTTTTAAATGGAACTCTATGTTCTGCAACAAAATTCTATTGCTGTCAATCTTCTATGAATTTTGCCATTGTGTAGGAAATCTATTGTTCTTCATTCTTCAAAACTTTAAGTAACCGAACAAGTCTTGAAAAAGCTTGTTGGTAATCAATCACGTACACATATCATAAAATGAACAAAGAAAACTTTAAATACACGCTTGTTAAAACACTATAGCCACTGATATGTAGAAGAAAATATACGTGTGAAATTTTTAAGACAATATTTTATTTCTTTTGTTACATGTTTTGAATAAAATTTTGAGTGTTCGTATTTAATGAATTCAAGTTGTCATTGAATTATATATACTGTCCAAAAGATTTTAACATTAAATATGCCACGAGCAGGTCATTTTATCGGTACCAAATGAAACTATTTTGATTCGAACCAGAAATTTCTTCATGAAATAAATAAAATATAAATCTAAGAGAAATAAAAATGTTAAATTGTTTTAAATAAAATTTCTGGTGTGAAATATTTTTATAAAACTTAAATAAAATTCCCGGTAAGTTTAGTGCTAAAGATGCTTCCAAATAGAAATGGTTGGTATATAGCAGGGGTATTCTCTAAGCCGGCTGCGGGCAGCAGAGTTACTACTTTTTAAATAAAAATTGTCCCTTTATTTAATAGCTGAATTTCTGCCATTAAATAAAGAAAATATTACTTTAAAAAATAATGGTGTGAGAATACCACTGATATGTGGGTGGTTATAATATAAGTATCTCTGTTTGGAGATGTCTGTAGTTTGAAGGAATAACCCGAATAAAACGAAAATCGGTACACTTACCATTCGAGAAGGAAGAAGGAGAATAGAACAATAAAAAAATAATTGCAATAATCGCCAACAGATGACGCTTTTGAGTGTGAAATGTAATGTGTAATACACAAACAAAGAATTAAGGAGTAAAACTGGATGATACACCTAATTTATTCAAAAGTGTCACAGTGAATGTGGTTACCCTTTCGCATTCCGGTGCCAATCAAGTTCAGGTTCCACATGATCATTGTGATGAAGGACACAATCCAGGCGGTGAACGACGTGCTCAACTGCGGAATGTAACGCATCAGGAGTGATGTTTCCCAGATGTTGTGATATGTGATCTTTTAAGTCATTGAGGTTTTACACACCTCCACGGAACACAACGGCAGTTTGCACCGACAGGACATGTAACGCCATCTGATGACGAGTGTTGCAACTATTTTGCACCTTTCCATTCTTCTTCCCACTTCTTGGAAAGTAAGAGTACCGATTTTGGTTTCATTCGGGTTATTTCTTTAAGCTACAGATAGCTGCAAATAGAGATACTTATATTTTAACAATCCTGTATATCCTATTTAAGATATAATATTTAAACGAGAAGTAGCTTAAACTCACAAGGAACAATCACGAAGTGCTACGCACCAACTGAAACGACACTTTGCCGGTAGACAAAGAGTATAAAGTATACAATCTCGTGGCTTTCGGGAATAGATATTGGAGTTTAAAAGTGACTCTTAAAAACGTCCCGACACGTCTCTCATTGTTAGCATTCCTGTATGTCAAAACAGTTTTTTAATTAATAAGTACATTAATTATTATATTATATACTCTATATACAGGGTGTAACTGAAATGCTTCAACAAACTTTGAGGGATGATAGTACTCATGAAGATGAACAAAAAATGCAATAGAACACGGGGTCGCAAATGACATTTAACCCTTTCAGGGACAGTGGTATGTCTAAAAAACCACTTAATTTTAATTCCAAAACGCTACAATGGCACCAGAATTTTGCTAAAATCTTTTCCATTTAATATTTATGTGAAATATAGCCTTTTTCTTATTTACAAACAATTTTTTTTTGTAAATTCCGGTGCCAGTCCATTTTCAGACGCATTTTCTCTATTTTTATCTTTAAGCCTTTTAGGGGCAAACTACTTTTAGTACTAAAATGTTGAAATAAATGACTGGCACCGGAATTTATAAAAAAATTTGTTTGTAAATAAGAAAAAGGCTATATTTCACATACATATTAAATGGAAAAGATTTTAGCAAAATTCTGGTGCCATTATGGCGTTTTGGAATTAAAATTAAGCGCTTTCATAAACATACCACTGCCCCTGAAAGGGTTAAACGTAATTTGCGACCCCATGTTCCATTGCACTTTTTGTTCGTCTTCATGAGTACTATCATCCCTCAAAGTTTGTTGAAGCATTTCAGTTACACCCTGTATACTATATACATTATATTTTATACATTATACTACACTATCTAACGACATTTACGCGGAATATTTATACGGATAATACGGTGTGTCCTAAACGTTCCCGTACTCCAAGTTAAAGAACGCATTGTCCGTGATTTGTTTTGAAATATTAAATTTTATCGTTTGGTTCTTTTCGCGCTCAATTGGTGCGAGAAGAAAGTTCTATGTTATTTTGTCCTTCGTAGTGAAATGAAATTTTCACACATTCAAAGAATTGTGCTGCTTGAAACTTATTTTGAATGTAAATCGTATGAGATGTGGAAAGGTGTTTGGCGAAATAAATATCCACGTCATGCAATACCGAGCAAAGATACGCTATATCGGCTCGTTCGACGATTTCGCAATACAGGTTGGGTGGAAGACGAGCACAGGAGTGGAAGGTCGAAATTTGTTAAACCAGCAATTTTGCAAAACTCTCAATGAAGTGCATTGCAAACGCCTGAAAAATCCGTGAGGCATTTGGCACAAAAAATGGGCGCATTTAGTGGATCTACACATAAGGTTTTAAAAATGTAAAAATGGTACAGGAGATAAAGCCACCGGGCATTGAGAAGCGGATTCATTATTGCCGGTGGTTCCGGAGTTTTGTTTGCAACACCATCAAGATTTTGGACAAAACATTTTTCTCCGATGAGGCATGGTTTCATTTAAGCGGTTACCTGAACACGCAAAACTCTCGCTTTTGGGCGACTGCCAATCCTCATTCATTAATTCAAAAACCTTTACATTAACAAAAAATAGGCGTATGGTGTGCTATATCACGCTAAAGGATTGTTGGACCTCTGTTTTTCGAATCAACTGATGATCGTTCTGTATACAGGGAACGTATACAGCAATATGTTGCATTGTTAGAAGTGAATGAACGAGATTCTTGGTTCCAACAAGATGGTGCAACATGCCATACAAGTAATGAAACCATGGACATGCTTGAAGAATTTTTTGGCGATCAACTCATCTCAAAAAATGTTTGGCCACCTCGATCTCCTTATCTGAGCATCCCGACTTTTTTCTCAGGACATATTTAAAGAACAAAGTTTATGCAAATAATCCTCAAACAATTTATGATCCGAAAATTGCCATTACTCAAAGGATACAAGAAGTCACTCTCCAGCATGTTAAAACTCGTTTCTACAAACATGCTTAAACGAGTTCAGCTTTGCCTCCTAAAAAGGCGTGGATATTTTGAACATTTATTATAAATGTAAGTTTTTCCCTACGTGATGTTAAAAGTGCATTTTATCATTAGCATGAAAGTAATCGAGTTAAGTTTTGTTGTTTTGTGAATAATAGATACATATGTCGTCAGTACGGGAACTTTTAGGACACTCAGTATTTATACGGATCCAACCCGGGCTACCAGGGTTGTAGAATGTAGGTGAAAAATATTTTTTTTCTTGAAAACTCTAATAGGCTTTTTACATTTAATATATTGTTTTAGATTGCGCACTAACAATACCAGAAACCATTTTTTATATGAAAAGTATTAACCCTTAATTGCATAGTGATGTAAATTTCCATCACTTTTTATTTAACTTTTAATAAATAAATCAACTTCTTTGCCACCACTATATTTATATAGAAATATTAATCCAGTAAATTTCCCGTGAACTATGTTGCTGAACAAAGTTAAAAATCTATCTTAAAATTTCTGGTGTCTAATATTTAATATATGTATAAAAAATACAATTGTAAAAGAAAAACTCAGAAGGGTTAAGAAGGGTTAAAAAGTGATCAAATAGAGATTTGAAATTTGTTAAGAGCAATACTTTCGTATTAGCCGCATGCCAGAAGTTATTAATATACGAAGATTTCGTTACACTTATAGCAGCTTTTTGGTTGATAATTTCACTGGTTTAAACGTGAAGTTTGATTGCATGTCTCTTAAATTTGCGTTGTTTTGATATTTTATTTATTTATTGGTGAAGTTTAAATTTCGTTTAGAAATATCAGCCGGAAACAAATGCTGAACTTTTTCTGTTGTTTTGTGTGTAAACGGGTTAATCCTTCGAACTTGGTCTACAAGCGATAGAAATAGATAAAAAAATCGTACGTGAAAATTCTTTTAAAAATCATAAAAAATCAGACAATTGCGATACAGTTTTCAAAGGATTTTCATTTGAAATAATTTTTTTTCTATTCGATGGAGTAAAGATTGAAATTATACTAGAAGTTAATAAAATAGCATTATACGAAATTTATTGATCATGTGTTGCCACCGTCACAGACATGTTTTTGCTTCATAATATAGATAGATAGTTTATTTAACCACATTTTACAATAAATTTATCGTTTTCTTAAATGAAATTCCATTAGCTTAAAATATAATTATTTCGTGATGCGTAAAACCCCATAATTTAGAGGATTATTAAATTAGTTTAAAGCCCTTTTAAACATAAAAGTAACTAAAAAATTATAATGTTTCAGAAATTGCTGTCAGAATGTAATTCATTACACCCAAATTTCATATATATCAATAATCTATATTAATATTATAAAGGAAAAACGTATGTACGTATGTTTATTTGTTTGTTTGTTTCTTTATACGTTTGCTTGTATGTACGTTTGTATGTAGTTTTTGTTTGTATGTTTTGTCTGTATTTATCTTTGTTTGTACACTTGAATGTTTGTTTGTTTGTCTGTACGTTTGTTTGTACGTTTGTTTGTTTATACTTTTTTATTTGTTGTTCGCATGCTTGTACATTTGTTTGTTTGTCTGTACGTTTGTTTGTTTGTACGTTTGTTTGTACGTTTGTTTGTTTGTTTGTACGTTTTTTGTTTGTACGTTTTTATGTATGTTTGTACATTTGTTTGCACTTTTGTATATACGCTTGTTTGTTTATATGATTGTTTGTTTCTTTTTTTGTACGTTTGTTTGTTTGTATAGTTCTTGTTCTTATGTTTATTTGTTCATTCGTTTTTTGTTTGTGCGTTTGTTTGTAGGTTTGTTCCTTTGTACGTTTATTTGTTTGTACGTCTGATTGATATATGATTGTTTGTATAGTTTCTTGTTTGTTTTTATGTTTATTTGTTCATTCGCTTGTTTGTTTGAACGTTTGTTTGTAAGTTTGTTAGTTTGTACGCCTGTTTGTATGCCTGTTTTTACGTTTGTCCATTTGTACGTTTGTATGTATGTTTGTATGTATGTTTGTTTGTACGTTTGTTTATACTTTTGTTTGTCCATCTGTTTGATTGTACGTTTTTTGTACATTTGTTTGATTGTACGTTTGTTTGTACATTTGTTTGTTTTTGTACGTTTGTTTGTACTTTGTTGTTTGTATGTCTGTTTGTTGTTTGTTTGCATGATTGTTAGCTTTATATTTATTTGTTCGTTTGTTTGCACGTTTGTTTGTTTGTTTGTTTGTGAATTTGTTTGATTGTACGTTGTTTGTTTGTACGTTTATTTGTTTGCATGTGTATTTGTAACTTTGTTTGTTAGTATATTTGTTTCTATTTGAATGTGGTAAAATTGAAATTCTGCCATGTCTAGAAGTTTAACACTACTGAAGCTTTAAAAAAAAATTTCTCAAGCTTTATAAAAATATTTTACGCCAGAATTTTAATTTAAATTTTTTAAACTTATTTATTTAACATATTTCTGCGTGGTTTTTATTTAACTTCTTTTAAGAAGAAATTTCTAATTCGAATCAACATTTAATCATTTGGTCTTGTCTTAATAGTGCAAGGTCACCACTAGGACATGCTGCGCCAAACAAAGAAATAATTACAAGAAACCAAAGCTCTATATAACATAGGATGGAAAAATTTAAACTGACTGGTAAAAAACATGCATTAGTTTTAATAAATTAATGAATTTTCTAAGTAATATCACCCGCCCTTTAAATATGTTCTGTCTGTTTATCTCCTGTGAAAGTAAAATTGACCAAAGATCATTCAAAGCAGACTCAAAATAATCCTAACCAAAACTAATATTTATTTCTGACACATAGATATAACAATTGTCATTCTCATTAGAATATACACCAACTCACGTGACTTTTAACTTCATGTGTAACAATTGCCTACTTGAATTGTTTCTTTCAAAATATAGCCTTATAATAGAGATATTTTGGAACTTATAAAAAAGCTTTTCCAACATAAATACATTTTTAGCGTTTTTTTTTACAGAAATATTTGTTTTCTATACCAAACTACATCATATAATAAACAAAAACGAAAAATCATGCGTCAAGAATATATTATGAAGCACTTTTCAACACATTCAGAATTATGTAACAAAATTTCACAGTTTAATAAGGTGATACATAAATAAACAATTAAAAAAAATAACGCATTTGTAAACACAATGTCCATCTATTGTCGAAAAAATATCCATTTTTTTTAACAGCCCTGTATAGATTTGTATATATACTACATGGTATGCTAAAGTTTAATTTAATTAGTACACGCATATAATAGTTAAAAATTCCAATTCAGCAATTTTCATCAATACAAGAAATGTACTCGAGATCTTTTATGCAGCTCTGTATATGATCTATAGAATTTATACTCACCAATTAATATGCAAAGAAAATTGATTAAATTTAAAAATGTGTAACACAACTGAAACTGCACTTCCAGCAATTATTGTTCATAGACAGTAATGTAACGGAATTATTTTGTGTGTCCCTGTAAATGAACTATATATGCTATGCACACTGTATTCTATAGTAAGCATCTTATAGTACACCCCAATGATGTATATCAATTTCAGTATGTTTAAATAGTGCAACATCATTAAAATACACTACGAACGATTTTTCCCCATGGTAAATGTATCGTAATTCTTTTGAGTATCCCTGTAAGCGAACTATAAACGCTACACATTTCATTTGCAGTACCAGACATGCCATAGTAAACCTGAATAACATATATCATTTGCATGGCAATGCGAGTATAATAACGTGAGTTAGAGCACGGATTGGCAGACAGACAGCAGTCAGACGGACAGTTAAACCGAATTCATAAATACATTTAAACTTTGTTGGAAAGTGTTAAAAAAGGGTAATAAAGAAATCCACTTAATATAATAATAACAGAAATCAAGTAAATATATTTTTTATAAAACTATTTGAAGCCTATTTTTTCTTCTTTCTTTTAAAATGTATAACAAATACTTTTCTAAATGAATGCTGGATAGTGACGAACGTTAAACTACATTTACTGTAAAATATTACATCAGCACATTTTTTTACACTAGCAATGTCTCATTTCTCAACCTCTAACTTGTTTCTTATGAGTTCAATTCTCTTATCTCAAATGATTGATGACTAAAAGTTCTGTGATAATGACAGAAGAATGATAAAGGAAAGAGCATTCAGAATACATTTTCCCATTTTCCTTCTGTTTAATTTTACCCCACGTTTTTCTGTTTGGGATAGATTGGGAATATATATAAATACATACTTTCATACATACATATATATATACAGGGTGTATCTGAAATGCTTCAACAAACTTAGAGGGATGATAGTACTGATGAAGACGAACAAAAAATGCATTGGAACAGGGGGTCGAAATAACGTTTAACCCTTTCAGGGGCAGTGGTATGCTTATGAAACCACTTAATTTTTATTTCAAAACGCCACAATGGCACCAGAATTTTGCTAAAATCTTTTCCATTTAATATGTATGTGAAATATAGCCTTTTTTTATTTACAAATAAATTTTTTTTGTAAATTCCAGTGCCAGTCATTTATTTCAACATTTTTGTACTAAAAGTGCTTTGCCCCTGAAAGGCTTAAAAGATAAAAATCGAGAAAATGCGTCTGGAAATGGACAAACTGAGACAAGAAAGAAACACTCCAGAAAATTATTTATTGCACAGAATAGGTACAACACAGCTCGTGATGTCCAGAGAAAACAAATATTTTACAATAATTGTTCAAAGTGTCGACCGCGGACATTATTACACAGAGTACATCTACGGAGCAACGACTGGCGGACACGCTATGTGTAATAATGTCCGCGGTCGACACTTTGAACAATTGCTGTAAAATATTTGTTTTCTCTGGACATCACGGACTGTGTTGTACCTATTCTGTGCAATAAATAATTTTCTAGAGTATATTTCTTTCTTGTCTCAGTTTGTCCATTTCCAGACGCATTTTCTCGCTTTTCATCCTTTAAGTCTTTCAGGGGCAAAGTACTTTTAGTACTAAAATGTTGAAATAAATGACTGGCACCAGAATTTACAAAAAAATTTGTTTGCAAATAAGAAAAAGGCTATATTTCACATACATATTAAATGGAAAAGATTTTAGCAAAATTCTGGTGTCATTGTGGCATTTTGGAATTAAAATTAAGTGGTTTCATAAACATACCATTGCCCCTGAAAGGGTTAAACGTCATTTAAGACCCCATGTTCCATTGCATTTTTTGTTCGTCTTCATTAGTATTATCATCCCTCTAAGTTTGTTGAAGCATTTCCGATACACCCTGTATATATATATATATATATATATATATAATGTTTCAATGGATTACATTAAGTTTATATATATATATATATAACCTTTTCACACACACACACACACACACACACACACACACATATATATATATACACACATATATATAATCCCCTTTTTCACATATATATAAATGTATATATATATGTAAAATTAATAAGAAAAAAGTTTTGAAAGAACATTTATATTTGGTGGAATACTTTGTTAATTATCAATAGTATACTAATACTTTGATTAATGTAGGAAATACGACATTACAAATATAAGTGTCAAATAAAGCATATTAAAACACAGGGTGCGTGCAGAATTATTTATTAGAATTTTTCGCCTCATATAATCGCAGAAATATATTGCAAGTTCTGCAATCAAACGAGGCGATTGGAAACTCTACGATTTAAGTATTAAATAGAAATGTTCTATTCAGAATTAGTTGGGTGCGATTCCTTGGACATTCCAAGGAGTATACGCACCATGAAAGTATTGTATTAGTCATTGGTAAAGATGTGGTTTTTTAAACTATACCATTATTTCATCGTTAAAAAATATTTTGTGAATTAAATTTTTAATTTTTTATGTTTTCACAGTTGCTGCTGAAAGAAGAAATCCTTAAGTACACGAGTCAAAAAGAAATTTTAATTGAAAAAGTCCTTCCGGCCTGTACCGGGAGGAAAAGGTAGCTTTCCTATATCTTCGTTTTAAAATTTTAGCTAATGTTACACGAAAACAGCAAGTTAAAATGCAAAGAAACGTTTACAAAAGATTCGTTAATACTGAATTTGAATAAGAAATTCGCCAAATTATTGAGCAATAGCAAAATTGGCTTCATTTATGAAGACTTATTTTGGTCGCCAAATTTGGCGATATTTCGCCAAATGTCACCAATTTTGCCGCTAACGGATATGAATATATAGTTTTGTGCGTATGATTGGGAAAATTATTACAACAATGAAAGAAAATAATTTGCGAGTAATCGCGTTAATGTGCTGTTTTGTTTCAAAATGTCAGCCACCCTAGAATTTCAACCTGCTCTATCTCAGCCATTTTTTGAGATAGAGGTAAACCAAAAAATGCTCTGGAATCCTTGTATCAAGGCCTAACACGTAATTAAAAAATAAATTTTAATTTTTAAATTTTGTACATTTATTTTAGTTTTAAATTTTTAAATGGCCGCCATCTTGAAACAAAATGGCGGACCAAGCTGGCCAACGAACTCGGTCGAGACATTGGTTAGCTTAATACACACAATTAGTTTCATCAAAATTGATTTGTAAATACGAGCGTTATCATATGACATAGGTCAGATATATATATATATATATATATATATAAATCAACATTTGAACGGAGGGTGGTTTTGGGGTCTGGGGATCATGATCGGTGAAAATATATCGAAATTTTCCGGAACTGCTTTCCTCCGAATGACTGCAATAGGTAGCTTTATACTTTTTTGTATTGAAAGCTACCTAAAATGCATAAATGTATAAAGATTACAACAATCCAAAGAAACTGTAATCAAAGATGTCACCCTCAGCAGCCATAACGGTTTCGAGGCAGTTTTGTAATCTGGTACATCAATTTGGTAAATGCTGCCCAAATTCTGTCGATCACTTGGGTCTTACAAGTAAAGGTACTGGGGTCTGTGGCGGAGAATTTCGATTTTTATAGCTCATTCGATTCGTCTCATCGAGCTACGTAATTTGCTACCTCGCATATCGGCTATTGAGTTTTGATAATGACAGGGGACCGTGTCAAAGTTTAAAATTTCGTTCATTGAAAACCAGTTGCCGTCAAAGAAATAAGTGAGATTTAAATTTATTTATGATTCTTACACTGACATGCATTGATAATAGTCAATTTTTGACACATTGTTCATTCCAAAGAAGTGAGTAAAACAAAAATATTTATCACAGTGCGCACAACGAGCAAAAGCTTCTTCAGCTGACTCGACAACGCATTCAAAACAGCTCTGCTTTCATCATAACGTGCAAAAACCTGCCTGTCAAGTAGCATACTCTGTTATTACATATTCTTATAATAAGAGCAATAATATAACCTTATAGTAGTAGTCATTGGCAATGTATGGCACTACAAAAACAATTAGTAAACTTAAATCGCATTTACTTCTTTGAAGGCATCTATTTTTCACTGAACGAAATTTGGAACTTTGACGCGGCCCCCTGTCATTATAAAAAATCAGTAGCCGATATGCGAGGTATAAAATTACTCAGCTTAATGAAACGAATCGAATGAGCTATAAAAGTCGAAATTCGCCGCCACAGACTATAGTACCTTTACTTGTTAGTGATACTGGCAGTGCGTTTGGCTAAATGCTCAATCACGTCACACTTATAATAATTCATAGAATTACAATTAGGAGAGTTAAAGGGTCAGTCGTTGGGATTAGGACATCCTTTTAACATAGGAGTCTTTAAACTTTTTGCCTAAAAATTGTTTGCCACTACAAATTCCGAAATGTAATCTTCGCCTTATTTAATCTCAAAGTTTCACCTTTTACACATTATCGTTGCACTTCGTATGAGTTCTGGAACCTGGCTCATGAATCTGCAAATTCTTTCGTAATTCTGTCGATCATTTGGGTCTTTGTAATACTGGTAGTGCGTTTGGTTAAATGCTTAATCACGCCACACACATCCATAGGATTCCAAGTAGGAGAGTTAAATGGTTATTCATTGAGATCAAGACATCGTATTAACATAGCGGTCTCAAATGTTTTTGCCTGAAAATCGTTTGCCACAAATTTCGAAAGATAACCTTCGCCTTATTTAATCTCAAGGAGTTACCTTTTTCACATCGTTATAGCGTTTCGTATGTTTTTTTCCGGTTTTTAGGTAGCACTGAGTGCTACACACGAATAATCATGATGCAGGTTAGTCTTTTCCAATGTTCTGATGGCTTCTAATCTTCCCTTTGCATTACGTTTGACATTAAAGGGGCGTATATGACACCAAAGAGTATAAACATATGCAGAAGTCACATTTTTCACGAAAGGCCATAATTTCATACTATTTACAAACTGTCGAATTTAGCCCGAACAACTTTTGAAACTATCTGGTAAAATTTTAAAGGGGGGTAGAGGGGACCAAAATAAGAATTTTTTTGTCATGGAATGTGTGTCCGAAAATGATGCATATAAGCGCCATCTTTTGACGCTTATACGCTGATTTTCATTGCACTTTCACATTCTTCTTTATCACCAGTGCTTAAACGCGCCTTTTCTGGACACACATTCTATGACGAAAAATGCTTGTTTAGGTTCCCTCTATCATCCTTTAAAATTTTGTCAGTTATTTTCCTATCACACGGTATATATATATATATATATATATATATATATATATATATATATATATATATATATATATATATATATATATATATATATATATGTATATGAGTGTGTATATTTGATAAAATATAAATAAAAGTATAAGTGTTGATTCGAATTTATGTATATAAAAACATTTTGTATTTATAGACATACCGTAATTTCCGGCGTATAATCCGTGGATCAAACAATCAGGTTTCGACCCAGAAATTTTATTTTATATAATGTAACTTTCTAGATCGCGGTAAATATTTGACTTCAATTATTGAATAAAAATTCTAGGTTGAAACAGAATTGTTTGATCCGCGGATTATACGCCGGAAATTACGGTATAAAATATATGCAACACAGCAAAAATTAAATAAAATGAAAAAAAAAAAGTAAAAGTCACAAAATCAATTTAGGTGAGTTTATTTTTATATATTTAAAGTCCTCTGCTATGAAAGTACTTAATATATTTTAGCGTTTTTCTAGAAAACATTTCTCTAATACTTTTTCTAGAAAATATTATTTTGCGTTTCCATCAGTAAAAAGATTCATAAAACTAAATACTGTTTTAATCCTGAAAAAAAAACACAAATATAATCAAAATATCTAGAAAAAAATATAATAAAATGATAGAAGGCAAATAGAATTTAGAAAAATCAAAAGATTGCATTTTTACGCTTTTAAAATAATCAATTATTTTCAACAATCAAAAATTTTAAATAACTGATTATCATTTTCGACGTTTTTCGAAAAAGAAGTTTTCCTAGTTTTATCTTCAATAGATTACGCAAATATTTTTGACAGCTGTTTCACTACACACCTAAGATGCTTTACTTTGAGGTTTAGAAGTTTCCTTGATCCATTTAAGAAAGTACATCAGTATTCCAACAAAATGCATTTTTAAAATTGAATTATCACATCAAAAGGATTTCTTTATCAAATCAGAAATGGCAGATGTTACGTCAGAATTTTAAAGAGTCTTTTATCATTTACTTAGGATTAAAAAATGAAAAATTGCTTTTGCCTTTTTAAAAATATTAAATAATGCCTTTGGTTGTATTCTAAAAGCTTTAAATTTATTCTTTAGTCAGCAAAGACGTAAACATTTACAGTAGGGGTCTTCAACCTGTGGCCAGAGATGCATAAAACTACCAGTATTTTATTATAGAAAAATTTGCCTCGTTTAAAAACAGAAATTTTGCAATTAAATAAGAAGAATGCTATCTTTCAGAATTTATAGTGGGAAACAATTTTCAGGTAAATTTTGAAGACACATAATTTACAGGGTGGCTTAAAATAGACTGGGCGTTTAAAAATGGAATAACAAGTAAATAGTGAAAACTATTGAAGTTATTTTCGTAAGAGATTATGTGTTAAGTCAGGAATTTAATTCCAAATATAACATATAGATGTTGTTTCTCTATCTAAAACTGTCAAAACGTTTAACTAGTGTAACTTATTGTATGTTAAACTATTATATTGGGTCATCGGGAATGTTCTGCTGTTTTTCAAGAAGCGCGGTTATGTCCAGTTGTTATAATGAGTGCTGATAATGAGTGACTTTGAATGATCCAGATATGTACATTCAGCCTTTTCTGCTTGCGTTGCATATTTCTTGCTTGTTTGTGGCATATTTTTTGTTTCAGCGCAGTGCTAAGAATGGAGAACCAAATAGTTATTTTTCGTCTTAGTTCGAGGTTTATTTGAGAAGTTTAAGCTCGGAAATTTCAACATCGAAGATGATGCCCCTCTGGACAATCATCATCTGTAAAGGAAGACCTCTTAAAAGAATCTATCGTTGAAAATCCATGTTACACAGTTCAGGAGCTATCACGCAGACTAAATATTCCTAAAAGTACGGTGCATGATCGTTTGATAAATTCTTTTAAGTGGTCCTTCTGTACTCCCCTTTATGTTCGTCCAGAGCGGACATCATCTTCGAGACTGAAATTTCTGCTTAAACTTCTCAAATCATCTTTGAACTGTGACATCTGAAAACAACAATTTGTTCATATACAGCGCAAGTTTTACGAGCACTGAATAGCATTTGTACCTTTCTTGAAATAAAGGAAAATAATATGACGAAAAGGAAATTTTTGGTTTTCTATTCTTAGCACTGCGCTGAAAAGAAAATTATGCCATAACACATACGGGAATTATGCAGCGCAAGCAGAAAAGACCGAATGTACATATATGGGTCATTCAAGGTCACTCCTTGACAGCAGTAGCAAAATAATTAAACGAAACCGCACTTCGCTTTTTGAAAAACCGTAGAACTTTCCAGATGACCCATTATTAAAATGGATTAACCCTTTCCGGCACAGTGGTCCCACTCCGGGCACACCTAATTTTAATTTCAAACTTGCATTCGACACCAAGAATATTTTAATAAAATTTTGTTTGTATAATGAAAGCTTAAAATAAGGAGTTCGCATTTTCTAAAAAAGTCGTTTGTAAATTCCGGTGTCAGTCAGCAATTTCTCATTTTACGAACAGACTTTGTCTGTGCCGGAAAGGGTTAAATTTCGTCCAGCTTTTAATCATTCTATTTAGTTCTTAAACCCCTAAAATCTGTTTGCGTTTTGAATTTGAGAGATTATCAAGAATTTTACAGTTTGAGACAGAGCAGCGACAACGATAAGTGGAGATTTGAGCTAAAACAAGGAAGCGTGGTATAGAATAAATTAAATATCTGTCACTTTTTACTTGTCATTGGATTTTAAAAACGTCCAGTACATTTTAGGATAACTTGTGCAACACAATAGTTAATGTACTGTTTTATTTAAAAACTGTTTGTTATAACCAAATCTGAACATTTTTGATTATACAAAATGTAAAAATAATTTTTCATTTACCGTAGACTCTAAAGTAGTGGTCTTTAACCTTTGGTTCGCGGGCCACCAAGCTACCATTACTTTAGAATAGCACCGCCCCCTAAATACTAGGCCTGAGCGCTGACAACAATGGCGGCTGTCGCAGGCCGATTTTTCTTTCAGCGTTTGAACGGTCCCTCGAAATTCCACACCAATAATTTTTAAAAGTTTTCTTCGCCTTGTTTTTCGGAGATCAAATAAGTCAAAGAAAACTGTTAGATATTATTGGTGTTGAAGTTCGAGGCACTGTACAAACGATTCCGCCTGCGACAGCCGCCATTTTTTTTAGCGCGCAGGCCTAGTATTCAGGGGGCGGTGAGAATAGTTTTCCTTATATAATGAAAAACAATTTGCGATTAAATAAGGCAAAGATTACTTTTCAGAATTTGTGGTGGCAAACGACTTTCAGGCAAAAAGGTTGAAGAGTTCCTACACTAAAGTCTCGATTATTTAGCAACTTCTTATATAAAGAGAACTTTTATACACTGACAGTAGTATAGAAATGACAGGTCGGGCTCATCAGGCAGTGGTACTGTGGTGCTGCACCACCTCCTCCAATCCACCTATCGCCATACCGCCCACAAGAGTCATTCAAACGCCCCCTACCTGGAAAAATTTAACAAAAAAAACCGGTTTTCAGCTATAAGATGTTGTATAAGATGAAGTATAATGGTATAAGATGAATGTTAAACTTATATTTGAATTCCGAATGACCAACATTTTAATTTGTATTAATAATTAAGCAAAACAAAGGAAAAACATCATTTTATAAGGAAAAAAGCTGATTTCTTAAGATATTTTTCTACTGTAAAATGAGGTTATCATGGTATAAGGTGACGATTAAAGTTATATTTAATTTTTTGAATGACCAACAAATTAATTAATATTAATAATTCAGCAAAACAAAGTAAAAATATCAATTTTAAAGAAAAAAGCCGATTTCTTAAGACTTTTTTTATACTGTAAGAGAGTGATCAAGCTATAAAATGAAGGTTAAATTTATATTTCAGTTCTTGAACAAGCATCACTTTATTTATTAATAATAATTCGACAAAACAAAGGAAAATATTGATTTTTAAGGAAAATGCTGATTTCCTAATGATTCTTATACTGTAAGAGAGTGATCAAGCTATAAGATGAAGCTTAAACTTATATTCTAATTTTTGAACAACCATTACCTTAACTTGCATTAATAATTAAGCAAAACAATGGAAAAATATCAATTTTTAAGGATAAAAGCTGATTTTCTTAACACCTTTTTTTATGTTTTAAGAGAGTGATCAAATTATAAAATGAAGTTTAAACTTATATTTCAGTTTTTGAACAACCCTTACTTTAACTAGTATTAATAATTAAGCAAAACAATATATAAATTTTTAAGGAAAAAAGCTGATTTTTTAAGACTTTTTTTTATACTGTAAGAGAGTAATCAAGCTATAAAATGTTAAACTTATATTTCAGTTTTTGAACAAGCAACACCCTAATTAGTAATAATAATTAGACAAAACAAAGGAAAATATTAATTTTTATGGAAAAATGCTGATTTCCTAAAGATTTTTATACTGTAAGAGAGTGATTAGCTATAAAATAAAGATTAAACTTATATTCTAATTTTTGAACAACCATTACCTGAACTAATATTAATAATTAAGCAAAACAAAGGGAAAATATCAAGTTTTAAGGAAAAAACATGATTTTAAATGAATTTTACAGATGTTTTCAGGCTTGATTGTACTGTATAATGCTAGTTTGTACGATTTTAATCCTTGGGCGACAGATACCCCCAGAAATATTAATAATTAATCGAAACAAATTAATTTTTAAACAAAACAAAATAATTTTTAACCTAATTAATAGCTAGAAATGAGACATTTAAAAATATATTTTTACTGGGAAGATAAAATTATTCCATAATATTTTTACTAACGCCAATTTTAGCACCCACTGACGGAAAAAAGATAAATTTAATCGAAAAGACAAATTTTATTGATTTTTTTTCACAAGTTTTAAGATTTGATTGTCCTGTAAGGTGTTAGCTTGTATGATTTTAACATTTAGACACCTGAAATATAAGGAAAATACTCAAATTCAGATAATTTTACAATAGAATTTTAGCAAATTAATTCATTTTTCTTTGTTTTCACACGTTTTATCCCTTTCCGGCGCGGAATAAATCTGTTTGTAAAATAATGAAATAATGGACTGACATCACATTTTGCAAAAGATTTCCTTAGAAAAGAAAAACTTGCTGATTTTCCCGTACTGTATAAAAGGAAAATTTTAATTAAATATTCTTGGTGCCGTTTGTCAGTTTTGGAATTAAAATTAGGTGTTTTTTTTGTGGACACCGCCCGCTAAAGGGTTAATTTATCTGATTTAACTTTAGGTGACTTTTTAGTATGATATAATAGGCTATTAAAATGGATTTTTGTGTAAAGTTTATACCCTTTTTAAAATATAGGCAAGAAAGATTCACGTTTTTCTTATACTCTTCCTATAAAACAAAGGATAACTGAATATTTTAAAAATGTTTTTTGTACAACGATTTGCACCCCAAGTTAAAATTCATACGTTTTTTACATTATTCTTTCACATCTATATTTCACTAATTTACATATAAAACTAAGAATTTTCTGGACAAAGAACTAATTTTAGCTTTCACTTAGTAATTTTTACACCATTCCAATAATTTTACGGTGTTTTCACTGAATTTTATACATTTATGTCGACTTATTTTCTACACAGATACCTTAATTACCTCTCATTACTATGCAACGAATAATTATTTTTCCTACTTTGACAAAAGCAAAGCTCTTTTAAGTTTTACATTTATCTGGACTTATTTTCTTCATAGATACTTTAATTAGCTATTCTTATTATGTAACGAATAATTATTTTTCCTATTTTGATATATTTTTTAAAGTTTTATATACTAATAAGCGAATTTATATTAACCCATTACCCGCTGGTGTTCAGTTAACGCAACATTCAAAATAAAAGTGTATGGAAAAAAACCTGCCGTGCTACCACTATTTTAATATGTTAAAAAATACTTTGTTTAATGACAAAAACTTTGCTATTAAAGATACCGAATATTATCTTTCAGAATTTTTGGTGGGAAACGAATTTCAGTAAAAATATTGAAGGCTCCGCTCATATAGTTTTGGCTGTTAATGGGTTAATTAACTTTCTATATTTTCCATGACAAGATTAAATTTTTACTATTACAGACATACCACCAACTGAAATTTCACCTAAGTACATATTCCGAGTAACAATATTCACTTTTAGACTTCTTTTACGTAAACTTTTACTTGAAATCATGTGAACTCAAAAGAGAATTACCCGGTTTATACATAATGGGTTTATTGCGCCTCTTTGTAACAGGTACACAAGCATTGTAGGAGGGGAGGACTTGAATACAGGAGGATGTCAGTGCTTTTCGTTTGAAGAAGAAA
Organism: Maratus michaelseni; assembly: GCA_963931845.1. Lineage (NCBI taxonomy): Eukaryota > Metazoa > Arthropoda > Arachnida > Araneae > Salticidae > Maratus > Maratus michaelseni. Next base: position 145,926,778 of record OZ007599.1, on the reverse strand, counting down.
GAATGCAGTCTGAGATTACAAGAAGAATGTTTTTAGGAAGAAAAAATTATAGTGTATTGTATATTATTCATCACTTTTTGATTTCTTTTACTTGGACTTTTAATAGAAATTGTATGAACTCCTTATATCGTCTCTACCATGTCAAACTATCGAATGTGGAAATATACATTTTTCATTACTTTAAAAAATGTGCCGATTGTCACCACCAAATTTTAATAATATTCTTCAACAACGTTGCCAGTTTGGCTTCTTTTTCATTCAGAAATCCGAATCCATACCAGAAACTTAAAATAGAAATATTTTCTTCATTTAATGATCGACATTTCGTGATTACTTAAAGTAAAAAAAAAAAAATTATCGAAATTTCTGGTATGAATTCGGCATCTCTGAATAAAAAAGACGGCCAAACAGGCAACTCTGTTCTTCACGAAAATATTACTACTATTCTTACTTGGCAAATAATTCTAATAACATTTAGTGGTGATAATCGGCCAATTTTTTAAAAGTAATGAAAAATGCATTGTTTCACATTCGATAGTTTGACATGGTAGCGACGATATGGAAACCGCTATTTACACATAATTTCTTGAAAATGTAAAGGCGAATTAATCTCTATTATAATGCTTATTCACATAAATTTGAATTCATTTAATATCAAACATAAAAAAAATTGAACACAAATTTCAAAAAGTTAAAACAAAATTACAAAAAGCTAAAAAAATTACAATATTAAAAAAATTACAAAAGTAAAAAAAAAATTGAAAAAAATTACAAAATATTTACAAAAAGTTAAAAAATTACAAAATTTTTCTTAAAAAAATATGAAACATTAAATAAACCTTTGTGATAAAACTTAACACTGAATGAAATACTAATAATCAAGTAAAATAATGAACTATCACCTAAAATTTCGTCTATTAGATAAAAAATCTCAACTATTGAATGAAAAATTATAAAAAAAATATTGTTTTCTCTAAAGTTTTCACAAAATTTACAAAAGTTCTTAAAATATTATAAAAATTAAATAAAAATTAAAACAAAAAACTAAAAAAAGTTTTAAAAAATTACAAAAGTTGAAATTCACAAAAAAGTAAAAAAAAATTTAAAACATTGACAAATTAGTGAAAAAATTAACATTTAAAAAAAATTTACAAGTATAACTGCTACCATAACCACCATTGCCACTATCACTTCTCAAATATAATAATTTACAGTTATTATATTACAGCGTAAAGAAATTTTTAACTGCAACTATAACCAACAGTATCATTAACATAACACAAAATATAAGAATCTACACACACCCTTTCTATTTTAAAAGGACAGCATGCTCTAAATTTTATACTACGTTTAACGACTATTTCCAAATAACATCTTCCACATCAAGTAACTTTTACATCTGTCATTCAAAGTTGTGCATATCTGTTACATATATTTATCAAATTTTGCTTTCTACAACCAAGCAATCAAGTACTAACAATGTTTTCACATCTGCTTATTACAAAACTGTTTCGGATTCAAACCCCACTGTAGACACAAGCAATAAGAATTTTGCATCTATTCATCGCATAGACTCAACTTCTGCTTCAACACCACATATAAACGACAGTAAACATGATACATCGGCTTCCATCGATACAGCTAACAGCAAATAATAACCCAGTTTTATTATATTGAAGAAGGAACTTTTAGACCTGTTGTTTTTCTGCCTAGAACTGCGTAATAATGAATTAATGATTCATATACGGCAATTTAAACGTATGCATATAAAACAAACATATACCCGTCAAGTCAAGAAATAACAATGGATATTTTAACATGGAATGATTTCTACAAGAAAATTATTAACTTTGATACAATTTATACAACATCTTCGTTTGTAGCGAATAATAATAATATTATAGTATTAAATTGTGTATGTGAAATATATATGCAGAATGTAGTTGCATGTAAATCATCTAAAAATAAAATAAAATTGAACGAAAACCAACTTGGAATTTTGAAACATTTAATTCCAGAATTAAACGATTCGATTATTAACTTTATGCATTTAGAATATCTACCCGGCCTAATTACACAAGAGTGAAGAGTTGTTGCTAGATCTTGAAAAATTGATCACTCCGAAAAAGTATGTAGTTTAAGTATTTTTCACAAATCATCATGAAGTTAGAAGAGGTCAAAATTTGAAAATGCGAATGTAAATTCCTGTGACAAACTTTAGTTTATATATTCCCAAAAAATCTTCTGATTTAAATTTTTTGTCTTCAGTAAGCTACATTGATAGACCTAAACATATTCAAGGCATTTGTTTTTACACAAAAGCATAATTTTGATTATGAAAATTATTAAAAAATTCAGATTAAAAATATCAATTTTGACCCATATTGGTTTTTGCATAAATAAAGTAGATATTGTAAAAAACAGAGGTGTGCGAGATTAGAGTTCATTCCAATAATTTTTTTTCAGACAGCAACCTAAAGAATGTTATGCAGCTGGTGTTGGGGCACTGATAAATCGGTGATATAAGTGCATAAATATTGGTATAGCAAATGTTGAAAAATTAAAATTTTTGAAATGAATATCATTATAATTTATTATTTAATTATCTTTTGGGACTTACTTATTGACTTTCCCTCGTAATACAAAAAACGTGGTTGCTATGTAAACAACAGTTGAGTTGTTGGAATCCCCTGATATAAACCATGAAATTTTCTCATTTCTTTCCCCATACAATTGCTCTTTTACACAAAACTTTTTAATGTGTTTGATGGCTGTGGAATATGACGTTGAACTGCGCGTACGTAAAATATATGTAAAAATAAAAAGATTTTTAAAGTGCATTTTTCTTAATTATATTTCAGCAAAAGGTTAGTTGTCAATGTTTCATTTGCATTAAAAAATAGGGTAAAAAGTATTATAAATCTTTCTATACATAATTTAATAATTTATAAAAAATATTTAATTAATAAACTTATTTTGTAAATTTTAATACTTTTTCTTTTAAGCCATAAACTTGTCATATAAAAAAGAAATTTAATTTTATCTCCAGATTTTCCAGTAAACTATGTTTACTGAAAATAAAATCTTCTAAACAAAATAAAAACGTGATTTCCTGCAAAATGTTTGACATAACATGAGACAAAATTAAAGAAACAAGAAATAAAGTTTTTATACGTAAAATAAAATTTTAAGGTTTTTCTGTGGAATCAAGGAGGTAGAAAACATTTCCTGTGCAAAGAATCATTAAAACTTTTGAAAATATTTTTTCTTCGATCGTTTGGGTTCAAAAAGGATACTAATCAGGAGAAGTTCTTTTATTTACTCTGTATTGAATTTTAAAATTAGAAAAAGAGATTATTGTTATTTTTCATGTTATTTTACTAAGAAAACTTCACTAATCAAAGATTTTAAATTTGTTTGAGTGAAATATCTTTCACATTCATATATTTTAAAACAAGTTACACATTAACTACAGTTTACACTGAACTATATATTTACAATTAAATGCTTGCATTAAATATATATTTTTAAAATAAGATTAAAGAAAAGAAAATATAGCAAATGGGTAAAAACTATAGGTTGATGCAAAAGTCCGGTCGTATTTCAATACCTTTAATACCGGTAAAATTACAATACCTGATAATTTTATTATATCTGCTTTCTTTAAAATGATAGGTAAAATGATCAGGTATTGAAATTTTACCGGTATTAAAGGTATTGAAACACGACCGAACTTTTGCGTCAATCTATTATATAAACAATTGTTTCACATAATTACATATTTTTCTATTAACCCCTTGAAGGGCACCGGTATATTATACGGCACTTAATTTTAATCCCAAAATGCCACAATGACACCAGAATTTTATAATCAAATTTTGAATTTATAAGGTACATGAGGAAAAGCTTTTACTTATTTTAAAATAAATTCGTTCGTGAATCCTGGTGTCTATCGATCATTTCAATATTTGAGCTACAAGAGTACTTTGCCCCTGAAGGGGTTAAAGCTTGGAACTGTTCCATAGGTGCCAACCTCTCATTAATATTCCGTAATATGCGGGTTAATTTGACCCAGTTTAACAACGCTTCAAACCAGAAAAATTATTGGATGAATCTTTATTTATTCAATTTCAGGTTTTTACATGGAATTTAATTAATTTCAGTTCTTAAAAAAATTTCTGGTGCAAAACGTGTTAAACCTGGGTCAAATTAACCCGCATATTACGGAATATTAATGAGAGGTTGGCACCTATGCTGTTCTAATAATCTTCAAGGTGGTCATAAAAAAGGCCTTGCCGGTTTTTGAGCCCCTAGTGATCGTACAGTTCAACGAAAGCGGATGTAATATGTATGTGGGTATTTTATGGAATAAAATCTAGAATGAGGTAAAGAACAACAACTGAGCTTTCACAGTTCTCCAAATATATGCGTACAAATATGGGCGTGTCTCACACCTTTACTTCTTTCAGCAATAATAATAGATTACTTGGTAATGTCAGTGACTGGCATGTACAAAGTAGGGAACAGTAGACAACTTGAGGACTTTTAAATTATTCATCTAGGAGAACACGACATTTGTTACTGTGTTGTCCCACGTGAGATGGAATTATGAAAGCTGAGAAGGCAGGCATGCATCTGATTATTCCGGACTGCCAATGGCAATGGTAAAGAAGCAATATGGATTATCTTGAGTCAGTGGGGGTGGACCCTGGGTACCACTATTTCCGAATAGTAATCTTTGCTTTATTTACTGGCAGGAAATATAAGTCAAATATAGCTATTCGGAAATAGTAATATCTTGCGAGCGTTATTGTCAGGAACGCTTTCCAAATAGTCGGAACCCAAAAATGTTTCTGCGGTTGCATAAACACCTTTGTGAAACAGTTTCTTTCCACGCTAGCAAGAAATAAACGAATTGTCATCATGTACGCAATGGCGCCCGGTGCATGTAAAATCCGTGGTGGGTGTAAAGTCCTCCAAGTTACCTGTGAATTACAACTCTGGGGGTGCCTAGTTTGGTGAAGGTCTCGTCACCAGATCAAGGTTCTAAATTACGAGAGCAACTCGAGTAGTGATGGCATAACGTATGGATGAGCGATACGGCGAGGAAGTGTAGTAAATATTCCAGCATCCCACATCCGTCCGGCATGAATTCGCTACACTGCGCAGTGCTGAACCGCCTCATAAAAAATGAATTAGCAACTGGCCAACTAAGAAAAAGCAATTAAAGCAACAAGACGCACTGAAGACACGTCGGCCTATAGATTTAATAAACACATCTTCGTCAAGCGGAGAGCAGGCGAATCCTCCCCCCGTTGCCAGGTATCAACTCGTTAAGCTAGGCAAAATTCTGGCAGGTAGGGGCCTGGTCAGCGGTCTAAAAAAAGAAACGGATTGCCACATAGCTGTTTGACGTTCAGATGGGGATGGACTTATTTTTAATCTTGTAAAACATCAGGCAGGAGTACAAGAGTTATTAAACTTCGCATAGGTGTGAGTCAACCCACCGTTTTGAGAGTATTACACAATAGACGATTACATACAATCTATTTTTTGAGAATTCAAGATCAGAAAATTAATTTTTTACTTCGTGCCTCATGTATTTTAAAGAGATGAAGTGATTTTCAGACCAGAAGGGGTTTTCAGTGTATGCAATTAATTTTCTACCCTTAAGCCCCACGTTTCACGTCTACTTGCGTTCTGAGAACGACACTCTGTAAACGTGTGGGTGGGTATAATGAACGACTTCCTGACTGGCCCATGATTACTATAAATGCGACTCAATGGCAGATGTTATTCTATTTACCTGGAAGAAATTTTAACAGGATTGCTTAAAGATATATCCATCAACTGAAGTATATCGATATGTGGGATTACCTTTATTATTCTGTTCGGGTGCGTTGGATAAGCCCTAGTGGACCATTATGACTCGTTGAGCACACCGATCTCCCAATTTAGTGAACGTTTATTATCTTATGGAGACATTTGAAGACCATCATTTACGATATTCGAGTTGACTTTTCTGTGACTCTGTGTCACTCGAATAGCCTTTCCGGTTACCAGTGTGCGAGAAATACCTGGCGCCTTTGAAAATGTCACGTTATTCACTTTACTGATGCTGGGAAGTTTGTGGATTGAAATTTGAGAAATTATTGCAAACATTGCTTAGAAGAAGCAATTTTTGAAATAATTTATGTTTCCTTTAATGTCCATTTATGTGTCTGTACCTCTACGCATCACTTGCGCCTACACATGTCTGCACAAAAATCATCAGGTAGAGCATTTCATAAGTTTTATTACAATAAGTAACATAATCTTACTTCATGCATAAACATATTGTCCAGATGTTCATAGAAGTCTATAGTTATCCACCTCAACCGAAGCCTCTTCACAGTGGAAAACTGTGAAGAGAAAAAACAGGAAATCATGTCTCAGCCCAGTAATAACAAACACGAAGGATTCCAAACAGCTACTCCACTATGTGGAAGAGGCTATGGAGCTCGACTCTAACAGCTATGACGCAGATGCAGATGAAGAAAATACTGTCTTTGAGGAGTTTGAGCCGACATGATTTTATTTTGTTTTTTGATATTTTGTGTTGTAAATATACCAGTTTTTGTGTTGCATTATTTAGATATTTTATACTTTTTTGATAATCGTTATTTTACAGAATGTAAAGATTTGTTTGTGTTTTTTAAACATCATTATGAAGTCATTTTAGTGATTTTAATTACATATATCATCCCATTGCTTTTTTCACTTAACTGTGTTGTTTTTTTTGACAAGGTTTTGGATAACTTCTTGATATAATTTTATGTTCTTCATTTACTTTTTCTTGGCGCAGCATGTTCCAGAAGGGACTTTGTGCTATTAAACCCAATTCAACCAACCAACCAACTTTAGTTATCCACAAATTATATCTAGAAATGCTCCAATATTTAGTTTGCCCCTTTTGAAATTTTCTCTAGAATCTGCAAGAAGTATTTCACTTTACAAATGATGAGATTTTATAAAACAATAAATTTATATTGTAAACTTACATTTATATTGTAATTTTACATGTAAAACAGTGGTACTCACTACATTTTAAAGTATTCTCACACCGCTATTTGCAAAATGTGATATTCGCCATATTTAATGGTAAAAATTCTAAGATAAATTAATGGGAAGATTTCTATTATAAAAAAAAAGTGGTAACCCTGCGGGGGTCCGCATAGCGAATAACACTGGTCTAAACAATCATCTTTAAATGCGGGACTTTTAATCAGGGTGCGATCAATTTTACCAAAAATTTTGAATACCAATTCACCTCATTTAATTTCAGAATAATATTTCAAATTCTCCGATTAATCACGGGAAGAGTTTTAATCGGAAGAGACAATATTAGTCAAAGATTTCTTATTCGAAATAGTGGTGCCACACTTCTTGGAAATTCTAAGTAGTGTAGGCACATTGATTATAAGAAATGTTTATAAAGGTCTAAAGTTTATAATATAATACTGCCTTTTTGCCTAAAGCTGCCGTTTAATGATGCGTTAAATATTTAGTTTGAATTATGTAGTATTATGTGTTTCCGAAAGTTTTGAAAGTACAAAAGATATTAGAAATTAATTTTTCAAGGTTTTATATCAGTTGCATCCAGAGATGCCAAGCTACCACTAATTTTGCGTAATAGGTGAATTATTTTGACCCAGTTTAACAACGTTTCATATCAGAAAATTTATTTGATGAATCTTTATTTACTAAATTTAAAATTTCTACATGAAATATATTTAATTCCATTAAAAAAAAATTCTGGTCCGAAACGTATTAAACCTGGGTCAAATTAACCCTCATATTACGGAAGATTAGTGAGAGCTTGGCACATTTGGTTGCAGCTTATAAATTTGTTTAAGTTTCTACAAACATCTATCTCGGGCAAATAATTTTATTAATTCTTTGAAAATTTTAATATTTTTCTTTTTTTTTAAAAAAAGTTTGTTTTAGAATACATGGTAAATTTAACACATTCGCATCGGTATGTTTCTGTGAAACTCGAGTTTTAAAATGATAAAATTAGGTATTTTATTGATGTTAAAACAATGGTAGCTTCTCTCTCTTCCGAAACTCTTTCGTAAATAGTTTTCTAGATAGTTTTCTAAAGTTTATGCATCACGAAATATCATTAAATGTACAGATTTATTATAAAATATCTTACAATCTAAAAAAAAATATGGGAAACATGATATAAATGTATTTCTAGAATGGTAGAAGCCACGCCCTTAGTCAATGATGTTCTTGAATAAAAACGAGAATTTTTGTTTCCTGATGCGAATATGTTAAGATAATAAGACACGAAAAACTTCATATACGGAGTACGGTGTGTGCATGGTTTTACCACAATTTTTAATAGAATTTTGCGCATTTTTTAACAGCAGAAATGTATTACATATTCTGAAATTATACAAAGCGATTACAAAGTCTGCATTTTAAATACTAAATTGAAAATTTCAACCCAAAAATAGTGGTTTCATACCCCTTCGAAATTACAACGAGTGTAAGCACCTTAGGAGTATTTTTAGTGACTGTGCATTTGATAGCTCATGAAGTGATTAAAAATGCTGTTCTGCAGTTTTAACCCCTTGAAGGGCACCAGTATATTATATATACCACTTAATTTTAATCCCAAAATGCCACAATGACACCAGAATTTTATAATCAAATTTTGAATTTATAAGGTACATGAGGAAAAGCTTTTACTTACTTTTAAAATAAATTCGTTCGTGAATCCTGGTGTCAATCAATCATTTAAATAGTTTAGCTACAAAAGTACTTTGCCCCTGAAGGGGTTAAACGAATTTCCATCGCATGCAATTGCTACTGTATAACGTGAACCTTTAAAAAAGTTATGTTGTGTTATTTCATTCCGAAGTCTTTTAAATGCCCAAATTTGAAGTTCAGTCATTGTACTTCTGTCTTATTTAACGCTAAATATACCAGCAACTAGTCATTTTGCCGGTAGAAAAGGAAAATATTTCGATTCGAGCCAGAAATTTCTTCACAAAATATATATCACGCAGAAATAATTTAACTAACAAAGTTAAACAGTTTTAAATAAAAGTTCTGGTGTGAAATACTTTTATAAAATTTGAGTAAAATTAAAAACAAACTCATTGGTTGACCCCGAGACGCGGAGGGGAGAAGTATGGATACCATACTAATTCTGAATAATATATTTTACTGACTGTATAGTAAAATTATGCGATTAATTAAAGCGAGTATTTCTATTTAAAAATAGTGATATCTGATATATCCCTCTGAGTGTTCCAATGAATGAAATTGTGGATAACGTCTGTAATAAGCACAGAACAACAACTGTTCTTTTTGATTAAATAATTGATTTACATAAATAACTAGAGTAAATTTTAATATAAACGTGCACTTCGAAGAAAAAATTCTAAATAAAACCAAACATCTTTAAAAAGATATGTCCTTTTCTTTCACAAGAAATTAAATATATTATTATTCTCAAATTATTCAGTGTTGTTCCTGATATATCAAGCTCGATTTTTCATGCTCACATGAAAAAAAAAATAACAAAAAGTATAGGGGAAAAATTCAATTTTCTTGAATGCACAGTATTCTTATATTTATCAGCCTGTAACTTATCGTACTCAGTCTTGCATCTCTTAAAAAAGAAGATTTTACAGTCTTCATGACCATGTTATGCTCAAAATGAAGTCACTTTGTGCTTGGCAAAATACCAATTGAGAGTGAATGTTGTGAAGAAACTTATCACTTTTGGGAAACATTCATCTTCTTAGTAAAAAAAAAAAAAATGCTTGTATTCGTCTTCTGAAATAATTTTAAGTGAAACATTGATATTGAGACTGAAAACTATTTTAAAAAAGGTATTAAAAATGTATTTTTTTAATGTGTCTGTAGGAAAAATAGCATAATGGAGAAAAGTGTTGATACTTAAATGATTGAATTATATATGATATAACTGAGTTGAGAAAAATAATTTTTAAAATGTTTTTCAACGTCATAAATGAAAGTTTGCTGACTTTCAATAAATTTCAAAACTTATTCAGATTTGAACAAGAATATATACAGGGTGTCCCTTCTTGCCATTGATCAATAGCTTATTTCTAAACCGTTAGTTTAGAAATACAATTCTACCATAATTTCCAGCCTATAATCCGTGGATCAAACGATTATATTTCGACACAGGAATTTTATTTAATAATTGAAGTAAAATATTTACAGCGACCTATTAAGTTACATTATATAAATAAAATAACTGCTCAACAAGCGATGTAACATTAATTCTTACCGTAATTTCCGGCGTATAATCCGCGGATCAAACAATTCTGTTTCAATCCATAAATTTTATCCAATAATTGAAGTCAAATATTTACAGTGATATAGTAAGTTAACTTTTGTGAAATAGAATTACTGGGTCGAAACATAATTGTTTGAAGCGCGGATTATACGCTGGAAATTACGGTAATTGCAGTAATATTTTAAATGTTCTTCAACATATTAAAATCTATTTAAGTCAAAGGAAAAAATATTTTTTAAATTACGGAATTTAGATTTTTACACGGTCTGGTGTCCCATAATTTACGTTTAGAAAACCCTTCTCCATACTCTATCAAGTAAAAACATAAAAATTTCTGTACCGCCGAAAATTATCGAGTTGTAATATTTTGAATTTAATGAATTTTCAGCGTTTTTTGGCGCTAAAATCAGAAAAACGGGTGTTTGGAACCAGAAAACGCTGAAAATTCATAAACTAAAATTAACATTTCACGGTAATTTTTAGGCATGCCAAAATGGAAATTTAACTATTTTGCTCGTTAGAGTAGGTAATAAGTTTTTCTAAATACATCGTACAGGACTCGATTCAGAGAGCGTATAAAAAATAATTATAACTAATAACCTTTCTAAAATATAGTTATTTGACGTAAATAGATTTCCATTTGTTGAAGATTTGAAGCATTTTTGCAGTCGGAACACTCATAACTTACGGTAGAAAAATACGGTTAGAATACGGTAAAAAAATAGTAGAATCTCATTTTCATTAAAATTTACTGCTAAGTTAAAATTTTGTAAACAAAATACCTTTATAATAATATTTTAAATGTTAAATTAAAATAGATATATAAAATTTTTATGTCAAAAATGTATATTTTTTTATCTGACCAGGGAACCACGCCATTAGTGTAATAATGAAAAAATAATAATTAGAAATTGAAAGAGCATAGTGAAACGTGTTTTTTGACGCATAAATCACTTTCTCTCGTCTCCCCGTTATCGAGACATAAAGTCTTATTTATTTATTTTTAATAGGATGAAAGGATCAGGGCTCCCACTTGGTCCGTTTTTTGAACACCACTTTTTTTTATAGAAAAATCGTCTTTATAAATTTTGTAGAAACTAACTTCAAAGCTCGTTTTAGTTGCACTTGTTGCAAATACCTACCACAATTTTCTTTGTAAAAAATACTGGTTTTCAAAAAACGGACCAGTGGGAGCCCTGAAGGATGAGTCAGTAATTTAAAATGTAACAACACCGAGGAACTCCAGTCACTTGTCCATTTCCAGTTTAGAGCACTGCAATACTCCGATATAATTTGCTATGCTTAGTGCAAGTCTGGGTTAGTGAAAACTCGGCCACTTCCATTTGAAACGCCCTCGCAATTTTGTTTTTCGCAAGAGGTTGACCACTGTAATCATTGTACTAGATTTAAGTTCATGAAATTTTCTTGGTGGCACGATTTTCTATGCTTGAGTTATTTTTTGGTTCAGTACCATATTTTTCAAAGGCATTGTTTTTTGCGAGCTTCTTACATTTTATATTACTATATCCAGATATATTTTGTGTTTTATAATAATTTGATTATGAAAACTTTTGAATCAGAACCACGCTTTTTCTTCCTACATTAAACAAATAAATTAACAAATTTTACGACTTTATATCTCGATAATGGGCAGACGAGGGCAAATGATTTATATGTGTCAAAAAACACATTTCACTATGCTTTTTCAATTGCTGCTTACTTAGATTTTTTTCATTATTATACTAAGACGTGGTTTCCTTTTGAGAATTTGTTTTTTCCCTAGCTTGTTTTATATTTGCAAATTTGTATATTTTTTCCTTTAAAAACTAAAAATTATCAAAAGTTCGAAATTTAGTTTTCCTTCATGTAAGCTCAACACCAATAAACATATGATTTTTAATATATTTTTAATACAAGGAAAGGATATGTTTACAAACAAACATTCCCTTCAACAAATCTATCTACTACATTTTTGTCTTTACGATCATTGCAGGAATCACAATGAATTGGTCTGTTAATAAGTTTGTGATACGACTGGTTAGTCGTATCACAAACTTATTAACAGACCAATTCAATCGTAGGTGATTTATTCGTACACCCAATCAAGTTGTCTGAGTTTTTTCACAATAGGGAGCATAAAGATGGATAGTTTGACAAACGTAACATCAGCTGCCTTTTCCTTATTCATAAAACAATGTTATCTTGGGGCAAAAACAGTGGGGGACAATCGACTTTTAGACGAAAAGATTGGCCACCCTAGTAATAGAGTTTACTACACAGGTTTGACAGTTTGGTCTCCTTTTTTATTTAGAAATTCCCAAATTCATACCGGAAATTCCGAAAAAAGAAGTTTTATTTTAAATAATATCGTTATGACTATCACTAAATATAGCAAAATCTACTAATGAGAATTTCTGGTATGAATTAGGAATTTTTGAATAAAGAAAGGGAGAAACATGAAACCAGGGATGAGATTTCTCCGTTTTTTTTGCTTACCAGTATAATCTTAGAGAAAACGTTGTTCTATTAAATCGCAGAATATTCCGATTAAATGTAAAGACATTTTCTTTAAGATTATAATGGTATGCAAAAAAGCGGAGAAATCTCATCCCTGCTTGAAACCCTGGAATCACAGCTTACTTCTTGGACGATAAACCCCCTTGCCGAAAGGCCAAGTGCCACCACTTTTTCTGAATAGTTTTTTTTATATATATTTAATCTCATAATTTCGTTCCTTAAATAAGTATGACAGTATTTTTTCCGAAAAGGTAGTGAGGATAGTCTTTCTGGCACGAAGGTTCGCCATCCCCGTCGTAGTTTATTAGTGAACAAAAATTCAGATGTCAGTAAGCCTAATAAACTTAGTCTGCTCATTGACATAAATATAAGGTCTCAGGAAAATGTCTTTACAAGATAAAACAGAAAAAATCATTGGTTGATTCTAGTGTTATAGATAATGCGATCGATCGGGTTTTATAAACATTTCCATGGATAATACTATCTAAAATGTTATTCTTAACTCCTTCCGGAAGAGTGTCCCATGTACGACTTTTTGTTTATTATTTCGGAATAATAAATTTAACCTTACTTAATCGCAGAAAATCCCTGATTAGGTGAGATGAAGTTTTCTATTAAAAAATAGTAGGACTCAAAAAGGACAACACGCAACATATATGGTAGGTACAAGTCATGCTCGCCTCGAAAGTTTTAATATCAGATATGTACTTATTTCTGAGTTCCACTATTTCGGAATAAAAATCTTTGTCTTATTTACACGCGGATTAAATAGGGTGATAACTACGAATTAATAATGCGAAAATTACTATTCAGAAATGGTGGAAGTCCCTCTGCACAACATATATAAAATGATTTTATCCAAATTTGTTTCTCTTTATTTTTGTCTCAGTTACATTAATATTGAGTTTAAATCAAGACGACATTCTTTTATCTCAAAGGATATAATAATCCAGTCTAAAAATGAGATAAATCATCTTTTCAATAAAAGAAACTGTGAGTGAAATCCAATGACATCTTTCATGACAGAAGATTGAGTATCTTCCTAACGGAATTTAATTTTGATTTCAGAAGAAAAGACTATTTTGGCGTATCTAAGAAACCCTGTAATATAATGTACCTTTTGAAATAACAAGAAAGAAAAATCATGCGTCATACATAGATTCGGAAAAAAAAAACATTACAATACTTCCAGAATACTTTAGCAAAACTTCGCAGTTTAATAAAGTAAAAATGATATCTAAGTAAACATTTTAGAAAATGCTTAACACATTTGAAAACCGTATTTCAGCAATTAACGTTTTTAGCCGGAAAAGTAATCCGATTTATTTTGTGCAGCCCCGTATTTAACATATAGATTTGTATATATTCTACATAGTATGCTAAAATTTAGTTTAGTAAGAAAGCGCATAATAGGTTGAAAATTTGCCTTCAGCAATTTCTACTCATTGAACGGAAACATACCGTAATTTCCGGCCTATAATCCGCGGATCAAACAATTATGTTTCAATCCAGAAATTTTATTCAATAATTGAAGTCAAATATTTACAGTGATCTAGAAACTAACCTTTTAGAAAATAAAATTTCTGGGTCGAAACATGATTGTTTGACCCGCGGATTATAGGCCGGAAATTACGGTAATTGTATTCTTCTGTACAGCCCTGTATATTACCTACATATTTTATACAGGTCAGATATTAAGCTGGAATTTAATTCAGGCTATAACGCGTTTAAAAATACTAAAATCACATTCTCATAGGCGTCCAAATAACCAGTTCTTTGCGTGGCCCTGTTAAAAAAAATTGTTAATGAATAGTAGATGAATAGTAGAAGAACAGTATATGATTTTATTTCTATTCTAGAAACATCTCTTAGTACACTAAATATATTTCAGCTTGAAACTGCTTAACGCAATTAAAAAGCTTCTTTAAGCTATCAACGCTCAAACTCAATAATGCTTACGAATTCTTTTGTGTAGCCCTGTGTATAATCAATAGCATTTATATACACCACGTACTATGCAAAAATTTAGTTAAACTTTAAACCCCATACCATGGCTAAAAACGCACGTCCAGCAGTTTTCACTAATAGACAATACTTCGGATACACTACTGTATCCGAAAATTTTTCTGTGTTCCTGTAAGTGAACGATAAATGTTATGCACGTCATATTCTACAGCAATAATACAGAAATTATAAATGATGTGAAATATAACAGGGTTCGTACGATTTTTAATAAAATTTTTCTATTTAATATTTAAATATTAGAAATTGCAGACCCCACGTTTAATTGCAGGATTTGTAATGCTTTTCTGCATTTAAATAAGATGAAAAATTCATTTAAAAATAGTGGTAATACCGTACAAACCCTGTAAAAATTCAAATAAAAGTGTTTATCGAAAAAGAATATCGTTTAAAGCAGGGCTATCCAACCTGGTGCCCGCTATTCACCAGAAAATTCTTATAGAAATATTTGTCTTATTCACTTTCCGAATATATAAGGAAAATGTTTCTGTAAGAATTTTCTAGTGAATAGCGGGCGCCACGTTGGACAGCCCTGGTTTAAAGAATATAATCGACGGTCCTAAGCGTACATAAAAACATATTAAAATTGATAACCGCAACTATTGTGATAAATTCAGAGGTTGAACTGTATTTACAACATGTGCATTGTGTGAATTTTGTTACTACTATTTTCACACGTTCGCTTCGGTACGTTTATGTGAAATCTGGTTCATATCTAAAGCTCATCTCTCTTCTGAAAGTATTTAGTAAATTTTTTTCTAAATAGCTTTCTGACGTTTATGCATCAGTAAATATAATTCAATATACGGATTTATTATAAAATGTCTTATAATCTAAAAAAATATGGGCAATAGGATATAAATGCATTTTCTGTAAGATAGAAGCTACGCCTTTAATCAATGATTTTTTTTTAATAAACATTCTCGTTTCCCGATGTGAATTTGTTAAAATAGTAATCTTCGATTCAGTAAAAAATTACTATTCGGAAATTGTGATAAAATTTGCCTACAGTTTAGAAAACCCTGTCACACGTCCTGACTTTTAGGTAGTTATTAAGTGTAAAATCCACTGACACCAGAAAACATATGAAACTTTGAGGATATAAATATGTAAAAAGATAACGCGTTATTTGTTTTGAAATAGATCGGTTGTTCATTCAAGTACTGTTGCTTTCTTTGGATGAAAGTAGCGGTGAGTTGTAGTAATTTTCTTTTAAGTTCGCTTTCAATGTACGTCAAGCATATTTATTGGACAATATGCCTTCGCAAACAGTGTGAGGTTGAGAATTAAATAGCACATTTCTTTGCTTTAACATCTTGATGGGAGATATATGAACCACTTAATTTTATTTTTAAACGTCACATTGGTACCAAAATTTTAGTTTTATACCTAACTTGAGGAAAAGCTTTTACTTATTTTTAAATAAGGTGGTTTCTAAATCCTGATGTCAATCAATAATTTTAACATTTTAGCAACAGAAGTACCTTTTTTCTTGAAATGGTTAACTATGATAGTAACATATCAAATCACGATTGAATGTTTTTCAATAGCTTGTGCATTAAAATATATATATATATATATATATATATATATATATAAGAACACCTCCCACTAACACTGCCGAAAATCATGATATAAAAATTTGACTGTTACGAATCGATTATTAATAACATCTACTAATTAATGCTGTACACCTAGTCATATTTTTAATGACTAAATATTTAAAGGTTTACGGAAATTGAACACCAGATTTTTTTAAAAGAGGTTTTCTTCATTTTAAAAATAGTAAGAAATTATAAACCTTTCATTAGGGTGTTTTACTCTGTTAAAAAGGTATACTTGACCTAGAATGGATCATTACCTAGAATGTTTAGGTAATTACTAATGTTAGCAGGGTATGATTATACCATAAAGTATCGCGAATATTAAAATAATAAAAATGCTGATGCATTAAGTATATTACATCTCCCAGAAACTATAAATGAAGTAAGTAAAGAATCTGAAATAATGTTTCTTTGAAATAGTGATGATTGACATGTTTACTTCTGAAACTAGTGTTCTAGTAACTAGTAAGTGGACAGTTGAATATCCAATAATAAAATTAGTTTTATAATGGGTTTTATATGGATGGTCGCAATAGTTTTGCCAAGAGGAATACTAACATACTTTCGTATACGCGATAAAATTTCATGTTTAGAAAATTGATTTTGTGGGGAGACAGAGTAATTATACCAGATGAATGTCTCAAATATATGTTAAAATTCTTAAATTCGTATATAAGTCAGAGTATATCTAGCATGAAAGCCAAAGCTCGAAGTGTAATCTATTGGCCTAATATGAATAAAGTAATTGAACAAATGTTAATTTTTGTAGTATAGATGCCAATTGTTTACTAGTAGCAGAAGTACTTATTTACCCCTGAAAGGGTTCTTCATAGATTTAGCTGATCCAATAAGACGAATTTTTTTAAACAACAGTTTTAACCAAAGTTATTACAAGGTTCCTACAGATCTGGGAATTTACCTTACTTTAGGTTATATCCGTATTTCCAAAAAAGGTCAAAATGACCACTTTGCCCGTCTAGGTCGGACAAAGTGGTCACTCCATGGCCATTTTGCTCTACAGGTGTAAAAAGATCTTGAAAACACTATTTAAATGATTAGAACATTTTTATTGTCATAACAATTCGTATGAAACATAGTGAAAGATTGAAAATGGTATGAAAATCCGATAAGAGTTTGATAAACACATATGAAAAATTATAAATCAGAATCAAACACTGAATTTTTGCAAATGAAATCCACACTCACGTACCAAAGTGAAGCTGAAAACATGCTCTTTCCTTACACATCCAATAAATAAAGTACAACAGGTTATTGTTAATTATATGCAGAGCTGCCAACCTCTCATTAATATTACGTAATATGTGGGTTAATTTGACCCAGGGTTTACACGTTTTGCACCTGAAAAATTTTTGGATGAATCTTTATATATATAATTTCAGGTTTCCTCGTGGAATTTATTTAATTTCATTTAAAAAAAAAAATCTGGTGTGAAACTTGTTAAACCTGGGTCAAATTAACCCACATATTACGGTATATTAATGAGAGGTTGGCAGCTCTGTATATGTAATGTAAGTCAGTTACCTTAGAACACAAACTTCAAAAACTGGAAAACTCGCTCTAAAATTATAAAACATGGAACCACCTTGTTTAACAATTGTCTGGTTACTCACTGCCATCAAACGAAATAGTTTCATGACAAACCACGCAATGCAAGCGCCCTTGTGACGTCATTATATTGGGAGACCACTTTGCCCACCCTGGCCACTTTGCCCGGCCTTCCCCTACATGAGTTAACCCTTAATTGCATAGTGATGTGAATTTCCATCACTGTTTATTTAACTTTTAGTAAATAAATCAACTTCTTCGCCACCACTATATTTATATAGAAATATTAATCCAGTAAATTTCCCGTGAACTATGTTGCTGAACAAAGTTAAAAATTTATCTTAAAATTTCTGGTGTCTAATATTTAATATATGTATAAAAAAACACAATTGTAAGAGAAAAACTCATGCAAAGATAAATCTAATATCTAAATAAATCAAAATAAATTTTATATAGAAATATTAATCCAGTAAATTTCCCATGAACTATGTTGCTGAACAAAGTTGAAAATCTATCTTAAAATTTCTGGTGTCTAATATTTAATATATGTATAAAAAAACACAATTGTAAAAGAAAAACTCATGCAAAGAAGGGTTAAAGCTAAAGGAAATTAATAAGTGAGATAAGGTCAATGAAAAGAATTTTCAAAAGATGAAGGAATACCAGTTATTGCTTTTGAAAATATTTTATAACCATGAAACTGATTCTTTTACAGGGATTATTTAGTACAGATAATTGTATGATACCAAAGCTTAATCCCTTGAAGATCGGTGGGTATATTTTATGCCACTTCATTTTAATCAAGATAGTATCTACCAGAATGTTTGATTAAAATGTTTATAACTTTGGTGAAAAAAAAGTATAAAATCGCATTTCCTGATTATAATTTTTTTTTTTTGAAAATTCGGGTGTCAATTCAACATTACAGAAACACAATTAGCCTTTAAAAAGTTAAATAGGTACCATAGAGTGTTGCCGGTGGAGTACTTTTTTAAATTGAGTTTTCTTGATTGCCACCAGTTTTTTGAGACAATAAATTTCGCCTCATTTTATGACAGATTAAATAAGGCGGAGATAATAAAAGATATCCCATTTCAAAAAGCTGGTGTAAATGAAGCAATCTAAATTAAACAAAAGTAGACCACTGGCACTGTAGCTATGGACACAGGTGCCAAGGATTGCGAAATTTCAGTATCCCTATGTATATTGTTTTTATTTCTTCGATTTGTATAATAGTAGAAATCTGCAGAAAATTTACTATTAAATAAGACGGAGAATTAAAAAAAATAGTACTATTCAAAATACATCGCCATTATTGATACGTATCTGAAAATTATTCATGTTTTCTAACGTTAAAATATCGACATTGCGCACGAAATCCACAGAGAAGGAAAATAAATGTTAAATATGATAAAAATCAACAATAGTAATGAATAAATATTTTTTTAAAATAAAATTTCGCTTTGAAATTCTAATAAGGAAAACTAAAACTAAAATATGTTGATACGCAAATACAGGGTGGGCCGCTGCACTCTGAATATTCGGCCTATGCGCTAACACAAAAACGAATACTGTCGTGGGTGGATATTTTCTGTTTTTGGTCGGTACATTTCAATTGAATACCATTATTAAAAAAAATCTTTCTTTGCCTTACTACTATCTCAGACAAATAAGATGGAGAGTAGTTTTAGACATTGATGGCAGTCAAATTCAATGAACTGTACAAACGCTGAAAAAATACGTCTAATACGGCAGCATGACAGATTTTCTTGTCAACGTGTAAGCCTAATATTCAGAGGGCTGTGGTCAGAGTTGGGCAAATTTGCAATCTGATTAATCTGTAATCTGATTACAATATAATTGCATGTAACAGATTATAATTTCAATTATATGTAATCATAATCTGAATTTGAAATTCAATTAGGATTGTAATTGTAATTATAATGCTATGATTATGATTACACAGAGTTGAGAAAAATCTGATTAATCTGTAATCTGATTACAATATAATTGCATGTAACAGATTATACTTTCAATTACATGTAATCATAATCTGAATTTGAAATTAAATTAGGATTGTAATTGTAATTATAATGCTATGATTATGATTACACAGAGTTGAGAAAAATCTGATTAATCTGTAATCTGATTACAATATAATTGCATGTAACAGATTAGAATTTCAATTACATGTAATCATAATCTGGATTTGAAATTTAATTAGGATTGTAATCATAACTATAATGCTATGATTATGATTATGGTGTAATTATAATTATAATTGAGAACTTATAGTTACAATTACGTGTAATTTCAATGGCACATTTACAATATGTACCATAAAAGACAATTTTTATCAGACACAGTAGAAATTTGATACAACAAGAACGAAAAATCATGCATCCGACATCGATTATAAAACACTTTCTAGCATGAACAGAATATTATTCAGAAATTTTAAATTTTATTAATTAATACCCGCAACCCTAAATATGTACGATGAAAGACAGTTTTTATCACACAATAAGAACGAAAAATTACGCAGCTGGCATAGATTATGAAACACTTTCCCACATAAACAGAATATAAATCAGAAATTTTAAATTGTTATTAATACCCGCAACACTAAATATGTACCACAGAAGACAATTTTTATCACACACAGTAGAAATATGATACAACAAGATCGAAAAATCATGCATCCGACATATATTATGAAACATTTTCTACCAAGAACAGTATCCTTCTATATATAAAAAAAAGTAATGTTTTTGAAATGGAACAATGAAAATCTGCGTAGATACCGCAAAACGTATCTGATTGGTCAGCGCTTTATGACTTTTCTTAGGGGGAATTAACATGAAAGTAGAGAATTTAGATAGGATGGGCACTATTGAGGGGGGGGGGTTTACCAAGGGATAGGGACCCGGGTCTGTCGCCAAGTTTGGCGCCAACTTGGCGATATAACGCCAAATTTGTCGGCCAAAATTAGCTGCCAACTTGGCGCTATTTTCAGTATTTTGCCAAATTTTCATAGACTCCCATTGAAATCCAATAGCTTTTACTTGCTTGCAAAAAATCAACAAATTGAGATACTGCAATGCAACAAAAATTAATATTAGCTTATGAATAGAGCTTAATTGAACTATTTATATTATTTTTAAGCACAAACACTAACTATTTACAATATTTGTAACACTATATATACAATTGGTACTTGTTAGTTATCCTGTCGACCAAATTACTGTCGCCAAATTCATATATATTAAACGAGCAATGGACTTTCCCGATTATTCATATATATTAAACGAGCAAGGGATTTTCCCGAATATGAATGATATCGTAATCAACTGGGAAGATTTTCACGAGACTTGTCCCCTATACTAAATCGAGCACAAGAAAAAGATCTAGCTAGGTTCCGAATACAAGAAAATTCGTTTTTACAGGGTAAAACAAACTCAGCGCTGAAAATGTTTTTTGTTAAATATGGAAAAATACTCAAACGATTTACACGAAACGTGTTGCCTATACTAATTCGAGCACGAGAAATCCATCTAGCTAGGTTTCGAATTCGGGAAAGGTCATTTTGATCTATTAAAACAAACTCAGCACTTGTATTGTAAGTATTGTACAAATATAGGACTATTCAAGATATTGAAATCTAATCATAAAGAAAAGTATTTGAAACTTATTTTGTAAATAAATTTGTTTTATTTCAATTTTTTTATCTTTTTCTTTCATAAATAATTGAGGTGATAGGCTGGATTTGTTTGGTGAAGGATGAAGCTGATTTTTAACACTTTCCAACCTAGTTGAAAAGTGTTTATGACTTCGGTGTGTCTGGCCGTCTACACGTCTGCCGTCTGTCCGTGCTCTAACTCCCGTAAATATGCTCGGATTGACCTGCAATTTTTATATGTTATTGTCGTTATATACAGCATGTTCCGTATTTCATCTGAAGTGTGTAGCACTTATAGTTTTTTTACAGGGACACTCAAAAGAATTCTGCTACATTACGGTCTATGGGGAAAAATCATTTGCGGTTTATTTTAATGATGTTCCACAATTCCAAACACAGTGTAATTGATATATATCACTAAGGTGCATTACAAGAAGCTTAATATGGAATATGGTGTGCATAACACTTATAGTTACAATACAGGGACAGTCAAAAAAATCCGTTACATTACGTCTATGGAGAAAAATCGTCTGCGGTTTAATTAAATAATGTTTCACTATTTTAAACGCATTAAAATTTATATCTATCACTAAGGTGCATTACAAGAGGCTTACTACAGAGTAGTGTGTGTATAGCAGTCATCGTTCATTTACAGGGACACACAAAAGAATTCTCTACTGTCTGTTAACAATAATTCCTGGAAGTGCGTTTTAAGTTGCTGAACGCGATTTTGAATTTAACTCACTTTTTGTCTATTATTTGGTGTTTATAAATTCTGTAGATCATATACAGGGCAGCACAAAAGTTCGCGAACACATTTCCGTTTATTGACAGAAACTCCAGAAGGAGAATTTTAAACTGTGCTACGCGTTTCCTAACTAAACTAAAATTTAGCATCCTATGCAGTATATATACAAATCTATGGATCATATACAGGGCTGAATAAAAGTATTCGGATATTTTTCCGAATATTGTATATGCTGGAAATTCCTAAAATTACGTTTTTAAATATGTTATGCGTTTTCCAAATTGTTTACTTAGATGTTATCTTTCAGCTTATTAAACGGTAATGATTTGTAAAATTATTTTGGAATCGTTGAAAAGTGTTCATAATCTATGATTGACGCATGATTTTTCGTTCTTCTTATAATAAATTTAGGTTTCATTTAAATTACAACAACAATTACGTAGTGGAATCTAAAAATTGAATGCATAGAAAATACAGGATCGTGAAGCGATCCAGAATGGAAGAATGGAAACGCGAAACGGTTACGTCTGGGTTTGGCTAGGGCACGATTACGCGGGGGGTTGGTGAGCGTAGCGAGCAGGGGGGCCGGGCCCCTCTAGTATCATTAAGAATTTTTTATTTTTTATTAATAACTGCAACCCTCTATATGTACCATAAAAGACAGTTTCTATCACACACAGTATTAATTTGATACAGAAATAATGAAAAATCATGCATCTGGCATAGACTATGAAACACTTTCCAACATGAACAGAATATTATTTCAGAATGCTATTTTTCGCTTAAGAGCGGTTCAGACGATTTGAACTAAATTTTGTATCCTACAGATTTTGGGCACGAGAAAATCATTGGACTAAGTCACATGCTCGAGAAAATCCGATTAGTGGGTCATTTTTGTGTCACTATGGTTCAAGCTATTTTTATCTAAAAAGCGTCTCAGACTATTTTGACTAAATTTTATATCCTACGGGTTTCGAGAACGAGAAGACTATTGGGCTAGGTCACATGTTCGAGAAATTTCGATTGTTGGTCATGTTGGTTGATCATGTTGTTGATCATATTGGTGATTGATCATTATGGGTCAAGATATTTTTATCTTAAAAAGTGTTGGCGACATTGGCGAGATTTGGCGGGAAAATTTACTTTTAAGATTACCAATGCCAAAACACTTGCTTGGCGCCAAATGGAAAAAAATCGCCAAATTTGGCAATTTTGGCGACATTTGGCAAAAAAAATAACTTTCAGAATTTGAAGGAATTTTCTAGAAATTCCCAATAGGAGACGAGATTCATGATTCAACCAATCAGAGTCCATAGAACGTTCTCGAAAACAGAATTAAACCAATCAGTGTACATAGAACTTTCTAAACACATGCTTGGCACTAAATGAAAGAATGTCGCCAAACTTGGCGATATTTTGGCGATATTAGGCGAAAAAGCTGGCTTTCAGAATCTGAACGAGTTTTCTAGAAATTCCCAATAGTAGCCGAGATACATGATCGAACCAATCAGAGTCCACAGAACGTTCTCGAAAACAGAATTCAACCAATCAATTTACATATGATAGGGGAAATTGACTTTTAAGTTTTTCAATGCCAAAACACATGCTTGGAGCCTCAAAGCTAATTTTGACCGAGCATAGCTAGGTCAACTGTATATGCAAGGCTGCGTAAAAGGGTTCGCATATTTTTCCGACTTGCTGAAAATGGGTTTTCAAATGCGATATGCGTTTTCCACATTGTTTACTTAAACATTTTTCTTTACCTTAGTTTTATAAAGTGAAGTTTTGTTACAGTATTCTGAATGTCTTGGAAATTGTTTCCCATTAAGTATCAGTGATGGCAGTTCAAGAATTCGAAGCAAATAATAATATTCTAGAACGTTTTCATGTTTTGACGACCATGCTTATACATTATGCATAACAATTAATAGTTCAGTATATTTGTTTGGTAAAAATTATGCGGTATGAGAGAAATATTCAAGCAATCCTTGTCAGTCAATTGAAAACGTCCTCTACAAGGCGTTAAAGTTAAGCAAGTTTAGTTAAAATTTGTTTTTTGTCAGTCGTAAAAAATAGTAATAACATAAACATTTAGAAGTTGCCATAGGGGACATTTAGTTCTTCGGATATCGCTTTTTAAGCCTGAATATGTGTAATATGTAACGTATATGAGAATGTCGACTACCAAAACACACTTCTCAGAATGTTTTTCAGTATTCGATGAATCTGCATTACGCTTGATTTTGTGTTATTTTTAAATGATATGTCTTGTCCAGTGGTCAAAAGTAGTGTGCTACAAGTGGCAAAACCACACTGGTTGCAAATTTCCACCTCAAAATTTGTAGTGTAGCATGCTATTTTTTGAAAAAAATTATGTAGCGAGTAGGGTGTCAACGATTTTAATCAGATGATTGAAATCAGTGATTAAATCATGACTTAAATCAATTGACTTTTTTTTTAATAAAAATCATTGATTAAAATCCTAAATTTTGTACATGTTTAAAATTGCATAAAAAGTAATAAAATCTAAGTTGGACATAATTTGGAAAATTTCTGTGGGTATTTTACATTTATAAATAAACAAAAAAAGCATTATATAATTGTTTCTAATCTTAATTCCTTAGGCTTGTAAAAAATTAAAAAGTCCTTCCAGTCTATACCGGGAGGAAAAGGTAGCTTTCCAAATCTTCGTTTTAAAATTTTAGCTAATGTTACTCGAAAAAAGCAAGCTAAAATGCAAAGAAACCGTTCACAAAAGATTCGTTAATACTGAATTTGAATAAGAAATTCACCAAATTATTGAGCTATAGCCAAATTGGCTTCATTTATGAAAACTTACTTTGGTCGCCAAATTTGGCGATATTTCGCCAAATGTCGCCAAGTTAGGCGAGAATATGGCGCTAACGGATATGAATATATAGTTTTATGCGTATGATTGGGGAAATTATTACAACAATGAAAGAAAATAATTTGCGAGTAATCGCATTAATGTGCTGTTTTGTTTCAAAATGTCAGCCACCCTAGAATTTCAAACTACTCTATCTCAGCCATTTTTTAAGATAGAGGTAAACCAAAAAATGCTCTGGAATCCTCGTATCAAGGCCCAACACTTAATTAAAAAATAAATTTGAATTTTTAACTTTTTTGTATATTTATTTTAGTTTTAAATTTTTAAGTGGCCGCCATCTTGAAACAAAATGGCGGACCAAGCTGGCCAACGAACTCGGTCGAGACATTGGTGAGCTTAATACACACAATTAGTTTCATCAAAATTGATTTATAAATACGAGAGTTATCGTATGACATAGGTCAGATATATATATATATATATATATATATATATATGGATATATCTATATATATAAATCAACATTTGAACGGAGGGTGGTTTTGGGGTCTGGGGGTCATGATCGGTGAAAATATATCGAAATTTTCCGGAACTGCTTTCCTCCGAACGGCTGCAATAGGTAGCTTTATACTTTTAGGTAGCTTTCAATACAAAAAAGTATAAAGCTACCTATTGCAGCCGTTCGGAAGAAAGCAATTCCGGAAAATATCGATGAATTTTCACCGATCATGACCCCCAGACCCTAAAACCACCCGCCGTTCAAATGTTGATTTATATATATATGTATATATATATATATATCTGACCTATGTCATACGATAACACTCGTATTTATAAATCAATTTGGATGAAACTAATTGTGTGTATTAAGCTCACCAATGTCTCGACCGAGTTCGTTGGCCACCTTTGTCCGCCATTTTGTTTTAAGATGGCGCCCATTTAATGATTTAAAACTAAAATAAATATACAAAAAAGTTAAAAAATCAAAATTTTTCCTTGAGTGTTAGGCCTTGATACAAGGATTCCGGAGTGTTTTACCTCTATCTTAAAAAACGGCTGAGATACAGCTGTTTGAAATTCTAGGGTGGCAGACATTTTGAGACAAGATAGCACATTACAAAAATCTTACGATTAATTTATGAGTTTTAGTGAACGCGACTTCTCGCAAATTATTATCTTTCATTGTTGTAATTATTTTCCCAATCATACGCATAAAACTATATGTTCATATCCGTTAGCGCCAAATTCTCGCGAAACTTGGCGACATTTGACGAAATACCTCCAAATTTGGCGACCGAAATTAGTCTTTATAAATGAAGCCAACTTGGCTATAGTTGACTAATTTGGCAAATTTCTTATTCAAATGCAGTATTAACGAATGTTCTGTAATTGGGTTCTTTGCATTTTAGCTTGCTGTTTTCGTGTAACATTAGCTAAAATTTTAAAACGAAGACATAGGAAAGCTACCTTTTCCTCCCGGTACAGGCCGGAAGGACTTTTTTTTTAATTTCATTTTTACTGTTAAACTCATGTACACCAAATAAATAAAAAAATAGTTGGGGATTGAAAATAATGCAATACTTTCATTTTTTAACTTGAAACACTGAATGTTAATAATCCCCACTGAGTGGTGATAATGCTGTTATTTAATATTTTGAGAATTTTAGATAAAGCTGGCTATTCTTATTAGGTAGCTTTCAATACAAAAATGTATAAAGCTATTGCAGCCGTTCGGAGGAAAGCAGTTCCAGAAAATTTCGGTATATTTTCACCGATCATGACCCCCAGACCCCAAAACCACCCTCCGTTCAAATGTTGATTTATATTATATATATATATCTGACCTATGTCAAACGATAACTCTCGTATTTATAAATCTATTTTGATGAAACTAATTGTGTGTATTAAGCTCACCAATGTCTCAACCGAGTTCGTTGGCCAGCTTGGTCCGCCATTTTATTTCAAGATGGCGGCCACTTAAAAATTTAAAACTAAAATAAATATACTCAAAAGTTAAAAATTCAAATTTATTTTTTAATTAAGTGTTAGGTCTTCATACAAGGATTCCAGAGCATTTTTTGGTTTACCTCTATCTTAAAAAATGGCTGAGATAGAGCAGTTTGAAATTCTAAGGTGGCTGACATTTTGAAACAAAACAGCACATAAACGCGATTACTCGCAAATTATTTTCTTTCATTGTTGTAAAAATTTTCCCAATCATACGCATAAAACTATATATTCATATCCGTTAGCGCCATATTCTCGCCAAACTTGGCGACATTTGGCAAAATATCGCCAAATTTGGCGACCAAAATAAGTCTTGATAAATGAAGCCAATTTGGCTATTGCTCAATAATTTGGTGAATTTCTTATTCAAATTCAGTATTAACGAATCTTTTGTAAACGTTTTATTTGCATTTTAACTTGCTGTTTTCGTGTAACATTAGCTAAAATTTTAAAACGAAGATATAGGAAAGATACTTTTTCCTCCAGGTACAGGCCGGAAGGCCATGCTTTTGATCCTTTTTTAAGTAAAAACAGGTATATCGATGATACAAAAACGATTTTTCTATATGTGTAACCTGATAGAAAGAATAAACACACCATGCCCATGAATTCTTTTTTTCTCCATGAAATTTTGTTTTGCAATCATAAAAACATTTAGTTGAGAATTTATACATACAAATTTTAAAGGTAAAGCTATGTACTCAAAAATCTGTCAATTTTGAATATTACACAAAAATCTGTGTTTTGTATATTACGCAGAAATGTGTGTAAGAACAGATTATTACACAGAAATCTGTGTATTTGCATGTTACACAAGAAACTGTGTATTTTACAAGTTACACAAAATATGTGCAATTTGCATAATACACAAAAATATGTGTAATCACTGAATATTACACATTTGCATGTGTAAGAATATTACACAGAAATATGTGTATTTTTGTGCAATTTACACATTAAAGTGTATATTTCAAGAGTTATCAGATCACTTTTATTCGCTTAGTGTTATCATCAAATTACATACTAAAATGTGTTTTTTTACACATTAGGCGTGTATTTTGGCAATTTACACAACATTTTACACTCATAGACAAATCGTTTTTGTATTATTTATACACCTGTTTTTATGTGTAAATTTACATATATATTTTTTAGAGTGTAATCAATATTATGTTTAACACAGATTAACAATTAACTAACTATAAAAAAAACTGTAGCATTCCTAATGTGAGCAATCTCTGTGACTGATTGATCTAAATATGAATAAAAGAATCTTTAAACCTTTAAATGGATAGCATACTTTTTCTGCACCATCTGTAAAGGACTATTCTAATCAAAATTCACCTTTTCCGAAGTCATTGCATATAGTACTATCAATCCAATGCAAAAAGAAATATCCCTAGTATCTAGTTAAAGTGATAGTCTCTATGAAAATCTAAACAAGTACGAATAATCATGTGTCATCAAGTATATATTATAAAACACTTTCCAACACGTTCCAACACAACAAAACTTCAGAGTTTACTAAGTAAACTTATAAAATGCATAACACATTTAAAAACCCAATTTCTGGAATTACTACCTATAGTCAAAGAAAATATTCAAATTATTTTCTGCAGCCCTGTATATGATCTATGTATTCTATGGACACCATATTCAACAGTAAGAACCTTATAGGACACTTCATTGATAGGTAGCAATTTGAAAATGTTTAAAACAGTGTAACAGCATTAAAATACGCCGCAAACGATTTGTCCCCATAGACCTTAATGTAGCAGAATTTTCTTGAGTGTCCCTGTAAAGGAACGATACATTCTATGCACACGATATTTTACAGTAAGCGCCTTGTAGTGCACATCAGTAATATGTGTCAATATGAATCTGATTAAAATAGTGTAACATAATTAAAATACGACGCCGTAAACGATTTTCCCCATAGACCGTAGTGTAAAGGAATTCTTTTGAGTGTCCCTGTAAAAAAAAAAAAAAAAACATAAATTCTACATACTTAATTTTCAATACCAAAGATGAAATAGTAAACACCAATAATGAACTTATATATACATATATCAATTACAAGGCAATCCGAGCATATTTACGCGATGGACAGACGGCAGACCAACCGAATTTATAAACACTTTTCAACTATGTTGGAAAGTGTTAAAAAGCAGCTGTCTCTGAGACCATTAACAGTAGTTAAAGGGTAAAATGTCAGACTACAATCATCTTTTCACGTCTGTATATTCATAATTCAATAAAAAAATATACCATGCCAAAAAATCGAGAAAAGGGATGAACAAGCCATCAAGGATCTTCAAGAAATAAGGTTAGTTTCAATGAAATCAAATAAAGTAAAGTGTGATCCTTTTTTAATTAAATCACTTTACTCTAACTTTAACTTCACCAGGAATTTATCATTAACTAAACCTGAGCAAACAATTAAATAATAATAATAAAAATATTTATTATAGTTACTAATTTGATAATGTGATATTTTCTCTTTTTCTATAATAAATAAATAAGTTTCGTAAGAGTTTTATATTGAAGCT
Organism: Maratus michaelseni; assembly: GCA_963931845.1. Classification (NCBI taxonomy): domain Eukaryota; kingdom Metazoa; phylum Arthropoda; class Arachnida; order Araneae; family Salticidae; genus Maratus; species Maratus michaelseni. Next base: position 145,896,914 of record OZ007599.1, on the reverse strand, counting down.
TATTTGCATAGAAATTTCTTCACTTAGGAATAACTAAAAACCATAACCCACAAAACAGACTCGTTCAGGCAGCACTGGAATCGCACATGTTAATTAAACAAAGTAAACATTCTTCGTTTTAAAATGCAATTAAAATAAACCAGAGGGCCCGTGCGAGGATTTCGCACTGAAATCTAATATTTTTTAGGTACTGCTCTATTATCCCGTCGACCACTTTTCATAACAAAAAACTATCACCAAACTGTAAGACTAAACACCAAAAATACAGTCCCATTTACTTGATATCAGAAGCATTATACGTGTTTGTTACGTCATCAAGTGGTTTCTAACTCGACATTTGCGTGTATTTTTCATTATGTTTCACTGATTTATTAGTTATTTCATTAATTAAAATAACAATTGTGTCCTTAAATTCTTATATTTTATTTATTTATTCATTTTGATATTCCAATGGCAACGTTCTCCCGTTTATTTGGCGATAGTTTTTTGTTATGAAAAGTGGTCGACGGGATAATAGAGAAGAACCATTTTTTATCAAGATGTAATTTTTCTTAGATGCAGGTTTAAACTTCTAAAGAAAATGTAAGGATAAAAATATCTGCAAACATTTAGTTTTTAGTCAAGCCAGAATATCATCTAATTTATTCCATCAAAGTTATAGTAAAAACTGATCCAAGATTGCAAAATGCACGCGCGAGAAAAAAAAATAACAATCGTATTTTAACTGCATTATAGGATGACGTCATCCGCTTCAGGAAAAAAACATGGGACATAGAAATATAAATCTAAATATTTCAATTTCAATTTCGCTTTTTAATCATAATTATAGAATAAACACGTGCGGTGTTTTTTATAATAATTGCTGAGCGTCATATAATGTGGTATTTTATTTTTTTTTTGCAACAATATTTTGAGGAAAACCTTTCATTTCTTTTATGAAAACAATGCCGATTTAATGTTTAATTATCAGCAAATTTTAATCAAAAACATGTTTTAACGAAATGTTAAGTGTTCTATGTCAGAAGCCTGTTCAAAATCCTTTCATATGCTATCTCATTCGTCGTTCTGCGTTTTGTATTTTCTGAGAAAAAGGGATGTTGACAGGAGAAATAATATATATGATTAAGGAGTTTTTCCATTCTGAAAAAAATTTACATTTTAAAATTTAATCGAAATAATTAGTATTATGAAAAGATTAAATATAAAGAAATATAGCTAGTACATTTAGTACAATCAGACTTTCGCCCTCCTCCTCCCTCTTTTCAAGTCAGGTTAGGAGCACATTTAGGATTATGCTAAACTTATAGTTACCTTAATAAAACCATGCAAATTGAAATTTCAGAGACATTGATATTTTATTTACAGTTACATTTAATCAATAACATTTCTAAATTTCTTTCTGGAAAATAGACTTAATTAAACCACATAAAAAAAATTAAACCAATTTACAAAATTTAAAAAATGAAGCAGTAACATACTTTGTTTTAATGTTGAAGCAAACATTTTGCTTCTTAGATATAAAATAGTTTCTAGGTGTTTATGGACATTCTTCGTAATATTTAAGATTGGCTTTTAAAACTACTCGTTTTTCAAACATTTCGTCCGAAAGCCTATTAGCTTTACAATAATTCGTAATAGTTGCATAAGAAAGTAATCTTTCTACAGATGCCGACGAGGGCAGCGGTGTATTGTATTTTATGAAGATGTTTTTAATCTCTTTATAAGAGTTCAATATACTTAGATTTTTCTTTTCCTCCAGACAGAAATGCGCATACAATAATGTGGCTTTTCTTTTAGGGTCTTGTTTTGCTTCTTCATGAGCAGAATCAATGGTAAAAAAGTCATCTTTTTCTTCACTATCAACAGAACTCAGCACATCCAGATTTTCGTTTGTTCTGATTTCTTTTGTCAATTTGCTAATAAATAGCGTTTTAATTTTTGTATAAGCTGGTTCACTAATGCAAGACTGCCATTTAAATTTTACAAAACTCGGATGACATAAAGCTGCTATTGCAGCTTTTTCTGCTTGAGGTGATGAAATATTAAAGAACTCACTAAATCTATTTTCTATACTTTCTAAATAAACTTCGGCCAAAGGTCGACAATATATAAAGTCTTCATTCAATGATTTTCGTAATTTATGTCGTAATGACAACAAAGTTGGTAATAAAATACCAAAATAAGTTTCTTTTTCACTTTGAAGAATATCTAAAGCCCCGGCAATGTCTTTACTACATTTCACATATTCTTCTATATATGTAAAGTCCTGGTCTTTCAATGAAGTTATCAAATTCAGTTCCTTGCTCAAAATAGCCGATTTTTCTTTGATGGAGAGAAACTGTTTCATTGCATCAAATAAACTATTCCATCGTGTTTCATTTGGTCGACTAAGAGTATGTCCCAAAATGGAAATGATAATTTCTGAAGATTTAGGCCGACATGCTGCTTTCCACAAACTATTACATTTTTTTATCACTTGTTCGTGTATTTTTGAAATTTCTGTGTCATGGCCTTCCAGAATTTTGCTAGAGTCAGCAGTTACACACAAATTGAGTGTGTGAGATGCACACCTAAAGTGTAATGGTAAACAATCACTCGAATTAATTACATCTTCTACATCATCATTTATGCTAGACGCAGTGTCAGAATCATAATCACTACTAGATGAATTATATTTTGTATCTAAATCATCATCATCTTCTAAAATACATTTTTCTTCAATTCCAAATATTTTAAATGCTTTCACAAAATTCCTTGCATTATCAGTAATAGCAGCTATTACTTTATTGGAATTCAATCCGAATTTTTTTTTGGATGTTCATAAGATTTTCAAAAATTTTGTCATAACTATGAATGCCTTTGAATCTTTCACAAGCCATGGCTCTAGACATTCTTTTTAATGTAACTGGATGAATCCAATGTGCTGTCACTCCTAGGAAACTTCTTCGTCGCCCTGACCATATGTCTGTGGTTATGCAAACGAAATATATATCTTCCAAGTCACGTTTAATATTTGCTACTTGTTCATTGTAATATATTCCAATTTTTCTCCCAAGTGCCCTCCGACTCATTATGTTCAAAGATTTTGAACTAGAATTGAGGTTTTTCAGTAGATTTTGGAAATATATATTATCAATGTTTCTTAGCGAAATCATAGAATCAATGAAATAGTTTACAATATCTTTGTCAAAATTGTGTTGCAAATATACTATGTTTTGACTTGATTGTCCAGAAATACTTGATTTTCGTTGTTTTTTTGTTTCCTGTAAATAAGCACGATATTCTTCAAAATAAGTGTTTCCATGCTTCCTTTTAAGGTGGGTAACAAAATTGGAAGTGCAATTATTTGAGGCTTTTACCTCAATATTACACTTAGTGCATTTCGCTATAATTCTATCACACGAAGATTTATTTTCAATTTTCTCGAAAAAACGTCCATCTAAAATAGTCGGTTTCTTTTTACATGTAGTGCCGGAAGTACCAGCATGGTGAACAGTTTGTAAATCACTACTGTCTGATTGAAATGAACTAATTTCTTCCATAATTTATTACGAAGCACTAAGCTCTCATTCGATTTTTACAAATTTTATAACATAATTTAATAAAGTTCATTCACATGGATCAAAATTATAAAGACATTATATTATAACGTGGCTCATGAAAAGGTTCACGTAACTACCACTCGACAGAAATAATGTTTATAACTTGACAGCAGTAAATTGCATGTGAGTCACGTGATTTTGAAAACAGCGCTTTATTTGCATAAGTTGACAATTTGAACGGTGTTTTTCTAAATCTGATGCATCTTTTTTACTTGATTTCGGTAGATAAAATTTGGTGTTTTTATTTTGTTCCATTTCACACATTTTTTGCTGATAGAATTAATTAAATCAATTACATGATTTTTTGTTGATAATATTTATTTTAATTATTTCAAAGGAATGATATAAGAAAAGGGAGATAAGAAATAGTTGCAAATGACGTCACAAATAAACCATTGGAGGTACAATGTTGGAGGGCAGTTGCGATTGGTGCCGTGACGATCATGGGTGTTACTGGAGGTCGGACGCGCAGTTGCGATTGGCGGATTAGAAGATCATCAGTTGATTGCAGTCTCCCTATTAGACTGACAAAGTGTGTCGTTATATAGAGCAAATGGTCAAACAAACAAACTGTCATTAAAATACACTATTCGTCGCTAACATGTCACACTATCGAATGTGAAAAAATACATTTTTCATATTCTGTGCCATTCTCTTACACTGTGCATGACATGTACACAAAAGAATTCAACACAAAAGAAAGTCAACACAAAAGAATTCGTAAGCATTACTTTGAAAGGGCGTGAATTGTTTAAAGATAGTTTTTAATTGAGTTATGTAATTTTGAGTTGAATTATATTTAGTACTCTAAGAGATGTTTGTAGAGTATAAATAAATCATAATATACAGTGCTACGCAAGGAATTGGATACATTGCTGGCTATGGATAGTAATTTCTAGAAGTGTGTTTTTAATAGTGTAATGCGTTTCTTTGCTTGAATTAAATTTTACTATATTATGTGACATGTATAAAAATCTGTAAATAATATACAGGGCTGTACAAAATAATTCTAGTACACTTCCGTTTATTGTCAAAAATTGCTAAATGTAGACAGTGCCAACAGTGTTATGCTTTTTGTAACTAAACTAAATTTTCGCATACTATCTAGATTACATATACCAATCTATAGATCATTTACAAAGCTTCACAGATCCATTCGTCTATTTTTGGGCTATGGACGGTAATTGCTATGTAATAATTATTTTTATGAAATGCTTTTTACTAAATTACTTACTTAAATATCTTCTCTCACTTTATTAAATGCTAAAGTTTCGTTATAGTATTCTGGAAGTGTTGGAAAGTATTGCGTAATCTATGCTTGACGCAAGATTTCTCTTGCTTTTTTTATTTCTACTTTATTTTCTGTAATGGTAGAAACTCGGGGATTCTAATGTTGCGAGAAAATAACAGAACCGATCTATAGGTTAGTTATAACAGGAAAATACAATTGACAAATAGCATGACTTTTGAAATATATCGTCGTTAAAATAATGCATTTTCAGTGGCTAAAATCTTCAGCATTTTTTCTATAATTGCATGAAAAGACACTTACTTTTCGAATGTTAATTTTGTGATTTTCATTTAATCTACCGTGTAAAAATAATTTCCCCTATAATATAACAATTTTAATGAAATTTATATTTTCTACTTTATTTTATGTTGAATTTTTTATTATTTAATAAACTTTAGTAATGGACCATATTTATATTCCATCAAATTAAAAGTCGTCTGTGGTAGATACTGTTTTGCATCTCTAAAATAAGATTATTTTTTTCTTTTTGGTTGCGTAAAGTTAATTTTTCACGACTTCACTAAAACTAATAACTTAACAAGAAAGAACTAGTATGCTGTGGCCTTACATTTTCTTTATATAAATCAAATCGTCTGAAATCAAAGTTAAATGCAAACTGTTCGTTCTTAAGATATAGCTACTACGGAAACCGTGAAAAACAGAACCTAGCAGCGACACCTGTTGCACGGTATATAAACAAACTAATAAGGATCTATTTATGTCAAGGTCTACCCAGCTCGAAAAAGTTTGCAAAAAAAGTGCAAAAAAAAGTGCACAAAATCCGAGCGTATTTGGCACCTCGGCGTATGTATAAAAAGTGCAAAATTAATTGTGCATATAAAGTGCCAACAGAATTGTGCACAAAATGTATATAATCAGAGGTGCCAAATACGCTCAGATTTTGTGCACTTTTTCTGCATACCAAATAATCCCTAAATGTTGCACTTTTATACACAATCAGAGGTGCCAAATGCGCTTAGATTTTGTTCACTTTTTCTGCATACCAAATAATCCCTAAATTGTGCACTTTTTATATACAATGTGAAGTGCCAAATACGCTCAGATTTTGTGCACTTTTTATTTTACACATTTTTTGCATACCAAATAATCCCTAAATTGTGCATTTTTTATGCATAATCAGAGCCTCTGATTACGCATAAAAATGCACAATTTAGGGATTTTTTGGTATGAAAAAAATGTGTAAAATAAAAAGTGCACAAAATCTGAGCGTATTTGGCACCTCAGATTTTGTGCATTTTTTAAAATAGCTTTTTGCATATCGAACATTTTAAGCATATATTTATATCAAGATTCAGCTTACTGTGAAATTTACAGTTATTATCACCATAGTAATAAACCCACTTTTGGAAAGATGCATAATTATAAATAGGATTATAAATAATAACTTTATCAGACATGGTACAAGTTCGCCAACATGGGGAAAAAGAAAATAAGCTTAAATTTAAATATGTAAATTTTATAATTAGAAATAACATTGCATACAGTAAAAAAAAAAAAAAAATGTTCAATATTGTTAAAACCCAATAAGAGAAAATTATTACACTTACTTGAAAAGAGCTGCACTAAATTCTAGTTGTTGGTTGAAAATGTTTTAACTAATGTATCTGTACTAAACATTTGACATTTGATTAACATACATCTGACCTGTGTGCTTGGCATCAAGCGCCCGCTTATAAATCATGGTCAATGTATACAGGGACGAGATAGCACACAGAAGGAAATTTACAACACACAGAAATACACCCGGTAGCTCCACAAAGAGTGTGCAACGGAGCCCCTGGGATTCGAACCCGGATTCGAACCCGCTCAGACCGACACTCGCAAGCGATTAGTGGTGCGATGCCTTGACCACTCAGCTACGGTAGGCCCTATTTGCACTTAGAAAAAGGTATTAAAAAATCAACGTTACTTATTTTTTTTTATTTACAACACAAGTGCAATCAGCTTTTTCTCATCATTTCACTTCCAATGCAGTCATTGCAAATTTTAACCGTTGCAACCGGATACAATAATTCTTCTGACCGCAGAGGGCTTTGATGGACGACCGCTGAAATCTAGCTGCTGTTGGGAAAAAGCGAAAGAAAACACGGCACACACACAAAAAAATGACCACTGCGGTACAGCCGCTGCGTTTATTTGAAATCACAACATAAATAATAAACTAATGGTACTTGTTCCGGTAATGTAATGTATCCACCAGTAAATGTTCGGGACTTGTAATGATACTTGTTATATGTTATAAAATAAATATACTTGAAATTTTCTTGTATTTTCTGTAATAAATATACAGCATTTTCATTGTTGAGTTACAGTCAGTTTTACAATGTTCAAATAGATATTTTACTTAGATTGCGCTTCTGTATCTTTGGATGATTTTCTTTTACCAAATCAATTTCAAGCTGTATCCCGTTTGTTTCCTGTGTAAAAAAAAGGAAAAAAAATTAAATCATGCAGAAATATGCAAACTGAACTACTTTACAGACATTACATAAATATAAAAATTCAATATTAGATTTTATTAAGTAGTTTGTTTTTCTACAGGAAAAAATAATAGTTAAAATTGATTCACTTATTTTCATGCGTAATATACGGCCAAACTGGCAAATGTTGTTCTTATAAACAATTTCCCAAATCTCAAACTTGAAATTTAGTATCTATACTATTAAAAATGCATACTGTATCTGAGCATATAAGAGAGCATACTGTATCTGATGCATACATAAGATTTGCGATGATCTTCGCAAAATCATAACTGCAACCTTGGTATAATTGTAATTGTTAGGGTCGATGTAACAAGAAAGTACCCAAATTTCTAAACAGCATAATTAAATTGGACGCTTTAAGGGGACACATATCCTTTAAAATTTTGAAAAAATCGATTTTTTGTTTTTTAATTCATTTGATAGCTAATTTTCTTCTGAACAATTTGCCACAAACCGCATTAAAATATTCGTAAAATTACTCTCGTTATAGTAAAAAATGTAAATCAGCTTTGGTCCGTTTCACGCGAATTAAAGATCCACTTGAGTCAGCTGATTCTGTCATCATGGCGGTGTGTTTGTTTACGTTTTAAAAGCTGCAGATTTTGCTTCTCCTCTTATCGCAAACTCCATGAATTATTAATTCTTTTGGAGAAACAGAAGGACGGAAACATCTCTACTCCCGGCTTTCGTAATATCTGCAGTTTAAAGTTTTTTTACATGTGCTTTTCAGCGTTATAATTCGATTCCGTTTCATTTGAGAGTAAGCTTTTTGTTCAGAGTGTATTTTACTAGTTTTATATTATTAATTTATTTTACTAGTTTATTTTCGTTCATTATTGTGTCCGAGAATGTGAAGCGAGAGTCTGGGACTCCTCCTAAAAAACGAAAGTTTTCTGGCAATCATTTTACTAATGTGAAAACTCATCAACACATTAGTGCATCAAGCAAAAAATTAAAGTTGGATGTTTTACCTCCTGCACAACAAAGTGTTTTTAGAACACCTAATTTTGAAGGATACAGATTGTTTGATATAAATTTATTGATTAATTTTATACAACAAAACTTATCTTGTAAATTCTGTAAGGGTAATATTATGCTAAGTGAGTCGTCACTGTTTGGACTGTCATCTAAATTTGAAATGACATGTAAGTGTTCTGTAAAAACTTTCAGAAATTGCACAATGTTAGGCAGTAAGAAAAATATTCCTGAAATCAATAGAAGGTTTACATATTCTATGAGAATGATTGGACAAGGCAGAGCAGGAATGGAGACTTTTTACTGTGACATGGATCTCCTACCACCTATTGCTCAAAAATCATACTTTGTCATTGTAAATAAAATATTGAAAGTGACATCAGAAACTGCAGAAATGTCGATGAAGAAAGCAGCCCAGACTGAAGCTATATTGTCAAATTCTTCTTTGTCCGTTACTGTAAGTGGTGATGGTACATGGAAGACTCGTGGTCATACATCACTTACAGGTGTGTGTACGATAATTGGAGCCTAAAGTGGGAAAGTATTTGACACTGAGGTGATGTCCTCGTATTGTAAAGAGTGTGAATATTCTGAAGAACACGAATGTAATCGAAACCATTTTGGTTCTGCAGGAAAGATGGAAGTTGACGGTATGGTCAGAATATTTTTAAGATCCGAAGAAACACGTGGTGTAAAATATTTGAAACACATCGGGGACGGTGACACAAAAACATTTCCTTCAGTGTGTAATGCAAAACCTTATGGGAATGTAACTATCGAAAAAAGTCGAATGTGTTGGACACGTTCAGAAGCGTATGGGGACCCGTCTAAGAAAGCTGAAGCAAGAAAAGAAAAAAATTGAGTGATGGAAAAACACTGGGTGGTAAAGGGCGATTAACTGATAACCTTATTGATGAAATAACAAGCTACTATGGCAATGCCATCAGAGAACATAAAGATTCTTTGATTGAAATGCGTAAAGCAATTTGGGCGATATTTTATCACAAAATATCATCAAATGATAATCTAATTCATTATTTTTTCCCAAAAAATGTCTACACCTGGTGTAAGTACAATAAATCACGTTTAGAAGGCATTTCATACAATCATAAATCACCTATCCCTTCTGTGGTAATGGAAGCAACCAAACCAGTGTTTAATGATCTGTCACAGCCGTCACTTTTAAAACGTTGTTTGGGAGGGCGAACACAAAACCCAAATGAAAGCTTGAATGCCATGATTTGGAAATTTTGCCCCAAAACTACAGGATCGGGGAAAACAATTGTACATATTGCAACAAACGAAGCTACAATATTGTTTAATGAAGATTTTCAAGGACGGCATGACATAATGGATTCATTGCAATTACTTCGTAGCAATTTTTCGATTCATGGATTTGAAAGCATAGATAATAAACGTATAGCTTCTTCAGAGAGAAAAGCAAGTATGCAAACAAAAGAGCAAAGGAAATTGAGATAACGTTCTAAAACAGCAAAAGTCGAATCGCTAAAAAATATTGAAGGTGAAATGTATTCTGCAGGTAGATTTTAAAAATTAAGTAAGTAAGGTAAACAACAAATTGTAAGATATTCAACTTTCCAAGATAATTTAAATTTTAAATAAGTTACCAGTGAACATTTATATCCTATAGTAATTTTAATACTTGTATAAGATTATATTACCAATATGAATAGTTCATTTACAAAAAAAAAAAAAAAAAAAAACGACAAAAAAGAAAAACGATAACTTTAACGATTACATTAAAAATATTGGCACTTTTCAGTTAGCCGGGCGCCAGTGATACATATACATGTATATATATACACATATATGATACACACACATTTATATATACACATATATGATATGTATACATACATCTATGTATATACACATATATGTATGTACATACATACATATTTATATATGTACATATATCACTGGCGCCTGGCTAACCGAAAAGTACCAAAATATTTTCACCTTTTTTTCCCCTAATATTAGACTTTTCAAGATTATTTATACTAATTTAAATTGTAAATGAGTTTTTAATATAACATTAATATTTAATTTGAATTTTCTCATGTTATATACCGACTAATAATTTCACGTTTTGGAGCTTATAATAAATTTTATACATGTGTAATGATCTTAATTATTTCATATGTTTATCCTACAACAATATAGAAATTTTAAATAGCAATAGCTGTATATACACAGTGGTGATATACAGAAATTTTAATACAGCATTTATGTTTAAATTAATTTTCCTCAAAATCGTTATTTTTCTACTTACGCGCATAACTCCAAATGTATCAAAGGTAATGATTCGAAACTTTATATATATCTTTACTAGATCATTTTCTTCAAATTGAACTAAAATCTAAGAAATTTAACAAAAATTATTGAATGTATGGGCATTCAAGTGACAAAAATGATCAAAATTTTCATTTTTTTTTTAATCAAAAAACTTTAGAAATTTTTTGTTTATTTATTAGATTATAGTTCATTTTATTTTTGTAATGTTTTTAAACTTATATTAACAGTTTCAAAGTTCTAGAGTGTATAGATATTTTTAAATCATGCGCGCAAGTTGTATACTTTTGCATTAATTGAAAAATATCTTCATATTTGGAGCAGTTAATTTTGAAGTAAAAGGTTGTACTTTATTATTTTGCTATATTAATTTTAATATGAACAGAAATTATAATTTGTTTTAAAATAATATATATCTTGCAGTACTTTAAGTACAAAAGTAAGATTTAAATCGCAATCTCAAATGTTGTGCCGTTCTCGAGTTTTGTGAAATGTTTTTAACATTTGAACGTGATATTAAATTTTAAACCTTGGTAATAAATCTAATTGTTACAAATATGTATTTTATAGGAATATATCAACATTAAATAACAGTATTTGAGTTGTTTATACCTTGAAAATGTTTTTAAATACAAAAGTAAAATTTAAGTAGCAATCTCAAATGTCGTGCCGTTCTCGAGTTTCGTGAAAATTTTTCAACATTTGAAGGTGATATTAAATTTTAAACATAGGTAATAAATCTAATTCTTACAAATATGTATTTTATAGAAATATATCAACTTTAAAAAACAATATTTCAGTTTTTTATACCTTAAAAATGTTTTTAATGTAACATTAATATTTAATTTGAATTTTCTCATGTTATATACCGACTAATAATTTCACGTTTTGGAGCTCATAATAAATTTTATGCATATGTAATCATCTTAATTCCTGCACATGTTTATCCTACAACAATATAGAAATTTTAAATAACAATAGCTGCATTGTACGTGTTATTTAAGAATTTTTAATGCAACATTTATGTTTAAATTGATTTTCCTCAAAATCGATATTTTTTTACTTGCGCGCATGATAACTCGAAATGTATCAAAGGTAATGATTCGAAACTTTATATATATCTTTACTAGATCATTTTCTTCAAATTGAACTAAAATCTAAGAAATTTAACAAAAATTATTGAATGTATGGGCATTCGAGTGACAAAAATGATAAAAAATTTCTTAAAAAAAAAAAAAAAAAAAAAAAAAAAAAAAATAGAAATTTTTTGTTTATTCATTAGATTTTAGTTCATTTTATTTTTGTAATGTTTTTAAACTTATATTAAAAGTTTCAAAGCTCTAGAGTGTATAGATCTTTTAAAATCATGCGCGCAAGCTATATACTTTTTCATTAATTAAAAAAAACAGACATTAAGGAATAATTATTATTAATTAATTATACAGTGTTTAATGCAAATTATATATTATATTGCATGGAGAAAGTATTACAGTATTAAAAAAAACTGAGGTATTTAGTGTAAAAATGAGTTCATGGGGCCACTTTAAATATTTGTCTCCGAAATCAAATTTTTCATCTGTTTAAAGGGTATGTGCACCCTTAATAAAATATTTATAATGTAAAGCTTTATTAAATTATAAAATCATACTTACATGTGATGGACTGACTGTATTCAACCACATTTTTAGTTCGGCTTTCTTTTTTCTCATCTATCAGCTATTTGATATAAATCCGCAATTTTCACACTCTGGAAGAGATGTAATTCAAAAAAATCAATAACAATCCAGTAAAAATTGGCTTATAATTGATTTCACTTAGGGCCTTTAAAATTGTTTCAGAGGGGGCTAAAATTTCAAGCTTCTGATGCTAACATTTAAAAAAAAATTAAACTAACTTGACTTGATTACATTGTGTGTAATGCTTTAACTTAACATGTTAATAGTAATATAAATTTATTTTATAAGCTTTTAAAATTTTCCAGATTACATTTTAAGAATTACAGATTACAAACATATCCTACAACATATGTTTCAACAATTATACATCCTACGAAGGAAATCCATATAGAGCGGTATTTTTTCCTATTCCTTTAGATTCCAGTTTCAGAGGTTTCATCGAATAAATATTTGACAAAGCTGATTACATAGTTCAATATTATGTATTTTATGATTATGTATTTTTAATATTAAAATAAGGTGGCTATTAGAAACTTAAATTTATTTTGGGAAGAAGGAGGGGGAGGGGCATCAAAAACCATGTTTACTTCCTGTGAAGTTAGTTTTGGCCTCGAACGAGCGTTCATTCAGCAGAGTTCCCCCCCCCCCCCCAATTTTGACAAACAAAACCAAAGCATATTTTTGTATTTTTTAAATAATTTTTTTCATTTATTTTGAATTGTTTTTGTATGTTAATGAAATAAAAAAGGAGTTTTTGTAAATTGATTGCACTTTTGAAATAGTTCAGAGAATGCTCTGTTAATTATAATCTAAATAATGTATTTTAATTTAACATAACAAGAATTACGATTGCGAAAAATGGCCACTAAGTTAAAAAAAAGTCTACCAATTTCTGGCTACAAACTAGAAAATTCAATTTTCAAATTCAATTCTTTTAAAAATAAAAGAACATTTATTGAATTTTACTTTTAAAGAAAGGAAATTGCATTTTGATATAAAAGGATATACGTACAAATATTCGTTTTAACTTGTTTTTGTTATTATATATGTATTACTTTATGCAGTTTAACCCTTAACTCCTGTTACAAAAAGAGTCGCATACTATACTGTGAGTGGTTTCAGAGACCGCTTGATTGAAAGATGAATAAAAGGCTTGATTAACGCATAGGATACTGCATCTGTTACAAACTTTATGTACATGACTATTATAATTAAAATTTACCTATTCAGAAGTCTTTAGCAATAATACTAAGGCTTCAAACAAAACAAAATTTTACGAGTAACTATAGCAGGGTTCATACAGACTGGAGAAAAGAATCGAAGAAGTCAAGGAAAATTCTAAGGAGAACAAGAATTTTAAAGAGCTTAGCATATTTTTTCATGCATGCCATGCGTCGTACAACTTGCACACCCACCCTAATTTTTAATATCTCATTTAGGGAGAAAATGTATTTTATTCAAAGGAAATCTAATAACTAGTGCTAAAATTTTACAAAGTATTCATAATGCATTGCTTATTGGTTTCGTAAATTTGAATACAAAAGTGCCAGGGAACTATTTTATGAAGTGACCAATGGCCATACATATATATATACAGGACAGTAAATCTCAAATTCTCATCATATATCACATGCACCTAGGTTTTAAAAGTAAATTTTGAATGGAAAAAACATGCAGTATGTACAAACCAAACCAAACCAAACAAAAAAAAATATACAATTTAATTTTTTAGAATGGCAGTAATTACTTGAACTTTACTTTTATAAACATGAGAAGACTTTTATTTTACTTCCTTTAATCATTATTCAACACTAAATTATATTTTGTTATAATTTAAGAAGTATTTTGTTTTGTTTATTTAAGGAGTTCTAAGTAGGGGAGACTGGTACACAGTGGACCACTTTTTCAGTTAATTTTTTTTTCTCTTTAACGGACAAGCCGATCTGCATGAAAATATTTTTGAATATTCCTTAAACCTTTATGCATGCATCATAATTTTCTCAGAACATAGTTTCCAATACATTTAAAAACAAATAAAATTTATGGGCATCCAAAAAGTGGACAGTGTGCCCCATAAATGGGGAACACTGGTCCACCCACTGGGGCACAGTGGACAGCTATTAGGTATTATCTGAAATGCAATATAAATCTATTTTTCATTAATCTAATTCTTCTTTATTTCCCCTTTACCCGCAAAATAACATAGTAAAATAAATTTACAAGTAACATTTTGAAACAAAAAATTAATTATATTTTGAAAATAATAACTGATTAATACAGGAACAATTGCAATTTAGTTGAAGGCATTACTTAAGTACAAAAAAATCAGCGCATATTAAAATTTGCAAATGAAATTTCAAAATACTTATGAGTAAGATTGATCCAGGAATTTTCCTGAAATACTTTTGGGTCTGAGAGCAACATTATGAAATCATTGACATCAACAACGATTCATCTACAGTTTCGGGAAAAATAAACTGATATCTATTCAATTTGTGTCTCATGAATCTTACTTTAACAGAATCATCACCAATTAGACTTAGTTATATATATTTATCAAAGGCAGTAAATACAAAACAAAATATTTCTTATTATGTTAAATAAATTGTTATTTTTCTTTGTTTACTTTATTTTACAGTTAAATAACTACTTTAAAACAATAATTCTTTATAGAAAATAAGCAATTATTAAATATTTTGAACATTCTGCATTACTGGAGCAGAGTGGATTGTGGACCACTGTGCCCCAGGAGTGGGTGGTCCACTGTGCCCCATGTTGAAGTTCAATAAATAATCATATTAATATTGTTTATAGCTTTCTTTTAAACATATCAACTTTAAAGTTAAAAAGCTTAGCAAAAAATGTGTTTTATCTTATTTATCTACAACCTTTAATTGCTAAAAATATGAAAATATGATGATGAAAAATTTTACTTTTAGAAGCTCAAAACAACCAATCAGGGTAAAATAGTTCCATCTGAGCTAAACATATTTTCTAAAGGCTATAAATAATCAGTGCAGTGCTGTTGTCTATTAGGATAGAAGAGAAGCTGAAAAAAAAATAAAAATAATAAAATATTAGGGGGTGGTCTACTGTGCCCATAGGTCCAGTGTGTACCAGTCTCCCCTACTCCTTGCAAACTTTTTAATTTCTAAGGAGTTTCTAAGTAGTCTAAATAGTCTTTATGAACCCTGCTATAGTTAAAACTGAAAATAAAAAGTTACTGTGAAAATTGAAAAAAGAAGTGGTCTGCGAGACCGCTATATATAAGCAGCTAAGGACGTTAAATTTAAGTATTTTTTTAGTACGCTACATATTTATGTAACTGACGGCTAAAAATATTTAAAAATAACGATTATCTTTTTTATAAAAGTATTTTTTATACATAAAAATTAGCTGAATTGAAATGGCAAGAGGAAACAAACTACTTGTTTTTTTTTCTCAATAGCCGAGTAAGCCTATCGTTATAACTACAATTAGGGTGGTTTTATACAAATCAATATTCATTTACAATACGTACGATATTTATTATAGAAACTTACAACATAAAATTGAATAACTTGCCTATTTTCTGCTAAACAAAAATCATCAGTCGGTGAAAAAGATAAGTCTTCATAACTTCTTATTTATAAAAAAAATTGTTTACGCGGCCATCAACTTAATTATACAAACGACAACAGAGGGAAAGGATAGGCATCGCGCCATACCGCGCAGACGCAGACTAAATATATCCTCGGCACCTCTATTTATCATCATGCCTGTCATCAAGGCAGTCACCGACCGTTCAAAAAATTAGCAGTGGTTAATCGTCTTCAAAGGCGACTAATTATCGCATTTCAAAATTATAATAAATATATATGCTTTTTATAATTAGATCATTTTGACTGTCTCTGGGAGATATAGAATATCTTACTTGTTCATTCGACAGGGGTAAAATTGTAAAATTTCAAATTAAATATTTTTTTTTTTTTTTAATTTTTGAATATTTACGGAGATGAAAATTTTGAGGTACTCCACCGTTAAGTTTGTAATTTTCAAAAAAAAAAAAAATAATTTTATCAATTTTTTTAAAAATAATTTACAGTAAAATATGTGTCTTAAAGCTATATTTTTCTTCATAATATCTATAAAATATGAACATATGTATATACGTCCAATTCTTCCAAACTCAACATACGTCCCGGGGGGCGGAGGGTTACAACCTCCCTCCCCCTGGTTGCGCCGATGATGTTTGACGTGAACTATGAATATTAAACATTTATCTTGCATTTTGTTTTGCATTTTAAACATTTATTTGCAAATTTTAAGAACCTGTACATTTGGTTAGTAATTATTATTAAAAAATGTTGAGAAAAAATGTAATCTTATATTATTACAGTCAAATTTCAGGTCATAGAGCAACAGAAAGTGTGAAATATTTTTTACACTCTCCCCCCTCTCCTTCACATCCCTCAAAGGGTGAGGCGAAAATATTGGTGGAAGAGGGCACAATCTGTGACGTAGAAATGCACTTTTTAGGGAATATTGTGTTGTAATAGGAAAAACGTGCACATTTGAAAAAAATTACAGATTTTGAATTGGTAACACATGCATAGAATAATCAAAACTTGGAATATACAAAGTTTTACATCCATAAAAAATAAAGACTTTTGTGCATAAAAAATGCACACTTTTTGCGAACACGGAGTATGCAGTTATTTTATGCAAAAAATGTGCACACTTTCTGAAAACAAAAAAGATGCATTTTTTTGTATGTATAAAAAGTGCATATAATTTGCACACAAAGTGTACACTTTTGAAATATTCAAAAATTTTCACTTTTTTTGCACAAATTGTGTACTATTGATACTTTTTTGCATAAAAAGTGCAAATATTTTCTAGCTGGGTAACAGAATATGAAATTTTCGAAATTCCGTGAATTAATTCTTTAAGATATATCTATGGCAGAAAATTTGAAAAGTGCGCTATATAGAAGCGCCACCTGTTGGGCGATTTACACCAAACCTTAATCAGCAGCAACTTATGTCAACGTCTACGTATAACTGAATCTGATGTTTGATGAAAATCCGTGTATTAGTTCTTGAGATAGAGCTATTGCGGAAATCATGCAAAATAGGGCATAACAGCGCCACCTGTTGAGCGATTAATACAAAAATTAATGAACACCAATTTATAGAGGTCTAACTGAATCTGGAGTATGTTGAAAATCCGTGAACTAGTTCTTGAGATATAGCTGTCGCGGAAAACATGAAAATTTAAGCATAACAGAGCCACCTGTCACGCAATTTAGGCTAAAACTGATCAGCACCAATTTATATCAAGGTATAACTGAACCTGAAGTATGATGAAAATCCGTGCAATAGTTCTTGAGATATATAGCTATCTCGGAAATCATAAAAAATAAGGTATAACAGTGCCACCTGTTGGACGATTTACACCAACAACTAATCAATATCAAGGTCTAACAGAATCTCAAATTTTAGTAAGTTTCGTGCTTTAGTTCTTAAGATAGAATTCCCAGAGCATTTTTGTCAAATACAGACACACAGACAGACATTTTGTAAAAGCAGTCAAATCGTGACATTCTAAAACGCATAAATCCTTCAAAAACGGAATTGGAGTTTTTTTACGAATCGAATACTTTCTTCTTTGCGTCAATCATGCTGCTAAACACTTTCCAGCACTAGAATATTTTAACCAAACTTCGCTGTTTAATAAGGTAAATAAAACACCAAAATAAACATCTTAGCAAACGCATTACACATAGAGTTGCAAAGGCTAGAAAAAAACCCGGTTTAAACCTGGGAATAAACCGAGTTTTTCAGGAATAAACTTGTTTTTTGGGGAATAAACCAAGCCTTTTGGGAATAAACCTGGGAATAAACCGGGTCTATTGGAAATAAACCTGTGAATAAACCGAAATTTTGCAACTCTAATTACACATGTAAAACCAGATTTCAGGAATTATCCAACCATACCCGGGAAAAAATACTCCAATTATGTTGTGTAACACTGTATTTGGTATGTATAATGTAGATTTGCATGTATCCTACATTGTACGCTAAAATTTAGTTTAGTGAGAAAATGCATAATAGGTTGAAAATTCACATTCAGCAATTTCTAACAATAGATGAACACATGCCTGAATTATTTTGTACTATACTCGTGCTATACTAAAGATAGTTTAACAAAAATAAGGGCTCGATAACAAAAAGAACTTATAACTGGAGTCTAAATTGTCGCAAGGTTCAATCACAAATTTCGTATGGTAACAGTAATTGTTTTACAGGTGGTGGGGTAGGGGGGATCTGTCGATTTTTTTTAAGCTTCCCATATTTTTGTGTATACCAAAAAATCTTTACAACTTAAAATACATATAACTCTTGTTTTAATTGCCGTAGCACGTAAAATTTATAAAGGGCTTGCTCATGAGGGGTCATGCCATTTCGGTTTGTCCCTGTAACTCAGACTGTAATCACCATAAGCCCACCAAACGTTGTACGGTTCAATATCATGAGTATACATTATCAGGATCCATTACCGTTTTTTTTATCATCACCCAATTTTTATAAAAAGCTGAATATAAGAGGCTGAAAAAATTAAATTATAACTCATGATTAAATTGTCACACCGCGCAAAAAATGTGTGTGTTTGAGCAACGTGACATAACTTTATATTAGACATTCTCTTTTTTTTTAATCGGAGCCTCCTAAATTGTAGTATATCATGAATGTAAGAGCCCGATAATCACAAACACATTTAACTCGGATACAAATTAAAGCTGCCCACAAAAATTTCTTACGTTAAACGCAATCATTTAGAGAGGATTTACCGATTTCTTATCAAACCCCTCAAATTTTAATATATCATAAGTACAAGGGGCCATGAACATTAATCAGTTATAATTTGGGCTGTATATGTTGCAGCGGTATTTTATCTATAAAAATATCCGCAGAACCAACTCCCTTAAAATGTTTACGTTTACCATACGAAATTTGTAGCAAGATCTAAGTGATTGTGGTTATCATGGCATCATATTCGCGCTATATTAAAATTTAGGGGTTCCTATTAAAAAACGGACATTGCCCCGCCTTTTATAAATATTACGTTTACCATATAAAATATGAGTGTTCCAGGACGAACACAGCTCGAATTATAAATGATTGAAGTTTTCAGCACTTTATTTAGGTTTGCACTCGATAGAAATTTCTTAAATCGGTTTATTATTTATGTAATATCGCGATTTAGAGATAAGGTGATTGAAATCCGATGTTACCTTTAAAATATGAAAACCTTTTTTTTTTTTTTTTTTTTTTTTTTTTTTTTTTTTTTTTTTTTTTTTTTTGTTTGTTATATATATATATACATCTTAAATCACCCCCTCCACTTGTATTGTATAGTATAAGTAGTTTTTAATTTTCAAAGTAACTTACATAAAATATAGATAATACACTATATTTGCAATGATGACCGGTCACTTGCGATTTTAGACGTTTTGTTAAATATCTGGAAAGATACATGAGGAATTATCCTCTAACTTCAGGAGTGTAAACAACATGATAAACGTCATATATTTCCGCGAATGTTTTTTCCCGAAACCCCATAAGGGGTCGTCAACAAATTGAAGAAAAACGAATATATTTTGGATAACCCTGTAAAAACTAATATTGCAAAAGCATTCAAACTGTAGATTATGATTAAGTGGCTTATTGTAATAATTTGGGTTCACTTTTATGAAGATAGCATGTATACTCCAAGAGAAATTCAGGTATTTATAAAAACAGTCCCAAATTTTACCAAGTTTTTTGCTTATAATTTGCAGAGTTTTTAATATAAAAACAAGTTATTTTCAGAAAATATGACAAAAGAAATTGTACACAATACCCTGCAATCAGAATTAAAAAATAATAAAAATTATATGAAAAATGAGAAGGTTTACTAAATATTGTTTCTCTGCGGATGCGCGAATTCAATCAAAATATACTGTGCATAATATATTAGCTAAATGTATAGACCAACTTTTGTGAAAGTCTCAAAAACATAGCTTGAAAATTCTCATAGTAATCGTCGATAGAATAAGCTCGAATTTCGCTGTTCTCAAAAGGAAGCAAAAAGATGAGGGGTTGTATCCAAATATACTAGCTTATAAAAGTTGACATAATAAGAATGAAGTGTCTCGCATTCTATATTTGATACAACCCCTCATCTTTTTGCTTCCTTTTGGGAACAGCGAATTTCGAGCTTATTCTATCGACGATTACTAACAGAATTTTCAAGCTATGTTTTTGAGACTTTCATAAAAGTTAGTCTATATATTTAGCTAATATATTATGTACAGTATATTTTGATTGAATTTCGCGCATGCGCAGTGAAACAATATTTAGTAAACCTGCTCATTTTTCATATAATTTTTATTATTTTTTAATTCTGATTGCAGGGTGTTGTGTACAATTTTGTTTGTCTATATTTTCTGAAAATAACTTGTTTTTATATTAAAAACTCTGCAAATTATAAGCAAAAAACTTGGTAAAATTTGGGACTGTTTTTATAAAAACCTTAATTTCTCTTCGAGTATACATGCTATCTTTATAAAAATGAACCCAAATTATTACAATAAGCCACTTAATCATAATCTAAAGTTTGAATGCTTTTGCAATATTAGTTTTTACAGGGTTAGCCAAAAGATATTCGTTTTTCTTCAATTTGTTGATGCCCCTTTATGGGGTTTCGGGAAAAAATCTTCGCGGAAATATATGACGTCTATCACGTTGTTTACACACCTGAAGTTTCAGGATAATTCCTCATGTATCTTTCCAGATATTTAACAAAACGTCTAAAATCGCAAGTGACCGGTCATCATTGCGAATATAGTGTATATAACTTAGATAACTTATTCTTCGGGTTGCGAGATGAAGGAATTTATTTATTAGGTTGCGGTTTAGTTTACGGTTCGATGAAATTTTTTCTTTGGCTTTCAGGTTCGGATCGGGTTGCGTGGTGACAGAATTTATTTTGTCGGGTTTGGATCGTGTTACGGACCGATAGATTTTATTTTGTCTGATTCGGGTTGGGTTTCGGAATAACTGAAATTTCAAGTTTGGTGTCGGGTTGCATTTCTACGGAAATTTTTTTGTCATCTTCGGATCGGATTACGGTTCAATGGAATTCTTTGTTGGGTTTGGTTCGGGTTTCGGGTTAACTTCAATTTTCAGGTTCGGATCTCCGATACGGCTGCCGTGTCGACTAAAATTATTTTCTCCTTTTTGGATCGGATTATAGTTTGATAGAATTTTTCTGTCGGGTTGATTCCATTTGGATTTTTCAGGTTCTGGTCGGGTACAACACTATATTTGGACAAACAGCTAGTCCTTTTCTAAATAGCCTAAAATTTCATAGACTCATTTTAAGATAAGACTAGATACTGTTAGAAAAATGAAATGAGCGCCAGAAATATCGATCTACTGTCAAATCCCCAGTTATAAAGATTCTCGATCAAATTTTCTGCCAATTGATTGATCAATTTTACTCTTTTTGCAGTATCTGTATGAGAATCGATTCTAGAACATCGATACTAGAATTTGAGAAAAGATTATTTTTTTATCGATGTTGCTTTATACGACATCGATGTTTATCGATTCTCGATTATTTCAGAATCGCTCATCACTCGACCAGACGACGATTATATAGGTACTACATATTTATATAATTACGAACGCACCTAAAAAGGGCCAAACAATTATGGCACACAAAGCCTGATTTTAATAAGGTAAACGATTGAGTTTACCTAAAAAAATTAGTGTTGTCTACGACAGTTTATCAGTGCTTGAGGTTACGCAGTCCTTATATTTGTGCAATGCTAAAATTTAGCAGATTTTAGTCAAAAGAACCGACAATGTTCTTCTTTATAAAGATTACGTTTACTCTGCAAAATATTTGTGTTCTACTATAATTACAATTCAAGTTATAAGTGTTTTAAGTTGTCAGCATATTATATTTATAATTAGGATAGAACGATGTCAAAATTTATCATCAATCTAACATCGCGATCTAGTGATGAATCGATTTAACACTGATGTTACCTTATGGATATGGAACCTATTTTTTAATTTATAGTGACGAAATTAGGTCTTAAATCAACCCTTTCCCTGCTTTATATAGTTTACTATTTTTTTAATTTTCCAAGTAATTTTGAAAACGTATATATTTTGCGCATTAAAAAAATTGGATTGCCCAAACACACTTCGTTGTTTGCATTTTAAACTTAATGAACGAAATTAATCAATTTCATAAATTCATTCTTTAAAAAATGATATACAAGAAAACTATCTCATGTTGTCTGATTTCTGAAGGCTGCTACAATCTAAGTTAATTACGGGGTGCTCTCCACCAGCCCTCTTAAATTACACCCCAGTGCTAACAACATACAAACTGTTTTTACTGACACAGTATGAAAAGCTATTGAGGTAAAACAGAAGCAGATTCAATGAATTGAATGTTGAATTTAACCAGTCATTTGCGAAGATGAAAAAAGAAGTTGTGTGAAACAAACGAAAAAAAAAAAAAAAAAAAAGATAGGAAAAACAAGTGGATAAATGTGATCGAAGATCGCACAAAGTGTTTCGCTTAATATTCCTTTCAAAATACTTTATCATTTAATTAATAAATTCAAATAAATTTCTTTTTCCAAAAAAAGTCATCTTTTATTATAAAGTAAAAATTTACCAGTCTATTTTTTCGTTTTTTTGAATATATGAACAGGTCCGACAGCGGGCGAATGATATCTGTCATTTGGACTAAATGCGATATATTTTTTGAAAAGTATACATAAAAATACATTTTCGCATTATTATTTACAGCATTGTCTATTAGCATTATATTTCTTTGTTTTATAAAAAAAAAAATCAGCATTTTATGATAAAATATAATTTCGGTTCTAATACTGTAATCTTTATAAAAATTAGATTTCGGGATTAACCGAAAAAATATATGCATATATATACAATATTTTCAAATTGGTAAATGCAATATTAAAAAAATCAGCGTTTTTTTCCCTCCCTTCAACAGTTGAGACGAAAAGTGAAGGGCCGGGATGTCTCGCTCATAAATGGCATAAGTCTTCCAACTTCACAACCAGCTGCAAATTTTCTTTTGATTCTGATAAAAATTAAATTCATTAACAAAAAATTAATTCGTAATTTCCGTTCTAATCACGCCAACTTTATAAATAATAGATTTCTGTCTTCGCAGTAAAAAAAAAAATATGTATAGATGTATTAATTTCAATTCGATAAATGCAATAATAAAAAAAAATCTATAGAGCCTGAAAAATGCATAGTCCGCCATCTTTGATCTGCGTGAACAGGTGTCGGATTGTTCGTCTGTGGTTTTCCAATGGAAGGAAATTAAGCGAATTTATTCAAATCGATTTTGAATTGTTATTTACACTTCTAATGGGCGTAATTAAAATATTTTTAGAAATTCTGAAAGCTAATTTTATGTGTGTGTGTGTCAGAAATTTCACGTTCCCAGGTGGAATAGTTTATGTGAGATAGAGGTGTTTTTGAAAACGTTCAATCTGTTATCGCCATTGAAGTGCAATGACCATGGCAACCCTTTCCCCTCTTCTGGAGTTTCAGATTGCGGTTTGATTAAATTCAACGCTTTAGTTGATTTTTTTTCAATAATGAGGGGGTTTTTAGGGTTTTAATTAATATATTGTGTTAATGAAGATATTTTCAAAGTTTTATGATTATCAGTGTGACAGTAAGTATTCAGCTGTAGGTACAGACAATTTGAAGTCTCTAACTTATACGGTTTCTGATAACGGACACTCTGACGGACAGACAGAGAACCGAGAAGAATAGGGTTTCGTGAGATGAACGAAACCCTAAACACGTGGGTAAGTGTGATCGAAGATCGCACAAAGAGTTTCTTTTAATATTCCTTTCAAAACACTTTATCCTTTCTTTAATAAATGCAAATAAATTTTATTTAGCAACAACAACAAAAAAAGTCATGTTTTTTATAAAGTAAAAATTTACTGGTCTATTTTTCTCGTTTTTTCGAATATCTAAACCGGCCCGATAGCGGGCGAAGCCCGCTATTACACTCTGTCATAATAATATCTGTCATGTGGACTAAATGTGATATATATATAAAAACAATTATATAAAATAGATATTTAAACGTATTGCGTAATCCTCTGTAATCCAGGTCCTACTGCCAAATTGCGTATTTTAGAAAGTGAGACTTTTCATGACAGTTCTTTAAAAGTATCTACATTGATTTTAAATTATATTGTTGCTAGCAAACGTCCATGTTTGGAGCTAACCTTGCCTACAGATTACGGAAGATTAGTTATTTTATATTTTACTAGCTGTTACCCGTGACGTCGTTCACGTAACATTAAAAGAAAAATAAATGCATTAATTAAGAAAAATGTTTCACCCTCGATAATTAAAACATATGTAACTCCCTTTATAACAAACTCCGTTTTTTCAAATATCTGAACAGGCCCGATAGCGGGCAAAGCCCGCTATTATACTCTGTCATAATAATATCTGTCCTGTGGACTAAATGCGACATTTAAAAATAATAATAATTTCAAAATTAAACATGTTGTACACATTCAAAATGATAAAATATGCGAATATTTCCATAATCTGGTTTTTATCATGATTCAATACGTTCGTCAAACTCATATATTTACTATTTTATATTACTCATATTGATACTCGCTTTGTATTATTCTCAAACATTTGAAAAATCCGTTAAACTTCCAATAGGACGTCAGATTAATTTTCTTTTTAATTCTGTAATGACGTGATATTAATCTGCTCTCTGTACATACACATACTCATACTCATTGTATTATTGAGAAATCTTTGAAAATTTCCATTTTATTACCAATATGACGTCATATTGATATTTTTTACAATTAGTGAAACTTTTTATTTCATTTTCATTTACACGTGGAAATCTTTCAGTAGAAAATTAATTACAGTAGAAAGAATTTTAGTGTGGATTTTTAACTGTTGACAACTGCTATAACGAAAACTGATTAAATTTAATAAAAAAAGGCTGTTATTTTTTTTTTATCTCTCTATATTAACCCTTAACCGGAAACGTGAAAATTCAGAACACAAACAGAAACGCACCGTCTGTGAGACAGCTAAATTTTAAAAATTGCTATAAAATTTAAAAAAAGGAAACAACTCTTAATAATTTACCAAATAGTGAACTTAAACGTTTATTCTTTAGTAGTAATGAAATAACAGGAACAAATTTTTAATATAACAGCATAGAAATAAGTTTTGAATCTCGGAGACAGGAAATATTTCAAAATTACACACTATTATTCAAATATTTACATTTGCGACAAAATAATGAAATAAATGCAAATATTTTGATATATATTAGTAGAATATGAATTAAAAAAATATTATGCAGTAAAATTGACAAAACATTTAATAGTAAATATTGAAGCATGTTCTAAATCTCAGCGTTTTTTATGCAATCATTGCATTTAGGTTTGGAGCATTGCATGCATACAAGCTTCCGGCACTGTACACACAGATATTTTGTCATTCTATGGTTGGTTCTATGACACAAAAAACATGTTTTGCGTTTGAAAAATATTAAGTCATCATCTACCTGGGGCACATTTTCAACAGGTTTTTGCAGAATGCGAGCTATTATAAGGCGCAATTCCCGGGGTAGCTGGGGATTTTCTAGTCGTCTCTCCATATTACTTTCTTTCATATTACTGTCCAGAATATTATATTTCATTCGAATTTGAATTATTTTATGGTTTGTCCATTTCACTATATGCAGTAACATATCATTTGTAAATAACAACTGCCAGAGAGAGAATAGATCTGCCTTTTCTCCGAGATCACTAGCTTTCCCTCTTAAAACTGGCACTTTTATAATATTGTGTTTTCTTGTTCTTGACGCGGAGCGAACTTTTTAAACAGACCATCAGTACCGAATTTTTTCATATATATATTTCGTATCTGCATCTGCTACTGTTTCATCATTTCTTATTTCTTCATTTTTGCTTTCATTAGAATTTTCTGACGATGTTGAATCACTTTGGTGTTCAGAATTTATATATTCATCATCTGAAATACTTTCAACATCGCTTATGTCAATTCCTACTTCATCAAACCATCGCAAAATAGTCTCTTCAAAGTCTTTATCACCATAGCGTACTAGCATTGACGGCCCCGCCATCTTGATATCCCAAAGAAAAAAATTACATAAACGGAAACATGCCGTCTGACAGACTGCGTTCAAAAGAAAATATTTTTTCTTTCAACAACTAAAAAAGCGCAGGTGTTGCAAATGGGTCGGGGTGGAGAGGACCAATAGTGTAACGATTAGATGGCGTGATAAGGTTGAGGAGACGTTCATTTTTGCATAAAGGGTAGATATGTAGACGCAACCGTCTCACAGACGGTACGTTTCCGGTTAAGGGTTAAAGTAATACGATTTTTTCAGATTTTATTATTTTGAGCTTCATAGTAGACATTTAGCTATAAGTACACAAATTGTCATGCCTGTAAGTTATATAGCTTCTGAGAAAGGCTCTGTGACGGACAGACAACGGAGCGGGAGTAATAGGGTTTCGTGAGATGAACGAAACCCTAAAAAAGATGGATGAACTATATGGCACAGTTTTTTTTCTTTTCAGGTTTTAGATTAGAATAAATCTTGTTTAACATAAATGCTGACATTCATATAGTGGAGAAGGGTTAAATGTATGAGCTTCGAAGCAACCTATTTTTAAAATTCATAAACTTTTTGTGACCGTTGACACCAGGGGTGTAAAAACTGGGTGCCAATGGGCCAATTACCACCACTAAATTTCTTAGTATTCTTCGCCTAAATTTTATTAGTATACTTCGCCTAAATTTTCTCTTTTTATTAGGCGAATAATACTAAAAATTTAGTGACGGCAATCGGTCCATTGGCACCTACATTTTGCACTTCTGGTTGGCACCCTGTAGAATTAGTAATAAAATATAGCAAAATTTAAATAATCGGAAAATGACAAAATAAAAGGAAAAGTGCGCAGTTAAACTCATGGCATTGAGCTCACAAGCTCTTCACACTAATTGTATTTTATATTCTTATTTCAAAGAATAATACCTCTCGCAAAATAAAGAAATCGAGAATAAATTGAGGGGGATTAGCCCCCCTACGTTCCTCCCTTTATACTTAACCAATGAACCCCCAAAACTAATCAGGGAAGCGCCTTATCACAATGGAACTATATACAAAATTTGAAATAAATTGGATAATTCTGCATGGAAAACTCATTTATCAAATTAAGGGGGGGATTAGCCACCGTTACCCCCTTTATACTTAACCAATGAACCCCCAAAACTAAGCAGGGAAGCGCCTTATCACAATAAAACTACTATGTACAAAATTTGAAGCAAAACGGATAATTCTGCATGAAAAACACATTTATCTAAATTAATGGGGGATTAGCCCCCGTTCCCCGCTCTTTATACTTAACCAATGAACCCCAAAACTAACTAAAGAAGCATCTTTTTACAATGAACCTATATGCAAAATTTGAAGCAAATCAGATAATTCTACATGAAAAACCCATTTATCTAAATTAAGAGACGGTGGATTAACCCCATTCCCCCTTTATACTTAATAACTGAACCCCCAAAATTAATTAGGAAGAGCCTTGTCACAATGAGCCTATATACAAAATTTGAAGCAAATCGGATATTTCTACCAAGAGTTATCGCGTTAAGTACATACATACGTACACACATACATGCAGAACCTGCGGGCACATTAGCTCTCAGGTTTTGATAGCCTATGTTAGCTAAAAAAAGGAAAAGTGCCCAGTTAATGACATTGATCTCACAGGCTGTTCACATTAAATGTATATTACACTCTTATTTCAAAGAATAATGCCCTCAAAAAATATAGAAATTGACAATAAATTATGGGGAGGATTAGCCTCAGTTCACCCCTCCCCCCTTCATACTTAACAAATCAACCCACAAAACTAAACAGGGAAGTGCCTTATCACAATGAAACTATATAAAAATTTGAAGCAAATTGGATAATTCTTCATGAAAAAACCCATTTATTAAATTAAGGGGGGGTTCCTCCTTTTATATTTAATCAATGAACGACCAAAACTAATCACGGAAGCGCCTTCTCAGAATGAAACTATATAAAAATTTTAAGCAAGTTGGATAAAACTTCATGAAAAACCCATTTATCTAAATTAAGGGGGGAATTAGCACCCCTCCCCCCCTTTATACTTAACCAATGAATCCCAAAAACTAAACAGAGAGGAGCCTTATAACAATGAATCTATATACAGAATTTGAAGCAAATTGGATAATTCTGCATGAAAAAAACATTTATCTAAATTAAGGGAGGATTAGCCCCCGTCCCCCCCCCTTTATACTTAACTAATGAATCCCCAAAACTAATCAGGAAAGCGCCTTATCACAATGAACGTACATACAAAATTTGAAGCAAATCGAATAATTCTGCATGAAAAACCAATTTATCTAAATTAAGGGGGCGATTTAGCCTCCCGTTCCCCTCTTTATACTTAAACAATGAACCCCCAAAACTATTTAATGAAGCGTCTTATCAGAATGAACGTATGTACAACATTTGAAGTTAAATCGGATAAATCTGCACAAAAATCCCATTTATCTAAATTAAAAGGGGGTTAGCCCCCCGTTTTCCCCCTTTATACTTAAACAATGAACCCCCAAAACTAATCAGGGAAGTGTCTTGTCAGAATGAACCTACTTTCAAAATTTGAAACAAATCCGATAATTCTGCATGAAAAACCAATTTATCTAAATTAAGGGGTGATTACTCCCCCGTGTCTCCCCCCTTTATACTTAAACAATGAACCCCCAAAACTAATCAGGGAAGCGCCTTATCAGAATCTTATCAATTATATACAAAATCGCCTTTCAGCGCCTTATGAATTATATACAAAATTTGAAGCAAATCGGATATTTCTATCAAGATTTATTGCGTTACCTGCCTGCATTTACGTACATACGGTACATACATACATGCATGCGTACATACATACGTACATACATACGTACATACAGAACCTGCGGGCACATTTACTCTCAGGCTTTGATAGCCTGTGAGCAACAAACGGAAAATTGCAGTTTCGCCGATCCCTTGAATGTGTGGCTTTCCCCCAGCCCACTTCAATTCCGCTGTAGAAATCGGATTACCCGACCCAATGCAAAACTACGCTTTACGGTATTTTTAAGTAATTACAAAATAATGATTAATTAGAACTAAAATATTAAAATATTACTCAAAAATACAAAAATTAATTTTTCGTCAAAATAATGCATAAAAATACATGCAGAAATTCGAAGAATTTGAATTTTAAATATAAAACTTTATTTTTTTCAACCATAAATGCTGAATCACCTTGAATATATTCGTAATTGCAAGAAGTTTAAAATAAAAAATGCGCTGATAAAATATGTCTTCGTGGGCTGGGTGGAAATCTGATAACGAACCCGATGGATGACTTTAAACTATTTTAATCAATTAGAGAATAATAAATAAATGAACATATATATTCCAATATTACCCAAACAAGTGAAAAATTATTTTTCCATCAAAAGAATGCACGAAAACGTAAACAGAAATTCCATGAATTTCGATATTAAATATAAAACTTTTTTTAAACTATAAACACTAGATTAATTTCAAGAAAATATTACTAATTGCAAACAGGACCAAAAAAAAGCCCTTCCTCCTCCTTTTAAACGATTCCTTTTATCATATGAAATTTGTATGTTCTGCGACAATTTGGATCCTAGATGTAAGTGTGTATAGTTATCGGGCCCTTATATTTACGCTATACTAATAGTTAGGGGCTTCTGTTAAAAACACCAACAACGTCCCCCTCCCCGTTTTAAAGATTACGTTTACCATACAAAATATCAGTGTTCTACGATAATTACAGCTTAAGTTATAATTGTTTTAATTTGCCAGCACCTTATATTTTGGTACACCAAAATATGCGAGGGCTTCTATAAAAAAATCTATAGAGCACCCCCCACCCCCTTTTCTAAAACGGTTACGTTTATCATACGATATTTGTGTTGGTGTCGATACAGGTTTCGAGTTATATGTGTTTGTGATTATGGGGTACTTATATTCGCACTGTAGTAAAATTCACGTGGTTTTGGATAAAAAAAAAAAAAAAGACAATGTCTTCTGTAAAATTATGTCACTTTGTGGGACTGGGACTGAAATGGCACTGGGACCCAGATGTCAGGATCGAAGTGCTGCGACTTAAACACAAGACCAAAGTGTCGGAACCGAAATGTTGTATGTCCACGGGATGGATTAATTTAATATTCCTTCATTTTTAACATTGCATTCCCAATCGTTAGATTATCTATAAAAAATTAAATACATTATATTAATTAATTAAACCACAGATATTTAAGATCTATAGTTTAAGAATACTGTAAAATCGTTCTTTTGAGAGCGGTAAGTAGTTTTTAACATTTCATAATAGTTTAAAACTCATGTATTTACTTTTTGGGGGGTAAAATCCCTATAAAAAAACCTTTCTCTTTGTAAAATTATGGAGTATTCATAATAACGAACAGGCTGAAATCGGTATATCTGACTCAGTACAGAAGTTGGAAAATGCATAGCATATTTGAGAACCCAATTGCAGTAAATACCATTAATAATCGAAAAAATATCCGATTTTTTTTCTGAAGCTCTGCATATTAATAGATTTGTATATATACTACATAGCAGTATGCTAAAATTTAATTCGGTTATTAACACGGTTGAAAATTCCCATTCGGAGTTTCCGTCTATAAAAGTCAGTGTACTAGAGAACTTTTGTGCAGTTCTGTATATGATTTATAGAATTTATACAAACCAAGCAATATAAAAAAATAGTTACATTCAAAAACGCGTGCAACAACTGAAAAAAAACGTATTTTTAGCAATTATTGTTCATAGTCAGTACTGTAACCGAAATTTTTGTGTGTCTCTGTAGATGAACGGTGAATGCTATTATGTACTCCATAATTTTTAGTAAACATCTTGTAATGCACCTCAGCGATATAAATTAAATTCAATATGTTTGAAATACAGTAACATCATTAAAATACACCGCAAGCGATTTTTCCTAATATGCTGTAATGTAAAAGAATTATTTTGAGTGTCTCTGTAAATTACATGCTACATACTTCATTTTCTATACCAATCATACCACAGTAAACCTCAATAACATATATCAATTGCATGGAAATCCGAGTATATTTACGCGCATTAGAGTACTGATAGACAGACAAACTAAATTCATAAATACTTTTCAACTTTGTTGGAAAGTGTTAAAAATGCAATTAGAATTAGCTCGTAATAGATTGCAGTTTAATTTAAATACATTTTATAGAATTTAATTAAGATTTAGTTGCATTACATTACACGTTAACCAAATTGTATTCTGAACAAGCATAACTGACATTAACTTGTAACAGATTGCAATTTAATCTAAATTATATTCTTAAAAATGTAATTAGAATACACCTATAATCCATTACAGATTAATTGGATTATACAATTAAAAACGTAATCGGAATTTTCCTATAATGCATTACAGGTTAATTAGATTATATAATTAAAAACGTAATTGAAATTCACCTATAATCCATTACAGGTTAATTGGATTATACAACTAAAAACGTAATCGGAATCATCTTGTAATCCATTACAGGTTAATTGGATTATACAATTGAAAACGTAATCGGAAGTGTCTTGTAATCTAATTACAAATTAATCTAATTACAGATTAATCTAATTATATTTTAAAACAGAAAATTAGAATTGTCTTGTAATCGATTACACGGTAATCAGATTATGCGATAATCAGATTATATTCAAATTACTTTGTAATGATTACATGATAATCGATTGCATAGTGAGGAGATTATAATATAATTTAATCTGTAATTTGATTACTTTGTAATCAGATTCTGCCCAACACTGGCTGTGGTTGATCCAATGAAACTAGCCCCATTATAGAAAATATGGAGAGACAAAGAAGAGAAACATACGTAGTAAGTGCAGAAACTTGATTGATACGGTAACTTGAAAAACGGAAAATATCGTGTAAAAAATAGATACCTCTTATGAGTCACAAATTTCACAGATCATTCTTCCTTTTTATGTTCATTATAAAAGCAAAAAAAAAAAAAATTCCGAGTTTCGTTTAACAAATGAGGGTTAAAATTAAATTGTATATGCAGGGCCCCAAATGGTCCGCTTTTTAAGGGTTAACCCGTAATTGCATAGTGATGTAAATTTCCATCACTTTTTATTTAACTTTTAATAAATAAATCAACTTCTTCGCCACCACTATATTTATATAGAAATATTAATCCATTAAATTTCCGGTGAACTATGTTGCTGAACAAAGTTAAAAATCTATCTTAAAATTTCTGGTGTCTAATATTTAATATATGTATAAAAAACACAATTGTAAAAGAAAAACTCATGCAAAGAAGGGTTAACTCATTCAGGGGAATGTACTTCTGCAGCTAGAATGTTAAAATGAATCCTACTAGAATTTATAGAAAAAAATATTTAAAAATAATTACAAGCTTTTCTTCATGTATATTATTGCAGCACAATTTTATATAAAAAAAATCTGGTAGCCATTTGGCAGTTTGGAATCAAAATTAAGTACTCGGATCATGCGAAGACAGCCTTTGAAAGGGTTAAATAGATACAGTTATGTAAAAAAAAATGATGCATGTTGTCAGCCGTTGAAATATCAGTATTTTGTGTAAAAAAAAAAAGATGGAAAAATATATTAAAAGTGATAACCGGAACAGTTCTGATACATTCAGAGATATTTAGAATATGTGCAATGTGCGCATTTTGTTAGTACTATTTTCAAATAGTAATCTTCGCCTTATTTAATAGCAGAATATTTTGCGATTAAATAAGGCAAAAATTTCTATTCAGAAATCGTGATAAATAGTGGACGGCATGCCTGCTGTTTGGAAAACCCTGTCACACCTCCGGACTTTTAGGGAATTATTAAGTTTTAAATGAACTGATACAGGAAAATATATGAAACTTTGATGGTATAAATATATATAAAAAAACTGCGTTCTGTGTGCTTGATTCGCATGTAGCTGTGCTTCTTCAAGTAATGTTGCTTTCTTAAAATGAAAGCGGCGGTGTATTTTGTGTTGCGGTAGTATTTCTCAGGTTGCCACTAACGTTGTTAGTGGAGTTGTATATGCGTAGCTGCCAAATTTTGAGCTCTTTCTCATCATTAAAATTTAATAGTACCGTAATTTCTGGTATAGAAGTGTTATCGTCATGCAAACACAGCCATTGAAAGGGTTAAATAGATACAGTTATGTCAGAAAAAGGATGCATGTTGTCAGGCGTTGAAATATCAGTATTTTGTGTGAAAAAAAAGATGGAAAAATATATTAAAAGTGATAACCGAAACAGCTGTGATACATTCAGAGATATTTAGAAATTGTAATAAATAATCCTGATAAATAATGGCTAGCAGGCCTGTTGTTTGGAAACCTTTATCACACCTCCTGACTTTTAGGAAATTATTAAGTGTAAAATCAAATAATACCAGACAACATATGAAACTTTGATGGTATAAATATAAACAAGAACGAAAAATCACGCGTCAAGCATAGATTATGTAACACTTTCCAACGCTTCCAAAATAATTTTACAAATCATACCGTTTAATAAGCTGAAAGATAACATCTAAGTAAACAATTTGGAAAACGCATAACATATTTCAAGATGTAATTTCAGGAATTTCCAACATTTATTTCTAACATATACAATATTTGGAAAAATATCCATTACTTTTATTTAGCCCTGTATATGATCTATAGATTTGTATATACAGGGTGTATCTGAAATGCTTCAACAAACTTTGAGGAATGATAGTGCTCATGAAGACGAGCAAAAAATGCAATGGAACATGGGTTCGCAAATGACGTTTAACCCTTTCAGGGGCAGTGGTATGTTTATGAAACCACTTAATTTTAATTCCAAAACGCCACAATGGCACCAGAATTTTGCTAAAATCTTTTCAATTTATTATGTTTGTGAAATATACTCCTTTTTCTTATTTACAAATATTTTTTTTTGTAAATTCCGGTGCCAGTCATTTATTTCAACATTTTAGTACTAAAAGTACTGTGCCCCTGAAAGGCTTAAAGGATGAAAATTGAGAAAATGCGTCTGGAAATGGACAAACTGAGACAAGAAAGAAACACTCCAGAAAATTATTTATTGCACAGAATAGGTACAACACAGCTCGTGATGTCCAGAGAAAACCAATATTTTACAACAGTTGTTCAAAGTGTCGATCGCGGACATTATTACACAGAGTACATCTACGGAGCAACGACTGGCGGACACGCTATGTGTAATAATGTCCGCGGTCGACACTTTGAACAATTGCTGTAAAATATTTGTTTTCTCTGGACATCACGAGCTGTGTTGTACCTATTCTGTGCAATAAATAATTTTCTGGAGTATTTCCTTCTTGTCTCAGTTTGTCCATTTCCAGACGCATTTCTCGATTTTCATCCTTTGAAAGCCTTTCAGGGGCAAAGTACGTTTAGTACTAAATTGTTGAAATAAATGACTGGCACCGGAATTTACAAAAAAATTTGTTTGTAAATAAGAAAAAGGCTACATTTCACATACGTATTAAATGGAAAAGATTTTAGCAAAATTCTGGTGCCTTTGTGGCGTTTTGGAATTAAAATTAAGTGGTGGTTTCATAAACATACCATTGCCCCTGAAAGGGTTAAACGTCATTTGCGACCCCATGTTCCATGGCATTTTTTGTTCGTCTTCATGAGTACTATCATCCCTCTAAGTTTGTTGAAGCATTTCAGATACACCCTGTATACTACATAGGATGCTAAATTTTAGTTCAGTTAAGAAACGCGTAGCACAGTTTAAAATCCTCCTTCTGGAGTTTCTGTAAATAAACGGAAATGTGTTCGCGAACTTTTGTGCTTCCTTGTATATGATCTACAGAATTTATACACACCATGTAATAAACAAAATGTGAGTTAAATTTAAAATCGCGTTCAGTAACTTAAAACGCACTTCCAGGAATTATTGTTAACAGACAGTAGATAATTCTTTTGTGTGTCCCTGTAAATGAACGATGACTACTATACACACAATATTCTGTAGTAAGCCTCTTGTAATGCACCTTAGTGATATATATAAATTTCAATGCCTTTAAAATTGTGAAACATTATTTAAATAAACCGCAGACGATTTTTCTCCATAGACGTAATGTAACGGAATTTTTTTGACTGTCTCTGTATATTAACTATAAGTGCTATGCTCACCCTATTCCATATTAACCTTCTTGTAATACACCTTAGTGATATATATCAATTACAATGTGTTTGCAATTGTGTAACATCATTAAAATAAACCGCAAATGATTTTTCCCCCTAGACCGTAATGTGACGGAATTCTTTTGAGTATCCCTGTAAAAAAAATATAAGTGCTACACACTTCAGTTGAAATAAGGAACGTGCTATAGATAACGACAATAACATATAAAAATTGCAAGGCAATCCGAGCATATTTACGGGAGTTAGAGCACGGACAGACGGCAGACGGCGAGACAGCCAGACGGCAGACGGCCATACGGCCAGACAAACCGAAGTCATAAACACTTTTCAACTAGGTTGGAAAGTGTTAAAAAGGAAACGTTTTGCGTGCTTGATTTATTTGTAGACTCACTGCTATAAGTAATGTTGCTCTCTTTAAATGAAAGCGGCGGTGAATTTGCCGCTGTAGTATTTTTATTTCGATAGTTTTCTGTTTGCGTCTGATGTTGCTAGTGCATAGCTGCCAACTTTTACGCTTTTTTGTTACCACTAAAAATTAATAGAAATTTTTGTCGTATTGAATCACATGATTTCGTCTATTTAAAAAGCTAAAATTTACTATAAAATTTTAGTGGTAGGAAAAAAGCGTAAAAGTTGGCAGCTATGCTAGTGGAGTATGTATAGGCATAGCTTCCAAATTTTACATTGTTTTCTCCCCACTGAAAGTTAATGGCAATTTTTGCTTTTTTAATTGCCATAATCATCGATTAAATAAGGCAAAAATGTTTAATAAATATTAGTAATAAAATAAACGCGTAAAAGTTGGCACCTATAATATATGTCTTTTAAAAAAACGTGAGATTAAGAATCAAAAAGTGCTTTTATGTACTGCAACTATGGTAGTAACTTCTCAATTCATGCTTGAATGTTTTACTGTAGCTTGTACAGCCATCTAAAAAAAATAAGACTAAGATAGGAACAGCCCTACTAACTCTACCCCCAAATCCTCGTAAAAATTCTTGACCGATACCAATCAATTAAAAATAACATCTACTACTTAATGTTGTACCCCTAATGATGCTTTTACATGAGCATATGTTTAAAGGGCAGCACACATTTATGAAAAATCTTCGCCTTATTTACCCCATTTAAGGGCGGTGTTTTCATGGCGCGAACACTTAATTTTCATCCGAAACTGCCAAATAGCACTCAGAAATTTTAATACAATTTTGCTGTCATATTATATGTGAAGAAACACTTTTAATTATTTTCAAATTAATTTGTTCGTAAATTTTAGTGTCACACATTTATTTGAATTTTTCATCAGCAGAAGTACATTGCCCCTGAAAGGGTGAATCGAAGATTTAACTGATGAAATAATGCGAAGATTACTGTTATAAATAGTGGTACCGAAAGTTACTATAGTCCTGTAAAAACAGAAATGTGTGGGCTTAAATATTGTTTCGGAGGTCTTCTACATATAGAAGTTGTAACAAACTTTAAAGTTTTCAATACATACATACTTTAATCTTGCAATCGTACCTTCGTATACCAAACAAGAAGTTATTTGGACAAGTAGTTTTAGAATTACTCATGTATTAAATTTGGAACACGTGATGTTAAAGTCATTTCCCATCGTTTCAAAACAGATTACAGTGCTGGCAGTTTTGAAGCTCAACTAAAATTACTGTATGGAATGAACTGTAATTTTGAATTAGCATATTTGAAGTTTCTACAAATCGATTTCTGTTAAAAAATTCCTTGGTTACAATTAATATATTTTTTTGAATGGGCATGACGACATTTTTTGTCATGGAAATTTGCCGTAATATTTTGAACGCTTGATATTACTTATCACTACGAGGAAAAAGTCTCCATTATGAAACGAGTTGTTAGTATATTTAGTGTTAATAAAAGTTCACATTTTTGTTACGAAAAGTTGCAGAACAGTTAGTAGGGGATGATCCCCTTTTAACTTGTTAACTGGGTATCATGAAATATTTCATCATACACGAACTAATACTGCAATGGGCATGAGGACATTTTTTGTCTTGGAAATTTGCCGTAATGTTTTGAACGCTTGATATTACTTATCACTACGAGGAAAAAGTCCCCATTATTAAACGAGTTGTTAGTATATTTAGTGTTAATAAAACGTAGATTGTTTCTAGGTGTTCGGAACGTTGGCAGCTATTTTCTTTCTTAATATTATATGAATGCAACTGTCTAGCCTTGATGGCTATTATTCATCACCACAGACGATGGGTGGGGAGATTTCTCTGCTGGTGTTTACATTCTTTATTATTGTTATTTTATTTTTTTAATCGCCGCTCACAATTTTTCGTCATATGAATATCTTTAAACCATTTCAAGTCTTTTTTTTCTTTGCGTCAATATACTAGAAATTACAAAAAGTAGAGAAAAATAAATAAATACTGCAGTCATACACACATGCTAATACCGAGGTGAATCATTTTCTAAGCAATTAACCCCTTGAAGGGCACCGGTATATTATATATACCACTTAATTTTAATCCCAAAATGCCACAATGACACCAGAATTTTATACTTATATATATAGTTTATACAATTTTTGAATTTATAAGGTACACGAGGAAAAGCTTTTACTTATTTTGAAATAAATTCGTTCGTGAATCCTGGTGTCAATCAATCATTTCAATATTTTAGCTACAAGAGTACTTTGCCGCTGAAGGGATTAAGAGCATGTTTAATTAACACATTACAATCTGAAAGTTGATTTTTACGTTATTTTTAATCTGTGCTGCGCTCCTCCCTGTTACTTTTGGATCCTTGCTTTGCCCATCGTCTTTTTGATATGCATTCATTTATAATAGTGGTACTTACTACGTGGATCGTAATCCTCATATATACATTTTTTTCAGATTAGGAATATTCACCTTATTTAATCGCAGAATTACTGTCATTAAATAAGTGGAATATAACTTTTCGCAAATCGTGGTTTGAGAATACTTTACACAAAATAGTGAATACCGCTGGTTTATAATTCAAGAACACTGGTTTGTGCGGAAAATTTTGGTACCACTATTTCCAGTTAATATTCTATGTTTTAAATTGCTCTTGCAAATGTTGTAGAAAACTATAACGAGAATTATTGTTTTTAAACAAGGATAGCCAAAAAAAGAAAATCCAATTTAAACATTCTGGTGACAGAAAATGGGCGGGGCATCGTCTCCCGTTCCTGTTAAATAACGGGTTAAAATATATTAAACATTTTCTTTATTGTTTATGTTTGTATTCGGTCTCTGAAATTAGATACATGTACTTTACTGGATTTACGTCTATAGCAAGCGTGTACCGTGTTTACGTTTTAGTACCAATATTTTCAAATAGTTATCTTCACCTACAATTACAGAATCCTGGGATTTGCAGTTAAAGAAGAAGCGAGATACTATTTGAAAATAGCGGTAATGAAAAGTAAAGACCGTACGTGTCCTGTATCTATGTCATAGAAAAACTTTCTTTAAATTTCATATTTTATGTATGAAGTGTTCTATACAATATTTTTAATTGAATTTTTCGTCTTATTTAATCCCAAAAAATATTTGAAATTTTACTATTAAATAAGGTGTGTAGAAATTCAGCGGCTTAAATATTAACTAGAAAATTTCATATCTAAAATAATGTTGCCATGTCCCTTAGAAATTCCAAGGACTATGTATACTCAGCTTGTTTATGAAATGATACAAAAATTTACATTTTTAAATGAAAAATTTTAAAATAACAACTCAGTAATCCTTATAAAAGTAACTTCTTATTCATTCGTATAAAATCAGTATTTATTATAAAACAATGTAATCGACGGGCCTAAGCGTACATAAAAACAAAAATGATAACCGCAACAGTTGTGATAAATTCAGAGGCAGAAATGTATTTAGAACATGTTTATTGGGTGAAATTTTTTACTGCTATTTTCACACATTCGCATCGGTATGTTTATGTGAAATCTGGGTTTTAAAATAAATAGAAGATCCTCTCTCTTCTGAGAGTATTTCGTAATTTTTTTCCTAGATAGTTTTCTGACGTTTATGCATCAGTAAATATCATTCAATATACGGATTTATTATAAAATGTCTTATAATCTAAAAAAAATATGGGCAATATGATATAAATGCATTTTTGTAAGGTAGAAGCTTCGCCCATAATCAATAATTTTTTAATAAAAATTCTCGTTTCCCAATGCGAATGTGTTAAAATAGTAAACTTCGCTTTAATAGCGGAACGCGGAATACTTTAAGGCAAACATTCATTTTCGGGAATTGTGATAAAAATTGCCTACAGAGAAAACCCTGTCACACCTCCTGACTTTTAGGGAGTTATTAAGTGTAAAATCCACTGACACCAGAACACATTGGAAACATTGACGATATAAATATGAAAAAGAAAACGCATTAATTATTAAAAAAAACACAATTTGTCATTCAAGTAATGTTGCTTTCTTTGAATGAAAGCGGCGGTTAGTTGTAGCAATTTTCCTCTAACTTGGCTTTCATAGTACGTGAAGAGGTTTTCGTGGATTATATTCCTTCGCAAACAGTGTGAGTTTGAGAATCAAATAGTACATTTCTTTACTTTAACCAGTTGAAGGGTGATGGGAGGTAAATGACCTACTCAATTTTGATTTTTAAACGTCACATTCGCACCAGAATTGTAGAAGAAAATTTTAGTTTTATATCTAACTTGAAGAAAACTGTTACTTATTTTTAAATAAGATTGTTTGTAAATCCTGATGTCAATCAATCATTTTAACATTTTAGCAACAGAAGTACCTTTTCCCTGAAAGGATTTACTATCATAGTAACTTATGAAATTCAGCTTGAATGTGTTGTTAGCTTGTGCAGTCATGAAAATTAAATATATATATATATATATATATATATATATATATAACCATTAATGAAACATTACCGTAACAACAACAAAAACTATGAAATTATCAATTAGTATGTAATAATTAATTGACAACATTAGTGTTCCCCAACATTCCGAATAGAAAATAAATGTAACAAACAAAAACAATGGGATTAGTGAAATTCATATAATGAATCGTTGTGATGAAAAAAATGAATCAATTATTGGAAATTCCTATAACGAGGTATCAGATATCTACATAGTAGAAATCAAATTAAAAATACACAAAGATAATGCGCAATCGCAGCAGAGATCAAAGCGTATAATATTTAAAAGATTGCTAAAATCAATTAGCACCATTATTTATATATTTAAAAAAATATATAAGATACCAGAATGTGTAAGAAAATAGATCAAGATGAATTGTTGAAATTCAAAACGAAAAGATATCATAATATAAAGACATCATATGTGACATACAATATAAACACCTCCTACTAATACTGCCGCAAATCATGATATAAAAATTTGACTGGTACTAATTGATTATTAATAACATCTACTAATTAATGCTGTACACCTAATCATGTTTTTACACGATTATATATTTAAAGGTTCACAGACATTGAACACCAGATTGTTTTTAGCTCACTGGCTATCAAAGCCTGAGAGCTTATGTGTCCGCCGGTTCTGTATGTATGTATGTACGTACGTACGTATGTATGTACGTAACGCGATAGCTCTTGATAGAACTAACTGTTTTACTTTAAATTTTGTTTATAGGTTCCTTGTGATAAGGCGATTCCCTGACTAGTTTTGGAGGTTCATTGGTTAAGCATAAAGCGGGGAAACGGGGGGGCTAACCCCCCATAATTTAGATAAATATGTTTTTCATGCAGAATTATCCCATTTTCTTCAAATTTTGTATATAGGTTCATTTTGATAATGCGCTTCTGTCAATAGTTTTGGGGGTTCATTGGTTTAGTATAAAGGGGGAAAGGGGGGATAACCCAACCTAATTTAGATAAATGAGTTTTTCATGCAGAATTATCCCATTTTCTTCAAATTTTGTATATAGGTTCATTGCGATAATGCGCTTCTCTTAAGAGTTTTGAGGGTTCATTGGTTAAGTATAAAGGGGGAAAGGGGGGGGCTAATCCCACTTAATTAGATAAATGGGTTTTTCATGCAGAATTATCCGATTTTCTTCAAATTTTTTATATATATTCATTGTAATTAGAGACTTCCCTGATTAGTTTAAGGGGTTCATTAGTTAACTATGGGGGGGGGGGTAACGGGGGGATGACCCCCCTTAATATATTGTTGATTTCTTTATAAGAGTATAATTTACAATTAGTGTGAATAGCCTGTGATCTCAATGCCCTCAGTTTAACTGGGCAGTTTTCTTTTTATTAAAGGTGTTTTCGCGTTATTTAAAATAGTAACAGATCATAAGCGTTTCATTAGAGTGTTTTATTCTGTTAAAAAGGTATACCTGACCTAGAATGAATTATTTACCGAGAATGTTTAGATAATAACTAATGTTAGCAGGGTATAATTAAACCATTAAATACCGCAAAGATTAAAATAATTAATATGCTGATGAATTAACCCATTAAAGACTGACGTTGCGTTTTCGTAACATTATGTTTCTTACACCATGTTTTAATGTAACACAAGTTTGTTTATAGTTATAGAATAAATATTCCTTTTATTTTATGTAAGAAACACCATGCTAAATCAACCTTAGAATGTTATAATATAAACGTGGTATGAATCGCAATATTTGTATTTTATTGCAAAAAAATAATTCGGTCCTTAATGGGTTAAATGGATTATTTCAACCAGAAACTATAAATGAAGTAAGTAAAGAACCTGAAATAAGTTTGTTTCAAATAGTGAGGATTAACCTGTTTACTTCTGAAACAAGTGTTGAGTGGACAATTGAATATCCAATAACAAAATTAGTGTTAAATTGGGTTTTATACGGATAGCCGCAATAGATTTGCTTAGAGGAATGCTAAACATACTTTCGTGTACGCGATAAAATTTATTGTTTAGAAAATTGTTTTTATGGGCAGAGAGAGTAATTATACCAGATGAAGGTCACGAATATATGTTAAAATTTTTAAATATGTATATAATAAGAGTATATCTATTGCGAAAGCCAAAGCTCGAAGCGTAATTTGTTGGCCTAATACGAATAAAGAAATTAAACAAATGGTAAATTCTTGTAGTAGATGCCAATTGCTTACTAGTAGCAGAAGTACTTATTTGCCCCTGAAAAATTTCTTCGTTGATTTAACTGATTAAATAAGGCGAATATTGTTTAAAAACAGTGGTACCCAAAGTCACTACAGGGTTCTTACAGGTCTGGGAAATTCCCTGACTTTAGGTCATATTTAGATACCAGCATTTACTTACAGAAAAACTCGTCTTAAGCAATCATTCGATTATATAAGAGCAGTTTTTCTATAAAAAAATACGGGTATCTCCGCTGAAATTGTAGGAACCCTGTACTATAGTCGTGTAAAAACATAATAATGTATACTTAAATTTGGTATACGAGGTTGTCTACAGATAGAAATTTTAACAAAATTTTTAATTTTCTTCACTAACACCTATTCATAACATTGTACCTTCAGGAACCAAACAAGAAGTCATTTGGACAAGTAGTTTATGCATTGTGCAGGTGTAATATTTGAAACACATAATGTTAAATTAATTTCCCATCGTTACGAAACAGATTGCGCTGTGAGGATTTATTTGAGCATAACTAAAACTTCTCAGCGGAATGAGCTGTAATTTTGGATTAGCACATTCGAAGATTGTAGAAATTGATTTCTGTCAAAAATATCATAGTGTAAAATTCATATTTTTTTTTCAAAAGATAATGACAAAATATATATTTTCAAACTCCTTATGTTACGAAATATTTAAAAGATTGAATGACATTAGAATTTATTAACATATTTATTTGAAAAAATATAAAGGAGTTTCTTGACGTACATTATACAAGAAAGAAATATTCCAAAATTCCGGTGCAAGTGTAGCATTTGGGCATTAAAATTAAGTGGTAAAAGAAATATCCCACAACCTTTCAAAGTGCCCAAATATTGGGTTGAGGAAAAAGTAATTTCGTTTTTTATGTCTTTCAAGGAGAATTTATTCATATAAATTTCAAACACTAATCAATGATATATGTGCCGTTTTGATCGATGACCTTTTATAAACTTTTCCGGTAAAACCATAATTTCGTCACTGTAGAACTTCTGAGATTTCTGGGCGAAAAACGTAACCAAGTGATTTTCACAAGCCTCTTTTGAAGCCAGCTTTACACCATTAAGAGTGTTCTGCAGAGATCGAAACAAATGGTAGTCGGACGGGGCAAGGTCCAGGCGATAGTGTGGATCTACAGAACTTCCCGGCCAAGCTCTCTGAATTTTTGCGGAGTCACTAAAGATGTGTGTGGTCTGGCGTTGTCGTGATGGAAGACAACGCCTTTCCAATTGATCAATTCTGGCCGGTTTTTTTTAATCACTTGCTTCAATCACATTAGTTGTTGACAATAGAAAGTCGAATTAATGGTTTGGACAGGTTCGAGCAGTTCATGCTGTACAATGCCTCTCCAATCCCACCAAACACTCGGCATCATCTTCCCTGGCGCCAATCCGGGGTTTTCCACCGTTTGTGAAGCTTCTCCAGGCTTCGACGACGATCTTTTTCGCACATTATTGTCGTACATGATCCACTTTTCTTTGACTGAAATCATTCGTTTCAAAAATGGCTCAATTTCGTTTTGTTTCAGCAACGTATCACAAATGGAAACTCGGTCCATTAAATTTTTCGCTGTTAATTCATGCGGAACCCAAGTATCGAGTTTCTTTTGGTATCCAATCTTATGTAAATGGTTCAAAACGGTTTTTTGATCAATATTTAGTTCCATAGCGATGCCGCGAGATGAAATATGTCGGTCTACCTCGATTTTGTTAAGAATTTCATCAACTTTTACAACGATTAGCCTCATCTTTAACATCGAAATTTCCGGAACGAAAACGATCAAATCAATTCTGACGCTGGCGTTGACTTAAGCACTCATCACCATAAACACCACACAATTTTCTATGAACCTGCGCTGCATTTTTTCCTTTTAGGAAATAGAAAAGCAAAATATGACGAAAATGACCTTCTGGAATCTCCATTTTCAAAGCAGAATAACTGTTGACTGAGTAAACAGATAACGCTACCTTTATATCTAACCTTATTAAAAGGAGTAAGTAAAAATGAG
Organism: Maratus michaelseni; assembly: GCA_963931845.1. Classification (NCBI taxonomy): domain Eukaryota; kingdom Metazoa; phylum Arthropoda; class Arachnida; order Araneae; family Salticidae; genus Maratus; species Maratus michaelseni. Next base: position 145,851,955 of record OZ007599.1, on the reverse strand, counting down.
TTTGTAGAAGGAAACAGTTTCCTTCCCCGCTAGCAGTAAAGAAACGAATTGTCATCATGTACGCTAATGGCGCCCGGTGCATGTAAAATCCGTGGTGAGTGTAAAGTCCTCCAAATTACCAGTGAATTACGAAGTAAAGAAACGAATTTTCATCATGTACGCTAATGGCGCCCGATGCATGTAAAATCCGTGGTGAGTGTAAAGTCCTCCAAATTACCAGTGAATTACACCCCTGGGGGTGCCTAGTCTGGTGAAGATTTCGTCACCAGATCAAGGTTCTAAATTACGAGACCAACTCGAGTAGCGATGGCATGACGTATGGATAAGCAATACAGCGAAGAAATAGTAAATATCCCAGCATCCCACATCTGTCCGTCATGACTTCGCTACAATGCACAGAGCTGAACCGCCTCAACAAAAATTAATTAACAACCGGCCAATTAAGAAAAAGCAATTAAAGCAACAAGACGCACTGAAGCCCCGTCGGCCTATAGATTTAACAAACACATCTTCGCCAAGCGGAGAGCAGGCGAACCCTCGCCCTGTTGCCAGGTATCAACTCGTTAAGTTAGGCAAAAGCCTGGCAGTTAGGGGCCTGGTCAGCGGTCTAAAAAAAAGAAACGGATTGTGACATAGCTGTTTGACATTCAAATGAGGATGAACTCATTTTTTATCTTGTGAAATATTAGGCAGGAGTACAAGAGCTATTAAACTTCGCATAGGTGTGAGTCAACCGACCGTTTTGAGAGTATTGCACAATAGACGACTACATACAATCTATTTTTTGAGAACTCAAGATCAGAAAATTAATTTTTTCCTTCGTGCCTCATGTACTTTACAGAGATGAAGTGATTTTCAGACCAGAAGAGGTTTTCAGTGCATGCAATTAATTTTCTACCCTTAAGCCTACACGTTTCATGTCTAATTGCGTTCTGAGAACGATACTCTGTAAACTTGTGGGTGGGTATAATGAACGACTTCCTGACTGGTCCATAATTACTATAAATGCGACTCAATAGCAGATATTATCCTATTTACCTGGAAGAAATTTTAACAGGATTGCTTAAAGATATATCCATCAACTGAAGTATTTCGGTATCGATATGCGGGATTACCTTTATTTTTCTGTTGGCGTGCAATGGATAAGCCCTAGTGGACCATTATGACTCGTTGAGAACACCGATCTCCCAATTTATTGAACGTTTATTATTTTTATGGAGACATTTGAAGACCGTAATTTACGATATTCGAGTTGACTTTTCTGTGACTCTGTGTTACTCGAATAGCCTTTCCGTTTACCAGTGTGCGAGAAATACCTGGCGCCTTTCAAAATTTAACGTTATTCACTTTACTGATACTGGCAAGCACCTATTCCAGTTTGTAGATTGAAAGTTGAGAAATTATTGCAAACATTGCTTAGAAGAAACAATTTTTCAAATAGTTTATCTTTAATGTCCATTTATGAGTCTGTACCTCAACGCATTTCACATTTCTGCACAAAAATCAGGTATTGCATTTCTTAAGTTTTATTACAATAAGTAACATAATCTTACTTCATGTATAAATACATTATCCAGATGTTCATGGAAGTCTTTAGTTATCCACAAATTATATCTAGGAATGCTCTGACAATGCTTAGTTTGCCCCTTTTGGCATTTTCTCTGGAATCTGCAAGAAGTATTTTGCTTTACAAATGATGAGTTTTTATAAAACAATAAATTTATATTTCATATAAAACAGTGGTACTCACTACATTTTAAAGTATCCTCACACCGATATTTGAAAAACGTGATATTCGCCATATTTAATGGTAAAAATTCTGAGATAAATTATTGTGAAGATTTCTATTATAAAAAAGTGGTAACCCTGCGGGATTTCGCATATAGAGTTCAAAGAACCGTTTATTTCCGGGTTTATTTCCAATAGACCCGGTTTATTCCCAGGTTTATTCCCAAAAGACCTGGTTTATTAGCAAAAAACCCGGTTTATTCCAAAAAAACCCAGTTTATTCCCAGGTTTAAATCGGGTTTTTTCTAGCCTTTACAACTCTATCCGCATAGCGAATAACGCTGGTCTAAACAGTCATCGTTAAATGCAGGACTTTAAATCAGGGTGCGATCAATTGTACCAAAAATTTTGAATACCAATTCACCTCATTTAATTTCAGAATAATATTTCAAATTCTCCGATTAATAAAGGAAAGACTTTTAATCGGAAGAAACAATGTTAGTCAAAGATTTCTTATTCGAAATAGTGGTGCCACACTTCTTGGAAATTCTAAGGAGTGTAGGAACATTGATTATAAGAAATGTTTATAAAGGACTAAAGTTTATTATATAATACTGTCTTTTTGCCTAAAGCTGCCGTTTAACAATGCGTTAAATGTTTATTTTGAATTATGGAGTATTATGTATTTCCGAAAGTTTTAAAAGCACAAAACAGATATTAGAAATTAATATTTCAAGGTTTTATATTAGTTGCATCCAGAGATGCCAAGCTCCCACTAATCTTTCGTAATAGGTGAATTAATTTGACCCAGTTTAACAACGTTTCAAACCAGAAAATTTATTTGATGAATCTTTATTTATTAAATTTAAGATTTCCACATCAAATATATTTAATTCCAGTTCTTAAAAAAATTTCTGGTGCGAAACGTATTAAACCGGGGTCAAATTAACCCTTATATTAGGAAAGATTAGTGAGAGCTTAGAACCTCTTGGTTGCATCTTATAAATTTGTTTAAATTTCTACAAACATCTACATCGTGCAAATAATTTTATTATTTCTTTGAAAATTTTAATAGTTTTCTCTTTTTTTTTTTAAAGTTTGCTTAAGAATAAATGGTAATTTTAACACATTCTCATCGGTATGTTTCTGTGAAACTCGGGTTTTAAAACGATAAAATTGGGTATTTTAATGATGGTAAAACAATAGTAGCTCCTCCCTCTTCCGAAAGTGTTTCGTAAATTGTTTTCTAGATAGTTTTCTTAAGTTTATGCATCACGAAATATCATTAAATGTACAGATTTGTTATAAAATATCTTACAATCTAAAAAAAAAATATAGGCAACATGATATAAATGTATTTCCAGAGTGGTAGAAGCAACGACCTTAGTCAATGATGTTCTTGAATAAAAACGAGAATTTTTGTTTCCTGATGCGAAAGTGTTAAGATAATAAGATACGAAAAACTTCATATACGGAGTACGGTGTGTGCATGGTTTTACCCCAATTTTTAATAGAATTTTGCGCCTTTTTTAGTAGCAGAAGTGTATTATATATTCTGAAATTAAACAAAGCGATTACAAAGTCTGCAATTTAAATACTAAATTGAAATTTTCAACCCAAAAATAGTGGTTTCAGACCCTTTCGAAATTACAACGAGTGTAAGCACCTCAGGAGTATTTTTAGTAACTGTGCATTTGATAGCTCATGAAGTGATTAAAAATGCTGTTCTGCAGTTTTAAACGAATTTACATCGCATGCAATTGCTATTGTATCATGTGAGCCTTTAAAAAACTTATGTTGTGTTATATCAATCTGTAGTCTTTTAAATGCCCAAATTTGAAGTACAGTCACTGTACTTCTGTCTTATTTAACCCTTCTTTGCATGAGTTTTTCTTTTACAATTGTGTTTTTTTTATACATATATTAAATATTAGACACCAGAAATTTTAAGATAATAAGATAATTTTAAGATAAGAAATTTTAAGAAATTTTAACTACGTTCAGCAACATAGTTCACGGGAAATTTACTGGATTAATATTTCTATATAAATATAGTGGTGGCGAAGAAGTTGATTTATTTATTAAAAGTTAAATGAAAAGTGATGGAAATTAACATCACTATGCAATTAAGGGTGAACACTAAATATACCAGCAACTGGTCATTTCACCGGTAGCAAAGGAAAATATTTCGATTGGAACCAGAAATCACGCAGACATAAGTTAAATAACAAAGTTAAATAGTTTTAAATAAAAATTCTGGTGTGAAATACCTTTATAAAACTTGAGTAAAATTAAAAACAAACTAATTGGTTGACCCTGAGGACGCGGAGGGGAGAAGTATGGATACTATACTAATTTTGAATAATATATTTTACTGACTGTATAGTAAAATTATGCGATTAATTAAGGCGAGTATTTCTATTTAAAAATAGTGATATCTGGTATCTGATATATCCCTCTGAGTGTTCCAATGAATGAAATTGTGGATAACGTCTGTAATAAGCACAGAACAACAACTGTTTTTTTTAATTAAGTAATTGATTTACATAAATAACTAGAGTATATTTTAATATAAACGTGCACTTCGAAGAAAAAATTCCAAATAAAACCAAACATGTTTAAAAAGGTATGTCATTTTCTTTCACAAAGAATTAAATATATTATTATTCTTAAATTATTCAGTGTCGTTCCTGATATATGAAGCTCTATTTTTCACGCTCACATGAAAAAAAAAAAAAGAAAACAATGAAAAGTACAGTGGAAAAAATTCAGTTTTCTTGAATGTTCAGTATTCTTTTATTTATCAGCCTGTAACTCATCGTATTCAGTCTTGCATCTCTTAAAAAAGAAGATTTTACAGTCTTCATGACCATGTTATGCTAAAAATGAAGTCAATTTGTGCTTGGCAAAATACCAATTGAGAGTGAATGTTCTGAAGAAACTTATCACTTTTGAGAAACATTCATCTTCTTAGTTACTAAAAAAAGGGCATGTATTCGTCTTCTGAAATTCTGAGGTATTAAAAAATGTATTTTTTTTAAATGTGTCTGTAGAAAAAAAGAGTATAATGGAGAAAAAATGTTGATACTTAAGTTATTGAATTATATATGATATAACTGAGTTGAGAAAAATAATTTTTAAAATGTTTTTCAAAGTCATAAATAAAAGTTTACTGAATTTCAATAAATTTCAAAACTTATTCAGATTTGAACAAGAATATATAATGGGTGTCCCTTCTTTTCATTGATCAATAGCTTATTTCTAAACCGTTAGTTTAGAAGTACAATTCTACTGTAATTTCCGGCCTATAATCCGCGGATCAAACGATTATGTTTCGACCCAGAAATTTTATTTAATAATTGAAGTCAAATATTTACAGCGACCTATTAAGTTACATTATATAAATAAAATAACTGCTCAACAAGGAAGTTACATTATCTAAATAAAATTTCTGCGTCGAAACATAATTGTTTGAAGCGCGGATTATAGGCCGGAAATTACGGTAAATGCAATAATATTTTAAATGTTCTTCATCATATTAAAATCTATTTAAGTCAAAGGAAAAAAATATTTTTTAAATTACGGAATTTAGATTTTTACACGGTCTGGTGTCCCATAATTTACGTTTAGAAAACCCTTCTCCATACTCTATCAAATAAAAACATAAAACTTTCTGTACCGCCGAAAATTATCGAGTTATAATATTTTGAATTTAATGAATTTTCAGCGTTTTTTGGCGTTAAAATCAGAAAAATGCGTGTTTGGAACCAGAGGCGTAGCATCAGGGGGGGGGGCACGATCATTTTACTACCAGTATCATTATATACTACATTTGGCCTTATTTAATCTTTGAATGGTATGAATTAAATAAGGCCAAATATAGTACATAATTATACTGGTAGTAAAATGATCGTGCCCCCCTGACGCTACGCCTCTGTTTGGAACCAGAAAACGCTGAAAATTCATAAACTAAAATTATCATTTCACGGTAATTTTTAGGCATGCCAAAATGGAAATTTAACTATTTTGCTTGTTAGAGAAGGTAATAAGTTTTTCTAAATACATCGTACAGGACTCAATTCAGAGAGCGTATAAAAAATAATTATAACTAATAACCTTTCTAAAATATAGTTATTTGACGTAAATAGATTTTCATTTGTTGAAGATTTGAAGCATTTTGGCAGTCGGAACACTCATAACTTCAGAATCACAAAATTTGAATAGTTGAATCTCATTTTCATTAAAATTTACTGCTAAAATTTGTAAACAAAATACCTTTATAATATTATTTTAAATATTAAATTAAAATAGATATATAAAATTTTTATGTAAAAAATATATATTTTTATCTGACCATGGAACTACGCCATTAGTGTAATAATGAAAAAAAAATGCAGACATTGAAAGAGCATAGTGAAACGTGTTTTTTTGACGCATAAATCACTTTCTCTCGTCTCCCGTTATCGAGATATATAGTCTTAATTATTTATTTTTAATAGGATGGAAGGATCAGGGCTCCCATTTTGTCCGTTTTTGAACACCAATTTTTTTAAAAAGAAAAATAGTCTTTATAAATTTTGTAGAAACTAACCTCGAAGCTCGTTTTATTTGCGCTTGTTGCAAATACCTACCCCAATTTTCTTTGTAAAAAAATACTGGTTTTCAACAAACGGACCAGTGGGAACCCTGAAGGATGAGTCAATATTTTAAAATGTAACATCATTGAACTCCAGTCACTTGTCCATTTCCAGTTTCGAGCACTGCAATACTCTGAGATGATTCGCAAGTCTGGGTTAGTGAAAACTCGGCCACCTCCATTTGAAACGTTCTTGCAATTTTGTTTTTCGGAAGAGGTTGACCAGTGTAATCATTGCACTAGATTTAAGTTCATGAAATGTTCTTGGTGGCACGATTTTCTATGCTTGAGTTATTTTTTGGTTCAGTACCTTATTTTTCAAAGACATTGTTTTTTTTATGACTTCTTACATTTTATATTACTATATCCAAATATGCTTTATATTTTATTATAATTTGATTATGAAAATTTCTGGATCAGAACCACGCCTTTTCTTCCTACATTAAATAAATAAATTAACAAACTTTACGACTTTATATCTCAATAACGGGCAGACGAGGGCAAATGATTTATGTGTCAAAAAACACATTTCACTATGCTCTTTCGATTGCAGATTACTTAGATTTTTTTCATTATTACACTAAGAGGTGGTTTCCTGATGAGAATTTGTTTTTTCCGTAGCTTGTTTTATACTTGCAAATTTGTATATTATTGCTTTTAAAAACTAAAAATTATCAAAAGTTCGATATTCAGTTTTCCTTCATGTAAGCTCAACACCAATAAACATCTGATTTTTAATTTATTTTTAATACAAGGAAAGGATATGTTTACAAACAAACATTTCCTTCAACAAATCTATCTACTACATTTTTGTCTTAAGATCATTGCTGGAATCACCATAAACAATCGTATCACAGACTTATTAATAGACCAATCCGATCGTAGGTGATTTATTCATACACCCAATCAAGATGTCAGAGCTTTTTCACAATGGGAAGCATAAAGATAGTTTGACAAACATGATGACATCAGCTGCTTTTTCCTTATTAATAAAACAATGTTATCTTGGGGCAAAAGCAGTGGGGGGACAGTCGAATTTCATACAAAAAAGATTGGCTACCCTGGTAATAGAGTTTACTACACAGGTTTGACAATTTGGTCTCCTTTTTTATTTAGACATTCCCAAATTCATACCGGAAATTCCAAAAAAAGAAGTTTTATTTTAAATAATATCGATATGACTATCACTAAATATAGGAAAAACTACTAATGAGAATTTCTGGTAAAAATAAAGAATTTTTGAAAAAAGAAATGGAGAAATTTGAAACCAGGGATGAGATTTCTTCGTTTTTTGCATACCAGTATAAACTTAGAGAAAACGTTGTTCTATTAAATAGCAGAATGTTCCGATTAAATGTAAACACATTTTCTGTAAGATTATACTGGTATGCAAAAGCGGAAAAATCTCATCCCTGTTTGAAACCCTGGAATCACAGCTTACTTCTGGGGCGGTAAACCCCCCCTTGCCGGAAGGTCAATTGCCATCACTTTTACTGAATAGTTTTATTTATATATTTAATATTAAAATTTCTTTCATTAAACAACTGTGAGAGTATTTTCCCGAAAACGCAGTGATGACTGATCTTCTGGCACGCGGGTTTGCCACCCCCGTTATAGTTTATCAGTGAAAAAAATTCAGAAGTCTCTAAGCCTAATAAACTTTGTCTGCTCATTGATATAAACATCAGGTCTCGCCAAAAAGTCTTCACAAGGTGAAACAGAAAAATTAATTGATTGATTCTAGTGTTATAGCTAATGCGATCGATCGGGTTTTTAAACAATTCCATTTATGATATGATTTAACATCGGTTCGGTATCCTTAATTCCTTCCGGACGAGTATCCCACATACGACTTTTTGTTTTTTATCACTATTATTTTCGAATAATAAATGTACGTACAAGTGATGCTCGCTTCGAAAGGTTTAATATCACTAAGGTACTTATTTATGAGTACCAATATTTCGGAATAATAATCTTTGATTTATTTACTCGCAGATTAAATAAGGTGATAACTACGAATTAATAATGCGAAAATTCTATTCAGAAATAGTGCAATTTAAATATAAGTCCCTCTGCAATACCTATATAAAAGGATTTTATCCACATATGTTTCTATTTATTTTTGTCTCAGTCATATTGGTATTGAGTTTAAATCAAGAAGACATTGTTTTATCTTAAAGGATATAATAATTCAGTCTAAAAATGAGATAAAACATCTTTTCAATAAGGGAAACTGTGAGTGAAATCCAATGACATCTTTCATCTCAGAAGATTGAGAATCTTCCTAACGGAATTTAATTTTGATTTCAAAAGAAAAGACTCTTTTGGCGTATCTAAGAAACCCTGTAATATAAAGTACCTTTTGAAATAACAAGAAAGAAAAATCATGCGTCAATCATAGATTCTGAAACACATTCCAATACTTTCAGAATACTTTAACCCTTTATATCATGAATTAATTTTCCAGCTACTTTTTAGATGCCCAGAATCCTCGATTATTCCCACCAGTTATTTTTTTTGGAAAGTTTTCCTTATCTAATCATAGCATTTTTGCGATTCAATTAGGTGAAAATTTCTCATTTGAAAAACCGGGGGTAACAGATTAAAAATTCTGTAAAAGACGCTTGTCGTGAAGGGGTTAAAGTGGTACTTATAAGTACCGCCAGGATAAAAAGGGTTAACAAAACTTCGCTGTTTAATAAGTTTAAAATGATATGTAAGTAAACATTTTAGAAAATGCGTAGCACATTTGAAAACCAAATTTCAGCAATTAACGTCAGTGGCGTCGCCAGGGTTGGGGTCCAGATGCTCTGGATACCACTAATTTTGTAAAGTTTTCTTTGTTTTATCTAATCGGAAAACTTTCTACGATAATCATGGCCAAGAAAACGTTACAATATTACTGGTATCCAGAGCATTTGGACCCCCTCCCTGACTACGCCACTGATTAACGTCCATAGCCGGAAAAGTACTCCTATTTTTTTGTGCAGCTCCGTATTTGACATATAGATTTCTATATATTCTACATAGTATGCTAAAATTTTGTTTAGTAAGAAAATGCATAATAGGTTGAAAATTCATCTTCAGCAATTTCTACTAGGTGGATGGATACTTAATTGTATTCTTCTGTACAGACCTGTGTATTATCTATAGATTTTATACACGCTAGATATTAAGCTAAAATTTAATTCAGGCTATAACGTGCTTAAAAATACTAAAATAACTTTATCTGAAATTAACATCCATAGGCGTCCTCGTGTCCAGTTCTTTCCGTGGCCCTGTATGTGATTTTATTTATATTCAATAAACAGTAGTGGCTCGTGACTGGCTTTATTTGGGGCACTAAATGCATGGCTGGTAAATTTATTCTTTTCTTACCGGTATTATTAAAAAATAATACTTTATTTTATTTACTGCCATTTAAGTCCTGCCATTAAACAAGAAAAACATTTCTTGTAAAAAATAATGGCATGAAAATAATATGTGTTTCAGACATGCATTTAGTGCCCCCAAAAACGACCGTTATGAGCCGCCACTGTCTACAAATATCTCTTAGTACACTAAATATAGTAAAGCTTGAAAATGCTTAGCTCAATTAACAACCACCTTTAAGCAATTAACGCTCAAACTCAATAATGCTTACGAATTCTTTTGCGTAGCCCCGTGTATGATCAATAGCATTTATATACACCACGTACTATGCAACAATTTAGATAAACTTTAAAACCCATATCATGACTAAAAACGCACGTCCAGCACATTTCACTAATAGAGATTTCGGATACATTAATGTATGCGAAGTCTTTTTTTGGTTCCTTCAAGTGAACGATAAATGTTATGCACATCATATTCTACAGCAACTATCCTATAATAAACTTCAGTAATGCATCTCAATTTTAGTATATTTGAAATAGCGTAAAATAATTAAAGTAAACTGCAGTTTTTCTCCATAGACAATTATAAAAAGGAATTCTTTTGTGTGACCCTGTAAATAAATAATAAATGCTTTGCACCCATATTCTACAGAATGCATGTTTTATTGCCCTTCATGAATTTATATCAATTTCATTATGTTTGAAATGCTGCAATATCATTAAAATGCGCTTGAAACAATTTTTCCCATTGACCGTAATGTAACGGAACACTTCTGACTGTCCCCGCAAACGAACTATAAACGCAACACTCTTTGTTTCAATTAACAATCGTGCTGTAGGAATCGCCAATAACGTATAAAAATTACAGGGCAATATGATAATATTAACGACAACTAGAGCACGGATAGACGGATAGACAGACAGACAAACCGAACTCATAAACACTTCTCAACTAAGTTGAAAAGTATTAAAAATGATCTAATGTTGTGAAAAGAATTTGTAGTATGTTTGAATTGCATCAAATCTCTAATTTTGCATCTAGTGTGGGGGATTCAACCTGTGGCTCATGGGCAACCAAGCTGCGACTATTTAACTCGGGAGCAGTCGCACGGGGTATGACATACCCCAGGGTGCGTACGGTTTTTAAAATTGTCACCACTATTTTTCGAAAAGTAATCTACAATTTACATTATCATAGAATTTGCAACAATTGTCTAAGACTGAATAAGGTTACGACTATTAATTGTATTTATTATCTGGGTATGCGCGACTTCTCGCGTGTCAACATAAAAAAAATTGCCTTATTCTACGACACAAATTTTGAGATTAAATAAGGCGATGTCTAACTTTCGGATTTGTATAGCAGCAAACAATTTCAGCGAAAAAGTTTTGAAGACCCCCAATCTAGTGTAATTGAATGCGTTTTAATAATTAGAATTTATATAAAAATTAATAACTAACGTATTTCAGTAAGTAATAGGAAAACGTATATAAATATTTTTTAAAAATCAACGATGATAATGCAATATTTCAATTGAAACTGGCTCGAAAAATAATTATAATAAATTATGTGAAATTAGATTAGTGGGTCTCTGAAATTAGATACATATACTTTTCTGGATTTACATTTATAGCAAGCGTGTATTGTATTTACATTTTAGTATTTACCAATCGTATTTACCAATATTTCCAAATAGTTATCTTCACCTACGATTAGAGAATCGTAGGATTTGTAGGTAAATAAGAAGCGAGATACTATTTGCAAATAGCGGTAATCAAAAGTAAAGACCGTACGTGTCCTGTATCTATGTCATAAAAAACTTTCTTTAAATTTCATATTTTATGTTTGAAGTGTTCTATCAAATATTTTTAATTGAATATTTCGCCTTATTTAATCCCAGAAAATATTTGAAATTTTTCTATTAAATAAGGTGGGTAGAAATTCAGCATCTTAAATATTAAATAGAAAATTATATAATGAATAATGTTGCCATGTTCTTTAGAAATTCCAAGGAGCCGCTTGTTTTTGAAATGATACAAAAATTTATATTTTTAAATGAAATATTTTAAAATAACAACTCAGTAATCCTCATAAAAGTAACTTCTTATCAATTCGTATGAATTCAGTATCTCTTGTAAAAGAATATAACCGACGGGCCTAAGTGTACTTAGAAACATATTAAAAATGATAATCGCAACAGTTGTGATAAATTGAGAGGCAGAACTGTATTTAGAACATGTGTATTGTGTGATTTTTTTTACTAATGTTTTCACACATTCGCATTTAGTATATGTTTATGTGAAATCTGGATTTTAACATAAATAGAAGTTCATCTCTCTTCTGAAAGTATTTCGTAAATTTTTTCTTAGATAGTTTTCTGACGTTTATGCATCAGTAAGTATCATTCAATATACGGATTTATTATAAAATGTCTTATAATCTAAATAAATATGGGCAATATGATATAAATGCATTTTCTGTAAGGTAGAAGCTACGCCCTTAATCAATGATTTTTTTTAAAATAAATATTCTCGTTTATCGATGTGAATTTGTTAAAATAGTAATCTTCGATTTAGTAGCAAAATACTATAAGGCCAAAATTACTATTCGGAAATTGTGATAAAATTTGCCTATAGTTTAGAAAACCCTGTCACCAGGGCCCGCTTAAGACTTATAAATAGGGGAAGCCCGACGTCACACAGGGCCTTCCCCCTTTTATTCTACCAATTATGCTTCAACAATTTGAAATTTTACCATCAAAATTTTGAGTAAACAACACTTTTAATATTAAACTAGTTATAAAAAATATTTTATTATAATATACATAATTATACATAATAAATTAATTTTGTAACTGAATTTACAAATATGGAGCAGGTGTGAATATTTAAACTTCAAAATATATTTTATGCTTTACAAACTGTAGGATTTGCCAGTGCTAAGAACAGTGCAGAGAAAACAAATATTTGGGGGTAAATTTATGCTTAGCTGCAACACAATTGTGCTTCTATTTTATAAACAGAAATTTGATATCACCTGAATGCTAATTACTTTTCCCTTTATTTAAATAACCTATTCTCCATATTTTATATAAATTTCTCCACTATTTATAAATATAAACAAAATATAATTATTCCGATTAAATTTTCTGTTATTTTTAGCACGTTTCAAATTAAAGTGTAAAACATAAAAGAAATGAAAATAAGTTGCATATAATCACTATTTTTATACCATTTATTATATCAACAGAAAAAGAAAAAGAGTATAAATGTGTCGGTAATAGTCTGAGGGAAAATTTAGTAGCTGTAATTAGGAAAAAAGAATGCACTTTTTACCCTAACTGAAATTTTTCCAAAGAAAAGTTAGTTTTGAAAAGTAAATTTGGGGGCCCCTTTGTATTTCAGTGGGTAAAGCTCAGGCTTCACGGGCCTATTCGGTAAAAAGGCCCTGCCTGTCACACGTCCTGACTTTTAGGGAGTTATTAAGTGTAAAATCCACTGACACCAGAAAACATATGAAACTTTGAGGATATAAATATGAAAAAGATAACGCATTATTTGATTCTAAACACGTCAGCTGTTCACTCAAGTAATGTTGCTTTCTTTGATTGAAAGCGGCGGTGTGTTGTACCGTAATTTCCGGCGTATACGCCGCAGCTCAAAGAGTCGTTTTTCGACCCAGAAATATTATTTTATAAAATGTAACTTAAAAGATCGCTGTAAATATTTAACTACAATTATTGAATAAAATTTCCGGGTTGAAAAACGACTCTTTGAGCTGCGGCTTATACGCCGGAAATTACGGTAGTTATTTTTCTTTAAATTGGCTTTCATCGTATGTGAAGCATATTTAGTAGGTTATATAGCCTTCGCAAACAGTGTGAGGTTGAGAATCAAACATTACATTTCTTTGCTTTTAACCCCTTGGGGACGAGCGTCACGTATACAGCCGCATGAGATGCTCGATTATTCCCACCAGTTACTTTTTATTGTAATCTTTGCCTTCTTTAATGACAGCATTTCTTCGATTCAATTAACCGAAAATTTCTGTTTGAAAAACCGGTGGTAAAAGATTAAAAATTCTGTAAAGGACGCTCGTCGCGAAGGGGTTAACCCCTTGAAGGGCGATGGAAGATATATGACCCACATAATTTTCATTCTTAAACGTCACACTGGCAGCAAAATTGAGAAGAAAATATTAGTTTTATATCTAACATGAGGAAAAGCTTTTACTTATTTTTAAACAAGATAGTTTCTAAATCCTGATGCCAATTAATAATTTTAACATTATAGTAACAGAAGTACATTTTTCGTGAAAGGGTTAACTATGATAGTAACATATCAAATACCGATTGAATGTTTTTCAATAGCTTGTGCAGTCATGAAAAAAATATAAAAGAAACACTTCCTACTAACACAGCCGAAAATCATGTGATAAAAATTTGACTGGTACGAATCGATTATTAATAACATCTACCAATTAATGCTGTACACCTAATCATGTTTTTACACGACTATATATTTAAAGGTTTACGGACATTGATATACACATATTTACAAATATTTTAACAAGACGTTTTCGCTTTTTTTAAAAATAGTAAGAGATCATAAACCTTTCATTAGAGTGTTTTATTCTGTTAAAAAGGTATACCTGATCTAGAATGGATCATTACCTAGAATGTTTATGTAATAACTGATGTTAGCAGGGTATGATTATATCATTAAGTATCGCGAATATTAAAATAATAAAAATGATGATGCATTAAATATATTATATCTTCCAGAAACTATAAATGAAGTAAGTAAAGAATATGAAATAATGTTTCTTTGAAATAGTGATGATTGACATGTTTACTTCTGAAACTAGTGTTCTAGTAACTAGTAAGTGGACAGTTGAATATCCAATAATAAAATTAATTTTATAATGGGTTTTATATGGATGGTCGCAATAGATTTGTTAAGATGAATAGTAATTATACTTTCGTATACGCGATAAAATTTCGTGTTTAGAAAATTGATTTTATGGGGAGACAGAGTAATTATACCAGATGAATGTCGCGAATATATGCTAAAATTCTTAAATTCGTATATAAATCAGAGTTTATCTAGTATGAAGGCTAAAGCTCGAAGTGTAATCTGTTGGCCTAATATGAATAAAGTAATTGAACAAATGTTAAATTCTTGTAGTATAGATGCAAATTCTTTACTAGTACACTGTTAAAAATAAATCCTCAAATTCACGGTAAAACTACTGGCAGCAAAGTAGCCGGACCTTTTCCGTTCCGTTAGTAGATTTTCCGTTTTGAAAAATAAAAGAAGGACAAACTCCGTTTGCAGAAGCGGTAACTTTCCGTTAACGATCTCAAAAATCACGGAAATATGCCTGGCAGCACTGGCAGGAAAGGAAATTATCCGTAAAGAATACACTCGGCTTTTAAAAAATTACCTCTGTACATGTGCTGCCATCTGTCGACTATGACTATTGTGGGAGTATTTACGATCTGATATACTTGAAGAATATTTTCCGGCTGACATCGGGTTTGAACCAGGGATGACCACGTCTCGAGTCAAGTGTCTTGGCCGTTAGACCAGTGGGCGCTTGTTAGAGTAGAAGTTTTAAAGGATGATATGGGGTTTTTCAAAATGGCGGCTTAGAACTTGGAAGCTTGGTAATTTTGAAGTTAATAGCGGGGAGATTTCGTTATGAGATGATGTTCATGTTTTAAAATTGTAATATTAATAGAGGATAAAAATATGAATTATACATATTCTTAATTTGATTGTTAGATGTAAAATATGAATGTTATATTTTGAAATAAATTCGATAAAAAATGTTTGCTTTTTTGAGAAAATCGATTTTTTTTTCAACTATTATATATTTTTAAAATGTGTTCGCTTAGAATATATTTTCAGTGCGAGTGCTTTTTATTACTTTAAAAAATAAATTTCGAATAATTTTAAATGAATGAGAAAACTGTTATTATTATTTTTTTTTATTCGAAAGCATTATTATTATTATTATTATTTTTATTAAAATCGATTTTTTTTACTTAATTTAACTTATTATATATTTAACTTAATGTATATTTTTTAATCTGTTTGTTTAGAATTTATTTTAAGTGCAAATATTTTCCCAACAAACAAACAAAGTAACAATTTTCCCAATCTTAATGGGAAAATTGTTACTTTTTTTAATTCCAAAGCACTATTTTGTTGTTTTAAATAAACTCGAAATTTTAATTTATTGAATTTTTAGTTTTTCTGTGCAGCAACATGTCAGTTTAAATTTTTTTTTAAAACATGCAGCAGATAACGGAATATCTCCGTTGGCCCCTTTCGTCTCCGTCCGTTCTGTTGTTTTCAGGAAATATGAGAAAATTTTCTGTTTTTTAACGGAAAATACCCTTTTATCGCGAAAAGGGACTTTTTATGTGAAATTCAGGAAAAAAATACCCGTGAATTTCAGATTATTTTTAACAGTGTAGCAGAAGTACTTATTTGCCCCTGAAAGGGTTCTTCATAGATTTAGCTGATTAAATAAGGCGAATATATTTTAAAAAAAGTGGTATCCAAAGTTATTACAAGGTTACTACAGGTCTGGAATTTCCCTGACTTTAGGTCATATATATATTCCCGAATTTACTTTGAGAAAAACTCATCTTAAGCAATCGTGCGATTAGATAAGTGGAGTTTTTCTATAAAAAATATTGGTCGCTTCTCTGAAATTGCAATAACCCTGTACTACAGCGCCTAGAATTCATTGTGTGGAAAAAAGTTTCAAAATAGTACTAAAAAATTGAATCCGAAAAATGTAAAACGATACTGAAAAAATAACGGGTCGATCGCAGCGACATCTTCTAGCAGTGGCTTAGACAGGGTTGAGGTCCAGATGGTTTAGATAAAACTAATTTTATAAAAAAAAATTGCCTTATATAATAGCACTTATTAAAAATATATTTGAAAATTTTCTGCGATATTGAAGGCGAAGAAAACTTTATAATATTACTGGTTTCCAGAGCATTTGGACCCCCTCTCTGACTAGGCCACAGTCTACTAGATCTTTTCAACGCAAACATTGTATAAGAATCGGACTGAGAAAACGTTTCAGCTGGTGGTAAATATTTTAAATAAATAAATTGTACCCTATGTCCTTTGACTTGGATAGTGATGTTCATAGGCTTTGAACATATGAATGATATTGATCATGGCGAAAAAACGTGATGCGCTTTCTTTGTGCCTGGTTGCAGTACTCGGTACAAGACAGCAAACTAGAAACTATCCCCATTTAGCATACCAAAGGATGGATCTCTGCTAGAGGAGTGGAAAAGATTACTACCCTGATATGATAAAAAAACTAACTTCAAAATTAGTTACATCTGAAATATACACTTACAAGCAGAATTTATTAACAAAAACATTGTTCATGTTGGCAATAGTGAAACGGTTACATTTGATCTATTTAGGCAAATCTATTTTTAAAGCAGATGTCGCTGCGATCGTCCTATTATTGTACCGCATCGTTGCACGTTTATCGGCTACAATGTTTTAGCACTTTTTAAAGAATTACCAGTTTGGCTTTTTTTAAATTCCAAAATTTCGCATTCATACCAGAAATTCCCTATAATGTTCTTTTGGTTACTTAATGAAAGATATTTCGTGACTTCTTAAAGTAAAAATTGTTGTTTCAGAATTTCCGGTTTGAATTCGAAAATTTTCAATTAAAAAACGGTAAAACCGTTTTCCACACTACGTATTCTAGGCGCTGTTCCTGTACTATTGTCGTGTGAAAAATAATTAGGTGTGTTTAAATTTGGTTTCCGAGGTCGTCTGTGGATAGAAATATTAAAAAAATTTAAAATTTTCATTTCTAACATCTATTTATGAAATCGTACCTTCAGAGACCAAACAAGAAGTCATTTGGACAAGTAGTTTACGCATTGTGCAAGTGTAACATTTGGAACACCTAATTTTAAATTCATTTCCCATCGTTGCAAAACAGCTTACAGTGTGAGCATTTTCTTGAGCATAACTAAAACTTCTCGGCGGAATGAGCTGTAATTTTGGATTAGCACAATCGAAGCTTTTAGAAATCGATTTCTGTAAAAAATATTATAGTTTAAAATTCCTATTTTTTTTAAAGAAAAATAATTCAAAATATATATTTTCAATGTTCTTATGTTGGGAAAACGTTGAAAAGATTGAATGGCAAAAGAATTTACGAACATATGTATTTGAAAAACTTTAAAGCATTATCTTACCGTATATTATAAAATAAAAAATATTCTAAATTCCGGTGCAACTATAAGGCATTAAAGTTAAGTGGTAAAAGAAATATCCCACAACCTTTCAAAGGGCCCAAATATTTATTTAAATTTTTTTTTTTAACCTACATTTATTTATCATAATACAGCAGCAGCGATTTTCTAAAACATCATTTTCCTATTTAACCCATTCGGGACCATGGGTGTATATATGCACCCTCAAAAAGAGCATACAGAATTTGTTTTAGGCAACAGTAAAAAATAAAAGTAATATTTGGTTTCTCTAATTAAAGCATTTTTGTGATAGTTCAAGTAAAGGCAGCTTTTTTTAAAAAAAGTGGTGCCAACCGAATAAAATTTGTGTAAAAGCCGCCGGTCCCGAAGGGGTTAAAAAAGATTTTTTTTCTTTTACACGTAAAAATTGTCGCTTTTAGATATAAAAATGATCTTTTCAACAATCTATGCGGCTGTATAAGGATATAAAATGGTTATATACAAACCAACGTTTAAATACACAATGTCCAAATAAAGCACCTTGAAAACAAACAAAAGTTATATTTCTTTTAAATGCTAAAACGTGTAAATTAACAACATAATAAATACACAGTAAAGTAACTTTTATTATGTAGTTTGACATGTTTCGGCTCACTCCGAGCGATTTTCAAAACCAAATCAGAATATTCCATAATTGCACGGTCTTTGAAGTTATCATTTAAAATGCTATCATTTAAATTTCATGTACTTTTTAAAAATTACTCACGTTATCTTTTATTTTTACTTGGTTGTTTATTTTCGTATCTGTAACCATGAAGTAACTCGAGCCACAATTTCGGTGATTTAAAAGATGCTGCATCGTTACATAGAGTATTTTTGCGTGTTAGTATCTCTATGGTTTCTCTTATTATGGATGGATAGTATTGACTGGAGGGAAAAATTATACAGACAGAGATACTCACACGCAAAAATACAATATGTAACGTACAGAGTGTTTAATATTTTGTGCTATCTTTAAAAAAATTGTATAATGCAGTGTGCGTACAGTTCTTTTTGAATATAATTTTTCATCTTATATTATCGCAGGAATATATTACAAATTCCGCAACTAAATAAGGCGTTTTAAAATTCTGCGATTTAAGCATACAAATTGTAACCTAAAATAGTTGTGCCACAATCTTTGGAAATTCCATGACGTGTACACACATACTCCATCCGGGACGGACCTGGATTTAATTGTTCCCAGCATACTTCGAGCAGGCAAATTTGTTTGAAAAAATAATATTGATAATGACCATTTTTTTAACGGAATGCTTGGCAACATACCTTAAAAAATTGCACAGAAATATCTTCAAAAATTTACATATTTTATTAAACAGTTTTGAAAGTTATCAGGATTTTAGCTATTCTTTTGGTTTTATTCTAATCTACATTCATTTTTTAAGGGGTATTTAAATATAATAGTGGACGGTACGAGTATAACCACGCCAAGATAGCGTTTGACGATTGGGCCGGGCCTTGTCATTTTGTCCTATGCAGACCTCTAACAAAGAACCAATGTTTCGAGTCATGCATTAGGTCTTGAAGTTATACAGTACAATATATAATATTTAGGGGAAGGCCGGGCAAAGTGGTCACCCTAAGGTTTTCTGATTTTTTCTTACCCTTTAAAATACATATACATAACTGACAATTTGCATTGAACTATAGTGACTACTTAGAAAGTAAGGGTATTTATAATTTTTACGAAATAATAAAGTGGAAGTGAGAATTTGTTTTTTTCCAAAAAAGGTCAAAATGACCACTTTGCCCGTCTAGGTCTGGCAAAGTGGTCACTCCATGGCCATTTTGCTCTACAGGTGTAAAAAAATATTGAAAACAGTATTTAAATGATTCGAACATTTTTATTGTCATAACAAATCGTCTGAAACATAATGAAAGATTGAAAATGGCATGGAAATCGTCTGAAACATAATGAAAGATTGAAAATGGCATGGAAATCGTCTGAAACATAATGAAAGATTGAAAATGGCATGGAAATCGTATGAAACATAATGAAAGATTGAAAATGGCATGGAAATCGTATGAAACATAATGAAAGATTGAAAATGGCATGAAAATCTAATAACACATATGAAAAATTATAAATCAGATTCAAACACTGCATTTTCGCAAATGAAATCCACGTCATCTTCTTCGCGAAGTGAACAGGCCTCATAAGCCCAGAGTTGACAAATATTGCACCTGATCCAAGTTTCATGACTCGACCCGATCAAACGGCCACTACCCTGCCCGCAGGGTTGCCAGTTTGGCCTTTTTTTAATTTCGAAATTTCACATTCATACCAGAAATTCTCTACAATATTATTTTCTTTATTCAATGACAGACATTTCCTGATTACATCAAGTAAAAACTTTTCTTTCTGGATTTCCGGTAAGAATTCGAAATTTTTAAATTAAAAAAAAAAGCCAACCTGGCAACCCTGCCTGACCACTTTGCCCGTTTGGAAGCCATGACAGAAAATACGTTCTACAGTGGAAACTAATGAACAGTCAGCGAACACTCAACCACCAATGTGAAGCTGAAAACATGCTCTTTTCTTACACATTCAATAAATAAACATAAGTACAACAGGTTATTGTTAATTGTATGTAATATAAGTCACTTACCTTGGAACACAAACTTCAAAAACTGGAAAACTCGCTCTAAAATGATAAAACATCGAACCACCTTGTTCAACGATTGTCTGGTTACTCACTGCCATCAAACGAAATAGTTTCATTACAAACCACACAATGCAAGCGCTCTTGTGACGTCATTATATTGGGAGACCACTTTGCCCACCCTGGCCACTTTGCCCGGTCTTCCCCTACATGAGTTAAAGCTAAAAGAAATTAATAAGTGAGATAAAGTCAATGAAAAGAATTTTCAAAAGATCAAGGAATACCAGTTATTGCTTTTGAAAATATTTTATAACCATGGAACTGATTCTTTTACAGGGATTATTTAGTACAGATAATTGTATGATACCAAAGCTTGAAGATCGGTGGGTATATTTTATGCCATTTCATTTTAATCAAGATATCTATCAGAATGTTTGATTAAAATTTTTATAACTTTGGTGAAAAAAGAAGTATAAAATTGCATTTCCTGATTATATATATTTTTTTGAAAATTCGGGTGTCAATTCAACATTATCGAAACACGATTAGCCTTTAAAAAGTATAAAAAGTACCATATAGTGTTGCCGGTGGAGTACTTTTTTAAATTGGCTTTTCTTGATTGCCACCAGTTTTTTGAGACAATAAATTTAGCCTCATTTTATGACAGATTAAATAAGGCGAAGATAATAAAAGATATCACATTTCAAAAAGCTGGTGTAAATCAAGCAATCTAAATTAAATAAAAGTAGACCAGTGACACTGTAGCTATGGACACAGGTGCCAAGGATTGCCAAATTTTAGTATCCCTATATATATTGTTTTTATTTCTTCGATTTGTATAATAGTAGAAATCTGCAGAAAATTTACTATTAAATAAGACGAAGAATTAAAAAAAAATACTACTATTCAAAATCTTTCGCCATTATTGATACGTATCTGAAAACTATTCATGTTTTCAGACGTTAAAATATCGACATTGCGCACGAAATCAACAGAGAAGGAAAATAAATGTTAAATATGACAAAAATCAACAATAGTAATAAATAAAATATTTTTTTTATAAAATTTCGCTTCGAAATTCTAATAGGGAAAAATAAAACTAAAATATGTTGATACGCAAATACAGGGTGAGCCGCTGCTCTCTGAATGTTCGGCCTATCCGCTAACACAAAAACGATTACTGTAGTGGGTGGATATTTCCTGTTTTTGGTCGGTACATTTCATTTGAATACCATTATTACAAAAAATCTTTCTTTGTCTTACTACTATCTCAGACAAATAAGATGGAGAGTAGTTTTAGACATTGCTGGCAATCAAATTCAATGAACCTTACAAACGCTGAAAAAATACGTCTAATACGGCAGTATGACAGATTTTCCTGTCAACGTGTAAGCCTAATATTCAGAGGGCTGTGTTTGATCCACAATGAAACTAGCCCCATTATAGAAAATTTGGAGAGACAAAGAAGAGAAACATACGCAGTAAGTGCAGAAACTTGATTGATACGGTAACTTGAAAAACGGAAAGTATCGTGTAAAAAATAGACACCTCTTATGAGTCACAAATTTCACAGGTCATTCTTCCTTTTTATGTTCATTATAAAAGCAAAAATTAAAAAAAAATTCCGAGTTTCGTTTAGCAAATGAGGATTAAAATTAAATTGTATATACAGGCCCCCAAATGATCCGCTTTTCGAATACCGGTATTTTCTTAGAAATATATTGTTTTTAGATTTTTCTTGAAAATTTTGCCGAAACCACCTTGGGTGGTAGATTTTTTCGAAAATGTTGTAGAAACCTACCATGAAAAACGTACCTCTGTTAAAAAATATTGGTATTCGGATGGCGGACCATTTGAGCGCCTTGATTATGTTTGTCACGGACCCTGAAAGGGTTAAAGAAGAATGAATTTGCTATTGGAACTCCTGGCCTCATTCTATGTACGTCCCTTTTGTACTATTATAAATAAATATAACATTTTGTTATTTAAAATTAAAAAAAACCTTGTTTATAGCTTTAAGGTACAAGCGATATATGTATGGAAATTATTTCCCCATACTACATACAATACACATAAGGGGACTTTGTGAAGCCAGTGCTCAGGGCACCAAAAAGTTATAATTTTGCCCTTCCAACTGCATTCTTATTTACTTAAAGAGGTTTATACGGCACATTTCAACTAGGCCAATTTTTTGTAGCTCACCCAGTGGTGCCAACTTATCTCCGTTTTTTATGAAAGAAAAAACTACCATCCACAATTTCTATGGAGTGTTATTTATTTTATTCAATCATGTAATGTCTGTCATCAAATTAAGAAAATGTTACTGCATAAAAATTCTAGAAGGACGGATTTTTTTGTATATGTATAAAGGGTCTAAATTGCCAATATATGGCCACCATGGGTACAAATGACAAGAGGAATTTTTTCATTCAAATATAAATGAATGTTTAATTAGAAGAAATCTACAATTTCTGCATTGGTGTTTGTGTCCATCCTGCTAAATTAGATAGATGCACTTTTCTGGATTCCCGCATGTATATATGCAGAAAAAGAGTGTCAAAATTTCTTATCTTTCGAAAATATTATAAAAAAATACACAGAATTAAATGAAAAAGTTTGAAAACGAAAAAAAAAAATATATTTCTTCTAAACGAATGGTATGGACGGAGTGCTTGATGATTTCCTTTAACACATTCAGGGGAATGTACTTCTGCAGCTAAAATGTTAAAATGAATCCTACTAGAATTTATAGAAAAAAATATTTAAAAATAATTACAAGCTTTTCTTCATGTATATTATTGCAGCACAATTTTATATAAAAAAAATCTGGTAGCCATTTGGCAGTTTGGAATCAAAATTAAGTACTCGGATCATGCGAAGACAGCCTTTGAAAGGGTTAAATAGATACAGTTATGTAAAAAAAAATGATGCATGTTGTCAGCCGTTGAAATATCAGTATTTTGTGTAAAAAAAAAAGATGGAAAAATATATTAAAAGTGATAACCGGAACAGTTCTGATACATTCAGAGATATTTAGAATATGTGCAATGTGCGCATTTTGTTAGTACTATTTTCAAATAGTAATCTTCGCCTTATTTAATAGCAGAATATTTTGCGATTAAATAAGGCAAAAATTTCTATTCAGAAATCGTGATAAATAGTGGACGGCATGCCTGCTGTTTGGAAAACCCTGTCACACCTCCGGACTTTTAGGGAATTATTAAGTTTTAAATGAACTGATACAGGAAAATATATGAAACTTTGATGGTATAAATATATATAAAAAAACTGCGTTCTGTGTGCTTGATTCGCATGTAGCTGTGCTTCTTCAAGTAATGTTGCTTTCTTAAAATGAAAGCGGCGGTGTATTTTGTGTTGCGGTAGTATTTCTCAGGTTGCCACTAACGTTGTTAGTGGAGTTGTATATGCGTAGCTGCCAAATTTTGAGCTCTTTCTCATCATTAAAATTTAATAGTACCGTAATTTCTGGTATAGAAGTGTTATCGTCATGCAAACACAGCCATTGAAAGGGTTAAATAGATACAGTTATGTCAGAAAAAGGATGCATGTTGTCAGGCGTTGAAATATCAGTATTTTGTGTGAAAAAAAAGATGGAAAAATATATTAAAAGTGATAACCGAAACAGCTGTGATACATTCAGAGATATTTAGAAATTGTAATAAATAATCCTGATAAATAATGGCTAGCAGGCCTGTTGTTTGGAAACCTTTATCACACCTCCTGACTTTTAGGAAATTATTAAGTGTAAAATCAAATAATACCAGACAACATATGAAACTTTGATGGTATAAATATAAACAAGAACGAAAAATCACGCGTCAAGCATAGATTATGTAACACTTTCCAACGCTTCCAAAATAATTTTACAAATCATACCGTTTAATAAGCTGAAAGATAACATCTAAGTAAACAATTTGGAAAACGCATAACATATTTCAAGATGTAATTTCAGGAATTTCCAACATTTATTTCTAACATATACAATATTTGGAAAAATATCCATTACTTTTATTTAGCCCTGTATATGATCTATAGATTTGTATATACAGGGTGTATCTGAAATGCTTCAACAAACTTTGAGGAATGATAGTGCTCATGAAGACGAGCAAAAAATGCAATGGAACATGGGTTCGCAAATGACGTTTAACCCTTTCAGGGGCAGTGGTATGTTTATGAAACCACTTAATTTTAATTCCAAAACGCCACAATGGCACCAGAATTTTGCTAAAATCTTTTCAATTTATTATGTTTGTGAAATATACTCCTTTTTCTTATTTACAAATATTTTTTTTTGTAAATTCCGGTGCCAGTCATTTATTTCAACATTTTAGTACTAAAAGTACTGTGCCCCTGAAAGGCTTAAAGGATGAAAATTGAGAAAATGCGTCTGGAAATGGACAAACTGAGACAAGAAAGAAACACTCCAGAAAATTATTTATTGCACAGAATAGGTACAACACAGCTCGTGATGTCCAGAGAAAACCAATATTTTACAACAGTTGTTCAAAGTGTCGATCGCGGACATTATTACACAGAGTACATCTACGGAGCAACGACTGGCGGACACGCTATGTGTAATAATGTCCGCGGTCATACGTATTAAATGGAAAAGATTTTAGCAAAATTCTGGTGCCTTTGTGGCGTTTTGGAATTAAAATTAAGTGGTGGTTTCATAAACATACCATTGCCCCTGAAAGGGTTAAACGTCATTTGCGACCCCATGTTCCATGGCATTTTTTGTTCGTCTTCATGAGTACTATCATCCCTCTAAGTTTGTTGAAGCATTTCAGATACACCCTGTATACTACATAGGATGCTAAATTTTAGTTCAGTTAAGAAACGCGTAGCACAGTTTAAAATCCTCCTTCTGGAGTTTCTGTAAATAAACGGAAATGTGTTCGCGAACTTTTGTGCTTCCTTGTATATGATCTACAGAATTTATACACACCATGTAATAAACAAAATGTGAGTTAAATTTAAAATCGCGTTCAGTAACTTAAAACGCACTTCCAGGAATTATTGTTAACAGACAGTAGATAATTCTTTTGTGTGTCCCTGTAAATGAACGATGACTACTATACACACAATATTCTGTAGTAAGCCTCTTGTAATGCACCTTAGTGATATATATAAATTTCAATGCCTTTAAAATTGTGAAACATTATTTAAATAAACCGCAGACGATTTTTCTCCATAGACGTAATGTAACGGAATTTTTTTGACTGTCTCTGTATATTAACTATAAGTGCTATGCTCACCCTATTCCATATTAACCTTCTTGTAATACACCTTAGTGATATATATCAATTACAATGTGTTTGCAATTGTGTAACATCATTAAAATAAACCGCAAATGATTTTTCCCCCTAGACCGTAATGTGACGGAATTCTTTTGAGTATCCCTGTAAAAAAAATATAAGTGCTACACACTTCAGTTGAAATAAGGAACGTGCTATAGATAACGACAATAACATATAAAAATTGCAAGGCAATCCGAGCATATTTACGGGAGTTAGAGCACGGACAGACGGCAGACGGCGAGACAGCCAGACGGCAGACGGCCATACGGCCAGACAAACCGAAGTCATAAACACTTTTCAACTAGGTTGGAAAGTGTTAAAAAGGAAACGTTTTGCGTGCTTGATTTATTTGTAGACTCACTGCTATTTAAAAATAATTACAAGCTTTTCTTCATGTATATTATTGCAGCACAATTTTATATAAAAAAAATCTGGTAGCCATTTGGCAGTTTGGAATAAAAAATAAGTATTCGGAGCATGCGAAGACAGCCTTTGAAAGGGTTAAATAGATACAGTTATGTCAAAAAAATGATGCATGTTGTCAGGCGTTGAAGTATCAGTATTTTGTGTAAAAAAAAGGATGGAAAAATATAATAAAAGTGATAACCGGAACAGTTCTGATACATTCAGAGATATTTAGAATATATACAATGTGTGCATTTTGTTAGTACTATTTTCAAATAGTAATCTCCGCCTTATTTAATAGCAGAATATTTTGAGATTAAATAAGGCAAAAATTTCTATTCTGAAGTCATGATAAATAGTGGACTGCTGTTTGGAAAACCCTGTCACACCCCCTGACTTTTGGGGAATTATTAAGTTTAAAATCAACTGATACCAGACAACATACGAAACTTTGATGGTATAAATATATAAAAAAAAGCGTTCCGTGTGCTTGCATTGCTTCGTTGCCATGCTTCTTCAAGTATTGTTGCTTTCTTTAAATGAAAGCGGCGGTGTATTTTGTGTTGCGGTCGTTTTTTCTCAGGTTGCAACTAACGTTGTTGGTGGAGTATGTATATGCGTAGCTGCCAAATTTTGAGCTGTTTTCTCATCACTAAAATTTAATAGTACCGTAATTTCTGGTACATAAGTGTTATCGTCATGCAAACACAGCCCTTGAAAGGGTTAAATAGATACAGTTACGTCAGAAAAATGATGCATGTTGTCAGGCGTTGATATATCAGTATTTTGTGTGAAAAACAGGACGGAAAAATATATTAAAAGTGATAACCGAAACAGGTGTGATACATTCAGAGATATTTAGAATTGTAATAAATAATCCTGATAAATAGTGGCCAGCAGGCCTGTTGTTTGGAAACCTTTATCACACCTCCTGACTTTTAGGAAATTATTAAGTGTAAAATCAAATAATACCAGACAACATATGAAACTTTGATGGTATAAATATAAAAAAGCAAACGTTTTGCGTGCTTGATTTATTTGTAGACTCACTGCTATAAGTAATGTTGCTTTCTTTAAATGAAAGCGGCGGTGAATTTACCGTTGTTGTATTTTTATTTCAGTAGTTTTCTGCTTGCGTCTGATGTTGCTAGTGGAGTATGTATAGGCATACCCAAAGCCATTAAATAATAAGCCCAGTCAGATCAATGAGAAACTTTTCGCAAGTTGAAAATAGCGCTATCTAGCGGATGGGATGCTTGCATTCGGCACCAAGAATATTTTAATAACATTTTGCTTCTAAAATTAAAGCTTAAAATAAGGAGTTCATATTTTCTAAAAAAGTCGTTTGTAAATTCCGGTTTCAGTCAGTAATTTCACATTTTACGAACAGAATTTGTCTGTGCCGGAAAGGGTTAATTGCATAGTGCTGTAAATTTCCATCACTTTTTATTTAACTTTTAATAAATAAATCAACTTCTTCGCCACAACTATATTTATATAGAAATATTAATCCAGTAAATTTTCTCATTTTTTTTTCATTATAGTTTTAGCTTTAATGTAAAAGATCCCAATAATTAGCAAGATTTTAAAGGAAGTGCAAAAACAAAACATCGATACGAACGATAAAAATCGTATAAAATATCGATATAAATAAATCGTATCGTTTCTCTGCGACGCACTTCTGTTTCGCTTTCTTTCCGCAGCAGATGAAGTGGCGCTAGTGTGTCGCTAACAAATTTAACACTAT
The DNA here is from genome assembly GCA_963931845.1 of Maratus michaelseni. Classification (NCBI taxonomy): domain Eukaryota; kingdom Metazoa; phylum Arthropoda; class Arachnida; order Araneae; family Salticidae; genus Maratus; species Maratus michaelseni. Next base: position 145,823,826 of record OZ007599.1, on the reverse strand, counting down.
CTGACTGGGCTTATTATTTATTGGCTTTGGGCATAGCTGCCAAATTTTACACTGTTTTCTCACCACTGAAAGTTAATGGCAATTTTTGCTCTTTTTAATTGCCATAATCATTGATTAAATAAGGCAAAAATGTTTAATAAATGTTAGTAGTAGAAAAAAAGCGTAAAAGTTGGCTCCTATGATATATGTCTTTTAAAAAACGTGAGATTAAGAATCAAACAGTGCTTTTATGTACTGCAACTATGGTAGTAACTTCTCAATTCATGCTTGAATGTTTTACTGTAGCTTGTACAGCCATCTAAAAAAACATAAGACTAAGATAGGAACAGCCCTACTAACTCTACCCCAAATCCTCGTAAAAATACTTGACCGATACCAATGAATTATAAATAACATCTACTACTTAATGTTGTACCCCTAATGATGCTTTTACATGAGCATATGTTTAAAGGACAACAGACATTTATGAAAAACCTTCACCTTATTTGCCATGTAAGTTTGGTGTTTTCATGGCGCGAACACTTAATTTTCATCCGAAACTGCCAAATAGCATTCAGAAATTTTAATAAAATTTTGCTGTCAAATTATATGTGAAGAAACGCTTTTAATTATTTTCAAATTAATTTGTTCGTTACTATAGTCCTGTAAAAACAGAAATGTGCGGGCTTAAAGATTGTTTCGGAAGTCTTCTACATATAGATTTTGTAACAAACTTTAAAATTTTCAATACATACATACTTTAATCTTGCAATCGTACCTTCGTATACCAAACAAGAAGTTATTTGGACAAGTAGTTTATGAATTACTCATGTGTTAAATTTGAAACTCTTGATGTTAACCCTTTCCGGCACAGTGGTCCCTCCGGGCACACCTAATTTTAATTCCAAACTTGCATTCGACACCAGGAATATTTTAATAAAATTTTGCTTCTATAATGAAAGCTTAATATAAGAATTCATGTTTTCTAAAAAAAAGTCGTTTCTAAATTCCGGTGTCAGTCAGTAATTTCACATTTTACGAACAGAATTTGCCTGTGCCGGAAAGCGTTAGAGTCATTTCCCATCGTTTCAAAACAGATTGCAGTGCGGGCAGTTTTGAAGCTCAACTAAAATTACTTTATGGAATGAACTGTAATTTTGAATTAGCATATTTGAAGTTTCTACAAATCGATTTCTGTTAAAAAATTCATAGGTTACAATTAATATATTTTTTTGAAAAGTTATTTCAAAGAATATATATTTTTAAAATTAATTTTCAAACAGATACGAATTGTAACCTATGACTTTTTTGACAAAAATTGATTTCTTAAAACTTCAAATGCTTGAATTAAAAATTACAGCTCATTCCAAATATTAGTTTTTGAATTATTCCTAAAAAACGTCCGACATTCCATTTGTTTTGCAACGATTAAAAATGAATATAACATGAGGTATTTAACCCTTTTTTACATGAGTTTTTCTTTTACAATTGTGTTTTTTTATACATATATTAAATATTAGATACCAGAAATTTTAAGATAGATTTTTAACTTTGTCCAGCAACATAGTTCACGGGAAATTTACTGGATTAATATTTCTATATAAATATAGTGGTGGCGGAGAAGTTGATTTATTTATTAAAAGTTAAATAAACAGTGATGGAAATTTACATCACTATGCATTAAGGATTAAAACATTAAACTTTAATAATTTCTAAACTACTTGACAGATTTCGCGTTTAGTATCCGACCAAAAAATCCAAATATGATGTCAGAATAGTATTTAAAATTTTGGTAGTAGTATGTTGTATTAATGGTGTTAGGATTCAAATTTTTATGTATGTTTCAATTTCTATATGTAGACGACCCCTATTCAAGATTTATGTATAGAATTTTAGTAAATGTTACTACTTATCAATTGGTACCAGTCATATTTTTTTTTCGAAAAGTTGCAGAAGTGTTAGTAGGGTATGATCCCCTTTTAACTTGTTAACTGGGTATGATGAAATATTTCGTCATACACGAACTACTACTGCAATGGGCATGGCGACATTTTTTGTCATGGAAATTTGCCGTAATATTTTGAACGCTTGATATTACTTATCACTACGAAGAAAAAGTCCCCATTATGAAACGAGTTGTTAGTATATTTAGTGTTAATAAAAGTTCATATTTCTTTTACGAAAAGTTGCAGATGAGTTAGAAGGGTATGATTCCCTTTTAACTTGTTAACTGGGTATGATGAAATATTTCGTCATACACGAACTACTACTGCAATGGGCATGACGACATTTTTTGTCATAGAAATTTGCCGTAATATTTTGAACGCTTGATATTACTTATCACTACGAGGAAAAAGTCCCCATTATGAAACGAGTTGTTAGTATATTTAGTGTTAATAAAATTTCATATTTTTTTTACGAAAAGTTGCAGATGTGTTAGAAGGGTATGATTCCCTTTTAACCCGGGAGAAGTCGCATGGGGTATGACATACCCGGAGTGCATACGGATTTTAAAATTACCACCACTACTTTTCGAAAAGTAATCTTTAGCGTATTTTATCCTACAATTTGTAACAGTTGTCACTGAAAAATTAAGTAGAGAATTATTGTTTGTATTTATTGGTGACAAAGTAAAAACTATTCATGCCCTAGATATGCGCGATTTCTCCCGGGTTAACTTGTTAACTGGGTATGATGAAATATTTCGTCATACACGAATTACTACTGCAATGGGCATGACGACATTTTTTGTCATGGAAGTTTGCCGTAATATTTTGAACGCTTGATATTACTTATCACTACGAGGAAAAAGTCCCCATTATTAAACGAGTTGTTAGTATATTTAGTGTTAATAAAACGTAGATTGTTTCTAGGTGTTCGGAACGTTGGCAGCTATTTTTTTTCTTAATTTTATATGAATGCAACTGTCTAGCCTTGATGGCTATTATTCATCACCACAGACGATGGGTGGGGAGATTTCTCTGCTGGTGTTTACATTCTTTATTCTTGTTATTATTTTTTTTAATCACCGCTCACAATTTTTCGTCATATGTATATCTTTAAACCATTTCAAGTATTTTTTTCTTTGCGTCAATATACTAGAAATTACAAAAAGTAGAGAAAAATAAATAAATACTGCAGTCATACCCACATGCTAATACCGAGGTGAATCATTTTCTAAGCAATTAAGAGCATGTTAAATGAACACATTACAATCTGAAAGTTGATTTTTACGTTATTTTTAATCTGTGCTGCGCCCCTCCCTGTTACTTTTGGATCTTTGCTTTGCCCATCGTCTTTGTGATATGCATTCATTTATAATAGTGGTACTTACTACATGGATCGTAATCCTCATATATACATTTTTTTCAGATTAGGAATTTTCACCTTATTCAATCGCAGAATTAATCGTGGAATATAACTTTTCGCAAATCGTGGTTTTAGAATACCTTACACAAAATTAGTGAATACCGCTGGTTTATAATTCAAGAACACTGGTTTGAACGGAAAATTTTGGTACCACTAATTCCAGTCAATAAACTATGTTTTATATTACTCTTGCATATGTTGTAGAAAACTGTAACGATAATTATTGTTTGTGAACGAGGATAGCCAAAAAAAGAAGATTCAATTTAAACAGTCTGGTGACACAAAATGGCCGGGGCATCGTCTCCCTTTCCTGTTAAATAACGGGTTAAAATATATCAAACATTTTCTTTATTATTGGTGTTTGTATTCGGTCTTTGAAATTAGATACATGTACTTTTCTGGATTTACGTCTATAGCAAGCGTGTACCGTATTTACTTTTTAGTACCAATATTCCCAAATAGTTATCTTCACCTACGATCACAGAATCGTTGGATTTGTAGTTAAATAGGAAGTAAGATACTATTTGCAAATAGCGGTAATCAAAAGTAAAGACCGTACGTGTCCTGTATCTATGCCATAAAAAACTTTCTTTAAATTTTATATTTTATGTATGATTATGAAGTGTTCTATAGAATATTTTTAATTGCATTTTTCGTGTTACTTAATCCCAGAAAATATTTGAAATCGTACTATTAAATAAGGTGAGTAGAAATTCAGCGACTTAAATATTAAATACAAAATTTCATATCTGAGATAATGTTGCCCTATTCCTTAGAAATTCCAAGGAGTATACACAGCTTGTTTATGAAATGATACAAAAACTTACATTTTTAAATGAAAAAATTTAAAATAACATCTCAGTAATTCTTATAAAAGTAACTTCTCATTAATTCGTATGAAATCAGTATTTCTTTTAAAAGAATGTAATCGACCGGCCTAAACGCACGTAAAAACATATTAAAAATGATAACCGCAACAGTTATGAAAAATTCAGAGGCATGAACTGTATTTAGAACATGTGCATTTTTTGAATTTTGTTACAACTATTTTCCTTTCATACATTCGAATCGGTATGTTTATGTGAAATCTGGGGTTTATATTAATAAAAGCTCATCTCTCTTCTGAAAGTATTTCGTAAATTTTTCCTAGATAGTTTTCTGACGTTTATGCATCAGTAAATATCTTTCAATATACAGATTTATTATAAAATGTCTTACATTCTAAAAAAATATGGGCACTATGATATATATGCATTTTATGTATGGTTGAAGCTACGCTGAAAAATCAATGATTTTTTTTTTTTTTTTAACTCTCGTTCTCCGATGTGAATGTGTTAAAATAGTAATCTTCGCTTTAATAGCAGAATACTATAAGGCAAAAATTCCTAATCGGAAATTGTGATAAAAGTTGCCTACAGTTTTGAAAACCCTGTCACAACTCCTGACTTTTGGGAGTTATTAAGTGTAAAATCAACTGACACCAAAAAACATCTGAAACTTTGACGATATAAATATGAAAAAGGAAACGTAATATTTTTTCAAAAATAGATCGTACGTTCATTCAAGCAATGTTGCTTTCTTTGAAGGAAAGCGGCGGTGAGTTGTAGTAATTTTCCTTTAACTTGACTTTCTTCGTACGTCAAGCGTTTTTAGTGGATTATATCCCTTCGCAAACAGTGCGAGGTTGAGAATCAAATAGTACATTTCTTTGCTTTAACCTCTTGAAGTGCGATGGGAGATATATGACCTACTTGATTTTGATTTTTGTACGTCACATTGGTACCAAAATTTTAGAAGAAAATTTTAGTTTTATATCGAACTTTAGGAAAAATTTTTACTTATTTTTAAATGAGATAGTTTATAAATTCTGATGTCAATCAATCATTTTATCATTTTAACAACAAAAGTACTTTTTTCTGAAAGGGTTAACTATGATAGTAACATATCAAATCCCGCTTGAATGTATTTCAATAGCTTGTGCAGTCATGAAAAAAAATATATAAAAGCCAAAAATCATGATATAAAAATTTGACTGGTACGAATCGATTACACTAGTTTACGCGACTTTTGTTCATGAAATGAAAGATATACGGTTGCGTTACTTTGGGTATCTACATCTAGGAAAAAATATTTTAAAAAATCCAGCACGTCAGATTTTTGAAATATTTATTAAGAAGGTTTTTACAAAAAAACTACATCCAAAAAAACAATAGTCACCAAGAATATTTTAATAAAAAAGTTTTGTTTCTATAATGAAAGCTTAAAATAACGAGTTCTTATTCACTAAAAAGTCGTTTGTAAATTCCGGTGTCAGTCAGTAATTTCTCATTTTACGAATAGAATTTGTCTGTGCCGGAAAGGGTTAAACAATTGCGGGTAGATACAAAACAAAGACCTTCATATCTCAAAATTGTGACGTGCTACAAAAAATAAAAATATAATTTTTTAACTACCGCACATAGCCTACATAAATAATATGTTTCATTTCATGAACAAAAAAAAATTTTTTTTTTGTAAACTACTGTTATTAATAACATCTACTAACTAATGCTGTACACCTAATCATGTTTTCACACGACTATATATTTAAAGGTTTACGGAAACTGAACACCAGAATTTTTTAAAAGACATTTTCGCATTTTTAAAAATAGTAACAGATCATAAACCCTTTCATTAGTTTGTTTTATTCTGTTAACCCCTTGAAGGGTACCGGTATATTATATAAACTAATTAATTTTAATCCTAAAATGCCACAATGACACCAGAACTTTATAATCAAATTTTGAATTTATAAGGTACATGAAGGAAACCTTTTACTTATTTTAAAATAAATTCGTTCATGAATCTTGGTGTCAACCAATCTATTCAATATTTTTGCTCCAACAGTACTTTGTCCCTGAAGGGGTTAAAAAGGTGTACCTGACCTAGAATGGATCATTATCTAGAATGATTAGGTAATAAATAATGTTAGCAGGGTATGGTTATACCATTAAGTATCGCGAATATTAAAATAATAAAAATGCTGATGCATTAAGTATACTATATTTCTCAGAAACTATAAATGAAGTAAGTAAAGAATCTGAAATAGTGATGAATGATATGTTTACTTCTGAAACTAGTGTTCTAGTAACTAGTAAGAGGACAATTGAATATCGAATAATAAAATTAATTTTATAAGGGGTTTTATATGGATTGTCGCAATAGACTTAGGAATACTAAACATACTTTCGTAGACAGAGTAATTATACCAGATGAATGTCGCGAATATATGTTAAAATTCTTAATTTCGTATATAAATCAGAGTATATCTAGCATGAAATCCAAAGCTCGTAATCTGTTGACCTAATAAGAATAAAGTAATTGAACAAATGTTAAATTTATGCAGTATAGATGCCAATTGTTTGCTAGTACCAGAAATACTTATTTGCCACTGAAAGGGTTGTTCATATATTTAGCTGATTAAATAAGGCGAATATTTTTAAAAACAGTGGTATATAAAGATATTACAAGGTTCGTACATGTCTGGGAATTTCCCTGACTTTAGGTCATATACAAGGTGTAACTGAAATGCTTCAACAAACTTTGAGGGATGATAGTACTCATGAAGATGAACAAAAAATGCAATAGAACACGGGGTCGCAAATGACATTTAACCCTTTCAGAGACAGTGGTATGTCTAAAAAACCACTTAATTTTAATTCCAAAACGCCACAATGGCACCAGAATTTTCCTAAAATCTTTTCCATTTAATATTTGTGAAATATAGCATTTTTCTTATTTACAAACAATTTTTTTTTGTAAATTCCGGTGCCAGTCCATTTTCAGACGCATTTTCTCTATTTTTATCCTTAAAGCCTTTTAGTGGCAAACTACCTTTAGTACTAAAATGTTGAAATAAATGACTGGCCCCGGAATTTATAAAAAAAATTGTTTGTAAATAAGAAAAAGGCTATATTTCACATACATATTAAATGGAAAAGATTTTAGCAAAATTCTGGTGTCATTGTGGCGTTTTGGAATTAAAATTAAGCGCTTTCATTAACATACCACTGCCCCTGAAGGGGTTAAGCGTCATTTCCGACCCCATGTTCCATTGCATGTTTTGTTCGTCTTCATGAGTACTATCATCCCTCAAAGTTTGTTGAAGCATTTCAGTTACAACCTGTATATATTCCCGTATTTACTTTGAGAAAAACACATCTTAAGCACTCGTACGATTATATAAGGGGAGTTTTTGTTTAAAAAATATTGGTATTTTCCCTGAAATTGTAATAACCCTGAACTACAGCGCCTAGAATACACAGTGTGAAAAAAGGCTACTAAATAGTACTAAAAAATTGAATCAAAAAAATGTAGAACGATGCTGAAAATATAACGGGTCGATCGCAGCGACATCTTCTAGCAGTGGCGTAGACAGGGTGGAGGTCCAGATTGTTTGGATAAAACTAATTTTATAAAAATATGTTTGACTTATCTAATAGCACATATTAAAAATATATTTAAGAATTTTCTGCGATATTTAAGGCGAAGAAAACTGTCAATGTTCTTATGTTGGGAAAACGTTGAAAAGATTGAATGGCAAAAGAATTTACGAACATATGTATTTGAAAAACTTTAAAGCATTATCTTACCGTATATTATAAAATAAAAAATATTCTAAATTCCGGTGCAACTATAAGGCATTAAAGTTAAGTGGTAAAAGAAATATCCCACAACCTTTCAAAGGGCTCAAATATTTATTTTAAATATTTTGTTATCCAACATTTATTTATCATAATACAGCAGCAGCGATTTTCTAAAACATCATTTTCCTATTTAAAAAAAAGATATATTTTTTTCTTTTACATGTAAAAATTGTCACTTTTAGATATAAAAATGATCTTTTCAACAATCGATGCGGCTGTATAAGGATATAAAAAGGTTATACACAAACCAACGCTTAAACACACAATATCCAAATAAAGTACCTTGAAAACGAACAAAAGTTATATTTCTTTTAAATGCTAAAACGTGTAAATTAACGACATAATAAATACACAGTAAAGTAACTTTTATTATGTTGTTTGACATGCTTCGGCTCATTCCGAGCCATTTTCAAAACCAAATGTGAATATTCCATAATTAAACGGTCTTTGAAGTTATTATTTAAAATGCTATCATTTAAATTTCATGTACTTTTTAAAAAATGCTATCATTTAAATTTCATGTACTTTTTAAAAAATGCTATCATTTAAATTTCATGTACTTTTTAAAAATTACTCACGCTGTCTTTTATTTTTACTTATTTTTTTATTTTCGTATCTGTAACCATGGAATAACTTGAACCACAATTTTGGTGATTTAAAAGTGCTGCATCGTTACATATTGTATTTTTGCGTGTGAGTATATTTATGGTTTCTCTTATTATGGATGGATAGTGTAGACTGGAGGGAAAAATTATACAGACAGATATACTCACACGCAAAAATACAATATGTGAAGTAAAATATGTTTTATATTGTGTGCTATCTTTAAAAAAATTGTCTAATGCAGTGTGCGTATAGTTCTGTCACACCTTTTGAATATAATTTTTCGTTTTATATTATCGCAGATAAATATTACAAATTCCGCAACTAAATAAGGCGTTTACAAATTCTGCGATTTAAGTATACAAATTTTAACCTAAAATAGTTGTGCCACAGTCTTTGGAAATTCCATGACGTGTACGCACATACTCCAGCCGAGACGGACCTGGACTTAATTGTTCCCAGGATACGTGGGGCAGGCAAATTTGTTTGAAAAAATAATAATGAAAATGACCATTTTTTTAACGGAATGCTTGGCAACATACCTTAAAAAATTGCACAGAAATATCTTCAAAAATTTACTTATTTTATTAACAGTTTCGAAAGTTATGAGTATTTTAACTATCCTTTTGGTTTTATTCTAATCTACATTAATTTTCTTAAGGAGTCTTTATTTAAATGTAATAGCGGCCGGACATAGTATAACCACGCCATGTCTAGCCAAGATAGCCTTCGTTTTGACGATCTGGCCGGGCCTGGTCATTTTGGCCTATGCAGACCTCTAAGCAAAGAACCAATGTTTCGAGTCATGCATTTGATCTTGAAGTTATATACTACAAACTATAATATTTAGGGGAAGGACGGGCAAAGTGGTCACCTAAGGTTTTGTGATTTTTTCTTACCCCTTAAAATACATATACATAACTGACAATTTGCATTGAACTAGTGATTACTAGTGAACTACTGAACTAGTGAACTACTTAGAAATGTAAGGGTATTTATAATTTTTACGAAATAATAAAAGTGGAAGTGAGAATTTGTTTTTTTCCAAAAAAATTCAAAATCACCACTTTGCTCGTCTAGGACGGGTAAAGTGGTCACTCCATGGCCATTTTGCTCTACAGGTGTAAAAAGATATTCAAAACACTATTTAAATAATTAGAACATTGTTATTGTCTTAACAAATCGTATGAAACATAATGAAAGATTGAAAATGGTATGAAAATCCAATAAGAGTTTGACAAACAGATATGAAATATTATAAATCACAATCAAACACTGCATTTTTTGCAAATGAAATCCACGTCATCTTCTTCGCGAAGTGAACAGGCCTCATGAGCCCAGAGGTGACAAATATTGCACCTGATCCATGTTTCATCACTTGATCCGATCAAACGGCCACTACCCTTTCCACTGGGTTGTCAGTTTGGCCTTTTTTATTTCGAAATTTCACATTCATCTGACCACTTTGCCCGTTTGGGAGCCATGACAGAAAATATGTTCTACAGCGGAAACTAATGAACAGTCAGTGACCACTCACTCACCAATGTGAAGCTGAGAGCATGTTCTATCCTTACACATTCAACAAATAAATACAAGTACAACAGGTTATTGTTAATTGTATGTAATATAAGTCTCTTACCTTAGAACACAAACATCAAAAGCTGGAAAACCCACTCTAAAATTATAAAACATGGAACCACCTTGTTCAACTGTTGTCTGGTTACTCACTGCCATCAAACAAAATAGTTTCATCACAAACCACGCAATGCTAGCTCTCTGGTGACGTCATTATATTGGGTGACCACTTTGCCCGGCCTTCCCCTACATGAGCTAAAGCTAAAGGAATTTAATAAGTGAGATAATGTCACTGAAAAGATTTGTCAAAATATCATGGAATAGCAGTTAATGCTTTTGAAAATATTTTATAACCATGAAACTGATTCTTTTACAGGGATTAGTTAGTACAGATAATTGTATGATACCTACGCTTAACCCCTTGAAGATCGGTAGGTATATTTTATGCCACTTCATTTTAATCAAGATATAGACCAGAATGTTTGATTAAAATTTTTATAACTTTGGTGAAATAAAAGTATAAAATTGCATTTCCTGATTGTAAATTTTTTCTGAAAATTCTGGTGTCAATTCAACATCACAGAAACACAATTACTTGCCATTAAAAAGTGAAATAGCTACTATATAGTGTCGACAGTGGGGTACTTTTTTAAATTGAGTTTTCTTTATTGCCACCAGTTTTTTGAGACAATAAATTTCGCTTCATTTTATGACAGATTAAATAAGGCGAAGGTAATGAAAAATATACCATTTCAAAAAAGTGGTGTAAATCAAGCAATCTAAATTAAATAAAAGTAGACCACTGAATCTGTAGCTATGGACACAGGTGCCAAAGATTGCGAAATTTCAGTATCCCTATATATATTTTTTCAATTACTTCGCCATTATTGATACGTATCTGAAAACTATTCATGTTGTCAGACGTTAAAATATCGACATTGCGCACGAAATCAACAGAGAAGGAAAATAAATGTTAAATACGATAAAAATCACCAATAGTAATAAATAAAATATTTTTCTTATATAATTTCGCTTTGAAATTCTAATAGGGAAAAATAAAACTAAAATACATTGATACGCATATACATGGTGTGCCGCTGCTCTCTGAATATTCGGCTTCTTCGCTAACACAAAAACGGTTACTGTCGTGGGCGGATATTTTCTGTTTTTGGTCGGTCCATTTCATTTGAATACCATTATTAAAAAAGAAAAAAAAACTTTCTTTGCCTTACTACTAACTCAGAGAAATAAGATGGAGAATAGTTTTAGACATTGCTGGCAATCAAATTCAACGAACTGCACAAACGCTGAAAAAAAGCCGTCTAATACGGCAGCATGACAGATTATTCTGTCAACGTGTAAGCCTAATATTCAGAGGGCTGTTGTTGATCCACAATGAACATACGTAGTAAGTGTGGAAACTTGATCGGTATGGTAACTTGAAAAACGGAAAATATCGTGTAAAAAATGGACACCTCTTATGAGTCACATGTTTCACAGGTCATTCTTCCTTTTTATGTTCATTATAAAAGCAAAAATTAAAAAAAAAATTCGAGTTTCATTTAGCAAATGAGGAAATTAAGTTGTATATGCAGGGCTCCCTAATGGTCCCTTTTTTGAATACCGGTATTGTCTTAGAAAAATATTGTTTTCTTATAAATTTTGCAGAAACCACCTTAGGTGGTAAATTTTTGCGAAAATGTTGTAGGAACTTACCATGAATTTTTCTATTAAAAATATTGGTATTCAGTTGACGGACCATCTGGGAGACCTGTATATGTATATCACGGACTGTAAAAGGGTTAAAGAAGAATGAATTTACTATTGGCCTCATTCTAGGGCCTCATTCTTTTTGTACTGTTATAAATAAATATCACATAGTGTTATTTAAAATAAAAAAAACCTTGTTTATAGCTTTCAGGTATTAGCAATATATGTATGAAAATTATTTCCCCTTACTACATACCATACACATAGGGGGCCCCTGTAAAGTCAGTGCTCAGGGCATCGAAAAGTTATAATTTTGCCCTTCCAACTGCATTATTATTTACTTAAATAGGTTTATACGGCACATTTCAACTAGGCCAGTTTTTTGTATCCCACTCAGTGGTGCCAGCTTAGCTCCATTTTTTATGAACGAAAAAACTACCATCCCACCACAATTTCTATAGGGTATTATTGATTTTATTCAATCATGTAATGTCTGTCATCGAATGAAAAAAAGTGACTACACAAAAATTCTAGAAGGACGGATTTTCTTATATATATATATATATATATATATATATATATATATATATATATATATATAAAGGGTCTATATTGGCAACACTGGGCCACCGTGGGTATAAATAACAAGAGGATTATTTTCATTAAAAAATAAGTGAAAGTTTAATTCGAAGGAATCTACAATTTGTGCAACTGTGTTTGTGTCCATCTTGCTAAATTAGATAGATTCACTTTTCTGGATTCCCGCGTGTATATATGAATAAAAAGAGTGTTAAAATTTCTTATCTTTCGTAAAGATTATGAGAAAAATCACAGAATTAAATGAAAAAGTTTTGAAAACGAAAAAAAAAACATGTATTTCTTCTAAACGAATGTTATGCATGATTTCTTTAACTCTATCAGGGAAATGTACTACTGCAGCTAAAATGTTGAAATGAATCCTACTAGAATTTATAGAAAAAATTATTTAAAAATAATTACCATCTTTTCTTCATGTATATTATTACAGCACAATTTTATATAAAAAAAATCTGGTAGCCATTTGGCAGTTTGAAAACAAAATTAAGTACTCGCAACATGCGAACACAGCCTTTGAAAGGGTTAAATAGATACAATTATGTAAAAAAAAAATGATGCATATTGTCAGGCGTTGAAATATCAGTATTTTGTGTAAAAAAAAAAGACGGAAAAATATATTAAAAGTGATAACCGGAACAATTCTGTTACATTAGATATTTAGAATATGCACAATGTGTGCATTTTGTTACTACTATTTTAAAATAGTAATCTTCGCCTTATTTAATAGCAGAATATTTTGCGCTTAAATAAGGCAAAAATTTCTATTCTGAAATTGTTTAAATAGTGGACGACAGGCCTGCTGTTCGGAAACCCCTGTCACAACTCCTGACTTTTAGGTAATTGTTAAGTTTAAAATCAACTGATACCAGACAACATATGAAACTTTGATATTATAAATATAAAAAAAAGTGTTCTCTGTGCGAGGTTGGAGATTACTCACGCAGCTTCAAGTAATGTTGCTTTCTTTCGATGAAAAACGACGGTGTATTTAATGTTGTGGTAGTTTTATTTCAGGTTGCATCTAACGCTCTTAGTGGAGTATGTATATGCATAGCTGCCAAATTTTAAGCTGTTTTCACATCACTAAAATTTAATGGTACCGTAATTTCTGGTATATAAGCATCTGGTATGTATAAGCGTCATGCAAACACAGTCCTTGAAAGGGTCAAATAGATACAGTTATGTCTGGAAAAGGATGCATGTTGTCAGGAGTTGAAATATCAGTATTTTGTGCGAAAACAGACGGAAAAATATATTAAAAGTGATAACCGGAACAGTTGTGATACATTCAGAGATATTTAGAATTTGTAATAAATAATCGTGATAAATATTGGCCGGTAGGCCTGTTGTTTGGAAACCTTTATCACACATCCTGACTTGTAGGGATTTATTAAGTGTAAATGTAAAATGAAATAATACCAGGCAACATATGATATTTTGATGGTATAAATATAAAAAAGGAAACGTTTTGCATGCTTGATTTATTTGTAGACTCGCTGATTCAGGTAATGTTGCTTTCTTTAAATGAAAGCGGCGGTGAATTTTTTGAGGTGAAAGATTTAACTGATGAAATCAGTTGAAGATTACTGTTAAATTTGTGGTACCGAAAGTCACTATAGTCCTCTAAAAACAGAATTGTGTGGGCTTAAATATTGTTTCGGAGATCTTTTACATATAGAAATTGTAACAAACTTTAAAATTTTCAATAGAAACAAGTAATCTTGACATCGTACTTTCGTATACTAAACAAGAAGTTATTCGGTCAAAATTTTCAATAGAAACAAGTAATCTTGACATCGTACTTTCGTATACTAAACAAGAAGTTATTCGGTCAAGTAGTTTTTAAATTACTCATGTTGTAAATTTGAAACTCTTGATGTTAAAGTCATTTCCGATCGTTTCAAACAGATTGCATTGTGGGTAGTTTTGAAGCTCAATTAAAATTACTTGGTGGAATGAACTGTAATTTTGTATTAGCATATTTGAAGCTTCTAGAAATCGATTTCTGTTAAAAAATTCATAGGTTACATTTAATATATATTTTTAAAAGTAAATTTCAAAGTATACATTAAAAAAAAATAAATTTCAAACAGATACGAATTGTAACATATGACTAAATCGGTTTCTAAAAGCTTCAAATGCGCGAATTAAAAATTACAGTTCATGCCGCAAAGTAGTTTTATAGTTGTGGTTAAAAAACGTCCCACATTCCATTTGTTTTGCAACGATTAAAAATGAATATAACACGAGGTATTTCGAATATTAAACTTTAATAATTTCTAAACTACTTGAGTGATTTCTCGTTTGGTATCCGAAAGTAAAATTTCTCGAACAACCCATATATCATGTCAAAATCGTATTTTAAAACGTGTTATTAGTGTGTTGTTAGTATGTTGTATTAGTGTTGTTAGTATTGAAATTTTTAATGTTTGTTACAATTTCTATATGCAGACGACCCCTACGCAAAATTTAAGTATAGCATTTTAGTAAACGTTATTTATCAATTGGTACCAGTCAGTGGCGTAACCAGAGAGGGTGTACCCAAATGCTCTGGACCCCACTAATATTCTAAAGTTTTCTTGGCCTTGATTATCGCAAAAAGCTTTTCGATTATATAAGAAAAAGAAAACTTTACAAAATTAGTGGTATCCACAGCATCTAGACCCCCCCCTCCATGGCTACGCCACTGACACCAGTCATATGTTTTACGAAGATTTATAGAATAGTTAGTAGGAAATGATTACTTTTTAAGTTTGAATTTTGAATCACTATTTTGATTTTGAATTAATTACTATTATGGATTTTGGTATATCTTTGTTGTCACTCTAGTGTTTCCAGTCCACTTCTTTTTTGAAATTCAGATTTCTTGATTGCCCCCACATTTTAAAAATATCATTATACGTTTTATTATCGACGTATTAATATGTCATTAAATAAGGTGGATATTTCTATTTCAAATACCTGGTAGCAACGCAGCAGTTTGAATTAAAAGTAAGTAGCGGACAATCAACACTGATTTTATTTGTAATTTATGATAATTATAGATAACATAGATGTGAAATAGTGTTACTTTTGATTAAAGGGTTACTTTATTTCGCAGTAGTATTTGTAACAGATAGTAATCCAGTAATCTGTTATTTTTGTAACTTACATTCATTCGCTATTTATAGTGCCAATGGATGTTTCACATTTCATCGTTTTCAGGCACTAAAATTCCTTTTTTCTATTTTTCGTGTCATAAAACGCCGTAAATTTAGAAAATTCTAAGTGTCATAACTGAGCAAGATTTTGTCACAGAAGAATGAATTTTTACTGTTTCATTTTTAGAACATGGAGAATCAATTATCTATATAAAACTTCTACGACACAGGCATCGTATAAATTTTTTAATTTCGTAACTATTTAAAAAGTGACCAAATTATAATTTGGCCTAAATCGATTTTCATATGATGAAGAACAATATTTGAGACATTTTTTGCAATTGGAAATAGACCTCTAAAACTGATGGTTTAAGAATTAGCTATTGGTTAATGGTAAGACCCTGTATAAAAATCAAACGGATTTTTAAAAACATGATTTGTAGGGAAATGAAATACGATAGACATATTTTATTATAATAGAAATAAATTAACATTAACCCATTCCCTGCTACTGGTGCGTTTTTGCAACATTCAAAATAAAAGTGTATGAAAAATAAACCTGCCTAGCTACCACTATTTTAATATGTTAAAATCTACTTTATTTAATGACCAAAAACTTTGCTATTAAAGATACCGAATATTATCTTTCAGAATTTTTGGTGACAAACGAATTTCAGTAAAAACATTGAAGACTCCGCCCATATAGTTTTGGCAGGTAATGGGTTAAAAAATAATGTATTCTTATCATTTTCTGTTTTAGGATGCGAGTAACGCTTTGTTATTAAAAATAATAAATTGTTGGATGGCATCTTTCACTACTCTTTATTTTAAAATTAATTATAGTAATTTGAAAATTTAAACATTTTCTACAAAACTCACAGGAAGCATTTTTTCAGAACTTTTTAGGGTAACATATTTTTTGAAATTAATAATCCTGATGTTTTTTTTATAAAATTCAGACTCACATTTAACCCTAGAAGTACCGGAAATTTTACCCAACCTTGATAAAAATATTTCACACCAGAAGTTTTATTTAAATCTATTTAACTTGCTTATTTACTTTAGTTCTCTATGGTTTATATTTAACTTAATTTATGAATTTATTCTGGTTCAACTAGTCATTTTGAATGTACCCGTCTGTTCAATTGGAACCTTCTGGTAGGCGAGAGTTAAAGCAATCAAATTATTAGATTAATCATATGATTAATAAAGTTAACTGTGTGAATTAGTTCCGCCATATTCGTACCGGATTGCTCAATTGGTAGAGCACTGGCAGTATCAGCCAAGAGATCCCTGGTTCAAATCCTGGACCGGACTTATACGCCCAGGTAGGAAAATTACATCTCAATATGTTAATTATTTGCGAAAAATGATCACAAAAAAGTTCAACGCAACAGATAAAACTCTAAATAAAATAAACTACTGCATGCTTCCTCATTAATATATCATATATTCTAACTAACAAAATACTTCTACTTCGACCACAAAACACCTTCTGTAATCAGCTGATGTATCTTATTTGACGGCAATCCAAAATATCTTTCCCGACTTCATTCTCTGCCCATCCCCCTCCTACACACCCTATCAACAAATTATTTATCTCCAATTCCTAGTCAGTCATACGAAGTGAAAGCGAAAACTAATGCCAGTGTTTCTACCAATCTGAACGCCAATCATTACACTGATTTTAAGCTCATCTGCGAATCTATCTTCTTATTTGATTATTAATCCTACAAAAGGTATATTTCTTTCTTTTATTCACAAAAAATTCTAACAAACATTCTTCTGTACATACATAAGTGGATTGCAAAAAGAATTTCCAAAGAACATTATTTATCTTTAATGACTTTTCGAACAATCAGACGATTGTTCGGAAAACAACCAAATGATTTCAAAAACCACATTTATTGCGGAGAAGCCATGAAAGACGAAACAGTTATTTCTGTTTCTTCAAACTCTTGAAACGTATCTCACCGCGAGGAATATATGAAAGAGCTAGGGTGATTTTTACTTTCAATTCCCGATGCGTGGATGGAAATAGAAATGCTCGTTAGTAGCTTCGTAAATTTCTTCAAGCTGTTTTTTTAATTTTTTTGAGGCAAGGCCTTAGACTTTTACTCTTGAAAATATGAAATATAGTTTAAATATTTAATCTAAAATATTCCATTTTCGTAGAAATTATGTTCTTGTACGATGTGCTTTCTCTAAGTCTATTCTCAAATCTAAACTAAATACATCTGACACATGCCTAATGTCATTTTAATTCGTAAGCGCAAAAACTTTGCAATTGTCCATTTTAAAAAAATACGAAATCAAATAAAGTTTTACATTTTATAATAGGCAAAAAATTTTTCAGAAAATTATGTCAAAATTGTAGTTTTAAACTGAATTCCCGGGTATGACAACACGAGACAATTCAGGTTCTTTTCCGTCAATTGTTATTTAATTAACAGGATCTTTCCAGTAACGTGTTATTACCATAAAAGATGCTAACACAATAACTATGTTATTTATTCTAATATGTTAAACAACGCCCATTCCTAATAGATAACTGAATTGATCGTTATGATTATAAAGATAGATTATATTAAGTCTCTGTTTTTTATACGCGTTTAATTGACAAATGTTAGAAAATAATTGAAAAATATACAATCGTGCAAAAAACTATACCCGCTCCCTCCCTTACCATAGGCGCCAACTTCAAATGCGCGAAAATAGCAATCAGGCATACTTAAACCACTAATTTTCAAATTATTTTTATCTTAAACTTTTCAGGGGCAAAGTACTTTTGTAGCTAATATATCGAAATGATTGATTGACACCAGGATTCACGAACGAATTTATTTTAAAATAAGTAAAAGCTTTTTCTCATGTACCTTATCAATTCAAAATTTGATTATAAAATTCTGGTGTCAATGTGGCATTTTGGAATTAAAATTAAGTGGTATATATAATATACCGGTGCCCTTCAAGGGGTTAATTAATCACTGAAGACAAAAATATCATTTTAAAATTAGTGGTGGAAGTTTGCCTGCTGTGGCGGAAGTTTGCCTCTGTCGTCCCATTAAGTCAGCACATATGCCCATTGCTATCTCTACAACAAATACATATCTGACAACCTTCCAGTATTTTCCTTAAAATTTGGGTTAAATTGATTTTTTTAAAGAAATAAAAGCAAATAAGCTTCACGGAGAAACATGAAATTAAATTAATAAAGATATACGAAATAAATTTTCTGGTTCAAAACGTGTTTAACCCGGATCGAATTAAACCACATTTTATGGAAGAATAGTTGAAGCTTGGTAGGTTTGAAATCATTGTATAAAATGTTGCTCTTATTAATCGATTAGTAGTTGTTGCCGCTAGAAGCGCCGTCTATGTAAAATGTTAAAAAAAAAAAAAAAAAAAAAAAAAAAAAAAAAAAAAAAAACTTGTGATTGTGAGTTGGGTTTGAGATGCCGATCAGAGAAGTTGTGTAAATCTCGGCTCTCAACCATTTTATTTAGTGTTGTGAGAAATTAAAAGAGTTACAGTCCGCAAGTGAGTATTTTATTGAGAAAGTGTGTTGTTTATTTTGTAGTGATATACAGGGTGATTTTTTTAAAGTTGTGAAAGTAAAACCCCATAACAAAAGAACCACTGATCCAAATGACCTAAAACTTCACCAGTATGCTCCCAAAGTAATGGGTATTTTTTAGACGTGGTTAAAAAAACTTAAAATCGCACCGACAGATGGCGCTGTACATGCAGTAAAGTCGGGAGACGAACTTTCGCCTGGCACACGCACATTGACGATAAAAACGTGAAGTACGCACATCTCGTGTTCATTATTCTACGGAAATCCTCGCAATGACTGCGCCATTGACGGACCGTGCGTTGTTAGTGAAACTGTATTATCAGAATAATGACGGCGCAGCAACTGCTCTTAGGAGATTTAGGACATTTAAGAATTTAAGAAAAGGTCCAATGACGACAGAGGGTCTACGAAAGATGGTTTCTCAAAGTACCGTCCATTGTTTTCCTCCCACAAATAATATTCTTAGTTTCTGCTACCTTACAGCGGCATCTGTCGGTGCGATTTTTTTAAACCATGCCAAAAAAAAAAAACCCATTGCTTTGGGAGCATACTGGTGAAATTTTAGGTCATTTGGATCAGTGGTTCTTTTGTTATAATGTTTTACTTTCGCAACTTTAAAAAAAATCACCCTGTATATTAACTGAGTTATCGGCGTATCCATAGTATTGGTCTCCTCTCGCCGGAGAAAGAATAAATAGAATTTTTCGATTTTCATGTTTTTTTGTAATCGTCTGCAGAAGATAAATGGTGTTTGAAATTCTATCAAGTAATTAGAATGAGTAAAACTAAAATTAAATCATCGTATTGTTTTTATTGAAGTACAAAATATTGTGATTCTCAGAATTCCGATGAAGTTTTTTTTTATTCCTGAAGAAAATTAATTTCGATTAACCATGAGAATTTCGTAATACGAAAAAATAAACTGTGAATGTGTTTACGCCGAGAAGAACTGATATATTCTTTATTATTGAACTAATTTGAGAATACAAAAAGTGGATTGCATCTTTTCAATGTGGAATTATTGGATTCGGAGATTTATTAATAAATAAAGGTATGTCAGTTTTATTTATTTTATTGTGAATTGCATTTATAATACAATGTTTAAAGGTGCAAAAAAGGAAGATTATCAGCGAATTGCTGCTGAATTAGACATAGATATATCAGATTCCAAATTAACTATTTATGATTTAATAAATTTAATAAAGGAAAGTTCGAAGTATAAAGCAGATAATAAACTGGTTGAAGACATAGCAAACAGTTTTATTGAGGAAAGAAAAAATGAGGAATCAAAATTACTAGATCTTGAGAAATTAAAAATTGAACATGCCAAGTTAGAAATTGAGTTGGCTAAGGCCCGTGCAGAAACCAAAAATGATAATTTAAGTGATCTCGAAAAAAAAGATAGTATAGAATCTTTAGACTCTCTGATTAAAAGTGTACGAACGTTAACGATTAAAATTCCATCCAGACCGAGAAGATTGGGGTTATTTTTTTTTTCATCGTTAGAAAGAGCCTTTATTTCTAAAAATGTCTCAGAAAAATATAAATCGTAAATTCTACTAAATCTGTTAGGGGAAAGGGCAACAAACGTAATTACATACATTAAAGATAGGGAGTTAGAAGATTATTCAAAAGTAAAGGCTATAGTACTTAGAGAATTTGAGCCAACCCCCCAGACTTGTTTAGAACATTTTAGGAGAGCACAACGTCAGCCTAATGAAACATATGTACAATTTGCATCCCGATTAACAACGAGTTGGGATTATTATTTAAAATTGAGGAATGTGACAGATTTCGAAACTTTAAAACAGTTAATAGTTTCTGATAAGATTTGTCAAACGCTTGATAAAGATGTCATGTATTTTATAAATGTTAGACAAGCAGAATCATGATTTTCTCCCATTGAATTATCTTGGGAAATTGATTTATATTATACGTCTAAGGGAAAACCCGTGGTTGACAATTCTAGAGTGAGTAATAAAAATACTTATTATCGAAATGTTTCTAAAGTTTTTCTAACTGACGTAAAAAATTCTAAATGTATTTTGTCATGTAGTGAAAATCATCCTTTGCATAAATGTCCTGTTTATAAAAACATGTCAGTGGGTAAAAGAGTTGAGATTGTAAAATCCAAAAATCTTTGTTTTAACTGTCTTATGAATCATAAAGTGATTGATTGTAAATCTAAATTCTCTTGTATTATTTGAAAGAGAAGGCATCATGTGACTTTGCATTTCCCGCGTGAACAAAAAATAAATGAAGTTGGAAATCCAGAGATAATTTCACAGGAAATGAGTTCTAAAAACGAAGTCGGTAATAAATCTAATTTGGATGCTTCGGCTCCAGTATTCCAGCCTTTCCAAGCTAATAACCAAAGCAATTTATTTTCAACGATATGTAATTTGTCTAACGAGTTAAAAGCTGTGTTACTTAGCACATTTGTTTGTTTAATAAAAGATGAATATTGTAATTTTCATGAAGCACGCGGTTTATTAGATGTCGGTGCAAACTCTAATTTTATGAGTAAAAGGTTAGTAGATAAACTAAATTTGAAAAGAGAAAAGACTAATATTTCTATTTTAGGAATAAATAATTTGTCCCTTAATGTTAGATCTAGAGTTAACACAACTATTTAGAATAGAGATAAAGATTTTTTATTTAAAATTAGATTTTTTAGTCGTTTCGAAAATTACGGAATTTACGCCCTCTAAACCGCTTGAGACTGGTATCCCATCGTTAAATAACATCAAATTAGCTGATGAAAAGTTTAATGTGCCAGGTTCTATTGATTTGCTTTTGGGTGCAGAAATTTCTATGAATTTTTAAGGCCAGGTCAAATTTACCCCCAAACATTAAATACTAGAATAGTGTTACAAACAGTGGCGTAGCGTCAGGGGGGGGGGGGGGAGTGGGCACGATCATTTTATTACCAGCATAATTATATGCTACATTTAGTCTTATTTATTCTTTGAACGGTATGAATTAAATAAGGCCAAGTATAGTGTATAAAAATACTGGTAGTAAAGTGATCCGTGCCCCCCCTTGACGCTACGCCTCTGGTTACAAAACAGTGTTTTCGGTTATATTGTTAGCGGAAGCCTTCCGGCTAAGGGTGAAAGTAATATACATTGTGGGTTGATAACATATAATTTGGAGTTAGAAAGGGTAATTAGCGATTTTTGGGAAATAGAAAACATAGAGAGAGAGTCTGAAGTTTCTAGAAATAAGGAGTCAGAAATTTGTAAAGAACATTTTCTGAAAAATTATTCCAGAATTGCAACAGGGCAATACATGGTAAAAATGCCATTTAAGGAAGACCCATCTTGTCTTGGTGAATCAAAGAAAAAGGCTATGAAAGTTTTAAAATTCATTATGCAATCGCTTAGTTAGAGAACCTAAATTCAATGATCTTTATAAAGTCTTTATGCAAGAATATTTAAGTATGGGTCATATGGAAGAGGTGATAGAATCTGAAGAACCAGATATCACTTATTACATACCCCATCATTGCGTGTTCCGTGCTGAATCAAGTAGCACACCGTTAAGAGTTGTCTTTAACGCTAGCTCCTTAACTTCTACCGGAAAATCTTTAAATAGTTTGCAGTATAACGGAGGAACAGTCCAAGATGACTTATTTAGTATAATGTTGCGATTTCGAAAGCACAAATTTGTTTTTGTAGCAGATATTAAGAAAATGTACCGTATGATATTGATACGTCCGAGTCAAAGAGATTTATTGAGAATCTTGTTTAAACCTGAGGTACATGAACCAGTTAAGGTGTATAAATTATGTACGGTGACTTATGGCACAACTAGTGCCCCCTTTTTAGCAACAAGTACCCTTACCCAGCTAGCTAGAGATGAAGGAAAGGAATTTCCTTTAGCTGCAAATGTATTACTTCAAGACGTATATATAGATGATATTTTGACAGGTGCTGATGATCTAGACACAGCTAAAGAGATTCAACAACAACTGATATCTTTGTTAAAGAAGGGAAGCATGGATCTTCACAAATGGTCAGTAAATAATTCTTCTCTTTTGTGTAATAATGCAATATCTGAATATTCATTTTCCAATGAGACAAAAACTTTAGGAATATTGTGGAAACCGCAATCAGATTGTTTTGGATTTAATTTAATTATAGAGCAAAGTGAAAGGTATACCAAACGCTCAGTATTATCACAAATTGCCAGAATATTTGACCCGTTGGGTTTGATAGGTCCAATAATTACGAGGGCAAAGGTTTTCCTCCAAAAATTATGGTTGCTGAAAATAGATTGGTGTGATTATCTTCCAGTGAAAAAAAAATATCGAATGGACTAATTTTCTTACTTCCTTAAAAACTGTAAATATGATCAATATCCCAAGATTTGTATTTGTAGAACAATCTAATTGTGTGGGTTGGGTTGGGTTGGTTGCTGACGGCCAATTATCTACACTAGGGATATAGGCCCGGGGGGAGTGCCCTCCGTGGGGGTCTTTCTAAGGGAACCTAATCCGTATTTACGCATGGATAAATCCACGGCTCGAAGAAAACCACGAAAACTCCGAACGATTGGCCGACGGGCGCGATTGGGATCGAACCCAGCACCTCCCGTCTACCAGCTTCGAGAGCACAACCTCTCAGCCACTGGTGGGGCCTAATTGTGTGGAATTGCATGGCTTTTCAGATGCTTCTGAACTTGCTTATGGTGCGGTCGTTTATGTAAAACCTATTAATTCTTATGGTGATTCTGCTATCAAACTGCTCACTAGTAAATCTAGAGTGGCTCCTCTAAAGCATATTACTATCCCTCACCTAGAACTTTCTGTCGCAGTCCTATTATCTAAGTTGATGCAAAAAGTGTTAAGTGCTCTAAAGCAAGAAGTTTCTAAAACTTGTTTTTGGACAGATAGTACTATTGTACTTGCATGGTTAAAAAAGAAGTCGAAGGATCTAAAGACATTTGTCGCAAATAGAGTATCGATTATACAAGGTTTAACTTCGATTGATCAGTGGAATTATGTACCTTCTAAGCAAAATCCTGCAGATCTCATTTCTAGAGGCCTAGATCCCATCAAGATCCAGCAATGTGATTTATGGTGGTTCGGTCCATCATTCCTACAACAGCCTGAGATGGTGGAGTCTCCTGATATTATTTCCGTTGAAACCAGTGAGCTGTTTATCCGTGAATTGAAAGCACCATCAGTAACTCAAGTATGTACCTTAGTTAACACTGTTGAGCCTTTAGACATCATTAATAACAGTTCTTCATTCATAAAGCTGCAAAGAGTAGTAGCATGGTGTAATAGATTCATCCATAACTGTAGAAATCCCTTAAATACCATTTAAAACGTGTTGTATGTAAAACTATTTTAAATTATGAGGAACTCTTGACTCTTATTACTCAAATTGAGGCAGTTCTTAATTCTCGGCCCCTCTGCCCCCTTTCAAATGATCCCAATGATGTTGAAGCTTTGACACCTGCCCACTTCCTTATTGGTTCCTCTTTAATGGCCTTACCAGAACCAAATTATACAGACATTCCTATGAATAGGTTGAGCAGATGGCAATTAGTTCAAAAATTAACACAACATATTTGGAAAAAATGGTCATCAGAATAGTTGAACAATAGACCTAAATGGTACAAGGGAAGGGTAAAGATAAAAGAGGGAGGTTTAGTATTAGTAAAAAATTCTGATAATTATTACCCTTTAAAATGGCATTTGGCACGAATTATTAAAATTCATCCAGGCCAAGACAATATTATAAGAGTTGTCACCTTGAAAGATAAAAATGGCACATATAAAAGGCCAGTCACAAAAATTGTTGTTTTGTCATATGTGAATGATGGTTTATTAACTACTTAAATTCATACATTTGTTTTATTAAACTATATACTTTTCCTGCAGTGTATTACATTATTGTGTTTATATTTGTAAATTTAGTATTTATTTAGTGTAGTATTTTTGAGAAGAAATTGTGTTTTATTTTTAGATTGTATTTTTCACTTAGAGATTGTGTTTGAATTATATTGCATTTATATTATTGAATGTTAGCAACATTCAAGGTCCGGCGGTATGTTGCCGCTAGAAGCGCCGTCTATGTAAAATGTAAAAAAAAAAAAAAAAAAAAAAAAAAAAAAAAAAAAAAAAAAAACTTGTGATTGTGAGTTGGGTTTGAGATGCCGATCAGAGAAGTTGTGTAAATCTCGGCTCTCAACCATTTTATTTAGTGTTGTGAGAAATTAAAAGAGTTACAGTCCGCTAGTGAGTATTTTATTGAGAATGTGTGTTGTTTATTTTGTAGTGATATATATTAACTGAGTTATCGGCGTATCCAGTAGTAACATCGACTAATTAGTGTAATAATTAAATTTTGCTTATGGTTATTCTGCATACAGAAAATGTAACAAAATCTAAAACTGCCAATAGTAGCATCCAATTTCGGAGCATATTTGTATATTTTGGAAAATGTTACCTTCCTATAGTACACAGGGAAGTTCAGATAGGTTTATGAATTACAGAGGTTTAATAACTCTTAATGTCAAATTCGTTTGTAAACGCTGCAAAACGGATGGCAATGCAGGTATTTTCTAAGCATAACTCAAGACTAATTGGCGGAATGAGATGTAATATTGGATTCGTGTATTTGAAGCTTCTAGTAGGGCTCCCAAATGGTCCGCCAACTGAATACAAATATTTTTTGACGGAAAATTTCATTTTAGGTTTCTACAACATTTCCGCAAAAATTTAACGCCGAAGGTGGTTTCTCAAAAATTTTCAAGAAAAATCTAATATAATATTTTTTTAAGAAAAAAAAAACCGTATTAAAAAAGCGGTCCATTTTCAAGCCATGTTCTAGCAATCGTGTTCTGATAAAAAATTCATAATCTACAAATGAAAATTTTTTCGAAAATTTTTTTTGATAATAAAGGTATTTTTCAAATGTATAAAATTTGGTATTGTAGAAGATGCCTAAAAATTCTATAGAATTCTAAAATTGGACATCTAAGTTTGAAACAATTAATAATTCATATATTTCCTAGGAAATACCAAACGACAAACCAGCAAAGCATACAATACGCTTGCTCATGATGTTCCTAATGCCACCTGGCGATGCATGCGACTTTCAACTTTAGACTCGGGAATTGGTGGGGGATGGGGCAGGTTTAATCACCATTCCCATTTCAGTATTTGTTTGAAAGTGACAAAATACGTTTTTTTCATTTGTTCAGCAAAGACTCTAGCCCACATTGTTCTGTATGAAAATGGAAGATATAGTTTCTGAGAAGAAATCATGATATGTTGACATTCAACGTAGATTCTAGATGTCAACGAACTGTGTAAAGGACAAGCCAATGCTACAAAAAACAGTTTTTCTAACCGAAACTATTTACCTGAAATTTTAAAAATAAGACCGAGTACTAAGAAAGAATTGCACTATTGCGTCATTTTCAATTTCTATAATGTGATTTTAGTGGGAATTTAACATTTATCCTGTTGTAAAGAATCTGATACTATCCAGGTTTCATCACGGAGGCAGTGTTGCCATTAGGCCACTTTTTTATAATTCAGATTGCTTGTTTGCCACTAGTAATTTGAAGTAGAAAAAATCGCCTTATACAATGAGATATTAAATAATGCGAGAATAAAGCCAATCAAATTATCTTAAAGTAGTGATGGGAAAGAAACAATCCGAATTAAAAAAAAGTAGCCTACTGGCAACATTGCACGGAGGACGTGAGACGATGTGGAAGGACTAGAGGGTTACTCATCATAATATTGAACTCTAAATTCACTTTGTGAGCCACACCAGAAATAGTTAAATAGGTACTTAAAATAGAGTTCTTGTGAAGCCTACTTCTTTTTCTGAATTTAATTCCCGTAATGAGGTCGTTCTTATTGATTTTCAGTCCGAACCTGAGAGGGAATAAAAATGTACCGTAATTTCCGGCGTATAATCCGCAGCTCAAAGTGTCGTTTTTCGACCCAGAAATTTTATTCAATAATTGTAGTTAAATATTTACAACGATCTTTTAAGTTAAATTTTATAAAATAATATTTCTGGGTCGAAAAACGACTCTTTGAGCTGCGGATTATACGCCGGAAATTACGGTATTATAGTGTACGAAGAGCATCAATCTTAATTCGTGGTTCTCAGTACTTTGATTTTTAAAGGGAGAGCAAGACGTAATCTACAACCTAGTGGGCATAGTCTCGTTCTTGGCACACCATATACAATCTTAATGTTAGGTTTGCAAACAAAGTGCTGACCAGCTTGCAGGAGTTTTGTCCAAAATTTAAGATCGTCCATGGCAAGTCTCGTCATTCACAATACTACGGTAGTGTGGAAAGAGGTAGCTAAAGTATTGAAAATATGATGTGTACATGGATGCAGGACGAAAAAACTTACCATTGTAGTAAGGGAATACATTCCGTTTAACTTATGAAGAGCAATTCTGGCTTATAATTCTGGAATCACAAGACGACCGTATAGAGCTCTCGTTGGTTTCAAAGCTAAAGTGGTCCTCACAACGTCTTCCCTACCTCAAAAGGTTAAAAATATGTAGATTGAGGAACATTTGGAAAAACAAGATAAAACGTTCAAACAATACAGTTAGAAAAAGGTCGATCATCCTATGCAAAAAAAAAAAAAAAAAAAAAAAAAAAAAAAGAGAGAGAGAGAGATTATTGCAAAACAAAAATAAATGGTTGAAATTTTAGTAGATGATGAAAGAAATGAATATGAAGATGGAGACAAGTTTACCGAAGGTGCTACTATTTCTGCTACTTGTTGCGTTTTGTGTTGGCTTAAAAAAAGCCGGTGATCCATATGTATGCAGAATGCCTACTTGTCCACTTTTCAGTTTTTAACGGAAAAATCCCCTTTAAACAATCACATTTGAAACAAATTTCTTTTAATGAATGAAATCAGGTACATTTCAAATTCCTACCACTTTGAAGAAGGACAAATCACCCACTGTGTATTAAGCCTATGCGTTGGCCCAAAAATGCCGTCGTAGTCGGAATTTTTCAGAGTTTGTACGGTCCTTTGAATTTAATCACCAGTATTTTCGGAAAGTGTTCTTTGCATTCTATTTCTGAGTTTAAATAAGGCAAAATATACTTTTATAAAATGCAGTTATAAAAATTTGGGCCGTACTTGTTACTACTAATCGATTGGTGCCAGCCACGATTTTATACAATGATTTGCGGAAGAGATAGTAAGGAAAATAGGCATCGACGCAACGAGTGCAAATTACCGCTACATAAGGCAAACTTCCACCAGTAATTTTAAAAAGATATTTTTGTCTTAATAAATTTCGGTGATTAATTAGGCTAAAATAAGCCAGTGGTCAAAATTA
Organism: Maratus michaelseni; assembly: GCA_963931845.1. Classification (NCBI taxonomy): domain Eukaryota; kingdom Metazoa; phylum Arthropoda; class Arachnida; order Araneae; family Salticidae; genus Maratus; species Maratus michaelseni. The sequence goes on along the minus strand of OZ007599.1, from coordinate 145,795,243 downwards.
GTGGTTTCAATATACCTGATTGCCTCTTTCGCGCGCGTGAAGTCTGGGCCTATGGTATCGTGGGGAGGAAAGGTACTGTTTTTTTCACGACTGTACATTCTTCAATTATTAATTATTTTCTAACAGTTAAATACTTATGAAATTCGAGACATGGTATGATATATATTATCGTAGTAGAGACACGGCACCACTTATCGTAGTAGAGACACGTGGTGTAAAAAAGAGCGCATGGTCGTAGAGAATATTTTCATAAGCATTTATATCAGGATCGATAAAAAAAAATCGCTGTACGTTACAGAATCATAGTTACTGTGGAGTATCCTCAAAATAAACAAAAGCAAATCTTAAACTTGAGTAAGGACAAAAGACTTGAAGACTATAATGACACAGTCAAGTTTCTACACAGTCAAGTTTCGTTTTATTGCAGTCGTAAATACTTTGATGGGCTATATTCATGGTGCTGTAAAATTTCACGTTAACGAAAAGAAACATATATTATATTTCCTGCTTTGAAAGTAACCCGGGAGCACGTGCTACGCACATTGTGAAAAGATAAGACTTGACCCTAGGACCTCCGTTGCATAAGCTACGTTCACTCGTACTCGCTGAATCACCAATGACTATCCAACGCATCGCGGAACACGACGAGAAAAAAATGGCGAGGTACGAAACACGCCAACACAATTACCATACGCCAAGGACGGAATTGAATGGCGGTATGATTCAGCCTGTATTAAAGGAGCTCTAGGAAGAACGGGGAAGCCGTCAAGATGGCGATTATGAAAAAGATCGCAGCAGATATTGCCGCGTTGAGCATAAAAAACCTGAAATACGGTACGGGATTGAAAAAGGTGAACGGCACGGCTAAAAAAAAAAAAAACATAGGAAAATGAGAAATTAAAGGTTGCAAGATTTAAAGCAACCGATTGCGTAATGAAACACACGAAATAAATGTATTAAATTATATAACTGCTACAACAGAAACGGTGCGTGTCGGTGTGTAACTTTCAAAAACAACGGACTATAAGTTTAGCAAAACAAAAGAAAAGGAATATGTTAAATTAAAAATGAACGCCTAAAACGAATGGCTGAGTAATAAAATAATTGTTTTAAGTTAATTTAAATACTGAAATACCCTAAAAAACATTGTCACCTACCGTGACATATATTTATAAACATAAAGATAAATTAAGTTATCGATTAGGGATGTAACATATTATAATAAAGAACATTGTTACTGTGTTAGCATAATTTACCGCATTTTCACACCGCATCAAATGTCGTGAGCAATTAAAGGGTTTACACGTTACTGTAAAGTCCCTATTAATTAGAAAACAATTTAGGAAGAAGCGCCTGCAAAGTCTCGGGTTGTCGTACCCGGAAATTTGTTTGAATGGTCACAGGTTACAATTCATATCTGTTAATTTCGAAAATATATATACTTTGAAATTAATAAAAAAAAAAGATTGCAAAAAATGATTTTTTTAGAGAAATCGATTTCTAATAACAGGGTTCGTACGGGTACCGTTATTTTCCAGGATGAATACCAGTATATTTTTCTAAATAAATACATCAAGTTCAAACGTGCAAAATTTCACCTTATTTAAGAAGAGTTTATCTATAAGAAAATACTGGTATCGAAGAAATTCCTGGTCTTAAAATTTCAGGACCCGTACGAACCCTGTAATAATCTTTTAATATACTAATCCAAAATTAGATTTCATTTTGCCGAATAATTTTAGTTATACCTAAAAACTCTCCGCACTGCAATTTGTTTTACAACGATGGGAAATGAATTTAACATTAGGCATTCCAAATTTTAAACCGGCATAATTCATAAAGTACTTGGCTGAAAGACTTCTTGCTTGTTATCCGAAGGTTCGGTGGCAAGATTATGTGTTTGTATTGAGAATTTTTAAGTTTTTTACAGTTAAGTTTGCCTTCTAAACAAAATATAAGCACACCTAATTCTGCTTTTATACGAATATAATAAAGTTGGGAGCACTATTTTTTAACAGTAATTTTCGCCTTTTTGAATCAGGGAAACCTACGATTAACCCTTGCAAGGGCAATGTACTTGTGCTGCCAAAATTGCTGAATTAATTACTTGACACCAGAGTTCAAGAACATATTTATCGGAAAATATTTAAAAATGTTTTTTACGTAGGTTATGGAAGCAAAGTTTTGAAAAAATTTCTGCATGCCAATGGGTAGTTTAGTATTAAAATAAAGTTTCCGACTCCTGCAAACACTGTCTTTAACCTTTTAACTGGTTTGCCCGTACACCGTACGAGCAAGAAAAGATTGCTTGTTCCGTTATCCAAATCATTTGCCTACCAGTAATTTTTATTTTTTAATCTCGATTAATTTAAGGACAGAAAATTTCGATTAAAAAAGGCGAATCTTTTAGTTTGGGAAAAGTGGTATTTCACACATATTTTTAGTTTATTGTGTCAAAAAAAGAACCTGTTAATGGGTTAAAAGGAATAAGTAAGGCGAAGACTTATCAACACCGTTAAAACACGTTCACGCCGGCGCGTACCACCGGTGGCGCGCACTAGACTGTCACGAAAAGTGACATTAATTCCTCAATTGTTTTCTTTTAATTGTGATAAATAATAAACAGAAAAATACCATTTAGTCATTTATTCAAAGTTAATAAATTGGATAATAACTGCGATAATTACTGCCCCATGAGACAGTCTAGTGCGCGCCACCGGTGGTACGCGCCGGCGTGAACGTGTTAAATATATCGTCGTGTAAAAATTTAATTAGGTGTATAACATTAATCAGTAGACTTTTTAAGAATCTATTGGTACCAGTGAAATTATTATACAATGATTTGAAGTCACGCTTTTTATGTATTTTTTTCTTTTGATGACTATTTAAGTTATTATAAAACAATAATGCTCTATTTGTGAATTTAGTAACACAGATACAGCAAAGAAACGTACTGCTCGAATCTCGTAAACCTCTCACTATGTACGAAACAAAATAACATGCTTGACGCCTACAAAACTCCCATTAAAATTATTACAACTATTCACCGCCGCTTTCATTTTCAAAGAGCAACAGTACATGATCCAACTGGTTACGCCGATTCTTCATAATAGCTTTTTCATTTTTTTCATACTTATATCATCCGAATTTCGTATGTTTTCTGGTTTCAGTTGATTTTACACTTAATAATTCCCTAAAAGTCAAGAGGTGTAACAGGGATTTCCAAACTGTAGGCTTGGCGGACATATTTTATCACAATTACCGAATAAAAATTGTTGCCTTATTTAATAACAGAATATTCTGCTATCAAAATAGGCTCATATTACTATTTTAAAAGATAGTAACAAAATACATACATTGTACAGTCGTGGAAAAAAAAAACGGAACACCCCCCACTAACTCTGCAACAAATTATAGTAGAAGGACGTGACTGGTACCAAACGATTGGAAATAAAGTCTACTTTTAAGTGATGTATCTAAAATTTGCTTAAGGGGCCATCTACATATTAAAACCAGCGTAAACTTTAATTGTTTCAATGGCAACACCCACTTTTGACATGATATTTTAAATCTTCGGTTCAGACTATGCCTAGATACAAAATTTTAAGTCATTTGGATGATAAGTTTTTGAGTTATAAACATTCAAATTTTAGAGCTTCTAATGTTAAATTACATTTTCATATTTTTATTAATATCTCCTGAAATTACAATCCTAATGTGCTAACGTTTTGTTTGGTTATAAAACTCAAAAACCCAAACATAACTACGTCAAATTTGTAATTTTTAAAATTTTATAATATGAATTATGAATTATGAAATTAATATTCGAAAAAATTATGAATTGCAACCTACAATTTTTTTGATGGATTTATATTTATTATGTCCTGCTTTATGTGTATTCAAAATTTCAATTTTTTTTCCAAGTAGTTTTCAAATTATGCTTAAAAAACGACAAAATGCTGCTTTAAGGGGCCGTCTATGATGTGCATTAAAGCATACTTTGAATAGGGATGGGAGCGCTCCGACTCGAAATCCCGATTGACACCACTAAATTTTAATAGTATTTGTTACCTTATTCAAGGACAAAATTTCTGAAATTCTTTACGTTGGAGAATACTATTAAAATTTAGTGGTAAGAATCGATATTCGGGTCGGAGAGCTCTCATTCCTCTTTGAGAAAATATTATACTCATAGGCTGGGATTATAGTGACTTGATAAACTTAGAGATTAAGTCTGTCTTACACTATAAACAATGCGTAAACCGTATTTCAATGCTTCGTGATCTTACGTTAAACAACTCTGACAACGACCTGCGATTGTAGTAAGATATAAGATAGCGAGGCACCAGAACCCCAGCCTTTATTAGTATATATATATATATATATATATATATATATTTCTTTTACTTTTTCAATGATTGCTTTAAAAATTTTTCATTAAAATTACGTAAAACGTATTTGCATGGGATATATGTTTCCATTCGTGGAAAATAGTTTCGCTTTTATTTTTAAATTAATAAAGCTCATTTTTGAAAAATATGATCAGTTCTACCTTAGAAAAAACTTAATCATTTTTGTTACCTTTAAATGGATTTATAGCTTCTTTTCCAGTCTAATAAAGCTATATTGTTTTTTCTGCAGTATATATGTTTGAAGTAAAGTTTATTATAAATGCATATGTGTAGAGTATTTGCTGAAACAAAATCGCCCCACAATTAACTGAAGCAACGAAACGCCAAATGATTGGCATGTGGCAAGCTGGAAGAAGTTTTCGTTATATAGCTGGGCATTTTCAAGTGTCTCTTCAAACTGTTTCAACATGGATTAATAGGTAAGGTTTATATTGGTAGTTTATTGCGAAGAAAAAATTACAATATTTCTTCTATAACTTTCGTATTTAAATCTATTCGATTAAACAGGCTAATTGAAAAAAAATTACAAGTTATTTTTATGGTTTTCTGATAGGCAAGATTATTTCCCAATCGCTAGCAGTGTGCAAAAAAATCTAATAATAATAATAATAATAATAAAAAATAATAAATGTCATATGGCAAGTTTTCTTGCCAGGAGGCATTAATGAGTTAATTGTAAAATTTCAAATGAACTACCAGAATAGGTTTAATCATAGAATTATTACCCCAATTCCGAAGGAGAATAACGGATGTAAAGTTATTCAGATGTCTTTATAACATATATTTAGTTTTAGGTCTTCAAATAAATCGGAATGTAAATTCTGCGAACATATCTCAAAACAAGACACCCCCCCCCTCTCGCTACTAAAAAAAAAGCAATGTCTGGATTTATTTTCAGACTAAAAAACAATTTATCAGCGTTTTTTTTTGTTATTTTTACTTTGTTTCAATACGCTGCTTTATACTATTTTTTTTTATTCTAAATTTTGTATCTGTCAATATTATTCACGTTTCTGCCAATAAACTAAAGAAAAGGCGAGTTAAATAGATGCAAAATCTGAGAAAAAGCATTATAAAAGCACCTGTAAAATTCCAATAACATTTACATATTCTAAGACTATTTTAATTACAAATAATCTTATGGTTTTTTAATCCCTTCGTGACGAGAGTCTATTACAGAATTTTTAATAATTTACCACCGGTTTTTCAAAACAGAAATTTTCGTCTAATTGAATTGTGGAAATGGTAAGATATAATAAGGCAAAGCTTGCAATAAAAAATAACTGGTGGGAAAAATCGAGGATTCTGAGCATCTTATGCGTCACGCATACGTGTCGCTCGTCCCCAAGGGGTTAAAATCGGATAATTCAACACTTGTAAACATTATCTTACAGCATATAACAATAACCGAAACTTATTAAGTGAGTAAATTGGTCATATCGGTAAAACATAATACATTAAAAGGTGACATTCTGCAGCATTTCAACAATCGAGTACCGAACTTCAATTTGGATACAGCCCCTTAAATATGCTCATTATAAAGTAATTAATTTCTCAGAAACTAATCGTAGGAATTTAATGAAATTTGGTATCTAGGCATAGTTTGAACTGCAGATTTCAAATATGTTGTCAAATTTGGGTCTTGCTATTGAAAAAAACAAAGTTTGGGTGTGTTTTTATATGTATATGGCCCCCCTAAGCAAATTTTATATACATCAGTTAAAAGTGGACTTTATTTCCAATCGTTTGGTACCAGTCACTTCCTTCTACTATAATTTGTTGCAGAGTTAGTGTGGGGGGGGGGGGGGGTTCCGTTTTTTTTTTCCACGACTGTACATGTTCTAAATACAGCTCAAATTGCGAATTTATCGTTACTGTGGTGGTTTTCTTTTTTAACCAGTTTTACTCTAATTTTTTATCACACAACATGCTGATATTTCTACGACTGACAACATATATCGTTTTGATGATATAACTCTATCTATTTAATCCTTTGAAAGACAGTGTTTGCAAGATGCACCCAGAATTGTCTATTAAAATTTTACTGAGATAATGTACGCGAAAAAAAGCTTTTAATTAATTCCAAATAAATTTGTATGTAAATTCTGGTGCCATATAATTATTACAACATTTTACAGAAAAAAGTACTTTGCTCCTGAAATGTTTAAAGAACATCGTCATGCTGAAAGAATGCATCGTCGATGAAAGCATCGTCTGAAAGAACGCACTTACATTCTTTTTGAAGAAATGAATGTTTTTCTTTCGAAGCATTTTCTCTTAATTCTGTAATTTTTTTCGTGCTTAAAAAAATAAAAATTTAACCCCAACTGTCATTATATTTGGGTATATATCTGGAATGCTTCAACAAACTTAAAGGGATGATAGTACTCATGAAGATGAACAAAAAATGCAAACGAACATGGGGTCGCAAATGACGTTTAAAGAATGAAAATCGGGATAATGCGTCTAGTAATGGACAAACTGAGACAAGAAGAAACACTCCAGAAAATTATTTATTGTACAGAATAGGTACAACACAGCTCGCGATGTCCAGAGAAAACAAATATTTTACAAAAATTGTTCAAAGTGTCAACCGCGGACATTATTACACAGAGTACATCTACGGAGGAACGACTGGCGGACACGCTCGAAGATTCCGGGTGTATCCTGGATTTCTCCTGCAGCGGTCACAATACGCTCTACTACTTCTTCTGGCGTTTCTACTGGCGTCTCCTAAATGAGGGATTTCATCTGTCCCCAGAAGAAGAAATCCAAAGGGTTAAGGTTCGGCGAGCGTGGAGGCCAAGCAACAAACGCACGTCCACAGAAAAATGAGGCGGAGCACCATCGTGCATGTACCAAGTTTGTTGCTGCACGCCGGCTTGTGTAGCAGAAAGCAAACCTGGTAGGAAGAACCTCTCCTGGATGGAAACCTCTAAAAAGATGGAAAATTTGCATACGTGGATTCCTGCTCACAGATTTGTTTGTCTTTCTTCCACGTGTTTGTTATTACTTTCTGACCGGATATACACAAAGTTAAAGGAAAACCAGCTTCGTGCTATTAGCCAGTTCTGCAGAAAAGCAGCATGCCAGATTTCGATATTTTTATTAGTTTTGCGATTTTCACCCTTTAAGCGTCATTTGCGACTCCATGTTCCATTGCATTTTTTGTTCGTCTTGATGAGTACTATCATCCCCCTAAATTTGTTGAAGCATTTCAGATACATGCATGTATTCTAAATACATGCATGAATACAAAAATGTCTATATAACTAATTTCAGAGTCTGAGTGCAAATACCAATGCAGAAAGAGTTTTTTTTTCTAATTACAACTTCGATTACTTTTTTTAGGAAAAAATTCCCCTTGTCACTTGTATCCACGGTTACAGCGCGTAGAATACATAGTGTGGAAAACGGTTTTACCGTTTTTTAATTCAAAATTTTCGAATACAAACCAGAAATTCTGAGACAAGAGTATTTGCTTTAAGAAGTCACGAAATATCTGCCATGCCGGACGGATCAGCTAGTACGAAACATGAAAAGACAAAAGAAGCGAAACATAGTAAGTGGTTTAACTTGACATTGACATGGGAACTGGAACAAAGAATATGCCGTGGGTAAGATAGACACCTCTTATGAGTCACACGTTTCAGACGTCAATTGTTCGTGTTCTTGATCTGTTTATTACTCACCGGAAATGAGCAACTGAAAACAATTCCGTTGCGAAAGTGTTGATATGAATAAAAAATCTACAATCACCAGAATTAACGAAAAAATGGATTTTAAAAGTAAGTGAAGTCTTTTTTTTTTTTTTTACGTACATTATCAAAAAAAAATTTTATTAAAAAATATGGGTATCCCGTAGTTGTTTGGAATGAAAATTACATTGCATATATAATACATAACTGCTCCTGAAAGGTTTAAAGAAAGTGGAATTTACTATTGGCACGGTTTTGCCTCATCCTAGGGACGCCTCTGTGTTCTTTTATAAATAAATCTGACAATCTGCTATTTAAAATTTTAAAAACCTCGTTTAGAGCATACAAAGTTCTCTAATTTAGGAGATATTTGCATGGAAATCATTCCCTCTTACTACATACTATTCACATAGCATTTCGAGTTCTGTGCTCAGTGCCCCGAAAAGTCATAGTTGGACCTGCTAATTATATTTGTATATTTCATAAATTGATTCATGGTTCGTACGCTTCTACACCATTTTTTAATATCGTCGCTACCATGCCAAACTATCGAATGTGAAAAATGCATTTTTCATTACTTTTAAAAATGAGCCGATTGTCACCGGTAAGTTTTAACAGTATTCTTTAGCAGGGTTGCCAGTTTGACTTATTTTTTTATTCAGAAATTTTGATTCAATACCAGAATATTCAAATGGAAATTTTTGCTTTATTTAATGACAAACATTTCGTGATTTCTTAAAATAAAATATATTTTTTCAAAATTTCCGGTATGAATTCGGCATCTGAGAATAAAAAAAGGAAGGCCAACTAGGCAACACTGCTCTTCACAGGAATTTTATTACTATTTCTACTAGTCAGAGAATTCTAATAAAATTTAGTGGTGACAATCGTCCATTTTTAAAAGTAATGAAAAATGCATTTTTTCATATTCGTTATAGTTTGACATGGTAGCGACGATATATTTATCTATGTAACATTTAAACAGCAGAAATTGTAGATGCCAAGATTAATTTCAGGATTTGTAATACTTGTATTGCAAGAAGGCTAAAAATTCTCATAAAAAATTCTGGTAAAAGCGTACGAACAATGTTGTTTAAAATGCGTATTTCGGCTAGGCCAATTTTTCGCTGCCTGCCAACTGGTGCCACTTAACCCATTTTTCAATTAAAAAAAAGAACTACGGTTCTACCAGAATTTCTGCATAGTATTTATTTGTTTTATTTAATGACGAAATTTTTGTCATTAAAATAGGCAAAAATTATTATTAAAATTTCTAGGAAGAAATATTTTTTTAATATAAAAGGGTCTTAATTAGAAACAGTGGGCCACTATGGTACAGCGCCTAGAATACATAGTCTATAAAACGGCTACAAAATACTACTAAAAAAGTGAATCCGATAAATGTAGAACGATGCTGAAAAGATAACGAGTCGATCGCAGCGACATCTTCTAGCAGTGGCGTAGACAGGGATGTTCTAGATGGTTTGGATACCACTAATTTTATAAGAGTATTTTTGCCTTATCTAATCGGAAAATTTTCTGTGATATTGAAGGCGAAGAAAACTTTATAATATTACTGGTTTCCAAAGCATTTGGACACCCCTCTCTGGCTACGCCACTGTCTGCTAACTCTTTTCAACGCAAACATTGTATAAGAATCGAACTTAGAAAACGTTTCAGCTGGTGGTAAATATTATTAATATATATATTATAGCCTATTTCCTTTCATTTGGATAGTGATTTTTATAAGCTTTGAAAATATGAATGATATTGATCATGGCCCAAAAACGTGATACGCATTCTTTTGTGCCTGGTTGCAGTACTCTATACAAGACAGCAAACTAGAAACTATCCCTTTTTAGCATACCAAAGGATGAATCTCTGCTAGAAAATTTGCAAAGATTAATTCCCTGATATGATAATAAACTAACTTCAAAATCAGTTACATCTGAAATATACACTTACAAAAAAATTTTATTAACAAAAATTATGTTCATGTTGTCAATAGTGAAGCGGTTACATTTGCTAGAGGTAAAGCTATTTTTAAAGCAGATATCGCTGCGATCGCCCTATTATTGTACCGCATCGTTTCACGTTTATTGGCTACAATGTTTTAGCACTTTTTACTGCATTACCAGTTTGGCTTTATAAAAATTCCGAAATTTCGCACTCCTACCAGAAATTCCCTATAATGTTCTTTTAGTTACTTAATGCGTTACCCGGTCCGTCAAAAAATAATACGAAACACGAAATTTCTCTTAAAATCGCTGCGCGAAATCGTTCCTCTGGTAACTCTTTGTCTTTAGAAATAAAATAGAGAGATGGACCCCGAAGCATAAGTACATTCCTTACCACGCCCGGAAATGTCTGGATCATTTGATTCAAAGCGGGTCACTTTTTGGTCAAAATTAAAAAAAAAAAGGTTACCATCGAATATTTAATTTCGGAATCAGAAAAATAAACTACTCACAAACTCTGAGTTTCGGTTGAATATCTCCAATACTTTTCTTAATACTTAGGACAGTGTTGCCAGATTGTCAAAGGTCAATTTCCCCAAAAGTTCTAAAATTTTTTCCAAATCAGTGTTTTTTCCGAAAAAGTCCTCAAATCAGTTTTTAGTCAAAAAAGTAAATTTTAAATTTTAAAATTACCACTGTAAATTTATTTAATTAATTTAACCTTAAAATATTTTTCCCAAATCGAGCTTTTAAAAAAAATATTTACAAAAGAAAAAAAACGAACTTCGAATCGCTTTTATTGTGATCAATTACTTTATTGAAATATTCTTTGCCTTTCTACTAACTCAGACAAATAAGATGGAGAATACTTTTAGACATTGCTGGTAATCAAATTCAATGAACCGTACAAGCGCTGCAAAAAATCCGTCTAGTACGGCTGCATGAAAAATTTTCCTGTCAACGTGTAAGCCTAACATTCAGAAACTGTGGTTGGTCCACAATGAAACTAGCCCCATTACAGGAAATATGGAGAGACAAAGAAGAGAAACGTATGCAGTAAACGCGGAAATTTTTTTGGTATGGTAACTTGAACAACGAAAAAAGTCGTGTATAATATTTTTAATATAATGAATAGCGAATACAACTATCATTTCGATAACATATCACCGCTACAATGCCAAACTATCGAATGTAAAAAAATGCGTTTTTCATTACTTTTAAAAACGGGGCCTATTGTCGCCACTAAAGTTTAATAGTATTCTTTAGAAGGGCTGCCAGTTTGGCTTCCTTTTTAGGGGCGTTCCTGTTTAGGCTCCTTTTTAGGCTTGTTTATGCCTTTAAGGTATAACAGGTATATGCATGAAAATTCTTTCCCCATATTACGTACTGCACACATAGGGGACCCTGACAAGCCAGTGCTCAGGACCCCGAAAAGTCATAATTTGGACCTGCCTACTGCATTCTTATTTTTTTTAAAATAGGTTTATACGACACATTTCGACTAGGCCAGTTTTTCGTAGCATATCCAGTAGTGCCAGCTTAGCTCCGTTTTTTATGAAAGTAAAAACTACCTTAGTACAAAACTTTCTATAGAGTATTATTTATTTCATTTAATCATGTAATGTCTGCAATAAAATGAAATAAAATTTACTATATAAAAATTCTAGAAGGACGTATTTTTTATATATATATATAAAAGCATAATTATTACATTGGCAACACTGGGTCACCGTGGGTACAAATGACAAGGAGAATATTTTCATTAAAACAAAAGTGAAAGTTTAATTAGAAGAAATCTACAATTTCTGCATTGGTGTTTGTGCCCAGCCTCCTAAATTAGATAGATGTACTTTTCTGGATTCCCGCATGTATACAGGGTGTAACTGAAATGCTTCAACAAACTTTGAGGGATGATAGTACTCATGAAGATGAACAAAAAATGCAATAGAACACGGGGTCGCAAATGACATTTAACCCTTTCAGGGACAGTGGTATGTCTAAAAAACCACTTAATTTTAATTTCAAAACGCCACAATGGCACCAGAATTTTGCTAAAATCTTTTCCATTCAATATTTATGTGAAATATAGCCTTTTTCTTATTTACAAACAATTTTTTTGTAATTACCGGTGCCAGTCCATTTTCAGACGCATTTTCTCTATTTTTATCCTTTAAGCCTTTTATGGGCAAACTACTTTTAGTACTAAAATGTTGAAATAAATGACTGGCACCGGAATTTATAAAAAAATTTGTTTGTAAATAAGAAAAAGGCTATATTTCACATACATATTAAATGGAAAAGATTTTAGCAAAATTCTGGTGCCATTATGGCGTTTTGGAATTAAAATTAAGCGCTTTCATAAACATACCACTGCCCCTGAAGGGGTTAAACGTCATTTGCGACCCCATGTTCTATTGCATTTTTTGTTCGTCTTCATGAGTACTATCATCCCTCAAAGTTTGTTGAAGCATTTCAGTTACACCCTGTATATGCAGAAAAAGAGTGTTAAAATTTCTTATGTTTCGAAAAGATTATGAAACAAAATCGCAGAATTACATGAAAAAGTTTTGAAAAAGAAAAAATTGAAATCGAAATGTATTTCTTGTAAATGAATGTGATAGACGGAATGCTTGATGATTTCCTTTAACTCATTCTGGGGAAAGTACTTCTGTAGCTAAAATGTTAAAATTAATCATACTAGAATTTATGAAAAATAATTTTTAAAAATAATTACAAGCTCTTCTTCATGTATATTATTGCAGCAAAATTTTATATAAAAAATCTGGTACGCATTTGACAGTTTGGAAACAAAATTAAGTGCTCGCAACATGCGAACACAGCTTTTGAAAGTGTTAAATGGATTCAGTTATGTCAAAAAAATGATGCATGTTTTCAGGCGTTGAAATATCAGTATTTAGTGTAAAAGAAAGACGGAAAAATATATTAAAAGTGATAACCGGAACAGTTCTCATACATGAGATATTTAGAATATGTACAATGTGTGCATTTTGATACTACTATTTTAATATAGTAATCTTCGCCTTATTTAATAGCAGAATATTTTGCGATTAAATAAGGCAAAAATTTCTATTCTGAAATTGTGTAAATCGTGGACGATAGGCCTTCTGTTTGAAACCCCTGTCACACTTCTTGACTTTTAGGGAATTATTAAGTTTAAAATCAACTGACACCAGACAACATATGAAACTTTGATGGTATAAATATAAAAAAGGAAACGTTTTGTGTGCGTGGTCCAGTTTTAGTCTCGTTGTTTCAAGTAATGTTGTTTTCTTTAAATGAAAGCGACGGTGAATTTAGGGTTATTGCATTTTTTTAGTTGTTTTCTCAGCATTAAATTTTTAAAGTTCCGTAGTTTATAGTACCGTAATTTCCGGCGTATAAGCCGCAGCTCAAAGAGTCGTTTTTCGACCCAGAAATATTATTTTATAAAATGTAACTTAGAAGATCGCTGTAAATATTTAACTACAATTATTGAATAAAATTTCTGGGTCGAAAAACGACTCTTTGAGCTGCGGCTTATACGCCGGAAATTACGGTACATAAGCATTAGCGTCATGCCAACACAGCCCTTGGAAGTGTTAAATAGATTCAGTTATGTCAGAAAAATGATGGAAGTTGTTAGTCGTTAAAATATCAGTATTTTGTGTGAAAAAAAGACGGGAAGATATATTAAAAGTGATAACCGGAACAGTTGTGATACATTCAGAGATATTTAGAATTTGTAATGAATAATCGTGATAAATAGTGGACGGCAGGCCTGCTGTTTGGAAACCCCATGTCACACCTCCTGACTTTTAGGGAATTATTAAGTTTAAAATCAACTAATACCAGGCAACATATGAAACTTTGATGGTATAAATATAAAAAAGCGCCTTTGTGTGCTAGGTCGGATTTTAGACGTGCTGCTTCAAGTAGTGTTGCTTTTTTCATTGAAAGGGGCGGTGAATGTAGCATTCTGGTAGTTCAGGTTGAGTCTAACGTTGCTAGTGGAGTATGTATAATGCATAGCTGCCAAATTGTAAGCTGTTTTCTCATCACTAAAATTTAATAGTACCATAATTTTTGGTATATAAGGGTTAGCGTCATACAAACACAGCCCTTGTAAGTGTTAAATAGATATAGTTATGCAGAGTTGCCAAGTCTCCGGCTTTTTGCACACCAATATTTTATTAGAGAAAATGTTGTTATTTTAAATCGCAGAGTTCTCCGATTAAACAAGTCAAATTTTTCTGTACTAAAATACTGGTATCCAAAAAGCCGGAGACTTGGCAGCTCTGGTTATGTAGGAAAAATGAAGCATGTTGTCATGAATTGAAATATCAGTATTTTGTGTGAAAAAAAAGACGGAAAAATATATTGAAAGGGATAACCGGAACATTTGTGATACATTCAGAGATATTTAGATATTTGTAATAAATAATCCTGATAAATAGTGGCCGGCAGGCCTATTGTTTGGAAAACTTTATCACACCTCTTGACTTGTGGGGAATTATTAAGTGTAAAATCAACTGATACCAGACAACATATGAAACTTTGATGGTATAAATATTACAAAGGAAACGTTTTGTGTACTTGACTAATTTCTAGAGTCTCTGCTTCAAGTAATGTTGCTTTCTTTAAATGAAAGCGGCGGTGAATTTACCGTTGTAGTATTTTTATTTCAATAGTTTTCTGTTTGCGTCTGATGTTGCTAGTGGGGTATGTATATGCATAGCTACCAAATTTTACACTGATTTCTCTCCACTAAAAGTTAATAGCTATTTTTGTCTTTTTTAGTTGTCAAAATCTACGATTAAATAAGGTAAAAAAATGTAATAAATTTTAGTAGTAGCAAAAAGAGCATAAAAGTTGGCATCTATGATATATGTCTTTCGAAAAAACGTGAGATTAAGAATTAAAAAGTAATTTTATGTACTGTAACTATGGTAGAAACTCTCAATTCAAGCTTGAATGTTTTACTCTAGTTTCTAAAGAAAAAAAAAAGACGAAGTTAAGAACATTCCTACCAAATCTAAAGCAAATCATCGTAAAAGAAACTTGACCAGTACCAATCAATTATAAATAACATCTAATAATTAATGTTGTAAGCCTAATGGTGTTTTTACACATGACTATACGTTTAAAGGACAACACACATTTATGAAAAAGTATTTACCCCATTTAAAAGCGGTGTTTTCATGGCTCGAACACTTAATTTTCATTCGAAACTGCCAAATAGCTCCTAGAAATATTAATAAAATTTTGCTGTCATAATATATGTGAAGAAACGCTTTTAATTATTTTCAAATTAATTTGTTCGTAAATTTTGGTGTCACACAATTAATTCAATTTTGAATCAGCAGAAGTACTTTGCCCCAGAAAGGAGGAATCGAAGATTTAACTGATGAAATCAGGCGAAGATTACTGTCAAATTTGTGTTACCGAAAGTCCCTATAGTCTTGTAAAAACAGAATTGTGTGGGCTTAAATAGTGTTTCAGAGGTCTTCTATATATAGAATTTGTAACAAACTTTAAAATTTTCAATAGAAACACCTAAAATTAACATCGTACCTTCGTATTCCAAACAAGAAGCTATTCGGTCAAGTAGTTTATGAATTACTCATGTTTTAAATTTGGAACTCTTGATGTTAAAGTGATTTCCCATCGTTTGAAAACAGGTTGCACTGTTAGTTTTTAAGCTCAACTAAAATTACTTCGTGGAATGAACTGTAATTTTGAATTAGCATATTTGAAGCTTCTAGAAATCGATTTCTGTAAAAAAATTCATAGGTTACAATTAATATATTTTTTTGAAAATTAATTTCAAAGAATATATATTTTTTTAAATTAATTTCAAAGAATATATATATTTTAAATTAATTTCAAAGAATATATATTTTTTAAGTTAATTTTCAAACAGATACGAATTGTAACCTATGACTTATTTGACAAAAATCGATTTCTAAAAGCTTCAAATGTGCGACTTAAAACTTACAGCTCCTTCCGCGAAGTAGTTTTTGAGTTATGCTTAAAAAACTTCCGACATTCGTTTTGTTTTGCAACGATTAAAAATTAATATAACATGATGCATTTAAAACATTAAACTTTAATAATTTCTAAACTACTTGACTGATTTCTCGTTTAGAATCCGAATGTAAAATTTCACGAAAAAATTAAATATGTTTTCAAAATAGTATTTAAAATTGTGTTACTAGTGTGTTGTTAGTATGTTGTATTAGTGTTGTTAGTATTGAAATTTGCAATTTTTGTTAAAATATCTATATGTAGACGACCCCTACGCAAAATTTAAGTAAAGCATTTTAGTAAACGTTATTTATATATTAGTACCAGTCACTGGCGTAGCCAAAGAGGGGGGTGCCCCCCCCCGATGCTCCGGATACCAGTAATATTCAAAAGTTTTCTTGGCCTTGATTATTGCAAAAAGTTTTTCGATTGGATAAGACAAAGAAAACTTTACAAAATTGGTGGTATCCATAGCATCCGGAACCCCAGCCTGGCTATGCCACTGGTACCAGTCATATATTTTACGAATACTTATACATAGGTGCCAACTTCTCATTAATATTCCGTAATATGCGTGTTAATGTGACCCAGGTTTAACACGTTTCGCACCAGAAATTTTTTTAAGAAATGAAATTAAATAAATTGCACGTAGAAACCTGAAATGGAATAAATAAAGATTGATCCAATAATTTTTCTGGTTTGAAGCGTTGTTAAACTGGGTCAAATTAACCCGCATATTACGGAATATTAATGAGAGGTTGGCACCTATGCTTTTAGAATATTTAGTAGGAAATGATCACTTTTTAAGTTTGAATTTTTCATCACTATTTTGATTTTGAATTAATCAGTATTTTGGATTTTGTCATATCTTTGTTGTCACTGCAGTGTTTTCAGTCCGCTACTTTTTTTAAATTCAGATTTCTTGATTGCCACCACATGTTTTAAAATATCATTATACGTCTTTTTATTGACGAATTAATATGTCCTTAAATAAGGAGGATATTTCTATTTCAAATACCTGGTAGAAACGCAGCAATTTTATTTAAAAAAATAGCGGACTGGCAACACTGATTTTATCTATTATTTATGATAAATATAGATAACAGAGATGTGAAATAGAGTTACTTTTGATAAACGGGTTAATTTATTTCGCAGTAGCATTCGCAACAGGTTCCAGAAATCTGTTATTTTTGTAACTTATAACCATTCGCTATGTATACTGGCAATGGATGTTTTAATTAAAATATCTTTAAAGAGAACGTTTGAAATAATTTTTGGAAAAAAGTATAGACATTTTTTTCTGTTGAAATTAATCCACGTCATTAAAATATGTTTACACTGTAAACGTTCAATGTTTGCGCGACCAAAACGTGCCTAGTTATGATACTTTGAATTTCATGACATTTCATCGTTTTCTGGCACTAAAATGCCTTTTTTACATTTTTAGTGTCATAAAACGCCTTAAATTTCAAAACTCTATGAATCATAACTTGGTAAGATTTTGTCACAGAAGAAAAAAATTTTACTGTTTCATTTTGGAACATGGAGAATAAATTATTTAAGTAAAACTTATAGGACACAGGCATCGTATAAAATTTGTAATTTCGTTACTATTTAAAAAATAACTTATTTGACGTAAATTGATTTTCATATGATGAAAAACAAAATTTGAGACAGTTTTTGAAATTGAAAATATACCTCTAAAACTGATGGTTTAATATTTAGCTATTGGTGAATGGTAAGACCATGTATAAAAATCAAACGGAGTCACATTTAACCCTAGAACTACCGGGAATTTTACTCAACCTTTATAAAAACATTTCACACTAGAATATTTATTTAAAACTATTTAACATACTTATATATTTTAGTTCTCCGTTGTTCATATTTTGCTTATTTTATGAAAATATTCTTGTTCGAATTGTCATTTTGAATGTGCCTGTCAGTCCTTTGAACACGTCTGGTAGGCAGAGGTTAAAAACAAGATGATAATTATTTGCGAATAATGATCACAAAATAAGCTCAACGCAAGAAATAAAACTCTAAATAAAATAAACTACTGCATGCTTCCTTATTAATATTTCATACGCTCTAACTAAAAAAAAATACTGCTACTTCAGCAACAAAACATTTTTGTAATCAGCTGATGTATCCTATTTGACGACAATCCAAAATATCTTTATAATACTTATTTAATGTTGACGCCTTAAAACCTCCTCACAAACATTCCTACTTCATTCTCTAACCTCCCCCCCCCCCGCCCTCACACATACCATACCAACAAATCATTTATCAGCAATTTCCCAGTCATCCATACCCATTGCAAGCGAAAACTTATACCAGTGTTCCTCCCAAACCGAACGCCAATCAATACACCGCTTTTAAGTTCATCTATGAATCTATCTTCTTATTTGACTATTAATCCTACAAAAGGTATATTTCTTTCTTTTATTCACTAAAATTTATTAAAACCATGTACTGTTGTGCCACCGATTAGATGGAAAGGTAAACATCCGGTTTAAAGGAGGAAATGGAAGAATCGACTAGTTATTAGAGGTGACAACTTAAGCCTGATTACCGGAGGGGCAAACTGCCACCAGTAAAATGGAATGGAAATTTTCTGGATAGAAATTCTGCAGGAATAGGGCGTTATATTAGAACGAATAATTCTATTAAAAGTTACCGGTGAAAGATTTCCTCCCCAGTTATTATATTTATTATCTCTCCCTGCGAGACGTCTGTATTTGGATTCGTCCTTATTTTTGCCTTGATAATATTCCACACAATACGTGGTTGGACAGTAGTTCTTCCGTACATCCATGACTGTAATGCAAAAAGAATTTCCAAAGAACAATATTTATCTTTAGCGTGTTTTCGAACAAATAGACGATTGTTTGAAAAACAACCAAATGATTTTAGAAACCACATTTATTGCGGAAGGGCCATCAAAGATGAAACATTTATTTCTGCTTCTTCAAACTCTTGAAACGTATCTCACTGTGAGGAATATATGAAACGATCGGGTCGGGAGATTTTTACTTTCGATTCCCGATACGTGGATGGAAATAGAAACACTCGTCAGTGGTTTTTTTTAATTTCGTGGCGTGTTTTTCTTTATTCACCTCACACTTTTACTCGTAAAAATATGAATTATACTTTAAACATTTATCTGAACTATCCCATTTTCGTGGAAATTATATTATCACATGCTGTGTTTTCACTAAGGCTGTTCTAAAATCCAAACTCGGTATTTTCTGAGACATGCCTGAAGTCATTTTTACTCGTAAACGCAAAATCTTTCAAATGTCTTTATCAGAAAATTATGAAATCAAATAACGTTTTACATGTTTTGATAAAGGCAATTAAATATCAGAAAATTATGTTAAAGTTGTGGTTTTGAATTGAATTTCCGGGTATGACAACACGAGACAATACAGGCTCTTTTCCGTCAGTTGTTATAATTAACAGGGTCTTTCCAGTAACGTGCTAATTAATGCGATAAAAGATACTAACACAATAACTATGTTATTTATTCTAACATGTTAAACAACGTCCATTTCTAATAGATAACTAATATACCATTTCTAATAGATCGTTATGATTACAATGATAGATTATATTAAGTCTCTGTTTTTTATATGCGTTTAAATGACAAAATTTAGAAAATAATTAATGATTGAAAATCGTGGAAACAATCGTGCAAATCAACAATCGTGGAAAAAACTATACCCGCCCCCTTGCCGACTTTACGCGCGCGAAAATAGCAATCAGGCATACTTAAACCACTAATTTTGAATTTTTTTTGTCTTAATTAATCACTGAATAAAGGCACCGTCGTTCCTTGCGTCGCGTCGGTGCCTATGCCCATTACTATCTCTACGAAAAATACATACTTTCCAACCTTCCATTATTTTTCTGTAAAATGTGTGTTAAATTGATTTTTTTTAAAGAAATAAAAGCAAATAAGTTCCACGGAGAAACATGAAATTAAATAATCAATGATATACGAAATAAATTTTCTTGTTTGAAACGTGTTTAATCCGGATGGAATTAAATCACATTTTACGGAAGAATAGTTGAAGCTTGGCAGGTTTGAAATCATTGTATAAAACGTTGCTGGTATTAATAGATTAGTAGTAACATGTACTAATTAATGTAATAATTAAATTTTGCTTATGGTTATTCTGCATACAGAAATTGTAACAAAATCTAAAATTGGCAGTAGTAGCATCCGATTTTGGAACATATTTGTATATTTTGGTAACTTTTATCTTCGTATAGTACACAGGGAAGATTATAGACAGCAACGAACTGTGTAAAGCACAAACCATTGCTACAAAAAACAGTTTTTCTAACCGAATCTACTTACCTGACATTATAAAATAAGACCGACTACTAAGAAAGAATTGTACGATTGTATGATTCTCAATTTCTATATTATGATTTTAGTGGGAATTTAACATTTATCCTGTTATAAAGAATCTGATACAATCCAGTTTTGCATCACAGATGCAGCGTTGCCAGTAGGTCACTTTTTTATATTTCAGATTGCTTGATTGCCACTACTATTTTGAAGTAGAAAAAATCGCCTAATATAATGACAGATTAAACAATGCGAGAACAAAGCCAATGAAATTATCTTAAAGTAGTGGTGGGAGTGAAACAATCCGAATTTTAAAAAAGTAGCCTACTGGCAACACTGCACGAAGGACGTGACACAATGCGGAAGGACAAGAGCGTTAATCATCATGATATTGAATTGTAAATTCACTTTGTGAGCCAGGTCATAAATAGTTAAATCTGTACTTAAAATAGTGTTCTTGTTAAGCCTACTTTTTTCTGAATTAATTCCCATTATCAGGTCGTTATTATTGATTTTCAGTCAGAACCGGACAGGGAATAAAAATGTATTATAGTGTACGAAGATCATCACACGTAATTCGTGGTTCTCAAGACTTTGAGTTTAAAGGGAGTGGAAGACGTTATCTAAAACCAGTGGGCATATTCTCGTTCTTGGCCCACCATATACAATCTTAATGTTAGGAAATTTGCTAACAAAGTGCTGATCAGATTGAAGGAGTTTTATCCAAAACTTAAAATCGTCCATGGTAAGTCTCGTCATTCACAATTCTACGGTAGTGTGGAAAGAGCTATCCAAGGTATTGAAAATAGGATGTGACTTGGATGCAGGATGAAAAAACTTAACGCTGTAGTAATTCCGTTTAACTTATGATGAGGATCATTCTGGCTTATCATTCTTGGATCAAAAGAAGACCGTATGAAGCTCTCTTTGGTTGCAAAGCTAAAGTGGTCCTCACAACATCTTTCCTACCCAAAAATGTTAAAGATATGCAGATTCAGGAACATTTGGAAAAACAATAGAAAACATTCAAACAATACAGGAAGAAAAAATCAACCATCCTCTGAAAAAAAAAAAGAGATTGCAAAACAAAAATAAATGGTTGAGATCTTAGTCTATGATGAAAGAAACGAATATGAAGATGGAGACATGTTTACCAAAGAGGCTACTATTTCTGCTACCTGTTGTGTGTTGTGTCTTAAATAATCACATTTCAAACTGAAATTTCTTTTAATGAATGAAATGAGGTAGATTTCAAATTCCTACCTCTTTGAAGAAAGACAAATCACCCACTGTGTATTAAGCCTATGCGTTGGCGGAAAAGTACAGTCGTAGTCGGAATTTTTCAGAGTTTGTACGGTCCTTTGAATTTAATCACCAGTATTTTCTGAAAGTATTCTTTGCCTTCTATTTCTGATTTAAATAAGGCAAAATATACTTTTATAAAAAGCTGTTATAAAAATTTGGGTCGTACTTGTTACTACTAATCGATTGGTGCCACCCACAATTTTAAACGATGATTTGCGGAATATATAGTAAGGAACATAGGCATCGACGAAACGAGTGCAAACTACCGCCACATAAGACAAACTTCCACCAGTCATTTTAAAAGGATATTTTTGTCTTAATAAATTTCGGTGAATAATTGTGCGAAAATAAACTTTTCAAAATTAGTAGTTCGGTATACTTGATTGCACCTTTCGCGCGCGTGAAGTCCGTGCTTATGGTAAGTGGGGAGGAGGGGTACTGTATTTTCCACGACTGTACATTCTTCAATTATTAATTATTTTCTAACAGTTAAATGCTTATGAAATTTGAGACTTAGTATGATATTTATTTATAAACATAAAGATAAATTTAGTTATCAGTTAGGGATGGGCTTTATTTAACATATTATATAATAAATAACGTTGTTATTGTGTTAGCATCATTTACCACATTTTCACACCGCGTCAAATGTCGTGGGAAGTTAAAGGGTTAACACGTTACTGTAAAGGCCCTATTAATTACAAAACAATTGAGGGAGAAGCGCCTGCAAAGTCTCGGGTTGTCGTACCCGGAAATACGTTTCAATGGTCAAAGGTTACAATTCATATCTGTTTGAAAATTAATTTCGAAAATATATATACTTTGAAATTAATTTTCGAAAAAAAAAAGGATTGTAAACAATGATTTTTTTTAGAGAAATCCATTTCTAGAATCTTTGAATATGCTAATCCAAAATTAGAGTTCATTTCGCCGAATAGTTTTAGTTATACCCAAAAAACTCCCCGCACTGCAATCTGTTTACAACGATAGGGAATGAATTCAACATTAGGAATTCCAAATTTTAAACCGGTAAATTCATAAAGTACTAGCTGAAAAACTTCAGGCTTGGTATACGAAGATTCGGTGGCAAGATTATGTGTTTGTATTGAGAATTTTTAAGTTTTTTACAGTTAAGTTTGCCTTCTAAACAAAATATAAGCACACCGAATTATGCTTTTATACGAATATATTAAATTTGGGTAGTACTATTTTTTAACAGTAATCGTCACCTTTTTGAATCAGCGAAACCTACGATTAACCCTTTCAGGGTATCCTTTCAGGTGTACTTGTGTTGCCAAAATTGTTGAATTAATTAATTGACACCAAAATTCAAGAACAAATTTATTGGAAAATATTTAAAAGCGTTTTTTTACGTATGTTATGGAAGCAAGATTTTATTAAAAAAATTCTGCATGCCACTTGGTAGTTTAGAATTAAAATTAAGTTTTCGATCCATGCAAACACTGATCCCTTTAACTGGTTTGCTTGTTCCGTTACTCAAATTACTTGTCTACCACTAATTTTTAAACGCAAAATTCGCTTTATTTAAAGACAGAATATTTTAGTTTTGTGAAAAGTGGTATTTCACCCATATTTTTAGTTTATTGTGTAAAAAAAAAAAAACCTGTTAAGGGGTTGGTTAAAAGGAATAAATAAGGCGAAGACTTATCAACACCTTTAAATATATCGTCGTGTAAAAACTTAATTAGGTGTGTAACATTAATTAGTAGACGTTACTAATAATGTATCGGCACCAGTGATATTATTATACAATGATTTGAGTAGAGTTATAAAAAAAAGTTGTTCTTTTTTTTATGAGTGTTCAAGCTATTATAAAACAATCATGCGTGATTTGTGTATTTACTACCATAGAAACAGCAAAGAAGCGTACTGCTTGAATCTCGTAAACCTCTCACTATATACGAAAATACAAAACGCACTAACATTCCCGGCGCCCACCAAAAGCCCCTTAACAAAAATATTACAACTATTCACCGCCACTTTTACTTTCAATTTTCAGAAAGCAATAGTACTAGAACCCAGTTTTTGGACCTGGTTAATCGCAAGACTTTCTTTTTTTTTCATATTTATATCATCCGAATTTCACATGATTTCTGGTGTAAGTCGATTTTACACATAATAATTTGCTAAAAGTCAGGAGGTGTGAAAGGGATTTCCAAACTGCAGGTTTGGCGGACACATTTTATCCCAATTACCGAATAAAAATTGTTGCCTTGTTTAATAAAAGAATATTCTGCTATTAAAAAAGGCTCAGATTACTATTTTAAAATAGCAGTAATAAAATGCATGTACATGTTCTAAATACAGCTCAGCTTCTGAATTTATCATTACTGTTGTGGTTTTTTTTAAATTAGTTTTACGCTATTTTTTATTACACAAAATGCTGATATTTCTACGACTGACAACATGCATCGGTTTTTCGACAAAACTTTAGCTATTTAATTATTTGAAAGACAGTTTTTGCATGGCGCGATTATTTAATTCCTGCAAGATGAGGCCAAGATGAACACAGGATTGTCTATTAAAATTTTACTGACATAATGTACGTGAAGAAATATTTTAATTAATTCCAAATAAATTTATCTGTAAACTCTTGTGTCATTCAATTATTTCTACACTTTATCAAAAGAATTACTTTGCTCCTGAAATGTTTATAGAACATCGTCATGCCCTTACATTCTTTTTGAAGAAATAACTGTGTTTTTTTCTTTTTTCAAAATTTTTCTTCTAATTCTGTAGTTTTTTCATGTTTAATAAAATAAAAATTTAACACCAATTGTCTTGATATTGGGGTATATATTCTGGATACATGCGTGAATACAAAATAGTATATAAAACTAATTTCGGAGACTGAGTGCAAATACCAATGCAGAAAGAGTTTTTTTTTCTAATTACAACTTCGCTTATTATTTTAGGAAAAATTTCCCCTTATCACTTGTGCCCATGGTGGCTCACTGCTGCTAATTTAGACCCTTATATAAATTTCTTCCTAGAAATTTCAATAATAATTTTTGACTATTTTAATGACAAAAATTCCGTCATTCAATAAAATAAAAATATACTATGCAGAATTTTCGGTAGAAAGGTAGTTCTTTTTTTTAAATTAAAAAATGGGTTAAGGTGGCACCAGTCGGCAGGCCGCAAAAAATCGGCGCAGTCGAAATGTGCATTTTAAAACAGACGGTTCGAAAGCTGTTACCACAATTTTTTAATAGAATTTTTAGCCTTATTGAAATACAAAAAAAAAAAAAAATATTACAAATCCTGCAGTTTATCTTGGGATTTAAAATTTCTGCTGTTTAAATATTAAATAGACAAATCTATTAAAATATTGTGGTACAAGCGTACGAACTCTGAACCAATTTATGAAAAAAAAACATATATAATTAGCAGGTCCAACTATGACTTTTCGGGGCAACTCGAAAGGCTATGTGAATAGTATGTAGCAAGAGGAAATGATTTCCATGCATATAACTCTTATATTAGAGAACTTTTTATGCCCTAAACTTTAAATTTTAAAAAGCAGTATATCAGATTCATTTATAAAAGTACACAGAGGTGGCCCTAGGATGAAATAAAACCATTCCAATAGTAAATCCCTAATTCTTTAAACCTTTCAGGAGCAGTTGTGTATTATATATGCTATGTAATTTTTATTCCAAACTGCTAAGTGATACCTATAATTTTTAATAAAATTTTGCATTAATAATGTACGTAAAAAAAAAAAAAAAAAAAAAAAAAAAAAAAAAAAAAGACTTGATTTATTTTGAAACCAATTGTTTCGTTAATTCTGGTGATTTCGTTAATTCTTTTTTATTCATATCAACACTTTCGCATCAGAATTGCTTTCAGTTTTTGATTTCCGGTGAGTAATAAGCAGCTCAAGAACACGAACAATTAACCTCTGAAACGTGTGACTCATAAGAGGTAAAAAATCTGACATAATGTATTACCCACGATATGTTTTTTGTTCACCTTCCCATGTTAATATCAAGTTAAACCACTTACTATGTTTCGCTTCATTTGTCTTTCCATGTTTCGTACTAACTGATCCGTCCTGCGTTACCCGGTCCGTCAAAAAATAACACGACACATAAAATTTTTCTAAAAATCGCTGCGCGAAACCGTTCCTCTGGTAACTCTTTGTCTTTAGAAATTAAATAGAGAGATGGACTCCAAAGCGGAAGTAAATTCATTATCACACCCTCAAATGTCTGGATCATTTGATCCAAAGCGGGTCAGTTTTTGGTCAAAATTTAAAAAAAAAGTTTCCCTGGGATTTTTACAAAATTTGCATTTTCGGAATTAGAAAAATAAACTACTCACAGACTGTGAGTTTCGGTTCAATACCTCCAATATTTTTCTAAGTACTTGAGGCCAGTGTTGTCAGATTGTCGAAAGTCAATTTCCTCTAAATTTCTAAAATTTTCCCCAAATGAATGTTTTATTCCGAAAAAGTCCTCAAATCAGTTTTTTGTCAGAAAAGTAAATTTTAAATTTTAAATTTACGACTATAAATTTATTTAATTAATTTAAGCTTAAAATATTTTCCACAAATCGAGACTTTTTAAAAAATTATTCCCCATTTACAAAAATAAAAAAAACGAACTTCGAATAGCTCATTTTTTTGTGATCAATTTCTTTTTTGAAGAAAATACCGTAATTTCTGTTTTTTTTTCTTAATATCATTATTAAAAAACATTTTTTGCCTTACTACTAACTCAGACAAATAAGATGGATAATACTTTTAGACATTGCTGGCAATCAAATTCAATTAACCGTACAAACGCTGAAAAAAACCGTCGAATACGGCAACATGAACAATTTTCCTTTCACCGTGTAATCCTAATATTCAGAGGGATGTGGTTGGTCCATAAGGAAACTAGCACTATTATAGGAAATATGGAGAGACAAAGAAGAGAAACTTATGTAGTAACTGCGGAAAATTGATTGGTATGGTAACTTGAACAACGAAAAATGTCGTATATAATACAGACAAGGGGTTGCCAACCTGTGCACGCGTGCCACAGACCTACCAGTTTTTTTAAATAGAATTATTCGCCTTAAATAAAAGAGTAAAATGAGGTTAAAATTATTATTAAAAAAAAATGGTGTCGAACGATTTTCAGGGGGAAAAGGATGGTCAACCTTGAAATAGACACCTCTTATGAGTCACACGATTCACAGGTCAATTGTTCGTGTTTTTGATCCATGTATTGCTGACCGGAGATACACATCTGAAAGTTATGCTATTGCGAAAATATTAAATTGATTGGATGTCACCTGAATTAATGAACAAATTGATTTAAAAAAAATGAATTCTCCTTTTTTTACATACATTATAAAAGAAAAATTAAAAAACAAAATCCCGAGTTTCAGATAGCAGATGGGGATTAAAATTATGTTGTATATATATACCACGGCCCCTGAAAAGGTTAAAGAAGGATGAATGTACTATTGGAACTGCTGGACTCATTCTAGGGGTGTCCCTTTTGTACTATTATAAATAAATATTACATTCTGCTATTTAAAAAAAAAAAAAAAAAAAAAAAAAAAAACATTGTTTATGCGTTTAAGGTATAGCAGGTATATGCATGAAAATTATTTCCCCCATATTACGTATTGCACACATAGGGGGGCCTGACAAGCCAGTGCTCAGGACCTCGAAAAGTCATAATTTGGCCCTGCCTACTGCATTCTTATTTTTTGAAATAGGTTTATACGGGACATTTCGACTAGGCCAGTTTTTTTAGCCACATAGTAGTGCCAGCTTAGCTCCATTTTTTATGAAAGAAAACACTACCTTAGTACAACAATTTCTATAGAGTATTATTTACTTTATTTAATCATGTAATGTCTGACCTAAAATGAAACACAAATTACTATATAAAAATTCTAGAATGACGGATTTTTTTATATATCTATAAAAAAGGGTCTACATTGGCAACACTGGGTCATCGTGGGTACAAATTACAAGGGGAATATTTTCATTAAAAAATAAGTGAATGTTTAATTAGAAGGAATCTACAATTTCTGCATTGGTGTTTGTGTTCAGCCTTCTAAATTAGATAGATGAATTTTTCTGGATTCCCGCATGTATGATATATATACAGAAAAAGAGTGTTAAATTTTCTTATTTTTCGAAAAGTTTATGAAGCAAAATCGTAGAATTAAATGAAAAAGTTTTGAAAACGAAAAAATTAAAACACGCATTTCTTCTAAACGAATGTGATGGACGGAGTTCTTGATGATTTCCTTTAACTCATTCTGGGGAATGTACTTCTGCAGCTAAAATGTTAAAATTAATCATACTAGAATTTATGGAAAATAATGTTTAAAAATAATTACAAGCTTTTCTTCATCTATATTATTGCAGCAAAATTTTATATAAAAAAATCTGGTAGGCTTTTAGCAGTTTGGAATTATACTTAAGTTTTCTGAGCATGCGAAAACAGCCTTTGAAAGGGTTAAATAGACACAGTTATTTCAGAAAAATGATGCATGTTGTCGGGCGTTGAAATAACAGTATTTTGTGTTATATATATATATATATATATATATATATATATATATAAACCAAAAAAAACCCGGAAAAGTATATTAAAAGTGATAACCGGAACAATTGTGATACATTCAGAGTTATTTAGAATTTGTGCAATGTGTACATTTCGTTACTACTATTTTAAAATAGTAATATTCGCTTTATTTAATAGCAGAATATTTTTCGATTAAATAAGGCAAAAATTTCTATTCTGAAATCGTAATAAATAGTGGGAGGCAGGCCTGCTGTTTGGAAATCCTTGTCACACCTCCTGACTATCACGGAATTATTAAGTGTAAAATCAACTGATACCAGGCAACATATGGAACTTTGATGGTATAAATATAAAAAAAAGCCTATGTGCTAGGTCGGATTATGGGTAGGTTTATGTGTAGACACGCTGCTTCAAGTAATGTTGCCATCTTTCAATGAAAGTGGCGGTGAATTTAGCGTTCTGTTAGTATTTTTTCAGGTTGCATCTGAGGTTGTTAGTGGAGTATGTGCATGCATAGCTGCGAAGTTTTAAGCTGTTTTCTTATCACCAAAATTTAATAGTGCCATAACTTCTGGTATATAAGGGTTAGCGTCATGCAAACACAGCCCTTGAAAGGGTTAAATAGATACAGTTATGTAGGAAAAATGATGCATGTTGTCAGGAGTTGAAATATCAGTATTTTGTTTGAAAAAAAGACTGAAAAATATATTAAAAGTGATAACCGGAACATTTGTGATACATTCAGAGATATTTAGATATTTGTAATAAATAATCGTGATAATTAGTAGCCGGCAGGCCTGTTGTTTGGAAACCTTTATCACACCTCCTGACATGTAGGGTATTATTAAGTGTAAAATCAACTGATACCAGACAACATATGAAACTTTGATGGTATAAGTATAAAAAAGGAAACGTTTTGCGTGCTTGATTTGTTTGTAGACTCGCTGCTTCAAGTAATGTTGCTCTCTTTAAATGAAAGCTGCGGTGAATTTACCGTTTTAGTATTTTTATTTGAATAGCTTTCTGTTTCCGTCTAATGTTGCTAGTGGAGTATGTGTATATGCATAGCTATCAAGTTTTAAACTTTTTTCTCACCACTAAAAGTTAATAGCAATTTTTACCTTTTTTAATTGCCAAAATCTGCGATTAAATAAGGTAAAAAAAATATAAATGTTAGTAGTAGCAAAAAAAAAAAAAAAACGCTTAAAAGTTAGCACCTATGATATATGTCTTTCGAAAAAACGTGAGATTAAGAATCAAACAGTATTTTTATGTACTGTTAGTATGGTTGAAACTTCTCAATTCAAGCTTGAATGTTTTACTGTAGTTTGTACAGGCATCTAAAGAAAAAAAATACGAAGTTAAGAACAGTCCTACCAACTCTAAAGCAAATCATCGTAAAAGAAACTTGACCAGTACCAATCATTTATAAATAACATCTACTAATTAATGTTGTAAGCCCAATGGTGTTTTCACATGACTATATGTTTAAAGGACAACACACATTTATGAAAAAGTATTCGCCTTATTTACCCCATTTAAAGGCGGTATTTTCATGGCGCGAACACTTAATTTTCATTCGAAACTGCCAAATAGCACCCAGAAATTTTAATAAAATTTTGCTGTCATACTATATGTGAAGAAACGCTTTTAATTATTTTCAAATTAATTTGTTCGTAAATTTTGGTGTCACACAATTAACCCCTTAATCGTCGTGCCCGAGACATTCACGGGCAGCGTAGTCTACGCCTGTTTTATTCAGATTTTTTCATTCCCATGTGTTTTTTTAAATATTATAATTGACTTTATTCACGCATTATTTTATCTGCCTATTAAATAAGGCGAATATTTCTACTTAAAAAAACTGGTGGTAATCAAGCAATCTGAATTTTTAAAAAGTAGCCTACGCTTATCGGACGCGACGATTAAGGGATTAATTCAATTTTGGATCAGCAGAAGTACTTTGCAACTGAAAGGAGGAATTGAAGATTTAACTGATGAAATCAGGCAAAGCCTACTGTTAAATTTTTGGTACCGAAAGTCACTATAGTCTTGTAAAAACAGAATTGTGTGGGCTTAAATAGTGTTTCGGAGCTCTTCTACATATATAAATTGTAACAAACTTTAAAATTTTCAATAGAAACACCTAAAATTAACATCGTACCTTCGTATTCCAAACAAGAAGCTATCAAGTCAAGTTGTTTATGAATTACGTATGTATTAAATTTAGAACTCTCGATGTTAAAGCCATTTCCCATCGTTTGAAAACATTTTACAGTGCGGCCAGTTTAGAAGCTCAACTAAAATTACTTCGTGGAATGAACTGTAATTTTGAATTAGCATATTTGAAGCTTCTATAAATCGATATCTGTTAAAAAATTCATAGGTTACAATTAACAAATTTTTCTGAAAATTAATTTCAAAGAATATATATATTTTGTAATTATTTTCAAACAGATACGAATTGTAACCTTGACTTATTTGACAAAAATCGATTTCTAAAAGCTTCAAATGCGCGAATTAAAACTTACAACTCATTCCGCGAAGTAGCTTTTCAGTTATACTTAAAAAACTTCCGACATTCCATTTGTTTTGCAACGTTTAAAAATGAATATAACATTAGATATTTAAAACATTAAACTTTAATAATTTCTAAACTACTGGACTGATTTCTGGTTTAGTATCCGAAAGTAAAATTTCCCGAAAAATTCAAATTTTGTCAAAATAGTATTTAAAATTGTGTTATTAGTGTGTTGTTAGTATGTTGTATTAGTGTTGTTAGCATTGAAATTTTTATTGTTTGTTAAAATTTCTATATGTAGACGATCCCTACGCAAAATTTATGTATAGCATTTTTGTAAACGTTATTTATCAATTGGTACCAGTCACTGGCGTAGCCAAAAAGGGGTGCTCCGGATACCAGTAATATTCTAAAGTTTTCTTGGCCTAGATTATCGCAAAAAGTTTTTCCCTATTAAATAACACAAAGAAAACTTTACAGAATTAGTGGAAACCATAGCATGTGCACCGCCATTATGGCTACGCGACTGGTACCAGTCTTTTTTTTTACGAAAATTTATAGAATTGTTAGTAGGATATCATCACTTTTTAAGTTTGAATTTTGATCACTATTTTGATTTTGAATTAATCACTATTTTAGATTTTGGCATATTTTTTTTGTCACTCCAGTGTTTACAGTCCGCTACTTTTTTGAAATTCAGATTTCGTGATTGCTACCACATTTTTTAAACATCATTATACGTCTTATTATCGACTTATTAATATGTCCTTAAATCAGGAGGATATGTCTATTTCAAATACCTGGTAGTAATGCAGCAATTTGAACTAAAATTAAGTAGCGGACTGGCAACACTGATTTTATCTCTTATTTGTGGTAAATATAGATAATAGAGATATGAAATAGAGTTACTTTTGATAAACGGGTTAATTTATTTCGCAGTAGCATTTATTTTAAATGCTTGAAAAATTTTAAATTTGCTATGAAATTTTTAATGTTTGTTACAATTTATATATGCAGACGACCCCTACGCAAAATTTAAGTATAGCATTTTAGCAAACGTTATGACTTATCAAATGTTACCAGCTATAGTTTTTTACGAAGATTTATAGAAGAGTTAGTAGGAGATGATCACTTTTTAAGTTTGAATTTTGAATCAAAAACTAATTTGGATTTTGTTAAATCTTTGTTGTCACTCCAGTGTTTCCAGTCCGCTACTTTTTTAAATTCAGATTTCTTGATTGCCACCATATTTTTTAAATAACATTAAACGCCTTATTATCGACGTATTAATTTATCATTAAATAATGAAGATATTTCTATTTCAAATACTTGGTAGCAATGCAGCAATTTGAATTAAAAATAAGTAGCGAACTGGGAACACAGATTTTATCTACAATTTATGATAAATATACATAACAGAGATGTGAAATAGAGTTACTTTTGATTAACGGGTTACTTTATTTCGCAGTAGCATTCATGACAGGTTCCAGAAATCTGTTATTTTTGTAACTTATAAACCATTCTCTATGCATACTGACAATGGATGTTTCAATTAAAAAACCTTTAATGAGAACGTTAGAAATAATTTTGGGAAATAGTATAGACCATTTTTTTCTGTTGAGATTATTCCACTCCATTAAAATATGTTTACAGTGTAAAAATTCAATGTCTGCGCGAATAAAACGTATCTAGTTATGATACTTTGAATTTCTTGTCATTTCATTGTTTTCTGGCACTAAAATGTCTTTTTTCCATTTTTAGTTTCATAAAACGCAGTAAATTTCAAAACTCTAAGAATCATAATTCGGTAAGATTTTGTCAGAGAAGAATGAAATTTTACTGTTTCATTTTCAGAACATGGAGAATCAATTATATAAGTAAAGCTTATAGGGCAAAGGCATCGTATAAAATTTCTAATTTCGTAACTATATTTAAAAAGTAACTAATTTAACGTAAATTGATTTTCATATGATGAAGAACAACATTTGTGACATTTTCTGAAATTTGAAATATACCTTTAAAACTGATGGTTTAAGAATTAGCTATTGGTCAGTGGTAACGGCCTGTATAAAAATCAAACGGACTCACATTTAACCCTAGAACTACCGGGAATTTTACTCAACTTTGATAAAAACATTTCACAATAGAATATTTATTTAAAACTTTTTACTTACTTATTTATTTTAGCTATCCGTGGTTTATATTTTGCTTATTTTATGAAACAAATTCTTGTTCGAATAGTCATTTTGAATGTACCTGTCGGTCCTTTGGACAAGTCTGGTAGGTGGAGGGTAAAAACAAGATGATAATTATTTGCGAATAATGATCACAAAGAAAGCTCAACACAAGAAATAACACTCTAAATAAAATAAACTACTGCATGCTTCCCGTAAGGCATGGTGACGTCACGGCGACGTCAGTGTGAAGTCACACTGTGACTTTGTGACCGTCGATGTGACGTCACGTGACGTCGATGTGAAGTCACGGTGACCTGAATGTGAAGTCGTTATGGCCGTTTTAGAGCTCTTTTGTGACGACACATTGTGACCACTTTGTGAAGTCACGGTGTGACAAATTTGTGAAGAGTGTGTTATTTGTGACGATTTTGCCATTAACTTTGTGTCGAATCTGTGACGAAAGCGACAACATTTTGAAGTCACATTATGACCAATTTGTGAAATATGTGTCATTTGTGACGATTTTGACATAACATTGTGATGAATCTGTGACGACAGTGACAATATTGTGAAGCCATTTGGGTCCTGTCCTGTGCTGGATAATTTCAATTTATTCAAACCCGACTTGAATTTTTAAATTTTATTTCAAGTCCACCCAAAATCCGACCGTAACCGAATAAAACAAATTCCGTTGACCCATAACCCGTCCGAACCTGATAAATGTTTTGATCGATATTCCTCCGGACCCAAAATCCTAAATAAAAAAATATATCTACAATTTAATACAATTATACAAAAGAAGTCTATAAAAATATTCATCATATCTATTTTATGGCTTATACAGAAAAATAAGCATGTATAAAAACTCATTCATACTAAACTATAGTTTTTCATCTGAAACAATATTATAGTAATTCTTCTGAAAAATTAGATTAACCCGTACCCCAAACTGCAAGAATAAAATTTTAATCTAAAATCGAAACGAATCCGAAACAAGTGACTAAGTGTCTTTAATAAATCCAAATTAAAAAAAACTCATGTTTTATATAAAATAAAAAATTGCCGGTTTAGTTTTTCGTTTTTTCAAATATCTGAACCGTCCTTATAGCGGGCAAAGCCCGCTATTATACTATGTCACAATAATATCTGTCATGTGAACTAAACGCGATATTTAAAAAAAAGTAGTCCCCCCCCTCTCCCCTTCTTTATTAACAATCCCTATTCACATAATAAGTACATCATTGTCTATTAGCGTTTTATTTCTTTTTTTTACTAGGGAGTTCTGCCCCCTAGGAGCTACGCTCGCCAACCCCCGTTATGACACCGCAAACTTTAAAAGCACGCTAATTTGATGAACTCTAAAATGATTACAGAAGATTCAATTAGAATTAAGCGACCAGTGGCGATCGGCTTTAATCGGGTTTCCATTCATTTTCCTTTCACTGAGATATTTTAATGCCAAATCAACTGCTGTCGAAAGAGCTAACAACTGTTTTCGTGATAGATTAAATAACATCAATTAAACATTTGAAAATCAACTTATGTTAAATAGCTAAGTAAACAATGTCGTTGCATCGGGGAATATATGATAATGATGTTATAAAAAATTGGGTATTTACCCGTTATCCCGTCGACCACTATAAAAAAAAAAGTCGCCAAAATATAGGGGAAAAAAGTGTGTTACCGTGGTGTCACATTCTATTGACATTAGATGCGTTACACGTGTTTCCTATGTCATCAAGAGATTTTTATTAGACATTTATCTGTATTTTTAATGATATTTTACCCATTTATTAATTATTTCATTAATTAAAAAAATAATAACGACCTTGCGTTGAAAAAATGTTGCTATGCATAGTTATGCACAACATACCCGTGTCAACTGCCATCATAAACACTTATCCGTCAGCCGAGGGGGATAGTTAAGAAAAATATTGTAAATAAATAAAGATTTAAGATTACTTTTTTTTCTCTTTTCTTTAATGTATTATAAATTTTATTATTTAAAGTTATTGCTAATTGACACTTTAGTGAGTGGGGCTTTAGATTCTATAATGGCAGCATTCTTCCATTGGTTTTTTGGACATTAGAATTTGGCAATAGTTTTTTTTTTTTTTTTTTTTTGTCATTCGGAAGTTGTCAACCGTATAATGGGGAAGTACCGATTTTTTTTTTTCCGTAAGAATTTTGAAATGTATCGATTCCAATATGACGTAATTTTCAAAGTTTTCTTTCTATTATTAAACTTAAAAATATATATTGAAAGGAAATATTAATATTTATGCTGTTTTAAAATTTGCGATAATAGGTCAAATATTTTGTCGAAATAAATTAATATATCCTGTAAATATATTTTTATATTGAATCTCTTCGGAAATATTGTTATTTGAGCATTTTAAATATGACGTAAGTTTCCCTATTTAATGCTTTGAACACGTAATAAGTTAATTATTGCTCTTTTTAATATTCACGCGCAAGTATATATATATTTTTTTTTTTTTTTTTTTTACAATTACTGCTTTTAACACGTGTTCATTTAATTATATTTTTAAAGTTTTATTTCTATTTTTGATAGTTACATGTAAATACATTTTTTAATTGAAAGGGAATGTTATTATGCGCGAACTTTTGCAAATTGGCAACAATTCAAATAGATTCTGCGCATTAGTTGAATATTTTTATCCATTAATGAGTGGGTTTTAATTAATATCTTGCGTTAATGAAGACATTTTCAAAATGTTATGATTTTCAGCGTGACAGTAGGTTTTCAGCTGTAAGTACACAAAATGTCAAGTCTCTAACTTATACAGTTTCTGAGATCCCACTCTGTGACGGACTTACAGAGAATCGAGACAAATTGGGTTTCGTGAGATGAGCGAAACCCTAATAATAGAATCAGTTTGACCCTGACCACAACAACATAAATATATAATTTTAAGAATTATTCTAAAAATTGTTACTGCACTGCATTTTAATTTTCGATTTAAAAGCACATTTAAAATAAAACTTTTAACATTTCATATTTAAAAAAAAAATATTTTTTATTCCTACTACTTTTTTATATATTGATATTTTTAATTAATTAATTTTTTTTTTTACATTTCTTATATGCTATACAAGGCAGTGCATGAATTTTAGGTACAAATTATATTAGATTAAAAATAATTTTTAACTGTCATATCTAGTGAAAAGTGGGGGTAATCTAACGCTTCTTCATATGATATTATTTGTTAAAAAAAAAAAAATGTCAAAGTAAATGTCATGTACAGTTTTATCGAATACAAAATAAAAAAAAATATGTGCAGAAAATTGTAAAGCTCAACCTTAAATACAAAAAAAAAAAATACTTTAACATTTTTAAAGTATGAAAAAGAAGGAAAAAAATAGTATTGATAAAAAGCCATTTACAGATTTCTTTTGTGAAAAAGTACCCCTTGAACAGGACTCCCACTGGTTCGTTTTTTTTTCTTTTTTTTCAATATTAGTATTTGTGCTAGGTTTTTACAACATTTGCAGAAAAAATTACGTACCGCGTTGGTGTCTGCAAAATTTATAAGAAAAATCTAAAACGATGATTATTTTAAAAAAAGGCGGTATTCAAAAATGGACAGAGTAGGAGGCTTGCTTGATCTACGATTCTGTACATATTAAACATATAGTAATATTAAAGTGGTAGATTTTACATTTTAACCACGTTAAAAAATTATATATTATATAATTTGAGTTCATAATTTTAAAAAACTGATACTTTGCACTGTTTTTTTTTTTTTTTTTTTTTTTTGTTTTTTTTTGGGGGGGGGGGGGGGTTTCTTTCTCTCCTTTACCCATTTAAATTTATAAATATACCTTTTATCAAATATTCCAATAGGTTTTAAACAGTATCTTATATATTTAATAAGAGAAAAGCAAAAATTTAACCTTCAAAATAAGATATGCTACAAATCATGCATGGGACCTCTATTTTAAATACTATATGTGTTTTAATTACGTTTACTCCAGTATTTGACTGGTATTACTTTATATATAAATGATAACTATAAAAAAATAAAAACAATATTTTGCTTATTTTTTTTACCATTATTAATTGATTTATAAATTATGTATATATTTATGAAATTGTAATGTTTTTTAAATAATAAGTTTTGCAATATATTATTTTTTAGAAACACCGATCATTTTTTGTTGATAACCCACTGCACCGCAGCCACTCTAGTTAGCATATGATGTGAAGAAAATGTACAATTTTCTATTGATTTACGATTCATCAATAGTAATATATGTTGACGCCGATGACATGATATCTATCTGGCTTGATGTCTGATTCCAGGGCAAGAACCACAGTAGCATTTGCTGTGATTCTGATACCATAATACATAGTATATCCGGAATACAACCGGATTTGAGATCTATTATATAAGTTTTAGAATGCAGTTTAGTGAACGTTACTGATATTTTGCATTAAGGATGCTGTTTTGCATTGTTTTAACAATACAGATAATCATATTTATATGATACAATTAAAAAATAATAAATCTAATATTAATATCAAATAGTTATTCATCTTTTAATGTTTATCAAGTGTAGAAATGCAGTCTAACCACCAAGCGTAATAAGACATCGGTTTATCATTATTATTTTATTTACTGAATTATACGGTAATTGTAAGTAACAAGCTTATTTTAATCATACTGATCACAATAATCCTACATACTTTTAAATTTATATACTAAAGTATAGATGTTAAATGAATACTTTGAAATTTATCAAAATCATTTAGCAATCAAAATAGTGAGTAGTGTAATTCAAAGCAGAAAATCAAAAATAAAATTATTATATTACAGCTATTCATTACTTAAAGATTATGTATCATTATTATTATTTTGATAATTAAAATATTTTAGCAGGGTAATATTTAAATTCTTACTAGTATACACAACAACAAAAAAATTTCAAGCTTTGCTGTTGGTGTTCTTTCTATGTTAAATATTTTAATCATGTAGATTGAAAAAATAAAATTTTTACATGCCTTTCTTTAGCAGATGTAATTTTTTATGGCATCAACGAAGTAATCCGAGTAATACAAGTGTTTTTCAAGTAAATTAGGTACAAAAACATTACAAATGCATTGACGAATACATATCATAACACGCCAACGCTATTGTAATTATTTTCGGACTTATATTTTAATTGGAATTCTTAAATCCAGAACATAAATCCTTATAAAAAAAAGTTTTTTTCTAGATAATATTCTTTGTCTGTTCCGTTCCAACAATTAAATGTCGTGTTTTACTGTTTAGTGGTCTGCAGTCTGCATTAGCACTCAGCAAAAACAAAGCCAAACGACGCAGATGCTTTTCTTCATATTTTACAGCAGTTCCTTAAATATTACTACGTATGATAAAGATGTTAATTACGTCCAAATTTGAAGAATAATTTTTCACAATGATTTCCATTTTCTGAATAAAAATATCTCTCCTTGAACGTGCAAAAACGTATCCTTCGACACATAATTCGTTCACATCCGCCATTTTGGAAGAAGAATAAAATTGAAAATATTCTAATTCGAACTTCGAATGACAAAAGTCGTCTGCTTCCAATATCCGCAATTAAGATCTGCGCAGCATTGTTTAACCAGAAAGTAACACCTCGCAGATGTTTACAGCTTACCGCAAATGATAGATAAAACAAATAATTTAAATAAAGATATTTCAAATGCTTTATAATTTATATGGCTAGAGGTGATATCTTACTAAGCACTGGCCAGTTTGGAATAAATTGCTATAGGAATGACATATAGTTTATGACATTTACTTTATGACATATTTTTAATTCGTTTTTGTTCGGAAATGCATTAAATTGGCTGGTGTTTTTATTCAGAAACTATGTAATTGAAAGACGTTTTCCATTTTTTGTTAAAAGCAGAAGATATTTCAGAAAAAATGTCAAAGTCGGCGTTTTGAACCGAATAGCCGACGTGACAGTAAAAGAAAGGGGAAAAACCGGTCGTCACGTGACACGAATTGCTTATAACTCGATAAGTAGTTTATTTATTTAAAAAAAATGAAAAATCATTTCGAATCCAAATTGCTTACATAGACCGTCCTGCCCAATTTATGCCTTTGCGTTTAAAAGTGAGTCTGAAATTATGTCAGAAAGCTTCGCGTTGTTGAGCAGGTCAGTTAAGAACCACCTTAATTATACCGTACAAGGAAAATCCTGAAAGTGTTGGATCGTCGCAAAAATTGTGCCCTCATTTTTTGACAAGAAAACTGATGTTTGGGTTGAGTGGCCTCTAAAAATAATTAAAGATTGGAGATTTTTAAAGAAATATTTTTAGCATTACAAAATTAGCAAATGAGTTCCATGCGGTAGTAGAAAAAAAAATAATGTTTGCATTTAAAATGTTAACAAACCTGTAAATTGCTAACAATTTTATTAGACTGGGAGATCTATTTCTGAATTACTTTCCGCTAAAACTTTCATACGTTACTAAATTTCTATTTAGGATTCTTTACCTGTGTATTATATAGTATATTTTGTAAAATTTCTTGAAAATGGTAATGAAAATTGTAAAAAAGTTATCTGCCTCATATATGTAGACAGCTATTTATTTATTATTTTATTCTGGAAATACTCAATTTATTTAAATAGTGTGTGACAATGTTTTTATTAACGATTTAGGCAAATGACATAATTCAAATCTATATTTTATGAGTTTCTGTTTCAAATTCTCTCTCCGATCACACTGTGAAGTCACAGTGTTGGAATTTTGGTCATAGGTGTGACGGTACTTATGTGACTTGAAGTGAAGTCATTGCAACGTCACAAAATTTTTTTAAGCTCTCAAATAGTAATTTTCTTGATGCCATAAGTTGTTCTAAAGTTTATTTTAAGTTTTCTTAAAATCTCCAAGACGTTCACATTTTGGTCACAGCGTGACGTTACAAAGTGGTGGAATTTTGGTCACAGGTGTGACGTGACGTACGTGACTCACAGTGACGTCACAATGACGTCACTGTGACTGTGCATGCTATGCGGGTTCCTTATTAATATTGCATACGCTATAACTAAAAAAAAAATATACTGATACTTCGGCAACAAAACACCTTTTTTAATCAGATGATGTATCCTATTTGACTACAAGACGAAATATCTTTATAATACTTACTAGCAAGCTACGCCCGCTACGCTGGTCAATTTTTCTTAACGAACCTTTAATCAAACAAAATATTGACATTTCATAATTCACTTTTATATTTTAACAGAATAATAAGGATACTATAATTTGTGACTCGTGCTATAGTCAATATACACGTCAGGACACGTCGCCCTTATCATTATCTTTTTACGCGTGAAGGTTTCGCTATGGTACTCTATTGTGAAATTTGGTAATTTTAGAAATTCAATAGTTGAAAAATCGCAGAATCATTAGATCATTTTTCTTTAGA
This sequence comes from Maratus michaelseni, assembly GCA_963931845.1. Lineage (NCBI taxonomy): Eukaryota > Metazoa > Arthropoda > Arachnida > Araneae > Salticidae > Maratus > Maratus michaelseni. Next base: position 145,754,780 of record OZ007599.1, on the reverse strand, counting down.
AATTGTTCTTAGAGCACATTTAGATCTTATAAATAACAATCATGCCGAACTTGAAGTTTCTAGCTCCTTCAGCATCGCAAAAATCGCAATTTTAGAGCGTTTTTCGCTTCTGCACCCCCCTCGGGGTAGTGGCACCGACATAAAATATAGCCTATGTTGGAGCAGGGATTGTCACCAGCCATTTGCCACCATCACTTTTGAAATCGCTTTAGTAGTTCCAGACATTCCATACAAATTGTAATTTAGAATGTTTTTAGAAAATTTTTTGCTTATTTCAGCCTTTTAAATTTCGAATTTTTTTAGATTTTGTTCTTATAGAGCATTTAAATCTTGTAAGTAACGACCATACAAAATGTCAAGTTCCTAACTCCTTCATTATTGAAAATATCATAATTTTGGAACGTTTTTCGCTCCGGCACCCTCTGCGGGCAGTGGCACCGACAAAAAATTTAGCATATGTTGGAGCAGGGACTGTCACCATCCATTTGCCACCATCACTTTTGAAATCGGTTCTGTAGTTTCAGAGATTCCATAGAAATTGTAATTTAGAATGTTTTTAGAACGCTTCTTCCTCATCTCACCCTTTTAAATTGCGAATGTTTTTATAATTTGTTCTTAGAGAGCATTTACATCTTATAAGTAACTACCATACCAAATTTGATACTTCTATCTCCTTCAGTATACAAAAAACCGAAATTTTAGAACGTTTTTCGCTCCTGCACCCCCATGGGGGTGGTGGCACCGACATAAAATATAGCCTATGTTGGAGCAGGGATTGTCACCATTAATTTGCCACCATCACTTTTAAAATCGCTTCAGTGGTTCCAGAGATTACCCCCTACACACAAACAAACAAACAAACAAACAATCTTTACTACTTTATATATTAGTATAGATAAGGGGGAATTAGCCCCTTGTTCCCCCCCTTTATACTTAACCAATCAATCCCGAAAACTAATCAGAGATGCGCCTTAACACAGTGAACCTATAAATAAAATTTGAAGGAAATGGGATAATTCTGCATGAAAAACCCATTTACATAAATTAAGGGGGGTATTAGCCCCCCGTTCCCCCCCCTTTGTACTTAATCAATCAATCCCGAAAACTAATCAGGGAAGCGTCTTAACCCAATGAATCTATAAACAAATTTTGAAGCAAATAGAATAATTCTGCATGAAAAACCCATTTATATAAATTATGGGGGGGATTATCCCCCCGTTCCCCCCCTTTATACTTAACCAATCAATCCCGAAAACTAATCAGGGAAGCGCCTTAACACAGTGAACCTATAAACAAAATTTGAAGGAAAACGGAATAATTCTGCATGAAAAACCCATTTATATAAATTAAGGGGGATTAGCCCCCCGATCTCCCCCCCTTTATACTTAACTAATCAATCCCGAAAACTAATCAGGGAAGCGCCTTAACTCAGTGAACCTATAAACAAAATTTCAAGGAAAACGGAATAATTCTGCATGAAAAACCCATTTATATAAATTAAGGGGGGGATTAGCCCCCCCCGTTCCCCCCTTTATACTCAGCCAATCAATCCCGAAAATTATCATGCAAGCGCCTTAACACAGCGAACCTATAAACAAAATTTGAAGGAAAACGGAATAATTCTGCATGAAAAACCCATTTATATAAATTAAGGGGGGAATTAGCCCGTTGTTCCCCCCCTTTATACTTAACCAATCAATCTCGAAAAGTAATCAGGGAAGCGTCTTAACCCAATGAACCTATAAACAAAATTTGAAGGAAAACGGAATAATTCTGCATGAAAAACCCATTTATATAAATTAAGGGGGGGATTAGCCCCCCCCCGATCTCCCCCTTTATACTTAACTAATCAAACCCGTAAACTAATCAGGGAAGCGCCTTAACTCAGTGAACCTATAAACAAAATTTGAAGGGAAACGGAATAATTCTGCATGAAAAACCCATTTATATAAATTAAGGGGGGAATTAGACACTTGTTCCTCCCTTTATACTTGACCAATCAATCCCGAAAACTAATCAGGGAAGCGCCTTAACTCAGTGAACCTATAAACAAAATTTGAAGGAAAACGGAATAATTCTGCATGAAAAACCCATTTATATAAATTAAGGGGGGGGAATTAGCCCCTTGTTCCCCCCCTTTTATACTTAACCAATCAATCCCGAAAACTAATCAGGGAAGCGCCTTAACACGGTGAACCTATAAACAAAATTTGAAGGAAAACGGATATTTCTATGAAGAGTTATCGCATTACGTCGGTACATACATACATACAGAACCGGCTGCCAAGCTCTCAGGGCTTGACAGCCAGTGTGATAACTGAAAAATCGCAATTTTAGAAAGTTTTTTGCTCCTGCACCCCCTGGGGTTAGTGGCACCGACATAAAATATAGCCTATGTTGGAGCAGGGGTTGTCACCATCAATTTGCCACCATCACTTTTGAAATCGGTTCGGTAGTTCCAGAGATTACCCCCTACAAACAAACAAACAAGATTTACTCCTTTATAATATTAGTATAGATTTAACGCTGACGCCTTAAATCCTCTTCACAAATATTCCGACTTCATTCTCTACCCACCCTCCTCTCAGACACTCTACCAACAAATCATTTATCTCCAATTCCCAGTCATCCATACCCAGTGCAAGAGAAAACTTATACCAGTGTTCCTCTCAAAACCGAACGCCAATCATTACACCGCTTTTAAGCTCATCTACGAATCTGCAGACACAATAATGAAGTATGCGAAACTTGTATCAAAACTAAATTAAACGACGTGCCATATCCTAAATCGGCTAAAAACAGAGCCAACAAAATCCTCGATTTAATGCATAGTGACGTCTGTGGCCCTATTAGTACACCAACGCTAGGAGGAAAACAATATTTTCTTACACTCATCGACGATTACTCAAGATACACAACAATATATCTATTATCCAAGAAAAGTGAATCGATCGATAAATGGAATTAATATATTGCAATGGTTAACAATCAATTTGGTAGAAAACGGAAAAAATAAGGTCCGATAATGGAGGAGAATACACCAGCAATGAAAGAGAGGAGTATTTAAAAAAATAAAAAACGGGAAACTACACCAGTTCACAATTGCACACAATCCGAGCCAAAATGGGGTTGCGGAGAGGTAGAATAAAAGCTTTCTTGACATGACACGCAGTATGCTTTCAGAAGCGAATTTAAATAAACATTTTTACGGAGAAGCAATACACGACACGACATATCTACAAAACAGACTACCAACAAGAGCGAACGATAAAACTCCATATAAATTGTGGAAAGGTATCAAACCTGATCTTCACCACTTAGGAATTTTCGGATGTAAATCATTTGTTTACATTAATAAAATTCATCGAGAAAAACTTGATTATAGAGCACAAGAAGGCATTTTCGTCGGATATGATACACGATCTAAAGGATATCGTATACATACAAAAGACAAACAGGTAATAATTGCCAGAACAGTAAAATGCATAGAACATGAAGCAAAACACTCAAACAACATTGAGGAAAATTCAGATCTCGAAGAAAACTCTACTGATGATAGAAAACAAGTAGAAAAGCATGAGAATTACATAGAAATTGACACTAATGATAATGAAAAACAACCATGCGAATCCAAACAATCACCTATATAACCGAGAAGATCAAACAGATCAAACAGCGGAGTACCACCAGATGGTTTGTCTGTTTAGTTAAAGATACACAAACAAATGAACCAAAGAATTGGAACGATATTATGGAAATGAACAATCCACACGAACGGCAAAATTGGCTTAAAGCCACCGAAAATGAAATCAATTGCCTAGCGAAAAATAATACATAGAAAGTAGTCGATCCACCACCAGGCAAAAAAGTGATAGGTTCGAAATGGACGTTCAAAATCAAACGCGACAATTTAAATAAAATACAAACCTACAAAGCACGACTTGTAGCTCAGGGTTACAGTAAGAAATTTGGAGTAGATTATGACGAGATCTTTTCTCCAGTTGTCTCTCATACTACTATTTGTGCTTTTTTCATAGCAGCACTAAATCACAATCTTAAAGTTAATCACATTGATATCAATACTGCGTTTTTACACAGGAACCTACAAGAAGAAGTATACATTTCACAGCCTAAGAGGGACTGCTCAGACGAGGAGGCCAGGTCTGTAGAGCATAGGTGTCCCTCCTGGTACCTTTATTAAGGTTAAAAAAAATACAATTTCAGCTAGAGCTGATCCCGCCGGAAAACGCGACAGGGGGCGGGTGAATTGCAATAGGCCATTATTGCCCGAAATTCACAGAACAAATCCCTCGCTGCCGGAGAACAGATATCTTCCTCGCGACACTGGGCAGCGAGGTGCCGAGGTTCTTGAAATGGTTTGAGAATGATGTGCCGCACAGCACCTGGTTATCAGACAGCAGATAAGCTATCGGGTTGCGTGCCAGAAACATGCTCTCTCGCGACAAAGGGCGTTGTGGCATCGCCAGAGTAACACTATAACTGCACTCGCGACAAGGGGCGATGCCATACGACGGGATGGGAGTTGCTCTGGGTACAGACTAGCTTGTGAGGTTGGAGATGTGTGCTAAGTATTGGTGGATGTGTTTGAGTTTGTTCAGAAGTGTGGGTCTAGAAAGAATATTTTGAAGCCATCCCTTGGGGGGAGTGGCTGGACGTTTAATGTGCCAGCGTGCAGTAAGTGTGCATTCGTGGTAGGCGTTGGTAGGAGATCCCACCTCGCCACACTCACACCTATTAGATCCTGCACAACCAAATTTGTGGAGGTATGATTTAAAGGGCCCGTGGCCCGTTAGGAAGCTTGCGGTGTATGGTGTGAGGTGATATATGTTAAGTGAGACTTTGGGGATTAGGTCAAACGTGTGCCTGCCCTTATCAGTGAGTTCCCAGTACTCCTGCCATTCCAAGATGATCCTGGATTTCAGGACCCTCTTGATGAACGACTGAGGCACTGGGAGGTGGTGATCAATGGATGTATACTTGGTGGCTTGTTTTGCGAGTTCGTCCGCGTACTCGTTGCCAAAAGTGCCTTTGTGAGCTGAGATGTGGTCGAGATGTGTTCTGTACAAGAGACTGTTGAGTTTTAATTTAATATTTAGTACGAGTGGGTTAGATGTTCTAGGTGCGTGAATGGCCTGCAGTCCAGACAGGCTATCACTGAAAATGGAAACCTTTGGTCCAGATTGACCCTCTAGCTACTCTAAGGCGGAGAAGATTGCAAATAGCTCTGCCTGGAAAACAGAGTTGTTATCTCAGAGCCTACAGGCCCACTGAAGAGTCACCGTGTCTCCTTCCGTGGCGCAGAAGGCTGCTCCCACGCCGGTATCTGTGCGGGACCCATCAGTGAAGATGGTGGAACAGGTGGCATGGGTGTAGCTATTAAGTTGTGGGTTGACTTGAAGGTGCGATGTCTCTTCCGCAGGGTGGATTTGCCAGCCATGGACTTTGCATTCAATGGTTATGTTGGGAAAGAGGTTGTTGGATATGTGGTCCTGTCGAAGTTGTAGGATGGAAGCTTTGTTGAATTCATATTTTAAAGTTATTGCTGTGGGTGGAATGCCTGTGAGTATTGTAAGTGCATCAGTTGATATTGTACGGTACCCGCGTGAAAGTTGTAATAAGTATATCCTTTGGATTGAAGTTAATTTTGTGAGTGCCTGTTTTGTAAGATTACCCCCCCCCCCCCAGAAGAAGTATACATGAAACAACCGGAAGTTTATATAGCTCCGAATCAACAGAACAAAGTATGTAAATTGCAAAATGCAATTTATGGATTAAAACAGGCCGCCAGAGCATGGCACACTAAAATATCTGAAAGTCTTAAAGCTTTAAAATTTGTTCAAAGTACATCTGATTTATGTCTCTTTACACGCGAAAATAATGAAAATTCAGTATACATATGTCTATATAGATGATTTACTAATAGCAGGCAGAAATGAAGAAATAACCGAGTTTAAACAATCTTAGGAAATAATACGAACTGAAAGATTTAGGAGAAGTCAATAACTATCTCGGAATAAATATAAAGAAAGACGATAAAAATTTCTACTTAAATCAAAAATCTAAAATTGAAGAATTGGTATACAAATTTAATGTTCAAAACGCCAAACCTTACAGCACACCTATGGAAGCAGGCTACAACCGACTCAACGACAATGAAAACCTATTACCGAAAAATTTTAAATTCAGGCAAGCTATAGGAATATTACTCTACATTTCAACGTTAACTAAACCCGATATTTCCGCTGCCGTTAACATTCTTAGTCATAGAAATGAAACTCCTTGTGAAAAAGATTGGAAAGCTGTCAAAAGAGTTCTAACATACCTAAACAACACAAATAATCTTAATTTAACCCTAAGTTTGAAAAAGAAGCCTATTCTTGAAGTTTACGCTGACGCGGACAAGGGAGGTGATCTAGAAACTAGAAGATCGACAAGTGGTAATATTTTTATGTTATGAAAATATCCTATTCAATGGATAACCAAGAGGCAAAGCTGCATCGCACTTTCATCAACAGAAGCTGAATATGTTTCAGCAAGCAACGCAGCACAGGAAATATTATGGATTATGAAACTCTTGGAAAATTTAAACTTACCACAAGAGAAACCTATAACCATATTTGAGGACAACCAGCCATGTATCAAAATGGTTGAAACTGACAAACATACTCGCAGGAGTAAACACATTGACATTCGTTTTCACGCGACTTAAAGTATTGTCCCACAGAATTTATGACCACGGACTCACTTACTAAACCAAACCCCAAACCTGAATTTATGAAACATCGAAATAACTTAAACTGACTACCAGATGATATTAAATAATTAAATATAATCTAAATAGAAAAGTAAATGGTATTAAATTTCAATTTAAAACACATTCTAATTTAAAATTTACTTTCAGCAATAAAGGATAAATTTCAGATCAACGGAATAAATAAATGTGGAATACCACAACGGAACATAATTCCTCTCTGTGTATTATAGTGGAGACGTTCGTCATATCAATAAAAATACACTTACTTTACAACCGTTTGAAGATATCACCAGGTAAGATGCATGATTCCTTACCTTCCTTTTATTGACAATTTATGAAGTTTAAAAAACAGAAACTCTATATTTCATACTGCGCTGCAAACAGTATTTACATAAAAAATAATAACTAACTTATTTCAGTAAGTAATAGGAAAACAAATATTTTTTAGAAATTAATGATAATAATGCAATAGTTCATTTGAAACTGACTGGAAAAATAATTATTTATAAATGATGTGATATACAACATGGTTTAATTTAACGTCAAGTTTAATTTCCGGATTTGTAATACTTTTCTAAATTGAAATAAGGCAAAAAATCCTATTAAAAATAGTGGTACAATCGTAAGAACACTGTACAAATTCAAATAAAAGTGTTTTACAATTAGGAACACAATATTTAGAATACACCTACATAAATTTTGAATATCTATATTTTATGCATTATATATATATAACAGCTTGTGCTAAACATATTGCGTTAATTTCTTTTGAGGTTTTTCTTAACACTACTATATATGTACCATCAATCGAGACAACTTTGCCACACGTGAAAACTTAACCACTTTTTGAAAAATATGTTGTTTCGCGCACTAGGAAGTTCCAGATTCAATTAAAATAGGCGGAAGTATTTTCATTTCACAAAGAAGACATTGTAAGACACTAGTACCGCACGTTTTTTGTCTTATCAGTTGTTTTATGGCCGTTATCAGCGAAAATATTTTGTAACTGCGAAACAGGCGATTTTGGACGTCTAAAAAAGTGTTCCGTTTCAGCTTTTAAATCCAAATGCAAGTAAAAATTTGCATATTTTGTTTGATAGTGTATGTAATACGCTTTCGGAATCGCTTTTGGAACTGGATATAATGCTATATATAAGGTTGATAATATTAGTTTTCAAAATTGCATCAGGGAACTTGAGAAAAGTGGGACAACTTTGCCGACCTAGAATTTTGTCATTTCCCTAGATTCTTTCATACTTTTTCTTCAAATAGGAGGTTTTTCAATTATTTCTTTTCACACCTGTATCAGAATTCGAGCAAGGTGTAGTACCAGAGGAAGAATCAGTACCAGAACAAGATGCAGAACAAAAGCAACCTGAAGAATACAGTGAAGAGTTAATGCAGGACGTTCCTCAAAATGATGATCAATCATCAATGACTGAAGACATCATGTTAGCCCAAGATGGTATGAACTTCATACAGTTGAAGGTTGTGTTGCTTGTGAGCGCTAAGTTCTTGGCGAAAAAAGTGTGAAACTTTATGCTGGAAAAGTCATCCATTATTATGGACATGGAGAGTTTGAGGTGACATACCTTAGAACGAAAGACAATGGGTGAAGTTTCTATATTCCCAGTGTTCCAGATGCGGCGTCCGTCAACATAGCCGATGTTTAGTACATTGTTGAATCTCCTTACAAGAGAAAATTTCGTTTTCTGACAAGAATGTTTGAATTTTTTTGTAACTGATCTTCTATTTTTTTTTAATTGCAATGTATATGTCATGATTTATATACATTATTTAAATTATAAAATTCAATTTCCTTGTGGTTTTGTTCTTTTTCATACGTTATTTGACAGTTGGCAAAGTTGCAGTTAAAATAGACGGTTCCCAGGTAACGTTGCCAAAACGGTTTTACGCGGAAAAAATAGAAATGCTTACGCAAGTTACCAAGTTACCGCATATTCTTAAACTAGAATTCAAGACTCATGGTTTAAAACAATTTTGAAACATTTTTTAACATTATAAGTAAGCAAAAGATGGCTAGGAAAAAAGTGGTAAAATTGCCCTGTTTACGGTATACAAACAGCCGATCATTTGACCAATGCCAAACGAAAATATTTCGATTCGAACGAGATAGTCTTCATAAAATAAACAAATGTACGGCACATAGAACATGTTCATACGCTTTTACCACAATTTTTTAATAGAATTTTTCAATTTAATATTTAAATGCCTCGTTTAATTGCAGGATTTGTAATACTTTTCTGGATTTAAATAAGGCAAAAAATTCTATCAAAAATTGTGGTAAAAGCGTACGAACTCTGCAGAAATTCAAATAAAAGTGGTTTACAACTAGGCATATTTAGTGTAAAAAATAATGTCTAGAAAAGTTTCGTTGCAATTTTTTCACCAGGTAACCTATTATGCAAATAGTGTTTCTAGCTAGTATAAAAACCTTAGGATCATTACATAACTGCCTAAATTCCGTTTTTTAAATAGATAAATAATTATATTTTGAACCTGAAAATTTAATTAATACTAAAATACAGCGCCTAGAATACATAGTGTGGAAACCGGCTACAAAATAGTACTAAAAAATTGTATCCAATAAATGTACAACGTTGCTGAAAATAGTAGGATGGGTTCGCAGCGCCATCTGCTAGCTCTTGACATTGTATTAGAATGTTTCGGCTGGTGGTAAGTATTTTAAATACTTAAATTATATCATTTTCTCCTCTGACTTAGTGATTTTTATAAGTTTTTTTTTTAAATTATGAAAGCATGGCTGAAAAACGTGATACGCATTTTTTTGTCTCTGGTTGCAACATTATCGTAGGCAGGGCATGATTACCGACGGGGCACACTTACACCAGTAAAATTTAATAGAAATTTTCGTCTTATTAAAACACCCTATTGATGCAAAATTACCACCATGAATAAAGGAACTATTTTAATTCTTTTTTACTGGCGGAAGTGTGCTCCGTTGGTAATCAGGCCCTGCCTACGATAATGTTGCAACCAGAGACAAAAAAAATGCGTATCACGTTTTTTAGCCATGCTTTCATAATTTAAAAAAAAACTTATAAAAATCACTAAGTCAGAGGAGAAAATGATATAATTTAAGTATTTAAAATACTTACCACCAGCCGAAACATTCTAATACAATGTCAAGAGCTAGCAGATGGCGCTGCGAACCCATCCTACTATTTTCAGCAACGTTGTACATTTATTGGATACAATTTTTTAGCACTTTTTAAAGCATTACCAGTTTGGTTTTTTTAAATTCCGAAATTTCGCATTCACACCAGAAATTTCCTATAATGTTTTTTCCTTACTTAATGGCAGCTATTTCGGGATTTCTTAAAGTAAAAATTCTTGTTTCAGAATTTCAGGTTTGAATTCGAAAATTTTGAATAAAAAACGGTAAAATCGTTTTCCACACTATGTATTCTAGGCGCTGTAACTAAAATACCGAGAATTTCCTTTACATATTTATGTCGTAAATTTAGTCTTTAAATATGCTGCAATTTTGCTGTTTAATCATAGAAGGATATATATATATATATATATATTCACGATTAGCGAAACTAAAAAAAAAATCAATATAAAACTTTTCATGTCATGAAAATTATGCTATCTTTTTATTAATGCTGAACACACCGGGAATTTCACTCAAATTTTATAAAATTATTTCAGTATTTCCATAAGTGTTATTTAAAACTCTATAACTTCTTTATTTAAGTTATTTCACTGTGATATATATTTTAAGCAGAAATTCCTGATTCATATCGAAATACTTTCATTTGGTTCCTTTTAAATGACCGGTTTTTGGTATATTTAGTGTTAAATAGTAATATCTAGAGAAGTTTCGTTACAATTTTTTGATCCTATCATGCAAATAGTGTTCTTAACTGCTCTAGAAAACCGTTCATAAATACATAACTATCAAAATCCGGTTTTTTAAAATTAAACAAACATATTTTGAACCTGAACATTTATTTAATACTAAACATACCAAGAATTTTTCTGAAGCAAGGTGGCGACAGATCAGGGAAAACAGAGTAAAAGAGTGGTAAAGAGCAATATTAAGTCGAATTTTTCCACTAGAAAATACTGGTGCATTACTTTGTTTTCGACTGTGTTTTTCCCTGATCTATAGCCATCCTGTGAAGTTTTATAAAAAATGTATTACAAGAATAATTAATTTTTTTTAAAAAACTGTTACTTTTGGATAATTTCTTTGCCCATCGTCTTTGTGATATGCATTCATTTATAATAGTGGTACTCACTACGTGGATCGCAAATCTCATAGATACGACTTTTTCAGATTAGGGAATCTTCACCTTATTTAATAACAGAATTACTATCTCAAATTTTTAATTGCTTAAAAGGCGTATTGCCAACAGAGTGAAAAAGTGTTCAAGCAGGGTCTCGATCCCGGTCACCAGTAAAGCGCACTGACGTTCTACCAACTAAACCACTTGGAACGACACCCAGCCTGTCACTTCTCACTATCACATGTTGGCAAGGCTACAATCGCAGCACAAGATGGAATACTGATGACCCAGGTTCAATTCCCGGCTTGGATACTTTTACACTCTGTTGGTTATACGCCTTTTAAGCAATTAAAAATTTGAAATATTATTATGAATGCAAGGCGTGAAAAATTTTCTATTAAAAAATTTCCAAATATTAAATTGATGTATTCAGAATTACTGGCATCAAATAACATGAATATAACTTTTCGCAAATCGTGGTATGAGAATACTCGTCACAAAAATAGTGAATACCGCTGATTTATAATTCAAGAACACTGGTTTGTGCGGAAATCTTTGACACTACTAATTCCAGTCGATAATATATGTTTTATATTACTTTTGCAAATGTTGTAGAAAAGTATAACGATAATTATTGTTTGTAAACAAGGATAGCCAAAAAAAGAAGATCCAATTTAAACAATCTGGGGACGCAAAATGGGTGGGGCATCGTCTCCTGTTGCTGTTAAGTAATGGGTTAAAATATATTAAACATTTTCTTTATTATTGGTATTTGTATTTGGTCTCTGAAATTAGATACATGTACTTTTCTGGATTTACGTCTATAGCAAGCGTGAACCGTATTTACTTTTTAGTACCAATATTTCCAAATAGTTATCTTCGCCTACGATTAGAGAATCGTAGTACTTGTAGTTAAAGAAGAAGCGAGATACTATTTGCAAATAGCGACAATCAAAAGTAAAGACCGTACAAGTGCTGTATCTGTGTCATAAAAATATTTCTTTAAATTTCGTATTTTATGTATGGAGTGTTCTATAGAATATTTTTAATTGAATTTTTCGTCTTATTTAATCCCAGAAAATATTTGAAATTCTACTATTTAATAAGGTGAGTAGAAATTCAGCGACTTAAATAATAAAAAAAAATTCCATATCTGAAATAATGTTTTCCTATTCCTTAGAAATTCCAAGCTTGTTTTTGAAATGATACAAAAATTTACATTTTTAAATGAAAAATTTTTAAATAACAACTCAGTAATTCTTATAAAAATAACTTCGCATTAATTCGTATAAAATCAATATTTCTTATAAAAAATTTAATCGATCGGCCTAAGCGGACAGAAATAAAAAATGATAACCGCAACAGTTGTGATAAATCCATAGGCACAAATGTATTTAGAACATGTTTATTCTGTGAATTATTTACTGTTATTTTAACACATTCACATCGATATGTTTATCTGAAATCTGGATTTTAAAATACATTGTAAATAGAAGCTCATCTCTCTTCTGAAAGTACCGTAATTTCCGGCGTATAATCCGCAGCTCAAAGAGTCGTTTTTCGACCCAGAAATATTATTTTATAAAATGTAACTTAACAGATCGCTGTAAATATTTAACTACAATTCTTGAATAAAATTTCTGGGTCGAAAAACGACTCTTTGAGCTGCGGATTATACGCCGGAAATTACGGTATGTAGTAAATATTTTCCTAGATAGCTTTCTGAAGTTTATGCAACAGTAAATATCATTCAATATACGTATTTATTATAAAATGTCTTATAATTAAAAAAATATGGGCAGTATGATATAAATGCACTTTCTGTAAGCTAGAAACTACGCCCTTAATCAACGATTTTTTAAAATAAAAATTCTCTTTTCCCCATGCGAAAGTGTTAACCCTTTCCGGCACAGACAAATTCTGTTCGTAAAATGAGAAATTACTGACTGACACCGAAATTTACAACCGACTTTTTTAGAAAATAAGAACTCCTTATTTTAAGCTTTCATTATAGAAACAAAATTTTATTAAAATATTCTTGGTGTCTCTGCAAATTTGGAATTTAAATTAGGTGTGGCCGGAGTGGGATCACTGTGCCGGAAAGGGTTAAAATAGTAATTTTCGATTTAATAGCTGAATAATATAAGGCAAAATTTCCTAATCGGAAATTGTGATAAAAGTTTCCTACAGTTTAGAAAACCCTGTCACACCTTCTAACTTTTAGGGAGTTATTAAGTGTAAAATCCACTGACACCAGAAAACGTATGAAACTTTGACGATATAAAAATGAAAAAGATAACGCGTCATTCGTTTTCGAAATTGTTTGGCTACTCGTTCAAGTAATGTTGCTTTCTGTAAATGAAAGCGGCGGTGAGTTTTAGAGTTGTTGTAATTTTCCTTAAACTTGGAGTTTATCGTACGTGAAGCTTTTTTAGTGAATTATTTAATTTAATAGCAGAATATTTTGCGATTAAATAAGGCAAAAAGTTTTATTCTGAAATCGTGATAAATAGTGCCAGGCAGGCCTGCTGTTTGGAAAACCCTGTCACACCTCCTGACTTTTAGGGAGTTATTAAGTGTAAAATTCACTGACACCAGAAAAAAGATGAAACTTTGTCGATATAAATGTGGAAAAGAAAACGCTTTTGTCATTTTGGAAGTGTTGCTCATTTATTTGAGTAAAATTGCTTTCTTTGAATGAAATCCGATGTGAGGTTTAGAGTTCTGTTAGAGTTCTGGCTTTCGTCGTACGTCAAGCGTTTTTAGCGAATTATTTAATAGCAAAATATTTTGCGATTAAATAAGGCAAAAATTTCTATTCCGAAATCGTAATAAATAGTGGCCAGAAAGGGCTGCTGTTTGGAAAACCGTGTCACACATCCTTACTTTTAGGGAGTTATTAAGTGTAAAATCCACTGACACCAGAAAACATATGAAACTTTGTCGATATAAATATGAAAAAGAAAACACTTTCTTTTTTTTTGAAGATGTTGCTCATTTATTCAAGTTAAAGTTGCTTTCTTTGAATGAAAGTGGCGGTGGGTTTTAGAGTTGTAGTAATTTTCCTTTAACCCTTTCAGGGGCAAGCAATTGTGTTCCTGTAACGTCGAATTCACACCGGTATTTACGAACGAATTTAGTTCAAAATAAGGAAAAGCAATTTTTCAACTTATTCCCGTCAAAGTTAAAAAAGTGAAATTCTATTAAAAGTTTCTGATTTGAATTGGATTAAAATTAGGTGGTATATAATATATACCACCGCCCCTCAAAGGGTTAACTTGGCTTATTCGAACATCAAGCGTTTTTAGTGGATTATATGCCTTCGCAAACAGTGTGAGGTTGAGAATCAAATGGTGCATTTCTTTGCTTTAACATCGTGAAGGGAAATGAGAGATATATGAGTCACTTAATTTTGATTTTTAAACGTCATATTGGCACAAAAATTTTAGAAGAAAATTTTAATTTTATATCTAGTTTGAAGAAAAGCTGTTTCTCATTTCTAAATAAGATAGTTTGTAAACCCTGATGTCAATCTATCATTTTAAAATTTTAGGAACAGAAGTACCTTTTACCTGAAAGAGTTAACAGTGATAGTAACATATCAAATTATGCTTGAATGTTTTACAATAGATTAAGTAGTCATGAAAAAAAAATGTATAAAAGAACACATCCTACTAACACTGCCGCAAATCATAATATAAAAATTTGACTGGCACCAATCGATTAGTAATAACAATTAGTAATATTAATTAATTCTGTAGTAATACTAATTAATTCTAAGTAATCCTGTTTTTACACGACTATATATTTAAAAGTTTACGGACATTGAACACCAGATTTTTTTAAAGAGGTTTTCGCCTCATTTAAACTAGTAAAGGGTCATAAGCCTTTCATTAGAGTGTTTTATTCTGTTAAAACGTTATACCTGACCTAGAATAGATTATTATCTAGAATATTTAGATAATAAAAAATGTAAGCAGGGTGTGATTATACCATTAAGTATCGCTAAAAGTAAAATAATAAAAATGCTGATGTATTAAGTATATTATATCTCCCAGAATCTATAAATGAAGTAAGTAAAGAATCTGAAATAATGTTTTTTTGAAATAGTGATGATTGACCTGTTTACTTCTGAAACTAGTGTTAAGTGGACAATTGAATATCCAATAATAAAATAAGTTTTATAATTGATTTTATATGGATGGTCGCAATAGACTTGCTTAGAGTAATACTAAACAAACTTTCGTATATGCGATAAAATTTCGTGTTTAGAAAATTGATTTTATGGGGAGACAGAGTAATTATGCCAGATGAATGTCGCGAATATATGTTAAAATTCTTAAATTCGTATATAAATCAGAGTACATCTAGCATGAAAGCCAAAGCTCGAAGTGTAATCTGTTGGCCTAATATGAATAAAGAAATTGAACAGTGGTGAATTCGTGTAATATAGATGCCAATTGTTTACTAGTAGCAGAAGTACTTATTTGCACTTGAAAGAATTCTTCGTAAATTTAGCTGATTAAATAAGGCAAATTTTGTTAAAAAACAGTGGTATCCAAAGTTACTACTAGGTTCTTACAGGTCATATATATATATATATTCCAGTATTTACTTTGAGAAAAACTCATCGTAAGATCATATTAAGACTCATCTTAATTGTGAGATTACATAAGTGAGTATTGTGTAAAAGATTATTGGTATGTTCCCTGAAATTGTAATAACCCTGCACTATAGTCGTGTAAAAACAATTCCATTATTAATCGATCGATTCAATTTACGATTTTATTGTAATTATAAATATGATTCTTGAGAGCTTTGAGGTGTAACCGTGTTCCGCGGGGTGTGTATGATAGTAGTTTTCTGGTACTTTCTTTGTTTTATTTAGTCGCAGAAATTTTGCGATTGAATAATACGAAAAATAATCTAAATAATTTCTGGCGCCATCAAGACGCCGAGAGTTCCTTTTGGACTATACTGGTTAAGTGTTTGTCGGTTATAATTAAACTTGTCACATGATTCTTCAAAAAAAGAACAATATTTCCTACACTGTAAAAAAAAACCCCGGAAACGTTTCTCTATCTGGTGGGGCAGAAATGTGGCCCATCGGTTCTGTTATGTTTCCGCATATTTCGGTCAGATATTCGTAAAAGTTTCCCCATATTTCAGTCAGATATTCAGAAATGTTTCTGTATATTTTGGAAACATTTACGTGCATTTCGGAAACGTTTCTTTATATTTCAGTCAGATATTCAGTAACGATTCTGCATATATCGGAAATGTTTTTGTATACATCGGAAAGGTTTCTGCATGTATCGGAAATGTTTTTGTATACATAGGAAAGGTTTCGGCATACATCAGAAATGTTTTTGTATACGTCGGAAATGTTTCTGTGTATTTCTGTTTTATATTTTCTTTTATTTGAGAGAAAAATATGCTTTAAAAAAATAATATTACATTCGCTCGAGAAACCCCACTCCACATCATCGTGGATGGGTTTTCTGCGAAGTTCGGTGAGCGAACTCGCTAATAATACTATAGAAATGATCCTATGACGTATGATTTTGTAGATGAATTATACTCTAGAATTAGCAATATTATAAACTTTCTGTAATTTCTGGTGTGAAACATATATTTTTCTGAACTCGTTTTATTATTCACCTTTTATTATTAGACTGCTACTCAAGATATCACTTTAAAGTTATTTATGCAGGCGAAATAAACTTTGAAAAAACTTAATTCAATGACAAATACATCTGTCATTTTAAAATAACTCCAAATTTGAGAGTATGTCCTTCTACTGAAGAGAGGCTTCCAAATTTTCCTTTGTAGGAACAGAGCTGAGTCGCCTGGAAACTTCTTTAGTTTATCTACTACAAGTTTACAAGTACAACAAGTTTAGAAGTTGTTGTATACACAGTTAAATAACTAGTTCGATAGTTCCTTTATACTCTTGTTCCATGAATCTATAATAAATATTAGATATTTGATTGATGAATAATAATGTAATACTAGTATTAATGAAGTACAGATAGCACCGTATATACGTCTTTAACATCTTTTCGTTTTGAGATCGGTCCCGTTTCATAACTTTTCTAATGATGAAATGTATCGTTTATATGACAGAACAAATTCCTAATTTCACTTATACTATACGTTTTTCACTTAGTTTTTATGAATCAGATATTTGTAAATAAATAACGTTGAAAATTTGATTTATGGATCTATAAATAATTCTTTTTTAAATGCAGCCTCATGAGTTCCATCCTCTAAAAAGATACTCAATGAAGATATTTAATTTCCCTATACTTATAAATATAGATAGATTTTAGTAATACTTTTTTGATTCTTGTAAATAGTTATACTATTCGAAAATATTTTATATCTGTGGTAATTGTTTTATTTTCACGAATTGTATACTTATAAATAGATATATTGATAAAAATGTTTTGTCTGTTTGTAAATATTTTTAATATAGTGTTTTACAACTATCATGCTTCTAAATATATTCATTTAAAGGTATTATTTTATTCGTATAACTTGAGAAGTGCTGAGATAACCTGAGAAAATAAATATATTTTTATAAGTATACAGTTCATAAAATAAAGTAAGTATTTACAGATACGAAATCATTTGACATAATATCTATACTTACGAGATTAAAAAATATATTTATTTAAAGGTATTAAAAATAATACATATATTTTGGGAAATAAAACATTTTCATAATGCATATGTATCTGTTTACAGCATGGAATTCACGAGACCGGATTTTAAAAAAAGAACTATTTATAGATTTATAAATCAAATTTCCAATTATATTTATTTATAAATATCTGATTCATAAAAAATGAAGGAAAAAGGTATAGTATAAGTGAAATTAGGAATTTGCTCTGTCATATAAATGATACATTTCATCATTAGAAAAGTTATGAAACGGAACCGATCTCAAAACGAAAAGATGTTAAAGACGTATATACGGTGCTATCTGTACTTCATTAACCCCTTCGCGACGAGCGTCCTTTATAGAATTTTTAATCTTTTACCACCGGTTTTTCAAAACAGAAATTTTAGCCTAGTTGAATTGCAGAAATGGTAAGATTTAATGAGGCAAATCTTACAATAAAAAATAACTGGTGGGGAAAATCGAGGATTCTGAGCATGTTATGCGTATACGTGTCGCTCGTCCCCAAGGGGTTAATACTAGTACTACATTATTATTCATCAATCAAATATCTAATATTTATTATAGATTCATGGAACAAGATTATAAAGAAACTATGGAACAAGTTATTTAACTTTGTGTATACAACAAAAGATTAACTGAAAATGTAATATTAATATGCAATAAAATAGAATCTGATAATATTAATTTTTTTTAAAGCATATTGTTCTCTCAAATAAAAGAAATTATAAAACAGAATACTTGCAGCTCATATAAATACGTTGCATCTGCATCTGTTTCAAGCTGTCTTTCCTCTCAAGAACAATAGAAATCACATGATAATGACATGTGCAATAGGTCGGAGTAGATGAGCATGCGCAAATACTACTTCATTTCGAATTCCATTCTAAAACTTTACACGGAATGAGTGTAACATTTCCGAATTTTTCAGTAACCATCATTTTACACTACCTATTCGAAAACATTTCTGGTATGGAATGTAACGTTTCTGACTTCTTCAGAATAATTCACCGCTTTGAATATTTTTCAGAAAATACGTGTAACGATTCCCAAATAACAAGTTACTGAGGAGAACACAAAGTTTACTATAAATTTCCGGAAACCTTTCCGCCTTGTGCCGAAACGCTTCTGAGATTTTTTACAGTGTAGTGGCGGCTCGTCAGACTAATTATATAGCTTAATAGAGAATTTCCTTTCTTAGTATGATTCATTTTAATCTAACTTGATAAAACAATGATTTAAACTTCAGAGTAATACTAATATTATGATTTTTTTTTCATATTTTGTAATTTTTGAAAAATGTATTACATAAAGCTAAATTTTAAAACTAAGGATTTTTATTGCATCAAACTCAGAAGTATAATCATTAAATGCACTTTTCTCAATTTGTAATTTGTGAGTACATTAGTATTATCAAAATTCTAAAACTCCAATATATATATTTTAAATTGACTTGATTTTTCAATAGGCGATCCTTTTAGTATATTTCATAAAATTAAGAATCGGATTTTCAGTATAGTAAAAAATAAAACTGTTAAGTAAATGGTCATTTTTGCTTCATTTTTACATATGTCATGACATTTTATTTATTTTTTCTTAAACTAATTAGCCTTTTGGAAATCTGGTTTGCGCATTTATAAAGCACATTTATAAGGAATGTAGAAAAAATTGTTGAAATGTAAAAAATTATAGAAGTGTGATTTCAATATGACATAAAGGTAAATTTTAAAACTAAGGATATTTACTGCATCAAACTCACAGGTACAATCATTAAATGCTCTTTTCTCAATTTTTTATTTGTAAGTACATTAGTATGATCAAAATCACTTTACTACCAGAATTTTCGTATATTAAATATGACCTTAACCAATCGTGGAATGGTCTACGGTTAAAGAAGGAGAAATTTAATTTATTGAAATACTGATAGTAACGGAATTTGAACCTCCAGACGAGCCGCTATCAATGTTACCAGTGGGCTACTTTTTTTAATTAAGATTTCTTGATTAGCACCGCTTTTAAAATGATATAATTTGCCTTGTTTTCGCCTTGTTTAATCTGTAATTAACTAAGGAGAATTTTTTTTTAACTGAATAAAATAAAAGTATCCCACTGGCAACACTAGCCGATGCTGATATTTCCCCGACATTGTATAATATTTTCAAAAATACTAACATGCCATTCACAAGAAGTATTTATAAAATTGTAATGCATTTTTTTACAATGTTTAATATTGTGTGCTATTTTTAAAAATATTGTATAATGCAATATGCGTACAGTTCAATCGCACTTTTTGAATATAAATTTTCGTTTTATATGATCGCAGAAAAATATTACAAATTCTGCAACTAAGTAAGGCGTTCATAAATTCCGTGATATAAATATAGAAATTTATAGTAGCACCCCAATTTTTGGCAATTTAATGGAGTGTACAAACATACTCCGTCCGGGATGGACCTGGACTTAATTGCTCCCAGGACACGTGGGGCAGGGGAATTTTTTTGAAAAAATAATAGTGATAATGAACATTTTTTAATGGAATGTTTAGGAACATACCTGACAAAAAATTACACATAAATATCTTAAAAAATTCACTTATTTTATTAAACAGTTTCGAAAGTTATGATAATTTTAATTATCTTTTTGTTTTTATTCTAATCTACATTAATTTCTTAAGTAGTCTTTATTTGAATGTAATAGTCTAAGAATCTAAGTTATCATTAATATTGCTATTCGGTATTCTATGGCTTGTGGCCTTATTGTCTGAAATGTATTGTAAAATTTTCGCATAAATGTATAAGCAGTATTCTTTATTAAATCTTAAATGTATGTTTAGAAAAATCGTCATTTATTTCAGAAAGTATGTCGGGCCAGAACGTGAACTGAGAAAATATAAAGTGCCAGTGTGTGCCTGGCCGAACTTTTAGTTTTTACTCCTGGCCAAGCCTGACCAAGATAGCGTTCGTTAGGTCGATCAGGCTGGGCCTGGACATTTCGGCTAATGCAAACCTACCTCTAAGCCAAGAACCAATATTGCGAGTCATGCATTACGTCTTGAAGTTATATAGTACAAAAAATATTATTTACATGAGTTGAAGCTAAAAGAAATTAATAAGTGAATGAAATTCACTGAAAAAGATTTTCAGAAGATCGAGTAATACCAGTTATTGATTTTGAAAATCTTTTATAATGCTGAAATAGATTCTTTTACAGAGATTTGTTAGCACAAATAATTGGAAAGTCTTGGACAAAGATAACCCTCACGCATACGTAGAAGAGTCGCTACATACAACGAGACTCACTGTGTCAACAACAACTCACAAATTCTTAGAAAAGGAATTTCTCAATAATTTGCATAAAATCAGTATTTCGTATAAAATAATGTAATAGACGAACCCAAGTGCTTGGTAATACATAAATCATTAGTGCCAAAAATTACGGATTTTGTATACAGAAAATTTTTGAACATTTTCTTCTTAAATTATCGCAGAAATTTGCTGTTAAATAAGGGCAAGAAAACTTAAAAAAAAGTGGCATTTAAAATACGTAACTCTTGACACCTACTCTAAATCCCTTGAAGGGCAGTATATGTGTATACATATATATACAGGGCAGTATATACATATGTGTAAACTATTCATGTTATCAGATGTTAAAATATCGGCATTGCGCACGAAATCATCAGGGAAGGAAAATAAATGTTAAAGATGATAAAAATCAACAAAATAATAAAACATATTTTTTTTTTACATAATTTGGCTTTGCAATTCTAATGAGGAAAAAATAAATAAAATACGTTGATACACAAATACAGGGTGGGCTGCTGCTCTTTGAATACTCGGCCTATGCGCTAACACAAAAACGGTTAAAGTCGTGGGTGGATTTTTTTCTGTTTTTGGTCGGTCCATTTCCTTTGAATACCATTATTAAATAAAACATTCTTTGCCTTACTCAGACAAATAAGATGGAGAATACTTTTAGACATTGCTTGTAATCAAATTCAATGAACCGTACAAACGCTGAAAAAAATCCGTTTAATACGGCAGCATGACAAATTTTCCTTTCACCGTGTAAGACGAATATTCGGAGAGCTGTGTTTGGTCCACAATGAAACTAGCTCCATCATAGGAAATATGTAGAGACAAAGAAAAGAAACATATAAAGTAAATGCTGAAACTTGATTGGTATGGTAACTTGAACAACAAAAAATGTCGTGTATAATATAGACCACGGTTGGCCATTATAAAATGATGTACAGTGTAAAAGCAAAAAATAAATATAATAATAATAATAAAAAAATCAAAAAAATCCGAGTTTCATTTAGCAGATGGGGATTAAAATTAAGTTGTATATGTATACCACGGCCCGTGAAAGTGTTAAAGAAGGATAACTGTACTATTGGAACTCCTGGCTTCATTCTAGAGTCGTTCCTTTTGTACTATTTTAAATAAATATGACTTTCTGCAATTTAAAAAAAAACAGGTGGAAAACGAACTTCAACCTAAAAAATTGTTTCCAAAACATGACACTGGGCTTCTACTTGTACGCCAGTAAATGCACATTTGTGCTGCTATAGCCGTAGTGTCTAAAAACGTCAGTTTCGTTTTGGACGGCTATTACCGTCATGCCACATAGTGAACTTCGCTTTTACGTCTATAGACGCAAGTGTCCGTCAACGTGTTAACAGGATTAATTAAAGAATGAAATTACGTGATAAAATGAGGTTAAAATTTTTATTTAAAACAAAACTGGTGCCGAACGATTTTCAGGGGAAAAGGTAGGCCACCCCTGAAATAGACACCTCTTATGAGTCACACGTTTTACTGGTCAATTGTTCGTGTTTTTGATCCGTGTATTTATGACCGGAGATACAGAACTCAAAGTAATGTTGCGAAAATTTTAAAATAATTAGATGTCACCAAAATTAACGAACGAATTGATTTGAAAACAAATGAATTCTCCTTTGTTATGTACATTATAAAATAAAAAATAAAATTCGGAGTTCCATTTAGCAAATGGGGATTAAAATTAAGTTGTATATGTATACCACCGCCCTTGAAAGGCTTAAAGAAGGATAAATTTAATATTGGAACTCCAGGCTTCATTCTAGGGACGTCCATTTTGTACTATTATAAATACATAGAACATTCTGCTATTTAAAATAAAAAAAACCTTGTTTATGGTATTAAGGTATAAGAGATATATGCATTAACATTATTTCCCCGTATTACATATCATACACATGGGGGGGGGCTGCCAAGCCAGTTTTCAGGGCCCTGAAAAGTCATAATTTGGCCCTGCCAACTGCATTCTTATTTTATTAAATAGGTTTTATGGCACTTTTCAACTAGGCAGTTTTTCATAGCCCAACCAGTGGTGCCAGCTTAGCTCCATTTTTTATGAAAGAAAAATCTACCATCAAACCACAATTTCTATAGAGTATTATTTATTTTATTTAATCATATAATGTCTGTCATCAAATGGAAAAAATAAATGTTACTATACAAAACTTCTAGATGGATGGATTTTTATTTATATATAAATAAATAAAGGCAAACCTGGGCCACCGTGTGTACAAGTGACAAGGGGAGATTTTTCATTAAAAAATAAGTGAATGTTTAATTAGAAGACATCTACAATTTCTGCATTGGGGTTTGTGTCCTGTCTAATACATTAGATAAATATAATTTTCCGGATTCCCGCATGTATATATGCAGAAAAAGAGTATTAAAGTTTCTTATTTTTTGAAAACGTTATGAAAAAATAAATTGCAGAATTAAATGAAAACAAAAAAAAAAAACAAAAAAAAACATGTATTTCTTTTACACGAATGTGATTTACGGAGTGCTTGATGATTTCCTTTAACTCATTTAGGGCCAAATTATTTCTGCTGCTAAAATGTTTAAATGAATGATACTAGACTTTATGGATAAATAATTAGAAGCCCTTTTTCATCTATATTATTAGAGAAAAATTTTATTAAAAACTTCTTGTAGCCAGTTGGCAGTTTGGAATCCAAATTAAGTATTGGCAACATGCAAACACAACCTTTGAAAGGATTAAATAGATACATTTTTATCAAAAAAATTATGCATGTTGTCAGGCGTTGAAATATCAGTATTCTGTGTAAAAAAAACAAGATAAAATATATTATAAGTGATAACCGGAACAGTTGTGATACATTCAGATATATTTAGAATTTGTTCAATGCGTGCATTTAGTTACTACTATTTTAAAATAGTAATCTTCGCCTTATTTAATCGCAGAATATTTTGCGATTAAATAAGGCAAAAATTTCTATTCTGACATCGGGATAAATAGTGGTTGGCAGCAGTGGCGTAGCGTCAGGGGGGGGGGGGCACGATCATTTTACTACCAGTATAATTATATACTACATTTAGTCTTATTTAATCTTTGAACGGTATGAATTAAATAAGTCCAAATATAGTGTATAAAAATACTGGTAGCAAAGTAATCCGTGCCCCCCCCCCCCTTGACGCTACGCATCTGGTTGGCAGGTCTAAACTTAGGTAACCCCTGTTACACCGCCTGAATTTTAAGAAATTATTAAGTGTAAAATCAACTAATACCAGGCAACATATGAAACTTTGATGTTATAAATATAAAAAAGGAAACGTTTTTGTGCTTTGTTCAAACTTAGACTGGTTGCTTCAAGTTATGCTGCTTTCTTTAAATGCAAGCGCCGGGGGCTAATTCGACGTTGTAGCATTTTTTTCATTTTTTTTTCAGATTGTTGCTGACGTTGCTAGTGGAGTATGTAAATGCATAGCTGCCAACATTTTCGCTATTTTCTCACCTTTAAAATTTAACAGTAATTTTTGACTTTTTGAATTGCCAAATTCTACGATTAAATAAGGCAAAAATTTTCAATAAATTTTAGTGATAACAAAAAAGCGTAAACATTGGCATCTATGATATATGTCTTTCGAAAAGACGTAAGATTGAGAATCAAACATTACATTTCTGTACTGTAACTAGGTAGTAACTTCTCAATTCACGTTTGAATGTTTTACTGTAGCTTGTACAGCCATCTAAAGAAAAAAAGACAAAGGTAAGAGAATCCCTACTAACTGCACCCCAAATCATCGTAAATAATCTTGACCGGTGCCAATCAATTATAAATATTGTCTACTAATTAATGTTGTGCACTTAATGATGTTTTTACAAGACTATATGTTTAAAGGTTTACGGAAAATGAACAACAAACTTTTATGAAAAAGTCTTCTCAGTATTTATCTCATTCAAGGGCAGTGTTTTCATGACGCGAACACCTAATTTTCACTTGAAACTGCCAAATAGCACCCAGAATTAAAAAAAAATTGCTGTCATACTATATGTGAAGAAACTCTTTTTATTATTTTCAAATTAACAATAATTTGTTCGTAAAGTTTGGTGTCACACAATTAGTTCAATTTTGCTTCAACAGAAATACTTTGCCCATGAAAGGCTGAATCAAAGATTTAACTGATGAAATAGGGCGAAGATTACTGTTAAAAATAGTGTTCCCGAAAGTTACTATAGTCCTGTAGAAACAGAATTTTTTGGGCTTAAATACTGTTTGGGAGGTCGTCTACATATAGAAATTGTAACAAACATTAAAATTTTCAATACTAACACCTAAGCTTGACATTGTACCTTCGTATGCCAAACAAGAAGTTATTCTGTCAAGTAATTTATGAATTACGCATGTTTTAAATTTGGAACTCTTGATGTTAAAGTCATTTCCCATCGTTTCAATACAGATTGCAGTTCGATTCATACATCGATTCAATACAGTGCGGGTAGTTTTGAATCTCAACTAAAATTACTTGGTGGAATGAACTGTAATTTTTAATTAGCATATTTAAAGTTTTTAGAAATCGATTTTATTAAAAAATTCATAAGTTACAATTAATACATTTTTTTAAAGTAAATTTCAAAATATATATATTTAAAAAAAATAAATTTCAAACAGATACGAATTGTAACATATGACTTTTTTTCTGTTGACAAAAATCGGTTTCTAAAAGCTTCAAATGTGCGAATTAATAATTACAGTTCATTCCGCAAAGTAGTTTTATAGTTATGGTTAAAAAACTTCCCATCTTCCATTTGTTTTCAAACGATTAAAAATGAATATAACAAGAGGTATTTCAAACATTAAACTTTAATAATTTCTAAACTACTTGAGTGATTTCTTGTTTGGTATCCGAGAGTAAAAATTCCCGAACAATCCAAATATGATGTTAAAATCGTATTTAAAATTGTGTTATTAGTGTGTTTAGTATTGAAATTTTTAATGTTTGTTACAATTTCTATATGCAGACGACCCCTACGCAAAATTTAAGTATAGCATTTTAGTAAACGTAATTACTTATCAATTGTTATTAGCCTTATTTTTTTACGAAGATTTATAGAAGAGTTAGTAGGAGATGATCACTTTTTAAGTTTTAATTTCGAATCACTATTTCTATTTTGAATCAATCACTATTTTGATTTTGAATCAATCACTATTTTGATTTTGAATCAATCACTATTTTGGATTTTGTTAAATCTTTGTTGTTACTCTAGTGTTTCCAGCCCGCTACTTTTTTAAAATTCAGATTTCTTGATTTCCACCACTTTTTTTAAATATCATTATACGCCTTATTATCGACGTATTTATATGTCATTAAATAATGAAGATATTTCTATTTCAAATACCTGGTAGCAATGCAGCAATTTGAATTAAAAATAAGTAGCGGACTGGGAACACAGATTTTATCTATTATTTATGATAAATATAGATAACAGAGATGTGAAATAAAGTTACTTTTGATTAACGGGTTACTATATTCCGTTGTAGCATTTATAACAGGTTCCAGTAACCTGTTATTTTTGTAAATTATAACCATTCACTATGTATACGGCCAATGGATGTTTTAATTAAAATACCTTTAAAGAGAATGCTTGAAATAATTTTGGGAAAAAGTATAGACATTGCTTTCTGTTGAGATGAATCCACGCCATTAAAATATGTTTACGCTGTAAACATTCAATGTTTGCACGACCAAAACTTACCTAGTTATGATACTTTGAATTTCATGACATTTCATCGTTTTCTGGAACTAAAATGCCTTTTTTCAATTTTTAGTGTCAGAAAACGTCGGAAATTTTCAAAATTCCAAAAATCATAACTCGGTAAGATTTTGTCACAGAAGAATGAATTTTTACTGTTTTATTCTTTAGATCATTGTAAATCAATTATCTAAATAAAAGTCATAGGACACAGACACCGTACAAAATTTTTAATTTCGTAACTATTTAAGACGTAACTAATTTGACGTAAATCGATTTTCATATAATGAAGAACAACATTTGAGACATTTTTTGCAATTGGAAATATACCTCTAAATAAATATATCTACTCTGTTTTGTTTAAGAATCAGCTATTGGTCAATGGTAAGACCCTGTATAAAAATCAAACGGATTTTTAAAAATATGATTTGTAGAAAAATGAAATACGATAGAAATATTTTATTATAATAAAAATGAAATAGCTTTAAAAAATAATATATTCTCATCTTTTTCTGTTTTAGAATGCGTTATTAAAAGTAATAAAATGTTAGATGGTATCTTTCAGTAAAATTTATTTTTAAATTAATTATAGCAATTTGAAAATTTAAACATTATCTACAAAACTCACAGGAAACATTTTTTTCAGAAATTTTTGTGTAACATATTTTTAGAAAATGCTAGTCCTGGAATTTTTTTCTTTAAATTTGGACTCACATTTAACCCTTGAACTACCGGAAATTTTACTCAACCTTGATAAAAACATTTCACACAAGGACAGTTACTTAACCCTTCTTTGCATGAGTTTTTCTTTTACAATTTTTTTTATACATATATTAAATATTAGACACCAGAAATTTTAAGATAGATTTTTAACTTTGTTCAGCAACATAGTTCACAGGAAATTTACTGGATTAATATTTCTATATAAATATAGTGGTGGCAAAGAAGTTGATTTATTTATTAAAAGTTAAATAAAAAGTGATGGAAATTTACATCACTATGCAATTAAGGGTTAAAGCTATTTAACTTACTTATTTACTTTAGTTCTCTGTGGTTAATATTTAGCTTATTTTATGATACAAATTCTTGTTCGAATAATCATATTGAATGTACCTGTCGGTCCTATGGACACGTCTGGTAGGCGGAGGGTTAACACAATATGATAATTATTTGCGAATAATGATCACAAAATAAGCTCAACGCAAGAGCTAAAACTCTAAATAGAATAAACTACTGCATGCTTCCTTATTAATATTGCATACGCCCTAACTAAACAAATACTGCTACTTGCGCTTCAAAACACCTTCCAAAATACTTTTATAATACATTTTAACGCTAACGCCTTAAATCCTCTTCATAAACGTTCCCGATATCTTCCTCTACCCACACCCCTCTCACAAACCCTATCAACAAATTATTTATATCCATTTCAAAATCAAATACGCCATACCAAGTGCAAGTGAAAACTTATACCATTATTCCTCCCAAAACTGAGCACCAATCATTACAACGCTTTTAAGCTGATCTACGAATCTATCTTCTTATTTGATTATTAATCCTACAAAAGGTGTATTTCTTTCTTTTATTAAAAAAAAAATTCTAACAAGCATTCTTCTGTACATCCATAACTGGATTGCAAAAAGGATTTCCGAATAGCATTATTTATCTTTAACGATCTTTTAGAAAACAACCAAATGATTAAAAAAAAAAAAAAAAAACACAATTATTGCGGAGAAGCTATCAAAGAGGTATTTCTGTTCCTTGACACGCATCTCACTTCGAGAAATATATGAAAGACCATAGGTAATTTTTATTTTCAATTCCTGATGCGTGGATGGAAATAGAAACTCTCGTTAGTGGCTTTGTAACTTTTGTCGCGCTTGAAAATATGAACATACAGTGTCTCACATAAGTGATGGGACACTTGTGCTTTACAAAAGGAAACTAATCAAATAAATTAAAAAAACATGTACACATTTTTTTGTGGGTGTGTTTCATACTTAAATTTAGTAAAGATTATTACATAACATACATTTTGTCAAAATATTAAAATATTAATTTAATAAAAATACAAATGTTTAGAACGGAGCAAAAAATAGCTCACATAAGTGATGGGACACCATTATATATGCAACAAAAATCGTCTGAAATAAGCAATAAAAATATTTTTTGGGTTTTATTTTTACTTAAAAGCAATTGGCAATAATTTATAAAATCGTCTGCAGTATTTCTCTCCAGTTTGCTTTGGAATTTTTGTGTTTTTTAGCTCTGTGTAGCCATGAATGCTAAACGAAAGGAAACTTCGCCTGAAATTCGAAAATTAGTTATTAATTTGCATATTGAACGTGGAAAATCTATTAGAAAAACTGCTGAAACAGTTAACTTGAGTCGTTCAACAGTTTTCAATATCATTAAACGATATAAAAAGAATCATATGATTCAGGATAAAAGAAGACCTGGCCGACCATCAAAGCTATCCAATGGAATAAAGCGAATTATCGTTCGAAATATTAAAAAAAATCCAAGAATTAGTGCTTCAAAAGTTGCTGCTGATTTACAAGCATTATATGGAATAATTGTTAATCCTGAGACTATTAGAAGGGTAATTCGATCTGCTGGATATCACGGTAGAGTAGCCAGGAAAAAATTCTTCGTAAGTGAAAAGAATAGAAAACTCAGACTAGCTTTCGCAAAATCCAACATAAATAAGAATTCTGATTACTGGAATAAAGTTATATTTGCTGATGAGAGTAAATTTAATATATTTGGTTCTGACGGTAGAATCTTGGTGTGGAGAAAACCCAGGGAAGAATTTCGCAAACAGAACTTGGTACCAACAGTAAAATATGGTGGAGGAGGAGTTATGGTATGGGGGTGTATGTCGTCCGCTGGAGTTGGTAATCTTGTTTTTATTGACAGTATAATGGATCAGTACAAGTATATTGATATTTTAAAGCAAAATTTGAAATCTTCAGCACGAAAATTGAACCTTCATAACGATTTTAAATTCTACCAGGACAATGACCCCAAGCACACTGCTCTGAACGTTAGACTCTGGCTGCTATATAACTGTCCTGAAATAATAAAAACACCACCACAATCTCCAGACTTAAATCCCATAGAGAATATTTGGCAAGAATTGGAATCAAGAATTCGCAAACACACCATTTCTTCAAAACAACAACTAAAATCGGTGCTTCAAGAAGAATGGGGTAAAATCACTCCAGAAATCACAAAAAAATTAGTCGAATCCATCCCAAAAAGATTAAATCATGTTTTAAAAGTAAAAGGAAATCCAACAAAATATTAAAACCTTTTAAAAAGTAAAATTTTTGGATAAATATT
This sequence comes from Maratus michaelseni, assembly GCA_963931845.1. NCBI lineage: Eukaryota > Metazoa > Arthropoda > Arachnida > Araneae > Salticidae > Maratus > Maratus michaelseni. The sequence goes on along the minus strand of OZ007599.1, from coordinate 145,724,644 downwards.
TGATGGAAAAGTAAGTGTCCCATCACTTATGTGAGCCATTTTTTGCTCCGTTCTGAACAATTGTATTTTTACTAAATTAATATTTTAATATTTTGACAAAATGTATGTTATGTAATAATTGTTACTAACTTTAAATATGAAACACACCCAAAAAATTTTTGCACATGTTTGTTTATTTATTTTATTGCAGTTTCTTTTTATAAAGCACAAGTGTCCCATCACTTTTGTGAGACACTGTAGGTGGCAACCTCTCATTAATATTCTGTAATATGCGGGTTAATTTGACCCAGTGTAACAACGCTTCAAACCAGAAAAATTATTGGATGAATCTTTATTTATTCAATTTCAGGTTTCTACGTGGAATTTCATTTCTTAAAAAAATTTCTGGTGCGAAACGTGTTAAACCTGGGTCAAATTAAACCGCATATTACGGAATATTAATGAGAGGTTGGCACCTATGTATGAAATATAGTTTAAATATTTATCTAAAATATGCAATTTTCGTAGAAAGTATGTTCTTGTACGCTGTGTTTTCTCTAGGGCTGTTCTGAAATCTAAACAAGATACATTCTGACAGATGCCTAAAATCGTTTTTTTTTCGTAAACGGAAAAACTTTGCAAGTGTCCTTTTTAGGAAATTATGAAATCAAATAGAGTTTTACATTTTTTGTTAAAGGCAAATAAAATTAGTCAAAATTATGTCAAAGTTGTGGTTTTCAACTGAATTCCCCGGGTATGACAACGCGAGACAATACAGGCTCTTTTCCTTTAATTAACAGGATCTTTCCATTAACGTGTTAATGCTATAAACGAGGCTAACACAATAACTATGTTATTTATTCTAATAAGGTTAAACAACGCCCATTTCTAATAGATAACTGAATTGATCGTTATGATTATAAAGATAGAGTATATTAAGCCTCTGTTTTTTATATGCGTTTAATTGACAAAAGTTAGATAATAATTAATAATTGAAGAATATACAATCGGGGAAAAAACTACCACACAAAGCGCCACAAAACACCTTCCAAAATACTTTTATAATACTTTTTAACGCTAACGCCTTAAATCTTCTTTACAGACATTTCCGACATCTTTCTCTATCCACTCCCTTCACACACACCCTATCAACAAATCATTTATCTCCAATTCAAAGTCAAGTACGCCATATCAAGTGCAAGTGAAAACTTATACCAGTGTTCATCCCAAAACTGAGCACCAATCATTACAACGCTTTTAAGCTGATCTACGAATCTATCTTCTTATTTGATTAGTAATTCTACAAAAGGTATATTTCTTTCTTTTATTCACAAAAAAATATTACAAACATGTACTTCTCTCGTACATCCATAAGTATAGACTGCAAAAAGAATTTCCAAAGAACGTTATAGATCTTTAAAGATTTTTCGAACAATCGTCTGATTGTTCGAAAAACCACCAAATGATTTCAGAAACCACATTTATTGGGAAAGAGCCATCCAAGATGAAAAGTTATTTATGTTTCTTCAAACGCTTGAAATGTATCTAACTGCAAGGAATATATGAAACAGGTAGGGAGATTTTTACTTTCTTTTCCCGATGCGAGGATGGAAATAGAAATAACAGAAAATTTCGAAATAAAAACGAAATTGAAGTGGAATGAAATATTCACCTTGTATTTAACCCTTTCCGGCACAGTGATCCCACTCCGGGCACACCTAATTTTAATTCCAAACTTGCATTCGGCACCAAGAATATTTAATAAAATTTTGTTTCTACAATAAAAGCTTAAAATAAGGAGTTCTTATTTTTTAAAAAAGTCGTTTGTAAATTCCGGTGTCAGTCGGTAATTTCTCATTTTACAAACAGACTTTGTCTGTGCCGGAAAGGGTTAAAGTCAATAAAATATACATTAAAACATGCTTAAAAGGTGACAAAAGATGTTAAAAACGTTAAAATACAAACAATTACATCCCGAGACTTTCGATCACTAACGCGATCTTCTTCAGTGGGGAACTGTTGACTGAGGTGAGTGTAGTGTGAGGTGAGTGAGGTGAGAGTACACTCACTTCAGTCAAAAGTTCCCCACTGAAGAAGATCGTGTTAGTGATCGAAAGTCTCGGGATGTAAATGTTTGTATTTTAACGTTTTTAACATCTTTTGTCACCTTTTAAGCATGCTTTAATGCTTAATTTATATTTTATTGACTGGAAATAGAAATACTTGTCAGTAGCTTTGTAAATTTCGTCGCTCGATTTTTAAATTTTTTGAGGCATGACCTCAGACTTTTACTCGTAAAAATATGAAATGTAGTTTAAATATTTATGTAAACTATCCATTTTTGTGGAAATTATGTTCTCGCATATTGTGTTTTCTCTAAAGTTATTCTTAAATCCAAACTAGAAGCATTCTGACTCATGCCTGAAGCCATTTTTGCTCGTAAACGCAAAATCTTTCAAAAGTCTTTATTAGGAAATTATGAAATCAAATAGTGTTTTGCATTTTTTGATAAAAGCAAAAAAAAAAAAAAAAAAAAATTAAAATTAAAAAAAAAAATGTCAAAGTTGTGGTGTTGAACTGAATTCCCGGGTATGACAACACGAAACAATACAGGCTCTTTTCCGTCAATTGTTATAATTAACAGGGTCTTTTCAATAACGTGTTAATGCGATAAAATATTCTAACACAATAACTATGTTATTTATTCTATTATGTTATACAACGCCCATTTCTTATAGATAACTGAATTGATCGTTAAGATTACAAAGATGGATTATATTAACCCATTCGTGACGAGCGTCCTTTACAGAATTTTTAAACTTTTATCACCGATTTTTTAAACAGAAATTTTCGTCTAATTGAATCGCAAAAATGCTAACATTTAATGAGGCAAAGCTTACAATAAAAAATAACTGGTGGGAATAATCGAGGATTTTGAGCATCTTATGCGTCACGCATACGTGTCGCTCGTCCCCAAGGGGTTAAGTCTCTGTTTTTTATATGTATTTGATTGACTAAAAATTTAGAAAATAATTAATAATTGACAGATGTGCAATCGTGGAAAAAACTATACCCGCCCCCTCCCTTACCATAGGCGCCGACGTGACGCGCGCGAAAATAACAATCAGGCATACTTAAACCACTAATTTTGAATTTTTTTGTCTTTATTGATCACCGAAGACAAAAGTATCATTTTAAAATTAGTGGTGGAAGATTGCCTGATGTGGCGGAAGTTTGCCTCCTTCGTCCCATTACGACGGCGCCTATGCTCATTACTATTTCTACGACAAATACATGCCTGCCAACCTTCCAGTATTTTTCTGTACATTTGGGTTAAATTGATTTTTTTTTAAAGAAATAAAAGCAAATAAGTTCCACGGAGAAACATGAATTTATATAAATAAATATATACGAAATAAATTTTCTGGTTCGAAACATGTTTAACCCGGATCGAATTAAACCGCATTTTATGGAAGAATAGTTGAAGCTTGGCAGTTTGAAAACCAGAAAAGTTATTTGATGTAACAATATAGATTTAATTTCATATTTTTACGTAGAATCTATTTGAATTCAATTCTTAAAAAAAAAAATTCTGGTTTGAAACATGTTTAAACTGGATCAAATTAACTCACATTTTACGGAAGAATAGTGCGAGGTTGGCAGATATGCTGGTATTAATCGATTAGTAGTAGCATCTACTAATTAATGTAATAGTTAAATTTCGAGTATGGTTATTCTGCATACAGAAATTGTAACAAAATCTAAAACTGGCAGTAGTAGCATCCAATTTTTAACATATTTGTATATTTTGGTAAATTTTACATTCGTATAGTACACAGGGAAGTTCAGATAGGCTTATGAATTAAAGAAGTTTAATTTTTGGAACTCCTAATGTTAAATTCATTTGTAATAGCTCTAAATTCATTTGTAATAGCTATATTGCAATGCAGGTAGTTTCTAAGCATAACTCAAATATACTCAGACGGAATGAGATGTAATATCGGATTCGTGTATTTGAAGCCTCTAGCAATAGAGTTCTGTTAAAAATTTCATAAGCTAAAAATCGAAATTTTATCGAAAATTTATTTGGGTAACAAATATATTTCCAAATGTATAAAATTCGGTATTGTATAAGATGCCTAGGCATTCTTTGGAACGCGACAATTGGACATCTAATTTTGAAACAATTAATAATTCGTATATTTCCTAGGAAATACCAAACGACAAACCAGCAAAGCATAAAATACTCTCGCTCATGATGTTTCTAATGCCATCTGGCAATGCATGCGACTTTCAACTCTAGACTCAGGGAAGTGGTGAGGGATGGGTCAGGTTTAATCACCATTCCCATTTCAGTATTTGGTTGTAAGTGACGAAATATGCAAATGGAGGATAAAGATATGCAGATGGAGGAAAATTTGGAAAAACAACAGAAAACGTTCAAGTTCAAACAATACAGGTAGAAAAAGTCATCCTACGCAGAAAAAAAAAAGATTATTGCAAAACAAAAATAAATGGTTGAGATTTTTGTCGATGATGAAGGAAACGATTTTGAAGATGAGACATGTTTACCGAAGAGGCTACTATTTCTACTACCTGTTGTGTATTGTGTACGCTTAAAAAAGCCAGTGATGCATACTTGCCCACTTTTCAGTTTTAAACGGAAAAATCCCTTTTAAACAATCACATTTAAAACAGAAAATTCTTTTAATGAATGACAAGGCCGTAGCCAAAAGGGGGATCATCAGGGTTTGATCCCTCTCCGAATTTTTTTCAGGATGACTAGAAATAAGCCATTAAGTATCAATCAAGAAAGTAAAAATTAAAAAATCAAGTACAAATAAAAATCTTAAATGAAAATTGTATGAGCTAACAACTCTTTCTTTCTTTGATTACGTCAGCATGTTGAAAAGATTAATACAATTTAAGAAAATAGAAAATAAGTAATAAACAATAGAAAGTTTTAAAATTCCTAAATTTTTTTTTTGAAATGGAACTCTGTAAAAAGCTGAATTTCCATGCTATCAAACAATTTGGTAGAATATTCAAATAGTTTCAACTAATTCCAACTTGTTTAACTTAAACGCTTGGGTCTAATTCCAAATATCCACAAATTGGCAAACGTAACCGCTTTGACATATGCTCCTGGAATACATTTCTGACAAAAAACATTTTTAAATATATGTAAAAAGCTTCCGAAATCATTAATTTTGTTGACACTATTGTTGATACAAGGAGAAGTAGAATCACCATCAACACAAATGAAATTATAAGTTTATTTGAAATTAAGAAGACTCAAATATTCAATTTTCTTTTGTGATAAATTTCGATTACTCGAATTCACAATAGAAAACTTTTAAATAATTTTACCTTTATTAAAGTATTACAAAACAAATATAAAATATAATACGAAGAATAAAATTTTGAACCTACAAACCCGCCTCTGAAATATTTTGCTTGTTACGGCCTTGATGAATGAAATCAGGTAGATTTCAAATTCCTACCACTTTGAAGAAACAAAAATCACCCACTGTGTATTAAGACTATGCGTTGGCCCAAAAATGCCGTCGTAATCGGGATTTTTCAGAGTTTCTCCGGTCCTTTGAATTTTATTACCAGTATTTTCTGAAAGTATTCTTTGCATTCTATTTCTGAGATTAAATAAGGCAAAATATAATTTTATAAAATGCAGTTATAAAAATTTGGGCCGTACTTGTTACTACTAATTGATTGGTGCTAGCCACGATTTTATACGATGATTTGCGGAAGTGATTGTAAGGAACTTAGGCATCTTCGCGACGGGTGCAAACTACCGCCACATAAGGCAAACTTCCACCAGTAATTTTAAAAAGATATTTTTGTCTTAATTAATTACAGTGATTAATTAGGCTAAAAAAAAGCTAGTGGTCAAAATTAGTGATTACAGTATACCTGATTGCCTCTTTCGCGCGCGTGAAGTCCGTGTCCATGGTAAGGTGGGGAGGAGGGGTAATTTTTTCCCACAACTGTACATTTTTCAATTATTTATTATTTTCCATCAGTTAAATGCTTATGAAATTTGAGACTTAGTATGATATATATTTTTAAACATAAAGATAAATATAGTTATTGATTAGGGATGGGCATTATTTAACATATTATAATAAATAACATTTTTATTGTGTTAGCATCTTTTACCGCATTCTCACACCGAATTGAATGTCATGGACAGTTAAGGGGTTAATACGTTACTGTAAAGTCCCTATTAATTAAAAAACAATCAAGGGAGAAGCGCCCGCAAGGTCTCGGGGTGTGGTACACGGAAATTTGGTTCAATGGTCATAGGTTACAATTCATATCTCTTTGAAAATTATTTTCCTAAAAATATATATTTTGAAATTAATTTTTGAAAAAAAAGTTTGTAAACAATGGTTTTTAACACTTTCCAACCTAGTTGAAAAGTGTTTATGACTTCGGTTTGTCTGGCCGTATGGCCGTCTGCCGTCTGCCGTCTGTCCGTCTGTCCGTGCTCTAACTCCCGTAAATATGCTCCGATTTCCCTGCAATTTTCATATGTTATTGTCGTTACCTATGTTCCCTATTTCAACTGAAGTGTGTAGCACTTATAGTTTTTTTACAGGGACACTCAAAAGAATTCCGTTACATTACGGTCTATGGGGAACAATCATTTGCGGTTTATTTTAATGATGTTACAAAATTTCAAACACATTGTAATTGATATATATCACTAAGGTGCATTACAAGAAGCTTAATATGGAATAGGGTGTGCATAGAACTTACAGTTACTTTACAGGGACAGTCAAAAGAATTCCGTTACATTACGTCTATGGAGAAAAATCGTTTGCAGTTTAATTAAATAATGTTTCACTATTTTAAACGCATTGAAATTTATATATATCACTAAGGTGCATTACAAGAGGCATACTACTGAATATTGTGTGTATAGCAGTCATCGTTCATTTACAGAGAGACACAAAATAATTCTCTACTGTCTGCATTTTAAGTTGCTGAACGCGATTTTTATTTAACTCACTTTTTGTCTATTACTTCGTGTGTATATATTCTGTAGATAATATACAGGGCAGCACAAAAGTTCGCGAACACATTTCCGTTTATTGACAAAAACTCCAGAAGGAGAATTTTAAACTCTGCTACGCGTTTCCTAACTAAACTAAAATTTAGCATCCTATGTAGTATATATTACAAATCTATAGATCGTATACAGTGCTGAATAAAAGTATTCGGATATTTTTCCGAATATTGTATATGTTGGAAATTCCTGAAATTACGTTTTTAAATATGTTATGCGTTTTTCAAATTGTTTACTTAGATGTTATCTTTCAGCTTATTAAACGGTAATGATTTGTAAAACTATTTTGGAAGCGTTGGAAAGTGTTACATAATCTATGCTTGACGCATGATTTTTCGTTCTTGTTTTTTAAAGAAATCGATTTCTAGAATCTTTGAATATGCTAATCCAAAATTAGAGTTCATTTCGCCGAATAGTTTTAGTTATGCCTAAAAAGCTCCCCGCAAAGCAGTCTATTTTACAACGATGGGAAATGAATTTAACATTAGGAATTTCAAATTTTAAACTGTTACTAGCTCTTTAACCCGTTCTACGCACGGGAGTTCATGAACTTAATTCTAATATGTGAATAAAATGAATTTAATCCCCCTGTTAAAGTGTTGAGTTGTTCAATAAATATACGATTTAGAAAAATATTGTTCTACTACTGTGCATTTTTTTAAATGAAACTTAATTTATCATGTTGCTATGGCAGCAGACGATAAAACGATATCTTTGAAATAAGGGAATAAATATGATAAAAAGTTTTGTTGAAGTTTGTGATGAAATGTTTTTCTTTATTTTTTAAAAAAAGTAATAGTTAAGCGCAATTAAATAATCTCTAATTATTTCCATGCGAGGTAAAAGAATTATCGCACACTGTAAAAAATGACCAATGTTTCTTATTTTATGAAAATATGCTATAACCACGAACGAAAATATAATATAATCTTCTGAGTTATCCGAAATTTCAAATAGCATGTTACATTGTCTTTTGAATCCCCAGAAGCGAATACATTTTCAAAATTTAAAGAATAATTTTTAAAACAAATTATTTTTAGTTGCCCGAATTTTTCAGAAACGTTTCCGAAGGGATTTTATAGTGTATTAATTAGTGTCCTCAGCCCGGAATACCTGTTTTTCGAATGCTATCAATTCTGAAGTAAACATTTTCATGCTAAAAAAATGTTTAACAGACAAACATGCAAAATTAACAGCGTTAACAATAACATTAAAATACATAAAGTTCTTTACTCTTTCATGTATAAATTAACTTATGCGGCTGAAAACGTGTACTTGAGAATGGATAACATTCGAAAAACAGGTATTCCAGCCTGAGGACACTAATTAATACACTTTAAAAACCCTTCGGAAACATTTCTGAAAAATACGGGCAGCGAAAAATACTTTGTTTTTATAAATTATTCTTTAAATTTTGAAAATGTATTCGTTTCTGGGGATTCAAAAGACAATGTAACATGCTATTTGAAATTTCGGATAACTCAGAAGATTATATTATATTTTCGTTCGCGGTTATAGCATATTTTCATAAAATAAGAAACATTGGTCATTTTTTACAGTGTATAATACCCGCTACAGTTTCTTAGTACTGCATTTGGCGCCCATAATATGCATTTCTCACATTGCAGTAAACATTTAGAACTGGTTAGAACTCGCGTGATTACGGGTAAAACATAAAAAATGACAAAAATTCGTCAAACACATAAAATTAAAAAAAAATCCATTTAAAATTTTCGAATTTTTTTTTACCCAATCGTTCATGGGCCCCATACCAGCAACCCGTGTGCCAAATTTCGTAGCCCTGAGCCCTCGAGTTTTTGAGGTTACATAGATTTATATACGCGCATGGATTTTAATAGAGTAGATTATTCTAGCTGATCCGCCCGGCGTTGCTCGGGTCCGTGTAATAAACGTAAATCTCTTAAAAAACGAAACTCTGGCTCGGGTCTCCGATGTCTTCGGCACCGTATAACGGACATGCTCGTACGGTCAGGAAAATATTTTATTTCCACCTTCCACCACCAGGGGAGCATTCTTTTCTAAACAAACCTCTTTCCAAACGATATTCTGACACAGGTTTCGCTGCCTACGACACCGTATAGTAGACGTGCTACAAAAGTGAGCTGGTTTGGAGAAGATGGGAACATTATTAGCCGAGTTAATGAAATAAGCACAGTTAGAGAAAATAACCTTGCTGGGGTGTCGGGGGAAGGGATGTTCAAGTGTCCTTTTCAGAAAATGACTAATTAGGAGCACCACTGTGCATCCTTAAAAATTCGTTCGTTTGGTTAAGCTAGGAACTTAATTACAAATTTGGCATAAACTATTATTCGGAAATAGTGGTAACTCTACTCATAAATTTACTTTAATGTTATAGATTGAAATGATGTTATAGAGGGTAACTATTAAGTTAATTATAATGTTTGTAATCAGTTGCGTTGAAATCGGAAAGATAGTTGCTGAGTTGTGGAAACGGGGCATAGTTAGAGAAAAGAACCTTGAAAGAGGTGGTCAGGGAGGAGGGGATGTTCAAGTGTCCTTCAGAAAATAACTAATTAAGAGGACCACTATACATCTTAAAAAATTCGTTCGTTTGGTTAAGCTAGGAACTTAATTGCGCATTTGGCTTAAACTATTATTCGGAAAAAGTGGTAACTGCTACTCATAAATTTACTTTAATGTTATAGAGGGTGACTATTAGGTTAATTACAATGTTTGGAATCACTTGCGTTGCAATCGGAATGATTGTTGCTGAGTTATGGAAACGGGACATAGTTAGAGAAAAACCTTGAAGGATGTGCCGGGGAGGAGTGGATGTTCAAGTTCACTTCAGTAAATAACCAATTAGGAGGACCACTATGCATCTTTAAAGATTCGTTCTTTTGGTTAAGCTAGGAACTTTATTAGAAATTTGTCTTAGACTGTTATTCGGAAATAGGGGTACCCGCTGCTCATAAATTTATTCTACTTTAATTTAAATTTAATTTAAATTTAATGATATAGACGCTGATTATTAAGTTAAATATGATGTTTGGAATCAGTTGACTGAAATCGAAAAATTAGTTGCTGAGATATGGAAACAGTGTAAAGTTAAACAAAAAACCTTGAGGGAGGGGCCGGAGCGGGAACGGATGTTTAAGTGCCTTTCAGCAAATGATAAATTAGGAGAACCTCTATATGCATCTTTAAAGATTGATTCATTTGGTTAAGCTAGGAAGTAAATTTGAAATTTTGCTTAGACTATTATTCGGAAATACTGGTAGCTGTTTTCTAGAAATACACGCTGAAGCTATGAATGCTGATTTTTATGATAATTTAGCAAAATGGAACTGGTTTGGAGAATTTAGGAACATAATTATCTGAGTTGTGAAAATAAAGCACAGCTCGAGAAAAAGCCTTGAGGGAGGGTCCGCGAGCAGACGCGCGGTCAAGTGCTCAACAACAAATCACTAATTTTGAGTGTTGGTATGCATCAACTGAATACGGGCTCTGTACTTTTATTAGGAACATAAATTTAATTTTTATAAAAACTGTTATTCTAAAATAGTGGTATTATCTATATAAAACAACGATTAAACGTTACGAGTTCAGCTAAAAAAGTTAAATTTGTTAAATGTAATTAGTTCTGTTGAAATCAGAGCAGTAGATTTGGATTTATTAATAAGGAGGGTCAATTAATGAAAAAGCCGCCGCCAGGTGGCGCGCGGTCAAGTAAAATAAATTTTATATTTAATAAAAGTTGCTTACCCCCCCCCCCCCCTCCTTCCCATTCCCGCAAATTTAACAAATAATCTGTTAAATAAAGTTTTCTGTATTAATAATCTCTATCATACTAATATATGTCATGCAAAAAAAAACCCTTAACCCAGCTAATTATCATTCATTAAGTCGATAAAATCCTTTAAAGTTAAATTTTTAGCATTTGGCAACGGTTAATAATTAAGTTGATTGTCTACATAGTATCATATAATCTCTGATCAATTGAATTTAAACACTCGAATCGCAGTTGCAAATGAAACCTTGATTTATTTAATGACTTCTGTGGAGATATTATACAACCAACCAACCACTGAAAAAAGAGGATTTTTGATGAGATCTCTTTGTGGATGGATTTTAATTAATATTTAATCTATCAAAAAACTATTTAAAAATTTCGAATTTTTTGTCCCGATCGTTCATGACCGCCCTACCAGCTACCCGTGTGAAAAATTTCGTAGCCCTGCGCCCTGCGGTTTTCGAGTTTTTGAGGTTACATAGATAGATACGCGAACCGTTTTTAATAGTATAGATATTTCATAAAGTACTTGGCTGAAAGACTTCAGGCTTGGTATCCGAAGGTTCGGTGGCAAGATTAGGTGTTTGCATTGAGAATTTTTAAGTTTTTTACAGTTAAGTTTGCCTTCTAAACAAAATATAAGCACACCTAATTCTGCTTTTATACGAATATATTAAATTTGGGTAGCACTATTTTTTAACAGTAATCGTCGCCTTTTTAAATCAGCGAAACCTACGATTAACCCTTTCAGGGTATACTTTCAGGTGTACTTGTGCTACCAAAAATGTTGAATTAATTATTTGACACCAAAATTCAAGAACAAATTTAATGGAAAATATTTAAAAGCGTTTTTTTACGTATGTTATGGAAGCAAGATTTTATAAAAAAAAATTCTGCATGCTTTTGGTAGTGTAGAATTGAAATTAAGTTTTCGACCCATGCAAACACTGATCCCTTTAACTGGTTTGCTTGTTCCGTTATCCAAATTATTTCGCTACCACTAATTTTTAAACACAATATTCGCTTTATTTAAAGACAGGAAATTTCGATTAAACATGGCGAATATTTTAGTTTGTGAAAAGGGGTATTTCACCAATATTTGTAGTTTATTGTGTAAAAAAGAAGAACCTGTTAAGGGGTTAAAAGTCTTAAATAAGGCGAAGACTTATCAACAACCGTCGTGTAAAAACTTAATTAGGTGTGTAAAATTAATTAGTAGACGTTATTAATAATGTATTGGTACCAAAGAAATTATTATACAGTGATTAGGGTAGAGTTATAGTAAAAAGTGTTCTATTTTTAGCACTTTCCAACCTAGTTGAAAAGTGCTTATGACTTCGGTTTGTCTGGCCGTCTGGCCGTCTGGCCGTCTGGCCGTCTGGCCGTATGGCCGTCTGTCCGTGCTCTAACTCCCGTAAATATGCTCGGATTGCTCTCAATTTTTATATGTTATTGTCGTTATCTATGGCACGTTCCCTATTTCAACTGAAGTGTGTAGCTTTTATAGTTTTCTTACAGGGACACCCAAAAGAATTCCGTTACATTGCGGTCTATGGGGAAAAATCATTTGCGGTTTATTTTAAAAATGTTTCACTATTGTAAACGCATTGAAATTTATATAGATCACTAAGATGCATTAGAAGAAGCTTAATATGGAATAGTAGGTGTATAGCACTTAGAGTTACTTTACAGGGACAGTCAAAAGAATTACGTTACATTACGTCTATGGAGAAAAATCGTCTGCGGCTTATTTAAGTAATGTTCCACTATTTTAAACGCATTGAAGTTTATATATATTACTAAGGTGCATTACAAGAGGCTTACTACAGAATAGTGTGTGTATAGCAGTCATCGTTCATTTACAGGGACACACAAAAGAATTCTCTACTGTCTGTTAACAATAATTCCTGGAAGTGCGTTTTAAGTTCCTGAACGCGATTTTAATCTTAACTAGCTTTTTGTCTATTACGTGGTGTGTATAAATTCTGTAGATCCTATACAGGGCAGCACAAAAGTTCGCGAACACATTTCCGTTTATTGACAGAAACTCCAGAAGGAGAATTTAAACTGCGCTACGCGTTTCCTAACTAAACTAAAATTTAGCATCCTATGTATATATACAAATCTATAGATCATATACAGGGCTACATAAAAGTATTCGGATATTTTTCCGAATATTGTATATATTGAAAATTCCTGAAATTACGTTTTTAAATATGTTATGCGTTTTCCAAATTGTTTACTTAGATGTCATCTTTCAGCTTATTAAACGGTAATGATTTGTAAAATTATTTTAGAAGCGTTGGAAAGTGCTACATAATCTATGCTTGACGCATGATTTTTCGATCTTGTTTTATGACTGTTCAAGCTATTATAAAACAATCATGCGTGATTTGTGAATTCACAACCATAGATACAGCAAAGAAACGTAACGTTTGAATCTCGTAAAGCTCTCACTATATACGAATTTACAAAATCCACTAACATTCCACGCGACCACCTAAAGTCCCTTAACACAAATATTACAACTATTTACCACCGCTTTCATTTTCAGAATGCACAGTACTGGAACCACTTGGCCAGAGAATCTTGTTCATAACAGGACTTTCTTTTTTTTTTTTCATATTTATATCATCCGAATTTCACATGATTTCTGGTATAAGTCGATTTTACACATAATAGTTCCCTAAAAGTCAGGAGTTGAGAAAGGGATTTCCTAGTCTGCAGGCTTGGCGGACACATTTTATCCCAATTACCGAATAAAAATTGTTGCCTTGTTTAATAACAGAATATTCTGCTATTAAAAAGGGCTCAGATTACTATTTTAAAATAGCAGTAACAAAATCACTACTGTTGTGTTTTATCACTACTGTTGTGGTTTTCTTTTTTAATTAGTTTTACTCTAATTTTTTATTACATAAAATGCTGATATTTCTACGACTGACAACATGCATCGTTTTGATGACATAACTTTATCTATTAAATTATTTGAAAGGCAGTTTTTGCGTGGCGCGATTATTTATTTTTAACTCCAAGATGAACCCAGAATTGTCTATTAAAATTTTACTGACATAACGTACGTGAAGAAAAGCTTTTAATTATTTCCAAATAAATTTGTCTGTAAACTCTGGTGTCATTCAATTATTTCTACATTTTATCAAAAGAATTACTTTGCCCCTGAAATGTTTATAGAACATCGTCATGCCCTTACATTCTTTTTGAAGAAATAACTGTTTTTTTTCTTTTTCAAAACTTTTTCTTTTAATTCTGTAGTTTTTTTCATGTTTAATAAAATACAAATTTAACACCAATTGTCTTGATATTGGGGTATTTTATTCTGCATACATGCGTGAATACAAAACAGCATATATAACTAATTTCGGAGACTGAGTGCAAATACCAATGCAGAAAGAGTTTTTTTTTCTAATTACAACTTCGCTTATTATTTTAGGGAAAATTTCCTTTTATCACTTGTGCCCTGCTAATTTAGACCCCTTTATATTAAAATATATTTCTTCCTAGAAATTTTAATAATAATTTTTGACTATTTTAATGACAAAAATTCCGTCATTAAATAAAATAAAAATATACTATGCGGAATTTTTGGTAGAAACGTAGTTTTTTTTTAAATTAAAAAATGGGTTGAGGTGGCAACAGTCGGCAGGCCCCGAAAAATCGGCCTAGCCAAAATGTGCATTTTAAACAGCAGGGTTCGCACTTTTTACCACAATTTTTTAATCGGGTTTTTAGACTTATTGAAATACAAAACAGTATTACAAATCCTGCAATTTATCTTGGGATCTACAATTTCTGCTGTTTAAAAATTAAATAGACAAATCTATTAAAAAATTGTGGTACAAGAGTACGAACTCTGAATAAATTTATGAAAAATACAAATATAATTAGCAGGTCCAACAATGATTTTTCGGGGCACTGAGAACAAAACTCGAAAGGCTATGTGAATAGTGTGTAGTAGGAGGACATGATTTCCATGCATATAACTCAACTTTTTATGCCCTAAACTTTAAATTTCAAATAGCAGAATGTCAGATTCATTTATAAAAGTATACAGAGGCGTCCCTAGGATGATGTCAAACCGTGCCAATAGTAAATTCCTCTTTCTTTAAAACTTTCAAGAGCAGTTTTGTATTATATATGCAATGTAATTTTCATTCCAAACTGCTTAGTGACACCCGTAATTTTTAATAAAATTTTGTATTAATAACGTACGTAAAAAAGGACTTGATTTATTTTTAAACCAATTTTTTCGTTAATTCTGGTGATTGTGGACTTTTTTATTCATATCAACACTTTCGCAGTAGAATTGCTTTCAGTTGCTGATCTCCGGTGAGTAATAATCAGCTCAAGAACACGAACAATTAATCTCTGAAACGTGTGACTCATAAGAGGTAAAAGAACTGACATAATGTATTACCCACGATATGTTCTTTGTTCACCTTCCCATGTTAATATCAAGTTAAACCACTTACTATGTTTCGCTTCTTTTGTCTTTCCATATTTCGTACTAGCTGATCCTTCCGGTGTTATCCGGTCCGTCAAAAAATAATAGGAAACACGAAATCTCTTTAAAAATCACACATTTCACATACATATTAAATGGAAAAGATTTTAGAAAAATTCTGGCGTCACTGTGGCGTTTGTGAATTAAAATTAAGTGGTTTCATAAACATACCATTGCCCCTGAAAGGGTTATTCGGCACATTTCGACTAGGCCATATTTTTGTAGCACTCCTAGTAGTGCCAGCTTAGCCCCATTTTTTATGAAAGAAAAAACTACCTTAGTACCACAATTTCTACAGAGTATTATTTATTCTATTTAATCATGTAATGTCTGTCATCAAATGAGACAAAAATTACAATACAAAATTTCTAGAAAGACGGATTTTTTAATATATATAAAAAGGGGTTTACACTGGCAACACTGGTTTACCGTGGGTGCAAATGACAAGGGCAATATTTTCATTAAAAAATAAGTGAATGTTTAAGAAATCTACAATTTCTGCATTGGTGTTTGTGTCCAGCCTCTTAAATTAGATATATGTACTTTTCTGAATTCCCGCATGTATATATGCAGAAAAAGAGTGTCAAAATTTCTTATTTTTAGAAAAGATTAAGAAAACAAATCACAGAATACTAAATGTAAAAGTTTTGAAAAAAAAGACATGTATTTCTTCTACACGAAACGAACATGATGATTACAACACCAGAACGTCGGAGAGGGATCATTCTGACCCCTACCAGATGAAAGAAACGTCGATTCGAATTCTGCTTAAAACAGGTTAAGTACATACCGCACAAAAATGAGGTAAATAAATAAGTTAAAAGTCTTAAATTAAAATTCTGGTGTGAAATATTTTTATGAAACATGAGTAAAATTTTCCGCTGTTCTAGTTTTAAATCATTCAGGGGAAATTACTTTTGCAGCTAAAATGCGAAAATGAGTTATACTAAAATTTATGAAAAAAATATTTAAAAATAATTACAAGGTTTTCTTCATGCATATTATTGCACCAAAATTTTATATAAAAAATTCTAGTAGCCATTTGGCTGTTTCAAATAAAAATTAAGTGTTCGCAGCATGCGAACACAGCCTTTGAAAGGGTTAAATGTCAGAAAATATGTGGAGTCAGGAGAGTGAGAATGTCAGTTATGTCAGAAAAATGATGCATGTTGTCAGGCATTAAAATATCAGTATTCTATGTAAAAAAAAAAAGGGAAAAATACATTAAAAGTGATAACCGGAACAGTTGTGATACATTCAGAGATATTTAGAATTTGCACAATGTGTGCAGTTTGTTACTAATATTTTTAAATTGTAATCTTTGCCTTATATAATAGCAGATTATTTTGCGATTAAATAAGGCAAAAATTTCTATTTTGAAATCGTGATAAATAGTGGACGGCAGGCCTGTTGTTTGGAAACCCCTGTCATACCTCCAGACCAGTGTTGCCAGTGCGGTACTTTTTTTAAACTCAGTTTTCTTGATTGCCACCAGTTTTTTGTAATTAGTAGAATTCGCCTGTAATGACAGATTAAATAAGGCGAAAACAAGGTGAATTATACCATTTTAGAAAAAGTGGTGTCTATCACGAAATCTGAATTTTAAAAAAGTAGCCCACTGGCAACACTGCTCCAGACTTTTAGTGAATTATTAAGTGTAAAATCAACTGATACCAGACAACATATGAAACTTTGATAGTATAAATATAAAAAAGGAAACGTAATTTTGCTTGATCTGCGGCTAATTTCGACGCTTCAAGTAATGTTGCTTTCTTTCAATGAAAGCGGCGGTGAATTTAGCGTTGTAGTATTTTTTTTTTGAAGTTTCGTTTAACCTTGTTAGAGGAGTGTGTATATGCATAGCTGCGAAATTTTACGTTGTTTTCTTATGACTAAAATTTAATAGTACCGTAATTTCTGGTATATAACCCGCAGCTTAAAGAAATCGGTTGCGAACCAGAAAGGTTATTTAATAAAATGTAACTCGTTTTTACTTGATACTTATTTCACTTTATTTATTAAATAAAATTTCTGGTTCGAAAACGATTTATTTACCAGAAATTACCGTAATTTGAATTAAGAAAAGATAAGTAGCTATTACAATTAAATGCATAATATATTAAAACTTGAAATACCCGTATACGACGAATCCAGATCCAGTGTTATCAGGTGACTAGAAGAAAATTTTAACTCGAAAACATGAAATGATGAAAAAAAATCTTTAAGTTTTTCCCCAAAAATGTTGATATTCCCCAAACGTTTTCCCACTAATAACTTGTCCCCAAAAATTTCTCCCGGAACAAAATCCCCAATCTGACAACACTCCTCGAAGATGAGTAAAAATGAAACTACCGTAATTTCCGGCGTATAATCCGCAGCTCAAAGAGTCGTTTTTCGACCCAGAAATTTTATTCAATAATTGTAGTTAAATATTTACAGCGATCTTTTAAGTTTCATTTTATAAAATAATATTTCTGGGTCGAAAAACGACTCTTTGAGCTGCGGATTATACGCCGGAAATTACGGTATTTCGTTGTCTGGAGTTTTGAAATTGGTAACTTTCTTTGGCGGCTTTAATAAAAATAGCCATTTTCAGCGAACGCGCAGGAAAATATTTTGGTTCCACTGCCAAAGGATGCACTCTGTTCTAAACATATTTCCGACACGTGTCCCCACTGTCTACGATACCGTGTATAGCAGACGTGCTGCGCACGCGCTACAAAATATTTCAGTTCTATTTTCTACTAGCCGGTGATGCATTCTGTTCTAAATAAACCTCTTTCTAAACGAAACTCCAGCACTCGTTTCCGCTGCTTACGGCACCATGTAGCACGCGTACTGTTTTCGCGGGAAAAATCTATTAGTTCCACATTCCACCACCAGGGCGTACCAAAGCTATGCCTTAATTAATTATCTATATCTTAATTTGTTCATGTTAAGTTGAACCAATTCCTTTTTAAATCGGGCCTATAGAACCCAGGAAAGTAAATCACCCGCCTGGATATTTGCCGAAACGTCAGTGAAGGCTCACTGTGGAAACGCGAAAAGGTTTTAGTTTCCATCTGTTTGTCTGTCTGTTTGTTTGTCTGTTCCGCGATAACTGTCGTAAAAAACGTCCGATGATGTTGATTTTTTGTGGGTATGATGGTGAGGTACCCATGATTAGCAATATAGTTTGTAGTTATATTTGGTTAATCCATTCGAAAAACATAGAAGAATTCTTTTTGGGTTACAATGCTTTTCTATGGGAATGCAGATGATTTTCAAATTTCATTTTTAACTGAAATGAAAATCACATATTTGAATAATGTTTTAAACGTAAAATTATGGATGTTAAATTTAAGATATGGAGGTTTTAAATATATCCAATATATTTGCAAATTTGCCGATTCATTTATTAGAACTTAGAAATTAATTGTTTAAATTATTGAAAAATTTTTTGCGTTTGTTCGGGGAAAAAAAAAACATTTGATTTTCATACTTTTTGCAATTTTAAATGCATTTTTTTTTTTTTTTTACTTTCCTCTTTAATTTATTAGTTGCTTAGCAAACATATTTCAAAGAATATCATATTAATAAAATTCAAGTAACTCACATTATTTTGCTGCAAAATTTTATTAGCAAAATAATTTTCGGTGATTTTAGTATTCTATTGACATAAATGAGAATTTATTTTGATTCAAGTTACCGTTTAACTACGATAGAATGATTACCGAAATATTTTTTTCCAATCGAAAATTACAAAAACAGTGAACGTGTACATTTGAACGAGTTTACATTTGTATATGCATATTTATTGCATGATATATTATTCTTTTTCTGGAACAGATGTGGATGTTTCATCGTTGAAAAGTTAATTATAATTTTAAAAATATGATAAAATCACTCGTACAACGAGATGGTTAATCTAAGGAAATTATAGTAGTAAAACGATCCTGAAATATTACAATTACGGGAAATTGAAAACATAAAAATCTATCACAAAAATGCTTTATAGCGCAAAATCACGTTTGCTATTTAGTGAATTGGCAGTGGGCACGATTGTGAATGATTATCCAATAGGTTTAAAAGTTTCCAAATATGCCTATTTGTGGGAAATTTTAGTATGCTATTGCCATTGAGTTAGATCAGGAGTTACTTAGATAAAATAAATATGATAGAATCACCATCAAAACTGTTTTTCCGAAACAAAAATTGTAATAACACTAGATTTCTGAAATAGATAAAAGTGAAATATAGTAGATTCGATTTACATTTCCATAAGTTGCTTTTGTACATGAAATATTATCCAACTTCTCTATGAGATGCAGGTGTTTCGAGGTTGGCAGGTAAGTAAATATTGCTATTTGGGAATTAGGATAACATGAAATTATTTTCGAAATTTTTGCTTATCGTAATAAAACTACTGTGTATATCGAAATCCAAGACATACTAGAATCATTCACACAATAAATAGAAAATCACGAATATAAATTTGATATGATTACGGGGGTGTCAGGGGGGCTCTGTCCCCCTTAAGAAATGTATTTTCTTATCTAAAAAATTACGAGAATAAGATGTTCAGAAGAATTTCAGACTATCATTGCACGAACCGTGTTTAATTTAACGCTTCTAATTCCTCAAATCTTCGAAGTATTTTATATGTCTATAAATATGTACGTATGTAATATAAAATAATTAAATTGCCGTTTGTTAGATGCTAAATAATATGAAAAGTTAGATTAAATAGAAGGACGTTCAGAGCTGACGTTGAGGCTCCTGATCTGCAGATTTACTAGTAATATTCATAAATGGTGGTAAACAAGTGCTGAAAAAATGATACCGAATTTTATTTAGTCCCTGGGAAACCTCGGAAGAATGTTAGGAACTATTTTGTTTGAATTAGACCAAGATTAAATGCAAAATTTTTTAGTTATATTTTCCACCGCCAGGGGCGCACTCTGTTCTAAATAAACCTATTTTTGAACGAAACTGCGACACGTGTCCCCGTTGCTTATGGCACCGTGTAGAAGGCTTGCTGTATATGCTCTAAAAATCTTTTAGCTTCACTTTCCACCATTTAGGGAGCACCAAATCTATGTCTTAATTAGTTATCTATATATTAATTAGGCCGTGTTAAGTAGAATGAATGAATTCTCGTTGAAATCGGGCCCTTTTTTCGAATCGACCAATTTTAAATAGAAAAACTTTTAATCTCAATTTCCACCGCTAGGGGCGCACACTATTCTAAATAAAACTCTTTCCAATGGAAACTCCGGCGCGTGTCCCTGCTGCCTACGACACCGTAAGGTAGGTGCTCTACGAATGCGCTGCAAAATCTTTTAGTACCATATTCTACCAACAGGTGGCACCAAATCTGTATCTGAATTAGTTATCTATATCTTAATTAGTTTGTAATAAGTTGAATGAACTAATTCTCGTTGAAATTGGGCCCATAGAACCATAGAAAATTCTCCTGCTTGGGGATTAATGTTCAGAAATAGTTGTAACCAACCAAAATGCATCTAAAACCTCGGTTACTTGAGAAAAGGTTTCGTTTCAATCGGACGAAAAAAAGTTCTGATTTTGGAGGAAGGGGGGCGGAGGGAATTTCGATCAGAACATTAACTCGATATTTAAATTACAAACGGGCACTCTCCTCCCCCCCCCCCCCCCACAGCATTAAACCAACGACGTTAAAAACTTAGGAATTATCATTAAGTTTTGATTCCGAAACAAAGTGACTATTTTCTTTCTTTTTTTTTGGACATACAAAAACCGTAAGTTTTCGTTGCTAATTTCTGAAATCAAATACATAATTGATGTCACGAGCGTGAAAAAACTCTAAAAATCGCATAAAACAAATCGCAAAAAATGCACAACTCGCTGTTCGAATTGCAATCAGCTGACGACCTTTTCATCTGCCAATCACAATTGCCCGGTTGACTTCCAGCTGCGCCTACAATCCTATCAGCTACCAATCACAACTGCTCTCCAACGATGTTTGACTTCTAGTGATCGATTTGTGACGTCATTTGAAACAAAAAACGCTGCAAAACATGAAAAAAAAGATTAAAAAACTCATTAAAATTAAATTAAAAAAAAGATTTAATCAAAAAATCCAAATCGGGATAATCAATAACCTGCCTTTCTTTTATAAATTCGTGATTTTTAACACTTTCCAACCTAGTTGAAAAGTGTTTATGACTTCGTTTGTCTGGCCGTATGGCCGTCTGCCGTCTGTCCGTCTGTCCGTGCTCTAACTCCCGTAAATATGCTCGGATTGATCTGAAATTTTTATATGTTATTGTCGTTATCTATAGCATGTTCCTTATTTCAACGGAAGTGTGTAGCACTTATAGTTTTTTTACAGGGACACTCAAAAGAATTCCGTTACATTGCGGTCTATGGGGAAAAATCATTTGCGGTTTATTTCAATAATGTTTCACTATTTTAAACGCATTGAAATTTATATATATCACTAAGGTGCATTAGACGAAGCTTAATATGGAATAGGGTGTGCATAGAACTTATAGTTACTTTACAGGGACAGTCAAAAGAATTCCGTTACATTACATATATGGAGAAAAATCGTCTGCAGTTTATTTAAATAATATTTCACTATTTTAAACGCATTGAAATTTATATATTTCACTAAGGTGCATTACAAGAGGATTACAGCAGAATATTGTGTGTATAGCAGTCATCGTTCATTTACAGGGACACACAAAAGGATTCTCAACTATCTGTTAACAATAATTCCTGGAAGTGTGTTTTAAGTTACTGAACACGATTTTAATTTTAACTCGCTTTTTGTCTATTACGTGATGTGTTTAAATTTTGTAGATCCTATACAGGGAAGCACAAAAGTTCGCGGACACATTTCCGTTTAGTGACAGAAACTCCAGACGGAGAATTTTAAACTGTGCAACGCGTTTCCTAACTGAACTAAAATTTAGCATCCAGCATCCTATGTAGTATATATACAGATCTATAGATCCTATACAGGGCTGAATAAAAGTATTCGGATATTTTTCTGAATATTGTATATGTTGGAAATTCCTGAAATTATGTTTTTAAATATATTGTACGTTTTCCAAATTGTTTACTTAGATGTCATCTTTTAGCTTATTAAACGGTATGATTTGTAAAATTATTTTGGAAGCGTTGGAAAGTGTTACATAATCTATGCTTGACGCATGATTTTTCGTTCTTGTTTTTATCTGTAATTAATTACAGACTCTTTTCAAGCTAAAAAGAGAAAAAAGAAGTGACGATTCTGAGCGTAACTGACTTCGAAATGGAAGCAACCACCGAACCAATCAAGCATTCTGGGTAATATTTCTTAGTGTCAAAGGAAAACAATATTGCCAAAAATTCAAAAATCGCTGTACGAATTCCGAATAAACTTTATTGATAAGAGAATAAAATTTAATATATTACGCTAAAAGGTTGAAACCGGATTCCTGCTACTAATGCGAAAAAATTGAAGCAAAATGTGAAAAAATACTGCAAATCGCATGGAATTTTAAATAAAAATAAATCTATTAAAAAATTCCAAAATCGGCATTTGACATGCAAAACTGCATGCTTAGGGGTACCTTCCCACCAAATGTTGTAGCTTTGCGTGCAGCGGTCTCTTCAGAACACAGTGCGCAAACACACAAATACACAAACTTACTTATTTATATTTTGTTAGAGATGATTGGGCTAGTTGGTGTAATGTTGCCAGTGGGCTTCTTTTTTAAAATTTGGGTTGCTTGAACGGCGAAACTTTTTTTGAAATGGTATAGAACGCCTTGTTTTGGCCTTATTTAATCTATCATTAAAAAAGGCGAACTTTACATTTTCAAAAAACTGGTGGCAATCAAGAAAAACTGAATTATAAAATAATAGCTCACTGACAACACTGAGTAGGTGTGTAACATTAAATTATAGACGTTATTAATAATCGATTTGTACCAGTGAAATAATTATACGATGATTTGAGGTAGAGTAATAGTAAAAGGTGTTTTATTATTAATTTTTTAATTTCAGTTGATGACTTTTCAAGCTCTTGTAAAATGATCAAGTGTGATTTGTGAATTTAGTGTCATAGATACAGCAAAGAAATGCACTGTTTAAACATAAATCTCCCACTTTTAACCCCTTAAAGGGCACCGGTATATTATATATACCACTTAATTTTAATCTTAAAATACCACAATGACACCAGAATTTTATAATAAAATTTTGAATTTATAAGGTACAAGACGAAAAGCTTTTACTTACTTTTAAAAAAAATTCGTTCGTGAATCCTGGTGTCAATCACTCATTTCAATATTTTAGCTACAAGAGTACTTTACCCTTGAAGGGGTTAAGGAGGGTATACGTATATAATCCACTAGCAATGTTTGGCACCCACCAAAAGCCCATTAAGAAAAAAAAAACTACAACAATTCAGCGACACTTTCATTTACAGAAAGTAACAGTACTTGAAGCCATTTAGCCAAATATTGTTTCATAAACAAAGCGTTAACTTTTTTTTACATATTTATATCATCAAAATTTCACAGGTTTTTTCTGCTGCCAGTTGATTTTACCCTTAATAATTCTCTAAAAGACAGGAGGTGTGACAGGAGTTTCCAAACTGAAGGCTTGGCGGACACATTGTATCACAATTACCGAATAAAAACTGTTGCCTTATTTAATTGCAGATTATTCTGCTATTAAATAGGCTCTGAATACTATTTTAAAATAGCAGTAACAAATTACACACATTGTACATGTTCTAAATACAACTCTGGTTCCGAATTTATCACTACTGTTCCGGTTTTCTTTTTTAATCAGTTTTAATATTTTTTTTTATTACACAGAATGCTGATATTTCTACACCTGACAACATGTATTAATTTGATTACATAACTGTATGCATTTAATCATTTGAAATGCAGTATACGTATGGCGCGAATATTTAATTTTAATTCCAAGCGGCATACAGAATTTTCTATTAAAATAAGTGTGTCTGAAGAAAAGATTTTCATTAATTCCAAATAAATTTGCCTGTAAATTCTGGTGTCAGTCAAATATTTCAATATCTTAGAATTAGAAGTTCTTTCCATCTGAGATGTCTATAGAACATCGTCATCCACATAGCTTCGTCAATTCCATTCTTTTTGAAGAAAAATCAGTTTTTTTTTCCAAATTTTTTTAATTTAATTCTGTGATTTTGTTTGATGTTTTACAAAAATAAAAATTTAACGCCTTTGTCATGATATATACATGACTGAATCCAGAAAAGTACAGATGGGTGACAAAATAATACGAACACCCATGGAAAAGAGTGAAAGGGCAATATCTAGAAAAATATATGAAGAATTATCCTGAAACTTCAGGAGTGTAAACAGTACTATTGGTGACATATATTTCCGTGAACATTTTCCTCGAAAACTTCATTGGAGACCGTCAACAAATTGAAAAAAACGAATATCTTTTGAATAACCCTGTAAAAAGTAATTTCCCTTAAGCATTGAAACTTTAGCACATGATTAAGAGGCTTATTGTAATAAACTGTATTCATTTTTATGAGTACAACATATATACCCGTTGAAAAATTAAGGTTTTTATAAAAACAATCCCGAATTTCACCAAGTGTTTTGCTTATAATTTGCAGAGTTCTTAATATAAAAAAATGTATTTTTCAGAAAATATGACTAACAACATTGTACACAATACCCCGCAATCAGAAATAAAAATAATAAATATTGGATGAGAAACAAGCAGGTTTATTAAATAATGATTCACTGCGCATGCGCGAATGTTATCAAAATGCAATGTGCATAATATTTTACCCAAGTGTATAGAGCAACTTTTGTGAATGTCTCAAAAACATAGCTTGAAAATTCTGAAAGTGATCGTCTATAGAATAAGTTCGAAATTTGTTGTTACCAAAATGAAGCAAAAATATGAGGGGTCATAGTAGTATATTTGGGTGCAACCACTGATCTTTTTGCTTCTTTCTGGGAACAACGAATTTCGAGCTTATTCTATGGATGACCACTTTCAGAATTTTCAAGCTATGTTTATGAGACATTCACAAAAGTTGCTATATACACTTGGGTAAATTATTATGCTCATTACATTTTGATAACATTCGCGCATGCGCAGTGAATCATTATTTAATAAACCTGCTTGTTTTTCATCCAATATTTATAATTTTTTATTTCTGATTGCGGGGTATTGTGTACAATGTTGTTAGTCATATTTTCTGAAAAAAAAAACCCATTATTTTATGCTAAGAACTCTGCAAATTATAAGCAAAACACTTGGTGAAATTCATGATTGTTTTTATAAAAACCTTAATTTCTCTACGGGTATATATGTTGTACTCATAAAAATGAACACAGCTTATTAAAATAAGCCTCTTAAACATGTGCTAAAGTTTCAATGCTTAAGGGACGTTACTTTTTACAGGGTTATTCAAAATATATTCGTTTTTCTTCAATTTGTTGACGGTCCTCAATGGGGTTTTTGGAGAAAATGTTCACGGAAATATATGTCACCAACAGTGCTGTTTACACGCCTGAAGTTTCAGGATAATTCTTCATGTATTTTTCTAGATATTGTCCTTTCACTCTTTTTCATGGGTGTTCGTATTATTTTGTCACCCATCTGTAAATATGTCTAATGTAGGAGACTGAGCACAAACATAGATGCAGAAACAGGTTTTTTTTTCTTATTACATCGTAGATTATTTTTTTAATAGCTGATAAAATGATGCAAGAATAAAGCCAATTTCACTATTTCAAAAAACTGGTGGGAATCAAGCAATCTGAATAAAAAAAAGTAGAATGCACAGCCTGTGAATATCACGGGCGCGAGAATTAAGGGGTAAAATGAATTTTAAACTTTAGTCGTGTAAGAACTTAATTAGGTGTGAAACATAAATTAGTGGACTTTATTATAAATCGATTGACACCAGTGAAATTATTATACGATAATTTGAGGTAGAGTTATAGTAAAAGGTGTTCTATTTTAATTTTTTTAATGACTGTTCAAGATATCGTCAAACAATCAAGGGTGATTTTTGAATTTATATCTTGCATGCAACAAAGATATGTACGGTTTGAATATAAATCTCCGACTTTATACGAAAGTATACGTATATAATCAACTAGCAAAATTTGGCACACACCAAAATCCATTAAGATAAAAAACTATAAAACGATTCACCGCTCCTTTCATTTATAGAATGTAACAGTCCTTGGAGTCCTTTAACCGAGCAATGATTCATTAAACAGTTAGCTTTTTTTTCATATTTATATCATCAAAATTTCATAGGTTTTCTGGTGTCAGTTGATTTTACACTTAATAATTCTACAAGTCAGGACGTGTGACAGGGGTTTCCAAACTGCAGGCTTGGCGGACACATTTTATCACAATTACCGAATAAAAATTGTTGCCTTATTTAATCGCAGAATATTCTGCAACCTTTACACAGCCGTGAACTGATATATCTGTTCACCATGCTGCAGGTTTTACTGCAATAGAAGCATTGTTTAAATTAATATAATTCTAAAAATATAATGCAGTTTTGAAACTTCAAGTAATGATTAATACTCTCAAGGATTATACTCATATATGTAAATAATATTTTTATATAAAGTTTGAAAATTCATCTTTTTATATCATCTTTTTATTTCATCATATCATTTTTTCCTCTGTAATGTTTTAAAACATAACAGAGAAATCAACATTACACATTTGCAAATTTTCTCTGCTGTCAGGTATTTAAAAATGCTCAGAATACTATTTTAAAATAGCTGTAACAAATTACACACATTCCACATGTTCTAAATACAGCTCAGCTTCTGAATTTATCACCACTGTTCTGGATTTCTTTTTTTTTTAATCAGTTTTACCCTCATTTTTTTATTACACAAAATGCTGATATTTCTACTCCTGATAACATACATTGTTTTCATGACATAACTGTATATATTTAATGCTTTGAAAGGCAGTATTTGTATTCGAACATTTAATTTTAATTCTAAGCGGCACCGAGAATTTTCTATTAAAAGTAATGTACGTGCAGAATATCTTTTAATTAATACCAAATAAATTTGTCTGTAAGTTCTGGTGTCAGTCAAATATTTCGACATTTTAGAAGTAGAAGTAGTATCATGGTGCTGTATATGAAGCAGGTATGGCGTCTCACGTCGTTTTTGATGAATCCAGGCTCTGTATGCAGCATGATGATGCTCTAGCATCCATGTTTGGCGGCATCGTGCAAAACGCACATTGCCAGCTTGCATTCGAATCGTCATACTGCCATATCACACCACCCCCTGAATTATAGGCCTGCGCGCTGAAAAAAATTGCGGCTGTCGAAGGCGGAATCGTTTGTACAGTCCCTCGAACTTCAACACCAATAATTTCTAAAAGTTATCTTTGACTCATTTGATCTCCGAAAAAGATGGCGAAGAAAACTTTTAGAAATTATTGGTGTGGAATTTCGAGGAACCGTTCAAAAGCTGAAAAAAAATCGGCCTGCAACAACCGCCATTGTTGTCAGCGCTCAGGCCTAGTATTCAGGGGGCGGTGCATATCACCTGGAGTGACGGTATGAAGTGTCATTTGATACACGTCTCGGTAACATCTTGTTCGCATTGCCGACAATTTCAACAGCAGCCGTTACATTTCTGATGTGTTACGGCCCTTGGTTCTGCTTTATATTCGATGCCTCCGCAACTCTACGGTTTAGCAGACAATTCACGACCGCATGTTGGTCGTACTATCCTGACCTACCTTGCTACAGAACATGTTCGACTGTTGCCCTGGCCGGCACGTTCTCCTGATTTCTCACCAACTTAAAATGTCCTGTCAATGGCTTCTGAGCGACTGGCCCCCCACCACTTGCCCGTCTCTTCGGTTGATGAACTGTGGCTTAGTGTTGAAGCTGCATGGACTTATGTACCCGTACATGACATCCAATGTCTGTTCGACTCTATGGTTAGGCAGATAAATGCTGTTATTGCGGCCAGAGGTGGGTGCTTTGGGTAGTGTTTTCTCAGGATCTATATCTCCTATTTTTCTGAAAATGTAATCATCTGTCCTTCCCATTATAATGTATTTGTCCAATAAATATCATATCATTCTGTTATTTGTATTCTTTCATGGTGTAGCATTTTGGATGGCCAGTAGTGTAGTTTAATGACAGGCGTTTCGCGATTAAACAAAACAAAAAATACTATGCAGAAATTCTGGTAGAAAGGTAGTTTTTTTTCAATTAAAAATAGTTTAAACCGGCACCAGTTGGCCTAGTCAATATGTGTCGTTTAAATGGATTTAAGAAAAATACAAATTTAATTGACAGGTTTTCAGGATCCTGAGCACAGTCTCGAAAGTGGTCCTATGTGTATCGTATGTATTAAGGGGAAATAACTTCCATGCATACATCTTTTAAATGAGATAATTTGTTTGGTCCTAAACGAGGGTATTTAACACTTTGCAACATAGTTGAAAAGTGTAAGAAATTTCTGATTTTATGGCCGTCCATCTGTCCGTCCGTGCTCTAAATCCCGGAAATATACTCGGATTTCCGTGGAATTTTTGTATGTTATTGGCGTTTACTATCGCATGATTCCTATTGAAAATTTAAGGGTGTAGCATTTACAGTTTATTTACAGATACAGTTAAAAGTATTCTGTTACATTACAGTCAGTGGAAACAAGTCGTTTCAAGTGCCTTTTGATGATGTTACGCCATTTGAAACACGATGAAATTGATACAAAATTAAGAAGCGCAGTAAAACATGTTTTTTGTAAAATATGGTATGCAAAGCATTTATTTTTCATGTACAGTATCACACAAAAGCATTCTGTTACTAAATGTTCTACGGAGAAAAATCGTTTGCAGTATAATTTAATGATGTTTCACTATTTGAAACTTAATGAAATTTATGTGCATTACTGAGCTGCATTACTATATGCAATTTCTATAAATTTCTCACTGAATGGTATGGTGTGCATTGCTTTTATCATTCATTTACAGGGGTGAAATAATACGGTTACAGTCTTAGTGCGATAAATACAGTCCATGTGTGATAAGTGCGTTTTCAACTTTGGTTTACGTTTTTAATTTTAACTAAATTTTAAAAATTAGTCGTACAGAAACTTAATTACATGTATAACATAAATTAGTAGACGTTATTAATAATCGATTTGTAACAGTGAAAATATTATATGATGATTTGACGTACTGTTATAATAAAAGGTGTTGTACTTTTTTCTATTTTTTTCCTTTTTATGACTGTTCAATCTATTGTAAAACCGTCAAGTGTGACTTGTGCATTTACAATTATATACAGCAAAAAACCGCACTGTTTGAATTTAAATCTCCCACTTTATACGTAAGTACATAAAATCCACTAGCAATGTTTGCCACCCACTACAGGCTGATAAGGAAAAAAATATTAAAAAGATAAAATTCACCGCCGTTTCCATGTACAGAAAGCAACAGTACTTGAATAATTTCCCCAATTACAGATGGTAATAAATAATGTGTTTTTCTTTTCATATTTATATCATAAAAATGTCAAAGGTTTTCTGCTGTCAGTTGATTTTACACTTAATAATTCACTAAATGTCAGGAGGTGTTACAGGGGTTTCCAATTTGCAGGCTTGGTGGACACATTTTATCACAATTAACTGATATATTCGTTCACTATGCTGTAGGTTTCACTGCAATAGATGCATTGTTTAAATTAATGTAATTCTAAAAATATAATACAGTTTTGAAACATCAAGTAATGATTAATACTCTCAAGGATTATACTCATATATGTAATTAAGTTTTTTATGTAAAGTTTGAAAATTTATCTTTATTTAGCATTGTTAGAAATTACACAGCAAACAACATTACAAATTTGCCCTTTTTCACGGCGGTCAGGTATTTAAAAATGCTCAGAAGTGATAATTTAAGGGTTTTCGCTCACCACGGATCGCCTCGGATCATCATGGATGACCACGGATTCCCCATGTTAAATCTATGTATCCCAGCTCGGAGGGTGGAACTCACCTCTCATCACGGAGAGAGTTTTATCAGAATTGTCACGGATCATGATGATAAGGATGTAAGACGAAGAGATTTTTTTGATTAATTTTAATTGTTTGATTTTAATTGGGGGACTTAGAAAATTTGGAAGCATTTTTTTTTTCGGGGAGAATTATCTGCTAGAGTGGAAGTAAGTTTCAACTGATTTATTTTGGAGAGTTAGAAATTTATTTATTTTTAATTTTTTTAATGTATTTATTTTTATTTGGGGAGTGTGTATTTGGCGAACTATAATATGCTGTTTGAAATATGTGTTAAAGTAGGTTACTTTCGCGGGAAATATTTTTTCGAAGTTCGGTTTGTGATTAAAAATAGTAATTATAAATAGTAATTAAAAATAGTAATGATTGGACTTAAGAATTTTTAGTGATTTTTTTTCTGAACTGTTAAAACGTGTTAGATTTAGCGAGATTTATTAAGTTTTCAATGAAGAATATTAATTATAAAAAATAATAACTAAGAAATAAATTAAAAATAGTAATTAAGAGATGATTGGTCTTAAGAAATTTTGGGTTAAGAAATGGGTTTTAATTAAATATATTAATGAATTCGAAACGCATTAGGATAAATAGAGATTAAACTAAAAATACAGGGTCCCTGTAAGATGTATGAATTATACTGAACTAAAGTGTTGCCACACCCCCATATTTTTTACAGAGGTCTCTTCGATATAATTTGGGATAACAATATGCACTTAAAAATATAGAGTACCCACAAAAGGGCACGAAGAATTCTGAAGTTAATGGCTAATTCCATGCGTGAATGTGGTGTAAGTCACATAGCCGCAGACTTCTTCGATTTTTAGCCACCGGTATTTTTTTTAAATATTTTTCAACCTATTTAATTGTAGATATATGGGATTTAATAAATCAAATTTTCCTTTACTAAAATACTGGTGGTGAAACGTCGTTGCCATTTACATCTCTGTGACTGACACTACATCCACGCATGGAATTAGCCTAATATAAAATAGGATCTATAATAAGAAAGTAAACGAACAAATAAATAAATAAACAAAAAAGAAAAATAATGCGTCTCTCGATTGTTTATGAAAGACTTTCCAACGTTACAGGAATGTTATGTGAAGTAAGTTAAAATTAAAATTTTACCATCTAGTGTAAAAGTGACAGTCAGATTTTACTTTTAAATGATTAAATTTACGTTCGTTGAGGTAACATCTTTATAAAAGGTTTATTTTTAAGACGAAAATTTTGTGAAGGATCCTGCTTTAAGGTAAAAAGTTTTGTGAAGGGTCTTGTTTTGAAATGAAAGAAAATTGTGAAAGGTTCTTGAAAGGATCCAATATCTTCCTAACCATACATCGCGCCTTTGGATCAAGGTAAAACTAAACTGCGCCACCAGGCACGTCTCGACTGTCGCACCCAAGTCCTGAGAGACTTTTAAAGCACCATTAGGAGCTGCTTCCCACGGCGCAGCGACCGGTCGGGGGGGCCACCACCTGCGGAGCCCCGAGCACTTACCCAAAAGAGCGACGACATAGGTCGTGTGGTACACAGAGGATAGCATAATCAGAGGAGACCTCCACGTGGACACTCGATGAACCGCCGAAAAAAAATGCGACTTTGTCGATGGAACCCCATAAAGAGAATCAGTCCCTAGGTCATATGCCAAATTTTCCGACTGCCCTTACTTTCCCACGGCGTCCGAATATCGAGCTGCATGGAGGGGCAGAACGACTTACTCTTCTTCCGTGGGTTGTCGTTACGTGCGTAAATATTCTTTAGACATATTTATCTTAGTATATATATCTACTATATAAATAAAACACAAACGGAAATTTCGTTCCGTTTCCTTATAACTAGAGTTTCGCTAAATGGATTTTGATGGAACTTGCACGGTTCGATAGATAATTTTTCAGGGAAGGTTTCAGTATATAACACAACGTTCTACGTACATTAGTTATAGAATTATGATAAAAAGTCCTGTTATTTTGGCCGAAAAGGTTACCATTGCTAATTTTTTGGCGACCATTATTGTTGCAGAAAGAAATTAAAAGGCTGTACATCTCGAAAAATAAAAGAAAAACTGTTGCTAATTTTATTTTTAAAAAAGAAAGAAAAAAGAAAGAAAAAAGAAAGAGAAAGAAAAGATAAAAAAAAGAAAAAGAGTTTTGATGAGAGATAATATTATAAATATTTAATTTAAACATGATTGGGAATATTCGTGATTCTTAAAAAATATTTAAGGGGCAAGATTGCTGTTGAAACACAATATTTGGCGATTTATCTTTTGTTTTTGGCGATTTTGATTTTGCTTTTGACCCCAAACAATTTGATTTTAAGCCAAAAAGTGTTTTTTTTTCTTTCAGAAATAATTGAAATGGCTATACAACTGGAAAAATAAAAGAAAAAACTGTTACTAATTTTATTTAAAAAAAAAACAGTTTTAATGAGAGATTTTAAGCGAAAAGGTGTTTTTTCAAGTGTACGACAGCATTCTTGCAGTATTATTTTTTTGTACTTTTCGGTTAGCCAGGCGCCAGTGATAGATATATACATGTATATATACACACATATATATACACATATATATATACACATATATCTACACAAATACATATATATATATACATACATATATATACACTTATATGTATGAATATATACATTTATATATGTATATACATATATATTTATATATGTACATATATCACTGGCGCCCGGCTAACCGAAAAGTACCCTTTTTTTAATTCAAATGCAAACTATATTAATGGCAATATACTTCTATTTACTTCTACATATATGAAATTTCGTTCCGGCTGCTTATAACTCGAGTTCTGCTGAATGGATTTTCGTAGAACTTAAACTGTTAGATATATAATTTTTCAGGGAAGGTTTTATTGTATAACATATCGTTTTACGTAGCTTTTAGTTATAGAATTATTATGGGAAGTTCTATAATCAGATCAATCCGATTATGAAAGATTAGCCTTTTTAAAAGATTTTGCCGAATGGATTTAGATGGAACCTACACTGTTAGATAATTTTCTAGGGAAAGTTTTATTATATAATATATAGTCCAGTCATTTTAGGAAAAATAGCGGAAAAAAATAGAACAAAGCTGGATTTTTGCACAGGTGCTAGTTAGAGTATGTAGTTTAACATACTAAAAGTCCTCATCGATCCGGTGTAAGCTTTCTCCGCCAGGGGGCGCGAATGATCCTGAAATCGGTTTTTTGAGAATATCTCATAAAGGATGACATCTAGAAAAAAAGTTCAATTACAAAGCTGTAGAAAATCTAATTTCCTATAAAAAGTGTGTATAACATTTTTTTGTCACACCAATACTTCTCTGTCAAAAATCAAGAACAGTGAACGTACTTGTAAGAAAAACGATAAAAATACGAAAAACCTGCTGCTATTTTCAAAGAAATTATATTGAAAGGTGTAAAATTATTACTTTTGAAGAAAAGAGGTGAATGTATAATATGCTTATTTCCATACCACCCTTGAGGTAAAGCATTTGGCAATTTTTTTTAAATTCTGCTTTCCCCCCTAGGCCTAATCAACGTGTAATGGATGGCTTGCTCAAATATCAATCATTTGACTGCTTGGGTAGTCGTTTGCACATCTACAACTTCTTCACTCGATTTAGTTTCGTCATCATCTGTATTTTTTCTTCAGTTGTTGCATTACCTTCACTATTTTCTGGTTGGCCTTCGATATCATCACTAAATTCAGGTGTAGCGATTCCCTCATTCCTTGCAATGGGCATGATATTGTCAGTATCCTCCTCATCTTCTAATTCAACTTTACTTGTATTGTGACATGAAACTCCGCAACAATTTACGCAAATATAAGAACACTTGAATCCATTTATTTAGCATTCACAGGTTTTGCCACATCCTTTGGAGAAAGTACAAAAAATGGATTAAATGATTTTTTTCGTGCCGGCGGTAAGGTAGCTGGAATTGGAGACCAATTAAGTGCATTTTGCCAACCCCAGTTCTCAGGAAGAAGTTTATTGCCCAACCAGTATTATATTCGATGATAAACACATAAACTGTGCAATCTAGCTGCGTCCACGGTAAGCGGTAACTATGAAAACCCTTTTTCACCAACAGCAACTCCTTTCTTGAAACATATATAATAATACTTGTTCAGAAAAATTTCTGTTTTACCACCATATAAAGCAAGAAAAATAGTTTTCTCTCTCTCGAATATTTCAATTTGGGATGTTTTGCCACTTTTAAAAGTGCTAGCAGCTTGTATGTTACGGTTTCCTTCCCTTTTCGAAATTTTTAATAACGACATTTTGCCTTTCCCAAGCATTGCTGTGTAGAGTCACAACCTCAAAAAGCCTGAAGAAACGTTATATGATCTTTCAGAACTGCATCATTATTGAGACAGTGCGACGAATACAAGGTGGTTGTAATTCTTGTTCTTCGTGGCTTATTAAAAATATCGCTGTCTGTGGAGGTGCTAAGGTAGTCAACAATACGAGCAAGTCAGCATCGTCGCCTGTAATAGTAGCCAGCGCACCGGACTTTGCTACTTCAATGGCTGCGTTAACAATAAGTGTGTCAGCATTTCCCTCTGCCTGTTTCACTTCGAAACCATTCTCCATAAATTTCTCCTTCAGAATAAAGATGAGGTGTGTCTTTTTTTGATGATTAGATACAAACCGTTGACTAATTGACACATTCATGTCTTCGTTAATATCGATGTCGAGAGTTAAAATTTTCGAATACCGATGAGTTCATTCGGCCTCTTTTGTATTATAAACTTCGTAAGAGTAAACATCGAAAACGGTTACACATTTACCACAGTAGTTTCTTAAGATATTGGAAATATAACTTTCTACGACACTCCTGTATGAGGAAAGTGCAGCTGACGTCACTGTGGGGAAGCGAGACATACCTGACAGTCGTTAAGACTACTATTGTTCACAAGTGTTCAAGCGGTCTGATTGGTCTACGATGAAAAGATCTGTGATATGATGATTTCTGAAATGATCGCTAAGGAGAAAATGTAGATTGGTTGATGGAATTTTTTGTAATCATGTACTTACCTTATTTAATGGTTTCCACTTACTTGGTAAAAAACCCTTATAAAGAATTTGTGGTGGTACCTTGCTTCAGCTGCAATCAAGTCGATAACATTAGATAAACGCTTACTGACTTCTTTGCCCCATTTGTCTTCACTGCAGACACAATTAGACTATTTTTCACCTCTAAGATTTTAACTATTATCACTTTTTCACAATGCTTTAGAGATTTCTTTTTTTCTTCCGTATAAAAGCTTCATCCAATGTATCAAAACATAGTAAAAATGTTTCATTGAATTCAAACAAGCGACTGTCTTTCTCAATTTTTCATTTAACGGTGTAATTTGTGTGGACGTTGATGGTTTTATGCAACTGATTTCTTGTACGATTTAACAGAATTCTTTCTTGCATAATTTTTCCTACACGTGGGATGGACTATAATTCCACCATTGTTTTCTGTTATTTCCTCAAATGCTGTCCAATTATTGTCACTTCTTACCAAACTTGAGGTCACAAGTGACTTCAGTGCCTTTTTTCCAATCATTCACAACGAAGCTCTCACCACATACAAGACTAATTACTTCGTCAATCTCCATTTTAACGCTCTCGATCAACAATCAAGAAAGAGTCATTTTACACTCTCAAAACTATTTAAAACTTTCTAAAATACGCATGGAAAATAACACTATTTACTTTCTAAAAACTCACAAAGAATAATACTTCATTCAGTAAGTTAGGGTGATTTAATACCAGCGAAATGCTCATCAATTGAAATAAAGCATGGCAAAGATACCAGCACGTGGTATATTTCGACATAAGCATGGGATGCCACGGAAATGATTATTCAACCAGCTTGCGAAATCAGTCTACAGGGAAAAGGACAGAAGAGAAGGTGTAGGGCTCGAAAGTAGATAGGTTCTGCTTCTTCGGCGCGTTCAGTACAATCGTTTCCCTATTTTTTCCAGTTATGTTCACTGCTTCTGATATTTGACAGTAAATGGTTGGTGTGACAAAAAAATGTTATGAACACTTTTTGTAGGAAATTAAATTTTCTACATCTTTTTAATTAAACTTCTTTTTCTAGATGCCATTGTTAATCAGATATTCACGAAAAACCGATTTTCAAGATCATTTCCGCCCCCTGGCGGCGAAAGCTCACATCGTATCGATGAGGACTTTTAGTATGTTAAACTATATACCTTAATGAGAACCTGTGCAAAAATCCAGCTTTGTTCTAATTTTTTCCACTATTTGTCAAAAAAAGTACTAAAATGACTGTAGTAATATCATTCTACGTTGCTTCGTTCTAGAATTACAGGGGGAAATTCGAAAATCGGGTGACACATTTTTTTAAACCAAATATTAGCCTTTTCAATATTTGATTCCGATTATGAAAGATTAGCCTTCTGAAAAAGTTCTACTGGACGGATTTTGATGAGAATTGTATTGTTAATTAGTTAGATGCTGTTTCAGGAATGGAGTGTAGTACATATTGTTATACGTTGCTTAGTCAAACAGTTATGTGTGAAGGTTATATAGTCAGGTGAACCCGATTCCGAAAGATTAGCCTTTTTGAAAGTTTTTACTGGGCGTATTTGCGACTTGCATTGTTAAGTAGATAATTTTTAAGGAGGGTTTTAATATATTTCATATCGTTCTGTTAGTTTTAGAATTATGTGCAAAAGTTCTATAATCAGATGAACCCGATTATCAAAGATTAGTCTTTATAAAAACTTCTACTGAATGGACTTTGTTATTTAATTTGTTTGCATTGTTAGTTCGATAATTTTTAGTGATGGTTTTATTATATTGAATATAGTTTTATCATTCTTTAGCAAACCCTAACTGTAAATGACCAAATAAAAGAGTTGGTCCTTAACAGCTAAAATTTTGACTGCACATTAAACTAGTCGTTGGGGGCCACCGTAATACTTACCCATCATGGATATGCATAATGTAAAATATTAAAATAAAAATGTGTAAACTACTTATAAAATGCATTGCAATTCAAATAAAATCGTGGCTTGATGACGTCACAAACTTTAAAGGCTCGATTACTGAATTGCTTGAAAGAGGTTTTTCCTTATAACTCCAAAAATAATAATCCTATTAACTAGCGGTTTATTCCATCTGATTAAGCGTCAAATTTCCAATTAAAATATATCTTTGAAGTGAAATTTGGATGAAATACAGGGTCATGAAAAATCGAAGAGTGTGGAAAATAGGATTCCAAATATCTCGGCAACTAATTATCCGATCGACTTCATGCTTTATTCAAAATTTATGTTTTTTTATTGTCTTTTATATCCATTTCTTAAAATAAACAATTTCGAAAATTTTTATATACCTTTCATCAGAACGAATATTTCGAGAGTCCGAAAAAAATTGTTCCGGTTAATCGAGGTTATTGAAATGAAATAGGCTTCTTCCCATTATTACATACTAAGTACATACCAAATTGCAAGTCTCTATCTCAATTTTTTCGGGAGATAGAGCGTTTACAGACACACACACACACAGACACACAGACACACAGACGGACGGCAAAATTTTTTTTCTAAAAATATGTTTTTCGGAATCTTCAGTGTCTGAAACGTGTAAATCCGTCAAAATTTTTTTTTCGATTTTCAAAACGATTACAAGACTTACCCTATACTACGTATGATGGGTAAGTAAAAAGATAATAGCGGAATGACGTCATTTTTCAGTAATGTGGAAGTATATTCCAGGTAAATATACAGATTGCTTTCAAATACAAGGTCAAATAAAACAATATTTCGTTTGATTCAAGGTTCATTTGTAGAAACCGACCAGCGCAGCGGGCGTAGCTTGCTAGTTTTAAATAAAACCATTTCTGGGTAACAGTGTATATAATGGAATGTATACAATTTAGAAAAGCCGATGAGTAATTCTTACAAAAAAACATATATTAGAAAATAAGTTTTAAAAATGTTTACATTAGGGTGACAAGCTCTTATCGTATTAGACTTCTTTATCCTAGGGAATGTGAAATTGATTTTAAAACACAATACAATCGAATGTAAAGAAACCTTATCTGTGCGTCATCTGCCTTCTCTACCCAAAATGCTTTAACAAGCATGGTTTATAACTTAGAATTAATATGTTTAAATATTTAAAACATGATTTCTAGATTTTTTTTAAATGAAAAATTATATTCTAACTTGAAATCACTGATTAAAGACTGACGTTGCGTTTTCTCAACATCATGCTTCTTACACCATGTTTTAAGGTAGCACCAGTTTGTTTTTAGGATAAATACTTGCTTTAAATGATACAAGAAACACCATGATAAAGTACATCTTGGGTTGCTATAATATAAAAGTGGTATGAATCGCAATGTTATGTATTTTATTGAGAAAAATAATTCGGTCCTTAATGGGTTAAACCATTATCTATGATATGTTACACACGTTGTACACAGGTTGTATATGTTCTAAATACAGCTCCTCTTTCGAATATATCACTACTGTTGTAAATTTCTTTTTTTAATCAGTTTTACCCTCATTTTTTATTACACAAAATGTTATTATTTCTACTTCTGACAACATACATTGTTTTGATGACATAACTGTATGTATTTAATCCTTTGAAAGGCAGTATACGTATGGCGCGAACATATGATTTTAACTCCAAGATGCACCCAGAATTGTCTATTAAACTTTTACTGACATAATGTACTTGAAGAAAAACTTTTAATTAATTCCAAATAAATTTGTCTGAAAATTCTGGTGTCAGTCAATTATTTCGATATTTTAGAAGTAGAAGTACACTGCTGGCCATCCAAAATGCTACACCATGAGGGAATTCAAATAACAGAATGATATTTATTGGGCAAATGCATTATAATGGGAAGGATAAGTGATTATATTTTCAGAAAATTTGGAGGTATAGATCATGAGAAAACACTACACAAAGCAGCAACCTCTGGCCGCAATAACAGTATTTATCTGCCTAGTCATGGAGTCCAACAAAGATTGGATGTCATGTACAGGTACATCAGTCCATGCAGCTTCAACACTATGCCACAGTTCATCAACCGTAGTGACGGGCGAGTGGTGTGGGGCCAATCACTCAGAAGCCATTCACGGGACATTTACAATTGGTGAGAAATCAGGAGAAAGTGCCGGCCAGGGCAAAGTCGAACATGTTCTGTATCAATGAAGGTCAGGATAGTACGAGCAACATGCGGTACCATTGTCCTGCTAAATCGTAGAGTGGCGGAGGCATCGAAGATAAAGCAGAACCACGGACCGTAACACATCAGAAATGTAACGGCTGCTGTTGAAATTGCCGGTAATGCGAACAAGAGGTTACTGAGACCAAGAGGTTACTGAGACGTGCATCCAATGGCACTTCATATCGTCACTCCAGGTGATATGACAGTATGACGATTCGAATGCAAGCTGGCAATGTGCGTTTTCCACGATGCCGTCAAACATGGATGCTTGCATCATGATGCTGCATACAGAGCCTGGATTCACAAAGACGACGTGAGACGCCATTCCTGCTTCATATACAGCATCATGATGCCAGCATCCATTTTTGGCGGCATCGGGGAAAACGCACATTGCCAGCTTGCATTCGAATCGTCATACTGTCATATCACCTGGAGTGACATTATGAAGTGCCATTGGATACAAGTCTCGGTAACATCTTGTTCGCATTGCAGGCAATTTCATCAGCAGCCGTTACATTTCTGATGTGTTATGGTCCGTGGTTCTGCCTTAACTTCGATGCCTCCGCAAATCTACGATTTAGCAGGACAATGCACGACCGCATGTATCTCGTACTATCATGACCTTCTTTGATACAGAACATGTTCGACTGTTGACCTGCACGGCACGTTCTCCTGATTTCTCACCAATTGAAAATGTCCTGTCAATGGCTTCTGAGAGACTGGCCCGCCACCACTCCCCCGTCACTACGGTTGATGAACTGTGCCATAGTGTTGAAGCTGCATGGACTGATGTACCCGTACATGACATACAATCTCTGTTCGACTCCATGCCTAGGCAGGTAAATGCTGTTATGGCGGCCAGGGGTGGCTACTCTGGGTAGTGTTTTCTGAGGATCTATACCTCGAAATTTTCGGAAAATCTAATCACTTGTCCTTCTCATTATAATGTATTTGTCCAATAAATATCATTCTGTTATTTGCATTCGTTTTTGGTGAAACATTTTGGATGGCCAGCAGTATACTTTGCCCCTGAAATGTTAAAAGAACATCGTCATGCATTTAGCTTCGTCAATTACATTCTTTTGGAAGAAATAGCTGTATTTTTTTCCTTTTCAAAACTTTTTAATTTAATTCTGTGATTTTTTCATGTTTTACAAAAATAAAAAATTAACACGTTTGTCATGACATATAGATGCGTGAATCCAGAAAAAGATATCTGTCTAATTTCTCGGACTCAGCACAAACACCAATGCAGAAAGAGATTTTTTTTTTTTTTAATTAAACCTTCGATTATATTTTTAGGAAAAAATTCCCCTTGTCACTTGTACCCACTGTGGCCAAGTGTTGCTAATTTAGATCCTTTTTATTAAAAAACCTTCCTCCTAGAACTGTTTAATAATATTATTTTTTAATTTAATGACAGGCATTTCATGATTAAATAAAACAAAAAATACTATGCGAAAATTCTGGTAGAAAGGTAGTTTTTTCAATAAAAAAGGGGTTAAGCCGGAACCAGTTGACCTAGTTAATATGTGCCGCTTAAATATATTTAAGAAAAATACAAATTTAATTGACAGGTTTTTGGGATCCTGAACACAGTCTCAAAAGTGGCACCCTATTTGTATCGTATGTATTAAGGGGAAATAAAATCCATTCATACATCTTTTAAATGAGATAATTCTTTTGGTCCTAAACGAGGGTGTTTAATACTTTCCAACATAGTTGAAACGTGTAAATAACTTCGGTTTTTCTGTCCGTCCGTCCGTACTATAACTCCCTTAAAGTATACTTGGATTACCCTGAAATTTTTTTATGGTATTGACGTTTACTATACCATGATCCCTATTGAAAATTAAGTGTGTAGAATTTACAGTTTATTTACAGGTACAGTCAAAAGTATTCTGTTACATTACAGTGAATGGAAAAAAAATCGTTTCAAGTGCTATTTGATGATGTTACGCCATTTGAAAGGTAATAAAATTGATACACATTTATGAACTGCAGTAAAACATGCTTTTTGTAAAATATGGTATGCAAAGCATTTATTATTCATGTACAGTGTCGCACAAAAGGATTCTGTTACTAAATGTTCTACGGGTAAAAATCGTTTGCAGTATAATTTAATGATGTTTCACAATTTCAAACTTAATGAAATTTACTTGCATTACTGAAGTGTACTATAAATTTCTCACTGAAAAGTATGGTGGGCATCGCTTTTACCGTTCATTTACAGGGGCACACAAAATAATGCGGTTACAGTCTTAGTGGAATAATTACAGTTTATTTGTGATAAGTGCGTTTTCAACTTTGGTTTACATTTTTAAGTTTAACTAAATTTTAAAATTTAGTCGTGTAGAAACTTAATTGGGTGTGTGGCATTAATTAATACACTTTATTAATAATCGATTTGTACCAGCGAAATTATTATACGAGGATTTGAGTTAGAGTTATAGTAAAATACTTTCTATTCTTTTCTTTTGATGACTGTTTAAGCTATTGTAAAACAATCAAGTGTGATTTCTGAATTTACGATCACAGACACAGCAAAAAAGCGTACTCTTTGAATCTAATTTTTCCACTTTATACTAAGGTGTGTAAAATCCTCTAGCAATGTTTGGCTCAACCAATAGCCGATAACAGATAAAAAATACTACAACGATAAAATTCCCCGCCGCTTTCATTTACAGAAAGTAACAGTACTTGAATGATATCTTCCTGAAGTTATGAGTTTCAAATAACGCGGGTTTTTTTCATATTTATATGATCAGAATTTGATAGGTTTTCTGGTGTCAGTTGATTTTACACTTAACGATTCACTAAAAATCAGGAGTTGTGACAGGGGATCCAAACTGCTGGCTTGGTGGACACATTTTATCACATTTACCGAATAAAATTTGTTGGCCTTTTTTAATCGCAGTATATGCTGTATTAAAAAATTTCAGATTACTATTTTAAAATAGCAGTGACAAAATACACACATTGTACATGTTCTGAATACAGCTCTGCTTCTATATTTATCACCACTGGTGTTGTTTTCTTTTTTAATCATTTTTACTGTTTTTTTTATTACACAAAATGCTCATATTTCTACGCCTGACAACATACATCGTTTTGATGACATAGCTGTGTATTTAAACCTCTGAAAAACAGTTTTTGCATGGTACAACATTTAATGTTAATTTCAAGCAGAAACCAGAATTTTCCATTAAAATTTTGCTATCATAATTTACGGGAAGAAAAACATTTAATTAATTCCAAATAATTTTGTTCGTAAATTCTGGTGTCAGTCAATTATTTAAACATTTTGGCAGTAGCAGTACTTTGCCCCTGAAAAGTTTTAAGAACATCGCTATGCATTTAGATCCGTCCATTGTATTTGTATTGAAGATATACCTATTTTTTTTTTCTTTTTGAAAAATTTTCATCTAATTCTAAGATTGCTTTCGTGTTTTACAAAATTAATTTAATTTAACATCCTTTGTCATGATATATACATGCGTGAGTCAAGAAAAGTATATGTATCTATAATTTCGGAGACGGAACACGAACACGAATTCAGAAAGAGGTTTTGTACCTGTGTTTCTTTTTTTTAGGAAATAATTGCCTTTGTCACTTGTATAAACGGTTGTCAAGTGTTGCTAATTTAGACTGTTTTATTTAAAAAAATCCTTCCTCGCTGAATTTTTTATAGTAATTCTTGTTTAGTTTAACGAAAAAAAAATCGCGTATAAATAAAACAAAAAATAGTATGCAGAAATTCTTGTTAGAACAGTAGTTTTATTTTTCATTAAAAAAGGGGTTAAACTGGCACCAGTTGGCGGGCCGCGAAAAACCGGCCTAGCCGAAACCTGCGTTTGAACCTATTTAAGAAAAATACAAATATAATTCGCAGAGCCAATTATGACTTTTCGGGGCTCTGAACACAAACTCGAAAAGGC
This sequence comes from Maratus michaelseni, assembly GCA_963931845.1. NCBI lineage: Eukaryota > Metazoa > Arthropoda > Arachnida > Araneae > Salticidae > Maratus > Maratus michaelseni. Next base: position 145,681,063 of record OZ007599.1, on the reverse strand, counting down.
TCTGTTATATGTTTCGTATGGAATGAGGGGAAAAAAATTCCAGGTATATATCACTTAATTTAGAGAATTTTTAATGCCCTAAACGAGTTTTTTTTTTAATTTTAAATATCAGAATGTCGGATTTATTTATTAAAGAACACAGAAGAAACTCCAGGAAGAGGCCAGACCGTGCCAATAGCAAATTCCTCTTTCTTGGACAGTGTTCTTACATTCTACATTTCCTTGAATTTTCATGTTTGTGCCAGTATTTTCTTATAGAAATATTTGCCTAATTTCATCACGCGTTTCTTATTTTTTAAGGTAAGATTTTCTATGAGATAATACTGGGTCAACGGATTTTTTTGGTCTTGATATTACCTTACCTGTAGGAACCCTGTTTAACCCTTTAAGGAGCGGTTGTATGTTATATATGCAATTTAATTTTAATTCCCAACTGCCAACTGATACCCATAAATTTTAATAAAACTTTGCTTTTTGTAATGTACGTAAAAATAAATACTACATTTATTTAATCTATCTTATCTAATTTCTTCAATTCTGGTGACTACGGTTTGTTTATTTATATCAACACTTTTGCAAAAGAATTACTTTCAGTTGCCGGTCAGCAATAAATAGCTCCAGAACACGGACTATTGACTTCTGAAACGTGTGACACATAAGGGGTGGCAACCTGACACGATATTTTCTTTGTTCCAATTTTCATGTCAATATCAAGTTAAAGCACTTACTATGTTTCGCTTCTTTTGTCTTTCCATTTAATGGGGCTAGTTTTCCTTTGGAGCACCCACAACCAAAGCCTACGCTCGGACAGGAAAGATCGAGGCAATCGTAGGCGAATATTTTTTCAGTGTTTGTACGGTTCATTGAATTTGAATACCAGTATGTTTTTAAGTATTCTACACCTTATTTTTCTGAGTTTATAGTAAATTTAAGAATACTTTTAGGAAATACTGGTATTCAACTGAAAGGGACCGCACTAAAGATAAAAAACCTGCCCACGACTATTTTTGTGCTAGCGTGTAGGGCTAGTGTTCCGAGAGATGTGGCTAGGGATCGGAAAACGACCTTTTTATTGTAGCGAACTACAACTACAACTACTTTGTCGAAAATGTAGTTAACTACAACTACAACTGCTTGTTTTCAAAAGTAGCGACTACAAACTACTTTTCAAAGGTAGACACTACTTCGCTACTTTCAAATTTTGTCAAAGTGTTTACACTAGAAATTGAAGACACGGATTAAATAATAAAGTTACCCCTCGTTATATCGCGTATGTCGGGATACAATTAAATAAATGCGACATAACAGAGGGCATTAAAAAATTAAGAAAGATACCACACCAGGAAGTGTTTTGTGTTCTTCTCGAAAACGTTAGTTTATACACACTTAACAAATTTCGCAGCAAAATTATGAGAGATATTATAATCTAGAAAATTACAGAAAAGGAACCCTAAATACAAACAAGAAATAAATCTGTAAATGGGGCAATTCCGAATAATAAGAAATTCGGCGTTAAAACATGAAAAGACATCTTAGCAAGTAAATAGACAAGTGCTGCCAACAAGAAAATTAGTTCTTTGGTGTGTTAGTACTTGCTTTCAGCAGAAAGTGTCAATGGAAAAAACCTATGACTTCATGCGATGCGTTGCTATACACTGCAGCTGAGATTTGCCACAGCGATTCGGAAATTTTTGAGCAGAACAAATTCTGCACAAAAGAAGCGAGTTTCAACCACGTGATTTGTAGAATTGCACTTTTTTTTCTTCTGAAGTAGCGTTAAAAGTAGCGTCGGTTCTCGCTACAAAGTACTGATTTTTTGTATCGCACTATTTTCTACACTATATTGTTCAAAATTTAGCGCGCTACACTACAAACTACTGTAAAAAGTAGAGACTACAGCAGTTTCGCTACTTGTAGCGTGCTACTTCCGACCCCTGGATGTGGCCCAAACTGTATTTCCGAATCATCGTATTGTTTGTTTATTTTTCTACACAGTTGAGAATTTCAAAGCCAAGTTATGTAAAAATACTTTATTTATAGCTATTGTTAATTTTTATCGTCCTTAACAATTATTTTCTTTCTCTGTTGATTTCATGGACAATGCTGATACTTCAACATCTGACAACATGAATAGTTTTCACGTATGTATCTATAGAGGAGTTGGTGCCAACCTCTCATTAATATTCCGTAATATGCGGGTTAATTTGACCCAGGTTTAACACGTTTCGCACCAGAAATTTTTTATGAAATGAAATTAAATAAATTCCACTTAGAAACCTAAAATTGAATAAATAAAGATTCATCGAATAATTTTTCTGGTTTGAAGCGTTGTTAAACTGGATCAAATTATCCCGCATATTACGGAAAATTATGAGAGGTTGGCACCTATGATAGAGGCTAAAGCCTACGGATTTGAATACCACTTTTTCTATTTTTTCTTGTTTAATAGTAATTTTTATGGAATTGTATATCGGAAGAACAAAACCAAAAACAAGACAGTGGAAATAACAATCCGTATACCTTGACACCTATGTCTATATCAACCTTAGAGGGGTAAGTCCTTTAATCGGGTATTCCATCATTAACGCATTAATTTTTTTTCATATTTATATTATCAAAATTTCAGAGGTTTTCTGGTGTAAGTTGATTTTACACTTAATAATTCTCTAAGAGTCAGGATGTGTGACAGGGGTTTCCAAACTGCAGGCTTGGCGGACACATTTTATCGCAATTACCGAATAAAAATTGTTGCCTTATTTAATCGCAGTATATTCTGCAACCTTCTCACCGCCATGAACTGATATATCCCTTCACTATGTTTCAAGTTTCACTGCAATAGAAGCATTGTTTAAATTAATATAATTCTAAAAATATAATGATATAATAATAGTAATGATTAATACTCTCAAGGATTATACTCCTATATGTGATTAAATGTTTTATATAAAGTTTGAAAATTCATTTTTATTAAGCATTTTTTAAAAATTACAAAGAAAACAACATTACAAATTTACCCTTTTTATACGCAGTCAAGGGGTTAAAATTACTCAGATAACTATTTTAAAATAGCAGTAACAAATTACACACATTGTACATGTTCTAAATAGATATCTGCTTCCGAGTTTATCACTACTGTTTGTGATTTCTTTTTTTAATCAGTTTTACCCTCATTTTTTTATTACACAAAAATTTGATATTTTTACGCCTGACAACATAGATTGTTTTGTGACATAACTGTATCTATTTAATGCTTTGAAAGACAGTGTTTACCATGGCGCGAACATTTAATTTTAATTCCAAGCGGCACACAAAATTTTCTATTAAAAGCGATGTACCTGAAAAAATATTTTAATTAATTCCAAATAAATTTGTCTGTAAATTTTGCTATCAGTCAAACATTTCTACATTTTAGAAGTAGAAGTACTTTGCCCCTGAAATGCTTAAATAATTTCGTCATGCACTTAGCTTCGTCAATTATATTCTTTTTGAAGAAATACCAGTTCTTTTATTTTTCAAAACATTTTAATATCATTTTGTGATTTTTTTCATGTTTTACAAAAATAAAAATTTCACACCTTTGTCATGATATATAGATGCGTGAATCCAGAAAAGGATTTCTGTCTATTTTCTGGGACTGAGCACAAGCACCAATGCAGAAAGAGGTTTTTTTGTCTAACCTTCTCTTATATTGTTAGGAAAAAATTTCTCTTGTCACTGGTACCCACTGTGGCCCAGTGTTGCTAATTTATATAATTTTTAATAAAAAACATTCCTTTTAGAATTTTTAATAATATTTTTTGTTTACTTTAATTACAGGTATTTCGTGAATAAGCAAAACAAAAAATACTATGCAGAAATTCTGGTAGAAAGTTTTATCATTTTTTAAAAAGGGGGATTAACCCCTTGAAGGGCACCGGTATATTATATATACCACTTAATTTTAATCCCAAAATACCACATTGACACCAGAATTTTATAATCAAATTTTGAATTTTTGAGATAAATAAGAAAAAGCTTTTACTTATTTAGCAAAAAATTCGACCGTGAATCCTGGTGTCAATCAATATCATTTCAAAGTTTTAGCTACAAGAGTAATTTCCCCCTGAAGGGGTTAAGCCGACTCTAGTTGGCCTAGTTAATATGTTTCTTTTAAATGTATTTAAGAAAACTACAAATGTAATTGACAGGTTTTCGGGGTCCTGAGCACAGTCTTGAAAGTGGCACCCTTTGTGTATCGTATGTATTAAGGGGAAATATCTTCCATGCATATATCTTTTAAATGAGATACATTTTTCGGTTCTAAACGAGGGTTTTTACACTTTCCAACATAGTTGAAAAGTGCAAACAACTTCGGTTATTGTGGCCGTCTGACCGACCGTACGTGCTCCAACTCCCGTACGTATACTCGGATTGCCCTGAAACTTTTGTATGTTATTGACGTTTACTATAGCATGATCCCTATTGAAAATGAAGTGTGTAGCATTTACAGTTTATTTACAGGAACAGTCAAAAGTATTCTGTTACATTAAAATCAGTGGAAAAAAATCGTTTCAAGTGGTTTTGATGATGTTAAGCCATTTGAAACATGATGAAATTGATACACATTTATGATGCACAGAAATACATGCTTTTTGTATAATATTGTATGAAAATTTATTATTCATCCACAGCGTCACACAAAAGAACTCTGTTACACAATGCTCTATGGAGAAACAACGTTTGCGGTGTAATTTAATGATGTTTCACTATCTCAAAATTAATGATAATTATATGCATTACTGAGATGCACTATAAATTTCTCAGTGAAAAGTATGGTGTGCACTGCTTTTATCGTTCATTGACAGAGACACACAAAAGAATGTGGTTACAGTCTTAGTGCGATAGTTACAGTCTATTGGTCATAAGTGCGTTTTCAACTTTAGTTTACGTTTTTATGTTTAATTATATTTTAAAATTTAGTCATGTAGAAACTTAATTAGATGTGTAAAATTAATTTGTAGACGTTATTAATAATCGACTGGTACCAGTGACATTATTATACGATGATTTGATGTACAGTTATAGTAAAAGGTGTTCTATTTTTTTTTATTTTGATGGCTGTTGAAGCTATTGTAAAACAATCAACTGTGATTTGTGAATTTACAATCACATATACAGCAAAAAAAAAAACGTACAGTTTGAAACTAAATCTCCCACTTTACATGAAGGTATACAAAATCTACTAGCAATGTTTGGCACCCACCGAAAGGCGGTTAAGAAAAAATTACTACAATGATATAATTCACCGCCGCTTCCATTTACAGAAAGGGACACTTCTTGAATTATTTCTGCATTTACATGTTTATAATAAATTAAGCGTTTTTTTTATATTTATATGATCAAAATTTCACAAGTTTTCTGGTGTCAGTTGATTTTACACTTAATAATTCACTAAAAGTCTGGAGGTTTGACAGTTCGTTTCAAACTGTAGGCTTGACGGACACATTTTATCCCAATTACCGAATAAAATTTGTTGCTTTTTTAATCGCAGAATATTATGGTATTAAAAATGTTTCAGACTCCTATTTTAAAATAGCAGTAACAAAATGCACACATTGTACATGTTCTAAATACAGCTCACTATCCAAATTTATTACTACTGTTGTGGTTTTCTTTTTAAATAATTTTTACTCTTTTTTTTATTACACAAAGTGCTGATAATTCTACCCCTGATAACATACATCGTTTAGACGCCCTAACTGTGTCTGTTTAAAACTTTGAAAAACAGTTTTTGCATGGCGCAACATTTAATTATAACTTCAAGCAGCACACAGAATTTTCTATTCAAGTTTTGCTATCGTAATGTACGTGAGAATACCTTTTAATTAATTCTAAATAAATTCGTCCGTGAATTGTGGTGACAGTCATTATTTAAAAATTTTAGCCGTAGAATTTCTTTGCTCCTGAAATGTTTAGGTAACATCGCTATGAACTTAGCTCCGTCCATTATATTATCTTTGAAAACATACGCTTTTTTTCTTTTTGAAATTTTTCCATTTATTTCTGTGATTTTTTTCATGTTTTACAAAAATAGGAATTAACAGCCTTTGTCATGATATATGAGTACTTGATTCAAGAAAAATAGATCTATCTATTTTCGGAGACTGAACACGAACACCAATTAAGGAATGTTTTTTTAATACCTTTGCTTCCTTATTTAGGAAAAAATTCCCTTTGTCACTAAAATCCACAGTGGTCCAGAGTTGCTAATTTAGACCGTTTTATTAAACAAAATCCATCATCGCAAAATTTTGAATAGTAATTTTTGTTTCGTTTAATGAACACTATTCCGCGATTAAATAACACAAAAATACAATGCAGAAATCATGGTTAGAACAGCATTTTTTTTTCATTAAAAAAGATGTTATTCTAGTAACAGTTGGCGGGCCGCTAAAAACCTGCCTAGCCGAAATGTGCGTTTAAACCTATTTAAGAAAATTCAAATGTAATTCGCAGCGCCAATTATGACTTTTCGGGGCCCTGAACACAGACTTGAAAATTACCCCTTATATGTAATGAGGGGGAAAATTTTCCATGAATATATCTCTTAAATTAGAGAATTTTTAATGCCCTAAACGAGGTTTTTTAGGTGCATTCGTTATTATATAAATACGTAAAACTTATTGTCGTCGTCTGGTCCGTCCATCCGTCTGTCTGTCCATCCGTCCGTACGTCTCTCTGTTCGTCCGTCTGTCTGTCTGTCCGTCCGCATATAACAACGCAAAAACTAACGAACCGAATAGTTTGAAATTTAAGATATATTATCTTTGCAGAATTTTGTCGAGACTTTTCAAATTTTATGAAAATCGAATCAAAACTTTAGAAAATATTAATAAAAACATTTATTAAGAAATTTGAATTTTTTCTAAAAATCGGTGCTTTTTTGTTATAGGATCTTCCGAGGTTTAATCGTCAAGTACGTCAAGTACGTCAATCGAGATACTTATTTTATTACAGAAATTAATCTGCAGACGATATAAGTCATTTCACAGAATTAAAAATCATTAAGATCTGAATATTTATATAACTAGGTATAGTACGAACGCACCTCATTTGTCATTTTTGACGTACAATTTCCAACTTGTTTTAAAATAGCAGAATGTCGGATTTATTTATTAAAGAACACAGAGGAATCTCCAGGAAGAGGCCAGACCATGCCAATAGTAATTCCTCTTTCTTGAACAGTGTTCCTACAATTCCTGGAATTTTGCATGTTTGTGCCAGTATTTTCTTATAAAAATATTTGCCTAATTTGATCACGCGTTTCGCATTTTGTAAGGTAAGTTTTTCTATGTGAGAATACTGGGTCAACGAATTTTTTGGTCTTGATATTACCTTACCTGTAGGAACCATGTTTAATCGTTTCAGGAGCGGTTGTATATTATGTATGCGATTTAATTTTAATTCCCAACTGCCAAGTGACACCCATAAATTTTAATAAAACTTTGCTTTTTGTAATGTAACGTAAAAATAACTACTTCATTTATTTAAAAAAAATCTTCAATTCTGGTGATTACTTTTTGTTTATTTATATCAACACTTTCGCAAAAGAGTTACTTTCATATGGCTGTCAGCAATAAACAGCTCATAAACACTGACTATTGACTTCTGAAACTTGTGACTTATAAGGGGTTTCAACCTGACTCACGATATTTTCTTTGTTACAGTTTTAATACCAATATCAAGTTAAAGCAATTACTATGTTTCGCTTCTTTTGTCTTTCCATATAATGGGGCTAGTTTTCCTTTGGAACACCCTCAACCCAAGCCTACGCTCGGATAGGAAAAATCGAGGCAATCGTAGGCGAATATTTTTTCAGCGTTTGTACGTTTCATTGAATTTGAATACCAGTATGTTTTTAAGTATTCTTCATCTTATTTTTTTGAGTTCATAGTCAGAGGCGTAGCGTCAAGGGGGGCACGGATCACTTTACTACCAGTATTTTTATACACTATACTTGGTCCTAATTAATTCATACCGTTCAAAGATTAAATAAGGCTAAATGTAGTATATAATTATACTGGTAGTAAAATGATTGTGCCCCCCCCTGACGCTACGCCACTGTTCATAGTAAAGTAAATAATACTTTTAGGAAATACTGGTATTTAACTGAAAGGGACCACACTAAAGATAACAAACCCACCCACGACCGCCGCCACTTTTGTGTTAGCGTGTAGGGCTAGTGTTCAGAGAGATGTGGCTAGGAGTCGGAAAAACTGCGTTTTTATTGTAGCGAACTACAACTACAACTACTTTGTCGAAAATATAGTTAAGTACAACTACAACTACTTGTTTTAAAAAGTAGCGACTACAAACTTCTTTACAAGAGTGGACACTACTTCGCTACTTTCAAATTTTGTCAAAGTGTTTACACTAGAAATTGAAGACACGGATTAAATAAAAAAGTGACCCCTCGTTATCTCGCATCTGTCGGTATACGATTAAATAAATGCGACATAACAGAGGGCATTAAAAAAATTAAGAAAGATACCATACGAGGAAATGTTTTGTGTTCGTCGCGAAAACGTTAATTTATACACACTTAACAAATTTCGTAGCAAAATTATGAGAAATATTATAATCTAGAAAATTACAGAAAAGGAACTCTAAATATAAACAAGAAATAAATCTGTAAATGGGGCAGTTCCGAATAATAAGAAATCCGGCGTTAAAACATGAAAAGACATCTTAACAAGTAAATAGACAAGAGTTGCCAACAAGAAAATTAATCCCTTTGGTGTGTTAGTACTTGATTTCAGCAAAAAGTGTCAATGGAAAAAATCTATGACTTCAAGCGATGCGTCGCTATACACTGCAGCTGAGATTTGCCACTGCGATTCGGAAATTTTTGAGCAGAACAAATTCTGCACAAAATAAGCGAGTTTCGACCACGTGATTTGCAGAATTGCACTTTTTTTCTCTCCTGAAATAGCGTTAAAAGTAGTGTCGGTTCTATCTACAAACTACTGATTTTTTGTATCGCCCTACTCGCTACACCATATTGTTTAAAATGTAGCGCGCTACACTACAAACTACTGTAAAAAGTAGCGACTACAGTAGTTTCGCTACTTGTAGCGCGCTACTTCCAACCCCTGGATGTGGCCCAAACTGAATTTCCGAATTATCGTATTGTTTGTTTATTTTTCTACACAGTTGCGAATTTCAAAGCCAAGTTATGTTAAAAATCGTTATTTATAGCTATTGCTAATTTTTATCGTCCTTAACCGTTAATTGCACAGTAATGTAAATTTCCATCACTGTTTATTTAACTTTTAATACATAAATCAACTTCTTCGCCACCACTATATTTATATAGAAATATTAATCCAGTAAATTTCCCGTGAACTATGTTGCTGAAAAAAGTTAAAAATCTATCTTAAAATTTCTGGTGTCTAACATTTAATATATAACACAATTGTAAAAGAAGAACTCATGCAAAGAAGGGTTAACAATTATTTTCTTTCTCGGTTGATTTCATGGACAATACTTCAACATCTGACAACATGAATAGTTTTCACACATATATCTATACAGGCCTCCGGATACCTACAGATTTGAATATCACTTTTTTTTTTTAATTTCTTACTTAATAGTATATTTTCTGAAATTATATAAGGCGAAAAAAAAAAAAAAAAAAGAAGACAGTGGAAATAAAAATCCTTAAAACTTCTTTGCATGAGTTTTTCTCTTACAATTGTGTTTTTTTATACATATATTAAATATTAGACACCAGAAATTTTAAGATAGATTTTTAACTTTGTTCAGCAACATAGTTCACGGGAAATTTACTGGATTAATATTTCTATATAAATATAGTGGTGGCGAAGAAGTTGATTTATTTATTAAAATTTAAATAAAAAGTGATGGAAATTTACATCACTATGCAATTAAGGGTTAATCCTTGACACCTATGTCTATGACTATTTAACCCTTTAAGGGGCAAGTGAGTGTGTTTCTGTAACGTTGACACCAGTATTTTCGAAAAATTTAATTAAAAGGTAAGGAAATGCAATTTTTGAGCAATTTCTTTCCCATTAAATAATTAAAAATTTTGACACAAATCTAGCTTAAAATTAAATGGTATAAATTATAACCCACCGCTCTTCAAGTGGTTAAGTATAGGTGTCAAGAGTTACGGATTTTAAATACCATTATTTTGAAAACATTTTTTAACCGCTTTCTGCAATTTTTTTAAGATGAATAAAATGTTTAAAAATTAATGGTATTCTAAATACGTAATAATTGGCACTTATGATTTAACCCTTCTTTGCATGAGTTTGTCTTTTACAATTGTGTTTTTTTATACATATATTAAATATTAGACACCAGAAATTTTAAGATAGATTTTTAACTTTGTTCAGCAACATAGTTCACGGGAAATTTACTGGATTAATATTTCTATACAAATATAGTGGTGGCGAAGAAGTTGATTCATTTATTAAAATTTAAATAAAAAGTGATGGAAATTTACATCACTATGCAATTAAGGGTTAATCCTTGACACCTATGTCTATGACTATTTAACTCTTTGAGGGGCAAGTGAGTGTGTTTCTGTAACGTTGACACCAGTATTTTCGAAAAATTTTATTAAAAGATAAGGAAATGCAATTTTTGAGCAATTTCTTTCCCATTAAAATTTTTGACACAAATCTAGGTTAAAATTAAATGGTATAAATTATAACCCACCGCTCTTCAAGTGGTTAAGTATAGGTGTTAAGAGTTACGGATTTTAAATACCATTATTTTGAAAACATTTTTGAACAGCTTTCTGCAATTTTTTTTAAGATGAATAGAATGTTTAAAAATTAATGGTATTCTAAATACGTAATAATTGGCACTTATGATTTAACCCTTTCCGGCGCGGAGTAAATCTGTTTGTAAAATGATGAAATAATGGGCTGACACCGGAAATAACAAAAGAATTCATTAGAAAATATAAACTTTCTTATTTTCCGGTACTTAACAAAAGGAAAATTTCAATTAAACATTCTTGGTGCCATTTGTAAGTTTTTGAATTAAAATTAGGCGTCCTTTTTTGTGACCACCGCCCGTTAAAAGGTTAACCCTTTTTTGCATGAGTTTTTCTTTTACAATTGTGTTTTTTTATACATATATTAAATATTTTACACCAGAAATTTTAAGATAGATTTTTAACTTTGTTCAGCAACATAGTTCACGTGAAATTTACTGGATTAATATTTCTATATAAATATAGTGGTGGCGAAGAAGTTGATTTATTTATTAAAAGTTAAATAAAAAGTGATGGAAATTTACATCACTATGCAATTAAGTGTTAAGCTTTACCAAGTTCTTAGGTCTGTCTATTACATACTTTTACTAGCTGACCCGCCCCGCGTCGCCCGATCCCGTGATAATAAATTATTAAAACCAAAACCTCAAGTTTTTATGATTTTATATCTTTAATACAATTTTGTATGAAATTATATTTCGAAATGAAAAATGCGCTAAAAGTTATTGATATTTAGCGATAAAAGTGCTCGTAAGAAGACATTTTCTTGGGTTTTCACGTAGGGACGTTTCAAAGGTTTTAAAAAATGTTCTTGTTGTCCGAACTCTTTGAAATCCTTATCGGTTATAAATAAATCAGTTTTACAGCCTGTGTAAAAATTTCGTGAAGAAATATTGTTATCTAGCTGTGAAAGCAATATGTTTTCTTCAAATTTTTTTGGTTTATTTGTTTGTTTGTTTTTGCGTCGGCTCTTTAACGCAGCAATCAAAATAAAGTTCTCATCTTTCGAACCCTCTGAAATTTCAATCGGTTATAAATATAACTGTATCCAAGCTCTCTTTAAAATTTTCTGAAAATATATCCAAATTTGTAGTAAAAACTTGAGTCTAGGCAGGCGAACCACGCCGAAACACCCCGCTTTTTCGCATTTATTTTTTTCGACATTTTCTCCGCTTTTATTTTATTTAAATATTTCTGCAAGTCCGAATGTTTCGAAAATTATGTAGTTAGTTTAAATCTTGTCTACCGAGATGTTCTAAAAACATTGTTTCGAAATACGGACGTTTAGTTACTTTTAGCGCAGAAAAAATATCGTCTCCATGAGGCGTGAAGTGACATACGTTCACTGGTGTTTTTAAAAGGATTAAAATTCGCATTTTTTCAAACCGATTTCACCGTTGATTAGAAGAAGGTTTTAGCTTTCAAAGCTTATTTGTTTTTGTCGATACCTTTAAAATTGTGCTGCGGAGGGGCGTTGACATAAAGAAAAAAAAAACGTCCTACGGGAAACGAACCTTTTTGAAAACAATTTGAAAAAGTGATACCTTTTCGAATTGATTGCAGCATTTGAGACGAAAGATCTTTCTGAATATGGTATCCAAATATAATTGTACCGAAAGATTTTGGCGATTTAAAACTACAAAAAAAAAAAAAAAAAAAAAAAAAAAAAAAGACGCGCGTTTGCTTTACCTTTTTAGGAAGATTTCGTAAGAAATACTACCTATTACATTCTCCCCTAAGTTGGAATTGTTGGAAAATTTTTGCAGATCAATGACTGCATCATTTTTGCAGATTGTCGCTCATGACTCCCAGAACCCAAAACCAACCCCAGTTCAAAACTTTATATATATATATATATATGTCACTTTTTTATGGACACCATAACGGGAAAAATTCTGCATAAATCTCTTCCAAACTGATATGTAAAATCAAGGGGCATAAAATCTCGGTCAAGTTCGTTAATGGGCAAAATCGAACCAAGGGAGGGGAAATGGGGGGGGGGGGCTTTTTGAGAAAACAGAAAAAAGCGCATAATTTCTTAATTCTGATACGTATCGAATCCGTTTAAAGTTATTATTACTTCTAGGAAAATGGCCGAAAATTTATGTATGACAGATTTTTGATATCACTAAACATGGCCCCAAGGGGGGGAAGGGGGGTTTTAGAAGGAAAAAAATCATAACTTCGTCAATTCACAAGATATCATATCCGCTTAAATTTATTATTAATCCTCTTAATATTATCTAAAACGTTTATATTGACAAGTTTTTTATAGGACCAAACCTTATAGCAAAAAAAAAAATTAAAAACAAAAAAATCCCTGCCGGCTCCGCCTGCAATCAAGTTAGGTTTCGAAGTGGGCGGTTCCCATCTGCCGTATCATGGCAAAAAGGTCATTTCTTCCGCAATTCCCAACAAACAGGCGCCCCACGGTCTGCATCTTTGAAATCTACCTGTGCCTGTAGGCCGAGCCGTCAAGGATTTTTTTTTCATTTTCGAAACTTTTACGTTTAGTATTCTGTGATTTCTTTTTCATAATGTTATCTAAAAATAAGAAATTTTAACACTCTTTTTCTGCATATATACATGCGGGAATTCAGAAAAGTACATCTATCTAATTTAGGAGGCTGGACACAAACACCAATGCAGAAATTGTAGATTTCTTAAACATTCACTTATTTTTTAATGAAAACATTCCTTTTGTCATTTGTACCCACGCTGATCCAATGTTGCCAGTGTAGACTCCTTTTTATATATACAAAAAAATCCGTCGTTCTAGAAATTTTGTATAGTAATTTTTGTCTCATTTGATGACAGCCATTGATTAAATAAAATAAATAATACTCTGTAGAAATTGTGGTACTAAGGTAGTTTTTTCTTTCATAAAAAATAGAGCTAAGATGGCACCACTGGGAATGCTACGAAAAACTGGCCTAGTCGAAATGTGCCGTATAAACCTATTTAAGAAAATAAGAATGCAGTAGGCAGGGCCAAGTTATGACATTTCGGGGTCCTGAGCACTGGCTTGTAAGGGCTACCTATGTGTGCGGTATTTAATATGGGGAAATAATTTTCATGCATATATCTGTTATACCTTAAAAGCATAAACAAGTTTTTTTTTTTTTTTTTTTTTTTTTTTTTTTTTTTTTTTAATAGCAGAATGTCATATTTATTTATAATAGTACGAAAGGGACGCCCCTAGAATGAAGCCAGGAGTTCCGATAGTACAGTCATCCTTCTTTAACCCTTTCACGGGCAGTGGTATTCATATACAACATAATTTTAATCCCCATCTGCTAAATGAAACTCGGAATATATATATATATATATATATATATATATATATATATATATATATATATATAATTTTTTTTTGTTTTTATACTGTACATCCTTTTATAATGGCCACCCGTGTTCTATATTATACACGACATTTTTTGTTGTTCAAGTTACCATACTAATCAACTTTCCGCATTTACTACATACGTTTCTCTTCTTTGTCTCTCATATTTCCTATAATGGGGCCAGTTTCACTGTGGACAAACCACAGCCCTCTGAATATTTGGATTACACGTTGACAGGAAAATTTGCTGCCGTATTAGACGGATTTTTTTCAGCGTTTGTACGGGTCATTGAATTTGATTACCAGCAATGTCTGAAAGTATTTTCCATCTTATTTGTCTTAGTTAGTAGTAAGGCAAAGAATGTTTTTTTTTATATTGATATTAAAGAAAAAAATCCCACAAATTACGGTATTTTCTTCAAAAAAGTAATTGATCACAATAAAAAGAGCGATTCGAATTTCGTTTTTTTTTTTTTTTTTTTTTTTTTTTTTTTTTTTTTTTAAAAAAAAGGCTCGATTTGGGGAAAACATTTTAAGCTTAAATTAATTAAATAAATTTATACTGGTACATTTAAAATTTACTATTTTGACTAAAAACTGATTTGAGGACTTTTTCGGGAAAAAACTCTGATTTGGGGAAAATTTTAGTACTTTTGGGGAAATTGATTTTCGACAATCTGGCAACACTGTCCGCAAGTATTAAGAAAAGTATTGGAGGTATTGAACCGAAAATCTCAGTCTGTGGGTAGTTTATTTTTCTAATTCTGAAAATGTAAATTTTGTGAAAATCCGATGGTACACTTTTTTTTTTTAAATTTGACCAAAAACTGACCTGCTTTGAATCAAATGATCCAGACATTTGAGAGTGTGGTAATGAATTTACTACCGCTTCGGGGTCCATTTCTCTATTTAATTGTTAAAGACAAAGAGTTACCAGAGGAACGGTTTCGCGTAGCGAGAAATTTTGTGTTAAGTATTATTTATTGACGGACCAGGTAACGTCGGACGGATCAGCTAGTGCAAAATACGGAAAAATAAAAGAAGCCAAACATAGTAAGTGGTTTAACTTGATATTGACATGGGAACTGGAACAAAGAACATATCGTGGGTAAGATAGACACCTTTTATGATTCACACGTTTCAGAGGTCAATTGTTCGTGGTCTTCAGCTGTTTATTACTCACCGGAAATGAGCAACTGAAAACAATTGTGTTGCGAAAGTTTTGATATGAATAAAAAATCCACACTACACCGTAAAAAAAATTTCCTGAAAAAAACGGAAATTGTGCTGGCAATCGAGACGCCAGTACTATTTCCGTATTTTAACGGAAAAAAAATTCCGTAAATTCCAGGAAATTTTCCGTGAAATCTGAAATTTCCGTTTTTAAATTTCCGTTTTTTAACAGATATCTTCCGTATTTTTTAGAAATTTTATGTCGTTAAAATAACCTTTATAGGACCAGAAAAAAAAAGTTGCTTCGCGAGGACAACCTTATAACGGGCAGATACATTTCTACTTATTTTTTTCATTCCTGAGTGAGTTTATAGAAATTACCCAACCCCTGGCCGCGAGCTGGATTCGAACCCGCAACGTCCCGTGTACTAACCTGATGACTTAAACCACCGCGCTATGACCAATTGCGATGCTCGCTCAAATGCTGCTACTTATTTGAATCACTTTTTATGATGCAAAAAACTTGAGGTTTTATCTGTAGATGGATTTTTCCAATGTTTTTGATGTATTTTCTTTTCATAATTTTCAATAATTTGCTGTATTATTTAGTGCCTTATAACAGATAAATTTTAATTCATTATGTATTATATGCATAAAACACTGCATTAAGAGGAATAATTGCTTCTTTTTGTAACAGTACCAACCGGTGTGAAATTCAGACATTTTTCTCCGGGAGAGATTTATGTGGCTCCGGAGGGGACATTATAGAGTTCCCGGGGGGGGGGGGAATTGCACTTTTTGACCATTAAAAGTATAAAATCTCAAATCTTCCGGGGGGGGGGGGGCATTTCAATGTTCGGATAATGTCCCCTCCTGGCCACCCCCTGAATTCAACACTGATACCAACATTTTCTTTTTTCGAACATATGCTTTTTTAAAATTATTTGCCTGATTATCTAATTTTCAATCCCAGTAAAAACAACAATTATCTTAATCAGAATTGTTTATTACATGCTATTTTTTTTTAATCTGTTATTTAAAAAAAACTTATGCAAACAAACAATTTTATAATAAATTAAATCATTATATTTCAGCTATGCTGAGAGCTACGGTCCTGTTAAACTGAATAATTTTAAAAATATTAAAAAAAAAAGAGAGAGAGAGAGAGAGAGAGAGAGAGAAACTTGAAATTAATGACCTCGGGATATTAGGTAAGTTTAAATATGGACTAACTGATTTAATTTAAATTAAATTAGTCTAATTTATAAAAATATGAACTAACGAAATAAATTAAAAACGTTATAAAATTAAAAACTTGATTTTTATAAAAGTAAAGAAAAAATATTAACTAACTTTATAAATTTAAGGAAAAAATTGTAAACTTTGTAAAATTATAATTTATAAAATAATAAATTTTAGTGTAATTCATATATTTATAAGCCAAATCAGTTTAGTTTAATACCAATTTGCACAGCTATAATTTGCAGAGATATTATGTTATGAAACCTTTAAATATTGCACCACAATATTGCATCACATTAAAAAAGATAAATTAAAAAAAAATTAGTGAAAAAAATTTTTTCTTTGAAATACTATCAAGAAAAAAATAAGTAGATTAAAAAAAAAAAAATAAAAAAAAAAATTCTGTAATTTATAAAATTAAAATAAGTTTCTAAATATTTCATTAAAAAATATAAATATTATTATTATTTTCACAATAAATTGACATGGCCTCGGTTAGAACGGGCCAGCGGTTCGAGCCGGGCTAGGCCTGTATCCTAGAAGAACTCTAGTAAATACAACAATCTTAATTCGCATTTCAAACAAGGCGATTTCTGTACGCAAATCTCTAAACGTTATTTACGGAAATTGCATTGTTTTGAAAGAAATACGGACATTGTACAGTTTTGAAAGAAATACGGAAAAAATTCATTAAATTTACGGAAAACTTTTTGCATATTTACGGAATGAAATCTCTTTAACCGAACTAATGCCATTTACGGAAATTGTACTGTAATTTTGGAAAAATGAAACTTCTCCGTAAAATTTTACGGAAAATCTTTTGTATTTTCACGGATTTTTTATTAGAGTGTATCACCAGAATTAACGAAAAAATTGGTTTCAAATAAAATGAAGTCTTTTTTTTTACGTACATTATCAAAGCAAAATTTTATTAAAAATTATGGGTATCACTTACAAGGAAGGTCTCCTTAAAGCGCATACTCAGAAAAATTTGAAAAAAAAAATGCTAATGAAGCTACTCATGTATGTAATAAAGGAACAGTGGAATTTAGCTGCGGAATCCCAGTTGAAAATCTGCAAAAAAGAAAATACTTTGGAGTATTTGGCGCAAAAAATGCGATTTGGCTAGCAAAATTTTTCTTCGCCAAATGCAAACGATTTTAATGTATTTTGAAATGTATACTGAAAAAATATGTTCTATGTTTTGGAAGCTGCAAATATCTATTTTATGTTATAGCGAAGCTGACATTTAAGTTATGTGTATTATTAAATTATTAAATCTGTTTTTTAAAGTTGCAAATGTGTATTTCTCTTTTAGTTGACAATCTAAATTTTAAAAATGCATGAATCTGAAAGGCATATTAAAGTAAACGAAGGGTTTGAAGAAATTATTTTTATGAGACCTATGACATTTTTGTAAAATTTTAAAGCGTAAAATTGTCATTAGCTTAAAAAACTTATACGAATGGGTTAATTCAAGGACTCATGATACCATACCCTCTTGTTCAGAAAATTTTGCGCTCATTATTTTCAACTCTCTGTACGTTTGCATTAATATTAATTTAAAATTTTCTTTAAATCAGATTAAATAAATGACTCACGTTTTTTCTCTTTTTATTACCGATTAAATGAATTGTTTTATCCTCCATTCCACGATTTTTTCTAATTTAAACGGCTTCACCGGTTATACAAGTATTTTTTAAATGTATTTTTAAAGGAAAAGCCCGATGACAAACGGATTCGTTATACGTTTCTGTATCACAGAAGTCGTTGTTTCCATAGCAACAACACTTTTTTCTTGAATTGACAATGTTCAGAGTCGGGCTTATTTTTGAGCTTGAAACAATTTTAATCAATTAAAATTTTGTTTTAAATCGTAAAATACAATCGTTAAATTTTATTATATATACAGGGTTGTTATAATTAAAGTTCGCCTATTCAGAAGGCTCTAGAGACGGTTCTAGGGCTCCAAACGAAGCAAAATTTCACTAGTACGTAGTTGAAAAGATTCGCTCTGCGAAAAAAAAATGTTACATTTTTCGTCAGTAGGTGGCGCTGCACCAATATTTAAGGCGATGTTTGCAAATTCATTATATCAATTTCAGTCAATCCAGACGAAGCACACAAATTTAAAAGTTTCAACACCTAATCAGACACCTAATTAGTTCACCTAATCAGACACCTAATTAGTTCACCTAATCAGACAGCTCTAGAGCCTGACCTATGACTCCAAACAATACAGAAAAATGTATATAATTTCATGTGATGTAATCTGCATCAACAAAAATGAAACATGTCGCTCGGCAGCGAGGAAATAACGAAGAATAACATTACACATGCTCAATGAATCCTCCGCCATTTTCAATAAATCATTCCATTCTCAGAATTGTGCTTTCTACAGCATTGCGTAAACTGTCCTGTGAGATTGAGCGAATATGAAGTCTAATACTGTCTTTCAGATCAGAGATTGTCTGACATCTGTCTTTAGATACAGAATCTTTCAAAAATCCCCACAACCAAAAATCGCATGGTGTTAGATCAGGCGATCGTGGTGGCCAGACTGTTTGAAAATAACGACTTATGATGCGGTCTTCTGTAAAATGGCTTGTTAAGAAAGTCCGAACTGCTCTAGTAATGTGCGGTGGTGCACCGTCTTGCATAAACACGATATTTTGAAGGCAGCCTCGCTGTTGCAACTCGGGAATTAGAAAATTTGACAACATACTGAGATACCTTCTCCCATTTACGGAACATGTAATGGGTGCTGTGGATGTTAGTTCCTCAAAAAAATATGGCCCTATAATAAACGTAGCTGCGAAACCGCACCATACCGTCACTTTAGCTGCATGCAATGGAACTTCTTGGACAACATTAGGATTCTCTTTCGCCCAAATTCGACAGTTGTGTGTGTTCACTTGTCCGTTTAAATAAAAATGCGCTTCATCAGTCCATAGAATATTCCAGGGCCTAGAATTGTCCACATTCATTCGTGCAAGAAACTGTAGTGAAAATGATAGCCGACTTTCGGTATCACCCTGTATTAGTTGTTGCACCCTCTGAATCTTGTATGGATAGTAGCGCAAAATTTGACGCATCACTTTTATCACAGTGGAAATCGGCATATCGACTTCATTCGCAATATCTGGCGCACTTGCATTACCAAATGATGACTGGCTTGCTAAATCCACGGCAGCAGTAGCAATATCTTCAATGCTAGAAATGTCTACCTTTTTACCTTCCAGGAAGAATGTCGAGTTTTCCTGTTTCCTCGAACTTTTTAATCATTTTGTGAACTCCACGATCCGAAATTGGTCCACGTCTAACATCATTTAGTTTCCGGAATTCTCGAAGAGCTGCAGCTGCGTTGCTGTTATTTTGATAAAATAACTTTACAAGAAGTGCCTTTTTTTTTCAAAGTTACCATTCTCCACAAAGCGTAGATTCAAATGCTTTTCAGAAACAATCAACTGTTCCAGTGTCAAAGAAATCACAGACACACTTTATCAGCAAGTTTTAAATCGTCAGGTGGTTAGAAGGGTATTTCAAGTTTTCAAATTTGCGACGTCACTTTGACGTCGTTCGACGAAAATTTGAATAACATGTGATCTTTTTCAAGCGTTGGGTGAAATTTTGTGATTTTGTGTGTTTCATCTGGATTGACCGAAATTGATATAACGAATCTGAAAAAGTTTACTTTTACCAACTGTGAAATAAAATTTCCTGTATTTTGTTTTTCACAAAATAAAGGAATCTGCAAATATAGGATTAAATATTGGCGCAGCGCCACCTGTTTACAAAAATATTAACTATTTTTTTTTCGCAGAGCGCATCTCTTCAACTACGAACTAGTGAAATTTTATTTCGTTTGGAGCCATAGAACCGGATCTAGAAACTTCTGAATAGGCGAACTTTAATTATAACAACCCTGTACATATAAATGTGTACACAAAATTGTAGATATACAAAAATATTTTTATTATGTAAGGCAAATTTACATAAAAGAATTCAGCATGAAAAAGTTTTTTTCCTTAAAGAGTATTTGTCATAAAAGCGTATTTTTTTTTAATTTCATTCCGTCGCCAACCGGTGATAAATCGCCAAATAAACGAAATTTTCATAATATTTTTAATAGACGAAATTTTTTTTGTAGACGTATATATCCTCATGAGAAGAACATTCTGCCATTTTTAAAATTTTTCTGAGTATGCGCTTATGGAGACCTTCCTTGTTAGTAGTTTGGAATGAAAATTACATTGCATATATAATATACAACTGCTCCTGAAAGGTTTAAAGAAAGAGGAATTTACTATTGGCACGGTTTCGCCTCATCCTAGGGACTCCTCTGTGTACATTTATAGATAAATCTGACATTCTGCTATTTAAAATTTTAAAAACCTCGTTTAGAGCATAAAAACCTCTAATTTAACAGATATATTCATGGAAATCATTTCCTCTTACTACATACTATTCACATAGCCTTTCGAGCTCTATGCTCAGTGCTCCGAAAATTCATAGTTGTACCTGCTAATTATATTTGTATTTTTCATAATTGGTTCAGGGTTCGTACGAATGTACATCAAATTTTTAACAGATTTATCTAGTTAATATTTAAACAGCAGAAATTGTAGATGCCAAGATTAATTGCAGGATTTGTAATACTTTTTTGTATTTCAATAAGAGTAAAAATTCTGTTACAAATTTCTGGTAACAGCGTACGAACTAGGTGGTTTAAAATGCATATTTCGGCATATTTAAAATGCATATTCGTATTTTTTTTATTATTAAACGACAGAATTTTTGTCATTAAAATAGGCAAAAATTATTATTAAAAATTCTAGGAAGAAATATTTTTTTAATATAAAAGGGCCTTAATTAACAACAGTGGGCCACCGTGGGTACAAGTGACAAGGAGAATTTTTTCCTAAAAAATAAGCGAAGTTGTAAATAGAAAAAAACTCTTTCTGCATTGGTATTTGCACTCAGTCTCCGAAATTAGTTATATATACTTTTTTGTTTTCACGCATATATTCAGAATATATTACCCCAATATCATGACAGTTGGTGTTAAATATTTATTCTTTTTAGCCATGAAAAAAATTACAAGAATTAAAAGAAAAAGTTTTGAGAAAGAAAAAAAAACAGTTATTTCTTCAAAAAGAATGTAAGTACGTGACGATGTTCCTTAAACACTTCAAGAGCAAAGCAAAGTACTTCTTCCGCTAAAATGTTGAAATAATTGACTCTCACCAGAATTTACAGACAAATTTATTTGGAATCAAGTAAAAGCTTTTCTTCGCGTACATTACGTCAGTAAAATTTTAATAGACAATTCTGGGTGCATCATAGAGTTAAAATTAAATTAAATAATCGTGCCATGCAAAAACTGCCTTTTAAAGGATTAAATAGAGATATGTCATCAAAACGATGTATGCTTTTCAGTCGTAGAAATATTAGCATATTGTGTAATAAAAAGTTAGAGTAAAGCTAATTAAAAAAGAAAACCACAACAGTAGTGATAAATTCGGAAGCTGGGCTGTATTTAGAACATGTACAATGTAAATTATTTTGCTACTGCTATTTTAAAATAGTAGTGTGAGTCCTTTTTAATAGCATAACATTCTGTTATTAAATACGGCAACAATTTTTATTCGGTAATTGTGATAAAATGTGTCCGCCAAGCCTTCAGTTTGGAAATCCCTGTCACACCTCCTGACTTTTAAGGAATTATAAAGTTTAAAATCAACTGACACCAGAAAACATGAAATTCTTATGATATAAATATGGAATAAAGAAAGTGCTGCTATGATCAAAATTCTAGAGCCAAGTGGTTCCAGTTCTGTTGCTGTCTGTACATGAAAGCGGCGGTGAATAGTTGTAATGTTTTTTAATAGGTCTTGGTGGGCGCAAAACATGTTAGTGGATTTTGTATTGTTTAGTATATAGAGAGATATTTGCGAGATTCAAGCAGAGCGTTTCTTAGCTGTATCGATGGTAGTAAATTCACAAATCATACATGATTGTTGTTTAATAGCTTAAACAGTCATCAAAAGAAAAAAAATCATAAAAATTAGAACGTCTTTTACTATAACTCTACTCAAATCATTGTATAAAAATGTTACTGGTACCAACAGATTATTAATAACGTCTGCTAATTAATGTTACACACCTTATTACGTTTTTACACTACGATATATTTAAAGGTGTTTATAAGTCTTCGCCGTAATTATTCCTTTTAAGCCCTTCGCAGGTTGTTTTTTTTTGACACAGTAAACTAAAAATATGGGTTAAATACCACTTTTAACAAACTAAAATATTCGCAATGCTTAATCGAATTTTCCTGTCTTTAAATAAAGCGAATATTGCGTTAGGCAGGGCGAACCACGCCGAAACACCCGGCTTCTTCGCATTTATTTTTTTCGACATTTTCTCAGATTTTATTTTATTTAAATACTTCTGAAAGTCCGAATGTTTCGAAAATTATGTAGTTAGTGTAAATCTTTTCTACCGAGATGTTCTAAAAACATTGTTTCGAAATACGGACGTTTAGTTACTTTTAGCGCAGAAAAAAATATCGTCTCCATGAGGGGCAAAGTGACCTACGTTCTCTGGTATTTTTGAAAGGATTAAACTTTGTATTTTTTAAAACCGATTTCATCGTTGATTAGAAGAACGTTTTAGCTTTCAGAGCATATTTGTTTTTGTCGATACCTTTAAAATTGTGCCACGGAGGGGCGTTCACCTAAAGAAAAAAAAACGTCCGTCGGAAAAATAAACCTTTTTGAAAAAAATTTGAAAAAGTGATACTTTTTTGAATTGATTACAGCATGTGAGCCGTACGATCTTTCTTAATTTGTTATCCAAATATAACTGTACCAAAAGGTTTTGCCGATTTAAAACTACAAAATAACAAAAAAAAAAAAAAAAAAAAAAAGACGCGCGTTTGCTTCACTTTTTTAGGTAGATTTGGTAAGAAATACTACCTATTACATTCTCACCTAATTTGGAATTTTTGAAAATTTTTGCAGATCTACGCCGATTATGAGTCCCAGAATCCAAAATCATCCCCAGTTCAAAACTTTATCTATCTATCTATGTCACTTTTTTATGTCACTTTTTTATCTATCTATGTCACTTTTTTATATCTTTTCCAAACTCATACATAAAATCAAGAGGCATAAAATCTCGGTCAAGTTCGTTAATGGGCAAAATTGAACCGGGGGGGGGGGGCTTTTTGTGAAAACAGAAAAAAACCCATATTTTCTTAATTATGATACCATAGGTGCCAACCTCTCATTAATATTCCGTAATATGTGGGTTAATTTAACACAGTTTAACCACGTCTCAAACCAGAAAAAATATTGGATGAACCTTTATGTACTCAATTTCAGGTTTCTACGTGGAATTTATTCAATTTCATTTCTTAAAAAAATTTCTGGTGCGAAACGTGTTAAATCTGGGTCAAATTAACCTGCATATTACGGAATATTAATGAGAGGTTGGCACCTATGTGATACGTATCGAATCCGTTTCAAGTTATTATTACTTCTAGGAAAAGGGCCGAAAATTTATGTATGACAGATTTTTGATATCATTAAGAATTGCCCCAAGGGGAGGGGGGAAGGGGGTTGTTTAGAAGAAAAAAATTCATAACTTCGTATCAAATCCGCTTAAATTTATTAAAAATCCTCGTAATATTATCTAAAACTTTTATATTGACAAGTTTTTGTTAGGACCAATCCTTATAGCAATAAATAAATAAATAAATAAATAAATAAAAGCAAAAAAAGATCCCTGCCGGCTCCGTCTGCAAACAAGTTAGGTTTCGAAGTGGGCGTTTCCAAATTACGCATCATGGCAAAAATGCCATTTCTTACGCAATTCCCAACAAACAGGCGCCCCACGGTCTGCGTCTTCAAAATCTACCTGTTCCTGTACGCCAAGCCGTCAGGGATTTTTTATTTATAATTGAGACTAAATTACTAGTATTGAGAGTACTATTGAGAATTATAAAATACTGGTATTTAAATTCAAGCGTCTGTACAAACACTGTGAAAAATATCCGCCACTGGTGCCATTTTTGAGTCAACACTTAGGCCTAGTATTCATGTGGCCGTGCAAGGCACATTTAATACAGTACATTTTCTGTTTCGAAGCAGGGTGTCCAGTTTGGACTGTTTTTTTTAATTTCAGAATTTTCCAATTCATACCATAATAGTAATCTTTGCTTTATTTAATAGCAGAGATTTCGGGAATACATAAAATAGAAATTCTACTTTCTGAATTTCTGAAAAAAAAAGTCAAACTGGCAATTCTTGTTCAAAATAGTGTTTTTTTTTATAAAAACTGGAAGGTTGGCATGTATGAACAAGAATGAAAAATCATGCACCACGGCATAGGATATGTAACACTTTCCAACACTATCAGGATATTGTTAAGAAATGTCATTTTTGTTTATATAATGAAATGAGATATCTGAATAAACATTAAAAAATAAACACAACGCAGTAAAAATACATTTTCAGGAATTGCTGTCCATAGCTGGTAATGTGTGCGATTTGTATATCGTGCAAGCCTGTATATGAAATACACACCTCATAATACTCTAAAAGTACACATTTTAAATGCATATCACAACTTAAATTCAGCAGTTATGGCTCATAGTCAGTTTTAGAACCAAAATCTTTTGAGTGTCTCTGTAAATAACCAAACTTTCCCCTACTTAATAAATCTACAGAAAACATGCACTAGTGCAACTCAGTTTTGTATATCAGTTTCATTAAAATATATTATAAACGATTTTTCCCCATGGATATTAATGCAATGGAATACTTTTGTGCATTCCTGTAAACGAACTACAATTGCTACTTACTTTATACTCTATATAAATCATGTTGCCAGCAACATCAGTGATGCATGTAAATTTCCTGATGTTTTAAAAAGTGTAACACCATTAAAATGTACTGCTAACGATTTTTCTCCATTGGCCGTAAAATAACAATAATTTTCAGTGTCCCTGTAAAAAATTATAATTGTTATTTATTATATACTATATAGAAAACATGTTGTTGTCTACCTCTGTGAGGCATATCAATTTTGTTATAATTGAAGTAGTGCAACATTATTAAAATGTGCTGAAAACGATTTTTTTCCATTCACTGTAAAGTTTTGGAATAATTTTGATTACCCCTTTAATCTAGCCATAAATGCTACAAACTTAATTTTCAATACCATACATACAATGGTCAAACTCAACAACATATATCAATTTCATGACAATCCGACTGTATTTACGCAAGTTAGAGCGCGTACAGACAGACGGCCAGACAAACCGAATTGATAAACACTTTTCAACTGTGTTGGAAAGTGTTAAAAATTGTCATCGAAACATTCATAGATTCTGTAAAAATGAAGAAACTGACAAAATGGAAATTTTGTGCACTCTCTTCTTCCGAAACTAGGATTTCTGTCGAAGTTTTAATTGATTGTATTTTCTATCTAAAAGTACAAGTCATAAAAATGAAAATGATTTCTCACGAGAAATTCTCTTCTTTTCTTTTGACAGCTACTGTGCAAGTTACTGTTCCTGACGTCAACAAATGACGTCGTGATTCCTACAATCTGTTGACAATTGTTATGAGCGTGATAGAAGGCAATTTTCACCTACTTGCATATTTTGAAGGACTGTATGCGAGATCACATATTACTATATGCCCAAATAATTTAAGTGGAATTGAAGGCATTCTAAACCACGAATTTCTTGAATCAACTACAATTTCGCTGTGCACTGGAAAGATCTGTCATGTGTATGTGTAAGTATCAAAATATGAATTGCTTTTGTGTAAACATAATACAACAAAGTGTAATTCGAAATGCATACATAATTTCCTTGTTTTAACAAGCAGATTACTTTTTATTTACCAGTATGAAAATCAGTGGCGTAGCCAAGGTGGGGGTCCAGATGCTCTGGGTACCACTAATTTTGTAATGTTTTCTTTACCTTATCTAATGTGAGAGCTTTCTGCGATATTGAAAGAAAAGTAGACTTTACAATATTACTGGTATCCAGAGCATTTGGCCCCCCTTCCTGGCTACGCCACTGATGAAAATTCTGTATTTTAGTTTACCTTTTATTTTTACATTTATGTATGTTTTTTTACAGCTACCTTTTTAAGATTTTCTTTTTAAGGAGGAAGACAACTAAATGCAACTTCAAATAAAAAATCTTTGTCCCTCTTTGGAACAAGTAGGTTCCTATTATGTTTTACCTATACTTTTATTTTTTATTACTTTTTTATAACCCTACTCTGCACGAATTTTTCTTTCGGAAGTTTTGTTTTTCAATTCTCATATTTAGGTTTAGACACATACACATTAAAAAAATTAATTTCTCGCCGTATTTTATAGCACACATCTTTGTTTACTTAACACTTTCATATGCAAAGTTCTTTTATTCGTAAAATGCTGAAATGATTGAATGGCACCAGAATTAACAAACACATTTATTTGAGAATAAGTAAAAGCGTTTCTTCACGTACTTAATAAAAGAAAAAAATTCATTCTACAATTCTGATGCCAATCTGGCATTTATAGATCAAAATTAAGTAGTCCAGAAAAGAAACACCGCCCTTCAAGAGGTTAAAGCAAATATTTTAATCTAAATACAGTGGTAGCTCCGATCTGAATTTATTTATTAGAAGTTAATTTTAAATTGATTAACCTGTTAACTGGGTGTGACGAAATATTTCGTCATACACGAACTACTACTGCAATGACATGACTAAATTTTTCGTCATAGAAACTTTCTGTAATATTTTGAACACTTCCACCAGTAAAATTTAATAGAAAATTTCGTCTTATCAAAACTCCCTATTCATGCAGAATTACTGCCATGAAAAAGGAAAAATATTCTATTCTTTTTTACTGGTGGAAGAGCGCCCCGTTGGTAATCAGTCCCTGATGATATTACTTATCACTATAAAGAAAAAATCCCCAATGTGGAACGAGTTGAACAAAAGTTTATTCCCCTGTTAACAGGTTAATAAATTGATTACTGCGAAGTATAGTGTTAAAAACGTCTTTCGAATAAAAATCTTCTCAAGACTTTCTTTTATTGCTTTATTTGAATAGTATGTATACTTTTACAGAATGCACGTCTTTTCAAGTCTCACTTTTAAGACTACACATAAGTAGTATTTAGCATTCTGTATATTGCTTACGCATTACATACAATACCTAGACAAAGTATATATAATTTTAAAATTCGCATATTTCATACCTTGCCCCAAAACGCCAGGCATTCTATATATTCTAGATTAATTTTAACGCAATTATTCTAATTGGTAAATAAAACATATGAGTTGTAATTTTCTAACTGGGAGAAAAATGTCCAGCGAGGATTCGGACCTAGTTCACCCAGCTAACCTTAAGGTTAGAATCCTCGCCTGGCCATTTTTCGCCCAGTTGGAAAATTACAACTCGTTATATGTACTGCCCAGGCATTCTGCACAATGTCTGTTTTTTCATACATCGCTGGCAGGACCGTACTTTAAATACGTGCATCATGTGCAAACTTCCATCAGTAAAAGAGAACAGTAATTTTATTATTATTTATCTCCGATTAAAGATGACAAAAAGTACCGTAATTTCCGGCGTATAATCCGCAGCTCGAAGAATCGTTTTTCGACCCAGAAAATTTATTCAATAATTGTAGTTAAATATTTACAGCGATCTTTTAAGTTACATTTTATAAAGTAATATTTCTGGGTCGAAAAACGACTCTTAGAGCTGCGGATTATACGCCGGAAATTACGGTACTATTCTTATTTACTGATCCATGTTTTACATGTTGCATATATTCAGAATACGGCTCTGACTGATAGTAATATTTATACAGGGTGTTCCGTTAAAGGGGTCCAATATTAATAGGGGTAATAGAGGAGATCACATGGAGCATAAATCAGTATATAAAGCCTGGTCGGATCTCAATAGTTTTCAAGTTACAGCAAATAGAATGAAAATTCGGAAAATTGTAAAAGAACCCTCATTGCTACACTATCGATAACGCTACATAAAAACGAAGCACATATTTAGAAAGAGCAGAAAAAAACCTACAAAATGACATCAATTGTATTAAAATAGCAATATTTATTGACGAGTTACAAGCCCTGAAACAGTGAAAAAAGTACGAAATCCAATATACATCAAAATAGTTAATCGTTAATTCCAAAAAGACAACTCTAGCTACAACAAGGAAAATGTAGTAAAATTTGGTCCATTCCGAAAACTTTCGAAAAAGCTTACAATGAACCATATCGGTTTAATTGTGTGAGAGAAATTAATCAGTTTCTTAGTTACAACTCCGCTTTCTTTGACACTAGCAAAGGTTAAACTCCGCCCCTCACGATTGGAAACACCGCCTTTTTAATAACTCTCAACTATACATTTTCGATCATGCTTCTTCTGAGATGCAACATTTTTAATTATTCAAGAGTTGAATGAACCAAAATAACTTTACAATAATAGTCTACATTTTAAAGTGGTCTTTTATTGATATAAAGCTTAAGTTAAATTCCTTAAAATTAAACTGGTGGTGAAAATTCGGAAATAATTAAAAATATTGCGATTTGAACTATGCAAGAAGTTTCAGTACATGTTTTACATGGACAATTATTGTATGTATATGTGCATCATAATTTATGATAGGAAATAATAATAACAAATAGCATAATAATTTTATTAATTATAAATTTAAAAAAGACACTAAATTTTAAATTAATTCATACAAACGTTGTAATTTACAATTTGAGTACACCACAGTCTGTGACTTACAAAATACTGTGCCAAAAAGTGTTGAAAATAAAAGAAAAATGACAAATAAAGAATTACATTCCACGTACTTTATGACATATGTGAAGCATAGTCTTCTGGCCTGCGCTGCACAGTTCAATGTCGGAAGTCAGACGAACGGACATTATTATAATAGGTGTTCGAAGTTTCGCCCATTAACAGAATCGCACAGCCGACAGCGACGTCGTAAAGATTGGCGAACACGCCGAAAAACTCCGACGGAGTTGGGAATGTCTCCTGCAGCGACAACGATTCGCGCTAGTAAATCCTCCGGTGTATCCACGGGCGTTTCATACACCAGCGATTTAAGGTGTCCCCAAACAAAAAAGTCTAACGGATTGAGGTCTGGAGAGCGTGCAGGCCAAGCAACAGGTCCACTGCGTCCAATCCATTTCCCAGGATATGTTGAATTGAGGTGATTGCGAACACCTATGAAAAAATGTGCCGGTGCGCCATCGTGCATAAACCACATATTGTGGCGCAATGTTGCTGGCACATTTTGCAGTAACTGCGGTAAGATATCCCGTAGGAAAACCAAGTACGTACTGCTATTGAGTACATCTGGGAGTAAATATGGTCCTATGAGATAATCGCCGAGGACACCTGCCCATATGTTCACACTGAACTTTTGTTGTGCGTTCGACGGGAAAACAGTGTGCGGATTTGTATATGACCATGTGTGCATATTGTGCGTGTTTACCACGCCCTCTCTCGTAAATGTTGCTTCATCAGTAAATAAAATATTTTCCAGAAATTGTGGATTATTTTCTGTTACATTAAGCAACCAGCGTACGAATTCTGTCCGCTGAGCACAATCTGTTACTGATAACAGTTGTACCCGCTGCACATGAAAGGGGTGCATGTTTTCTGCACGCAGAACACGCCACACACTTTGGTGAGAAACACCGACTTCAGACGCAGCAGCTCGTGTACTCGTGGAGGGGTTATCTTTAAAAATATTCAGTACATCTTCTTCCATTGCAGGTGTTCGTACATGTCGAGGTTTCCCTGCATCAATGCTTGCTGTATTAAACGATCCAGTCTCCCGTAATCGTCTATCGATTTTTATGAAGAGTTTCGAACTTGGGCAACGTCTCCTTGGAAATTGCTCACGGTACATGCACTGTGCTAGACATGCATTTCCATGAGCTTGCCCGTACATCAGATGCATGTCCGCATATTCTTCGTTAGAGTATTCCGGCATAATTATTATACATCAACTTACTACAATCCCACTTACAACAGCCTGCCTTTAACATAACGCCCACTGATGACTGCTGTTTTATTACACTTTTCTTCCTATACACATAGAAAATTTGCATAAAAAGTACTTCTTCTTCATCATCCTGAAAGTTCATGGAGGGAACGCAGCAGTCACGGAGTTTGCTTTAAGACAAGGCGAGAGTTGCACAATATGTCATTCACTTGACCAGACTGAATAATGAAAGGGTATTGATAGAGGTTGATCAGAAATGTATAGTTGAAAGATATTAAAACGGGGTGTTTACAATCGTCATGGGTGGAGTTTCGCTCTTTCCGAGCGTGCAACAGTACAGAGTTGTAACTAGGGAACTGCTTGATTTCTCCCATACAATTAAACTGATATGGTTTATTGTCAGCTTCTTCGAAAGCTTTCGGAATGGACCAAATTTTATAACATTTTCCTTGATGTAGGTAGAGTTGCATTTTTGGAATTAACGATTAACTATTTTGCTAAATATTTGATTTTGTATTTTTTCACTGTTTCAGAGCTTGTAACTCGCCATTAATTCTCAATATTCTAAAACAACTTATGTCATTTCGTAGGATTTTTTCTGCTCTTTCTAAATATGTGCTTCGTTTTTATGTAGCATTATCGATAGTTTAGCAATGAGGGTTTTTTTTTACAAATTTCCGATTTTTCATTCTATTTGCTGTAACTTGAAAATTATTGAGATCCGGCCAGGCATTATATACTGATTTATGCTCCGTGTGATCTCCTCTATTACCCCTATTAATATTGGACCCCTTTAACGGAACACCCTGTATATTGAACAATTTGTTCTAGCATGTAATTGTTCTTTATTTATTGAACATGTACTAATTCCAAGGTGCGTTTATTCCTTGGAATTTCCAAGGAGTCGGATACCATTATATTTTAGTAGAAAATTTCTATTTAAATTTCAAATCGTAGACTTTGTATTCACTTCGTCTGATTACGGACTTTGTAATATTTTTCTGCGATCACAAAAGGCGAAATATTCTATTAAAATTTATGGTAAAAATGTACAAACCCTGCAAATCGCAAGCGAATTATTTTATATTATTCTTTATCAGTTTCGTGTATTTCAATTTAAATATCAATGTACGAATAATTATATTTCAAATGAATAAATATATTCACGAAGTCTTTTGTTCAGTTGAAAGAAAACTATAAAATTAGTGATGCAGTTAATCTTACGCTATAGCGTCGACATTTGATTATTGAAAGACAAAATGCATTTTATTTATTTACGATTTCAAATTTAACAAGGGACTGACGAAATATTTAAAGTTTATATGCAATAACTTCTCATTAAGAAACATGATTTGAAAAGATAATTTCTCAAAATTCAGAGAAAGTGAGTTCTAATTAGACGCTGTAGTTTCGTAACTGTAAATCTAAAATTAAATTTGCATTGTTTAATGCGTCACAATCAGGCACGTAAAACTATTCTTTAAATAACTGAACGAAAATAATTGGAAAGGCAAATTTATTTCTTTAAATAAAATTTAACTAGCATTTAAGAACACATTTTATGCACCGGGTGCGCCATAAGTTTGTTAAAATTTTTAAAATTCATTAAAAACAAACAAATGATACTAAAAATTTGCTGTTTGCAGGAATGGGATTTTAAGGCGATCGAATTATTTTAATAATCATAAAAAAGAAATCGGTTCAAAATTGACCGATAGATGGTGCTGCTATGCATAATATTAAGCAGATATCAAGGTGGACTTTCCAATTCGGGATGATCCTCCAAACGATCTGTTTATTTTAAGAGTTACAAGATTGAGTATCTCAGAACATGAAATGGTTCCTTTTCTCATCTTGAGTCCTTTTGCCGTGCAGGAATTCTCGCAATACGCAGGTTGTGATTCCAAGTTCTTGCAAAAGAGCTTAACGAACAACGTTTGATTTGGTAACGATAGCATATTGCTGGCATCAAATGAAGAATTTACGTGCATTGTGGTGTTTATTGACAACCTGATTTGCATAAATCTGCTTCATATTATGCATGCCAGCGCCGTCTATAATTAATTTTTGAACCATAATTTTTTTTCTATTAAAAAATCCGATATCCCTTTAATCCCATTCCTACAAACTGCAATTTTTTACCATCATTTTTTACTTTTTAAAGATTTTTTAAGGTTTTAACGAACATATGGCACACCCTGTATTTTTTAGACTTACAGTTACAATTAACTTGCTAAAAAGGATTTACCGTGTTTGCTGTCGTATAGTCGACCTCGAAATTCCACAGAAATAACACGTAAGCTAAAATAGCAGTATTTTCAAATAGTTTTAAACGCAGAAATTTATAATGATTTCTGCGTTTAAAAGATGTGAAGTAAAATATAAGGTGATGTATACTATACGGAAATACCGATATTCAAATAAAAAAGCATGTTATTTATCTCGAATATCGGCGTCGATTTATACGCCAGAAAATACGGCGCTTTTATGTTGTTCGTTGAGAATAAATTTCACAATCTATTGTTTGAAAAATAAAACATAATTCTTTAAAACTTCTGCATTTCAATGTAAAATTTGATCAAAAATCGATGTATACGTGAAGGGGAGTCCCTAAGGTGTCTCATCCAAGGGACTCCCTGTATACGTATGTACAGGGTGGTTATAATTAAACTTTCCCTATAAACAGAACGGTGAACGGAATGCAACGAAACTCGGTATAGAGACTATACACGAGATGCGCTCTCGGAATTTTGAAAAAAAAGTTCCAAAATGTCCTCCAGAGGGTGCTTTTTACAGAAAAAAGAAAAAAAACATTGAATTTAACACAATAAACGATTAAAACGGAATACAGAAACAATATTAACAATCCAGAACAAGAATTATGAGTAATAAAATGTAAAACCGCGAAAAGCTGTCACTTCTATGAAAAAAATGTCGAGATTTGCGTGTTTGCGAAGAAGAGGAATATATATAGATAGATACTATATAGATATATATATAGATACTATATGCAAGACACTTTAGGGTATAAAACGTTTGCAGATGTTGTCATGTTTTATGTAGATGTTTATGGCTGTAATGATGACGGTATCTTTAGTTGAACGTGCGTTATTGGTAAAGTTGTTTTACGAAAACAAGGGGAATGCCTCTGCTGCAGTTCGTGAATTCCGTCGTATAAAGAACCTACGGCGTGGGCCAATGTCTACTAAAGGTATCCGGGCCATGATTAAGAGATTTAAAGAGACGGGGAAATTAGGCGTTCAACCTGGAAGAGACCCTAAACCTGTCACACCGGTACTTGTTGATGCCGTCAAGACAGCTGTTGTCGCACAGTCACAGATATCAGAGTTTGGGGGCAGTAGAGCACGTGCAGTTTCTCGACAGACAGCCTATTCTTACAGCACCGTCCGAAAAGTGCTCAGAAACATAATGCACTACTTCCCATACAAGATCCACCATACCCAAGAGCTGTTGGATAGGTACAAGCCAGAACGTCTCTCATTCGCAGTCAGTTTTTTCAACAGAATGACTGTTGATTTGTCATGGCCTTGGAATATTCTGTGGAGCGACGAGGCTCATTTATACCTCACTAGGACAGTCAACACACACAATTGCCATATTTGGGCTCAGGTGAATCCGTGGTTGCACACTGAAATTCCCGTACATTCTCCAAAGGTGACAGTCTGCTGTGGATTCACGGTGAAATTTATCCTTGGGCCATTCTTCATTGAGGAAATAACTGCACGTGGTCCTGTCACATGATCCGTTACGGGCCGTCGGTATCATGACATGCTGAAGACGTTTGTTGTGCCTCAACTACAGCAAAGGCGGGTCCTTACATCGACCATGCAGGATGGTGCAGGATGGTGCGCACCCACATATCCATGAGTCATACTTTACAGACGAACGTGTTATTAGTCGCTTCTTTCGTAATCCATGGCCGGGATCTAAATCACCGGATCTAAATCCATGCGATTTCTGGTTATGGGGTCAGTTAAAAAGTATGGTGTATCGTGAAGGTGTTGCGACGTTGAATGACTTAACCCTTTAG
Source organism: Maratus michaelseni (assembly GCA_963931845.1). Classification (NCBI taxonomy): domain Eukaryota; kingdom Metazoa; phylum Arthropoda; class Arachnida; order Araneae; family Salticidae; genus Maratus; species Maratus michaelseni. Next base: position 145,646,403 of record OZ007599.1, on the reverse strand, counting down.
ATACCAAACCGCCCGAAACCGCCCGAGGTGCTAAAATGTCCATTAATTCGGATATTCCAAATTCATACTAGAAATAAAAAACAGCAATATTTGCTTTATTTAATAACAGAAATTCCGTCATTAAATGAAGTGAAAGTTTCTATCGAAATTTTCTGGTGTTAATTCAATTTATCGGAATTACTGAATTTCAAGAACGTGTTTTACCCTGGGACTTAAAGAGTTAAAGAACTCCATAACATTTCATGTGCGAAGTATAACAGCTGATCAGTTACGATCTGTTGTTGAACACACTGTCCATCGACTTGAAATTTTACAGGTGAATGAGGGTGGTCACATGGAGCATCTTTCTCTACATCGTCCTGGACACGATTAACAACTGCTCCTCTTGTGCAATTTCGACCTAATCTGCTCTTGTTTCTGCAAACTGAACTTTTTTTTTCTCACACAGTGTACTGTTATTTTTTCCCTTACATTTACTTAATGTGGTTGACAAGGTGTAATGACAAGGTGATCAGAATATAGTCAATAAATGTTAATATTGTTTCTGGATTCTGTTTTGGCCATTTATTGTGTTAAATTTAATGTTTTTCCGGAAAAGGCGCCCTCTGGTGGACATTTTGGAGCTAATATATATTTATTTTCGAACTTCTGTGAGCGTATCTCGTGTATAGTCTACATACCAATTTTCGTTGCACTCCGTTCACCCGTTTGCGCTCTAGGATGATGTTTATAGGGGAAGTTTAATTATAACCACCCTGTATATATATATATAGTTGCAAACCTTCTAGATTTTTAAAAGGAAATAAACATATTTTGAGCCAGAAATTTTATTTAGCAGGTTACTTCAAATCAGTACGTCATAGCAACAAGACACATTTTACTAAATAAATTTTTCGCTTTAAAATATGTTTGTCTTGAAAAATTTGTAAAATTAGCAGCTAAGTATACAGAACAGGTCTCGTACGAATACTTATTTTGGAATATCTCTATTTTGGAAAAGTTATTTTCACCTTTTTTATTTACAAGTTTCTCGAATTCTTTTCAAAATTAGCGCTATTCGAAAAGTAAGTATTTGTACGAACTCTATAGAATATAGTATATATATATCGCGAAATGCACGTAAAATGCTTAATCCTTTCAGGGGAAAAGTGCTCGTGTTCTGAAAATGTTGAAATGCATGAATGGCGTCAGAAATTACGAAATTTATTTGAAAATATTTAAGGACTTTTCTTCACATACCTTAATCTTCTGAGTATAAACAACGGCTAAGATAAGTCTGTTTCAAGTTAAAAAATTTATTTAAAAAATGAAGTCAAATAAATGCCAAGTAGAAGTGAGATTGTGTTAGGATATGTAACTGGTGGTTAAATTTAAGAAATAATAAATAAATGAAAGTTCCAGCTTTAAACATTGCTAATTTGGAAGTAAAATTTTCAGACACCCTTCCGTGGATTCGGCGATATGATCCGAAAATAATAGTGGCATAATTTTAAAGGATGGTACAGGAAACCTAAACAAGCATTTTTCGTCATAGAATGTGTGTCCAGAAATGGCGCAATCAAGCGCTGGTGACGAAGAAAAATGTGAAAGGTGTAATGAAAGACAGGCGTCAATAGTTGGTGCTTATACGCGTCATTTCTGAATACATATTCTATGACAAAAAATGCTTATTTTGGTCCTTTCTACCAAACTTTAAAATTTTGCCAGATAGTTTCCGATCGCCCGTATATCTTATATTTAATATAACTATTCTTTGATTTTGAATGATTATAATATATTTAATTTGCATTTTTATTGGAATTATAAGTATGATTGTTGAGAGCAGTGTGATCCAACTGTGGTCCACGGGGTCTCGATGGCACTAATTTTTTTCATAAAGTATCCTTCACTTTATTTAATCCCAGAAAATTAGTGATTGAAATAGAAAAAAAATTACCATAAATAATTGCTGGTTCCAGCAAGACCCTGTTGGGCAAAGTTCGACTATTATGATTAAGGATATGTCAATTATAATTAAACGTCTCACATGATACTGCAAACAATGAAAAATATTTTCCCAACATTATATAATATTTTCAAAAACATTGACATGCAATTCACAATCAATATTTATGAACTTTGAAAGCATTTTTTACATGAATTAAGTATATTTTATATTGTTTGCTACCTTTTAAAAAGTATATGATGGAGGGTGCGTACAGCTCGACCACAAATTTTGAATTGATTTTTTCTTTTTATTTAATCGCGGAAAATATTACAAAGTCTAAGATTAAATAGGAAAATTTAATTCTGGTGCAAATATCCTTGGAAATTATACGGAGCGTACGCACCTGTATAATATTTAATGCACATTTTTTAACAAACTTCTGTGTTTCGACAATCATCTTACTTTCATACATCTATTTATTTTACTGCTATTGATAAAGTAAAAAGTGAGTTTATATTCTTTTTTATGAATAATAGCTACAACTTATTTTATTTATTGTTATGACAAGATTTTATATTGTTGTCACGGTGTTTAATAAAAAATAAAATAACATGAACATTTTTGCGTTTTTTGCGGATGGATAATGGATTTGTATATTACATATGGTTATTGTATCAAATGTGAAAATTTTTAAAATTTTTGTTTTGTATGTTACTAAATAAATAAACACAAAACGGATTACATAAAGAAGAAACAAGCATGTTTCATATGAAAAAGTCTTCTTTGTGTTACGAAAAGAAAGAAATATAAGAATGTGGCTTACGTCCTTCTCTGTATTGATATATTTTTTTAATTGTTTAAATATTTACAGTGTTATTACTTTCTTTAATGCAAAATTTTGCTTACACAATACATATATGTTTCATTTTACAATATGAAAATTTGAAATTTTCAGCTATTGAAAGTACACTCTCGACGAGCTCAGCCTTTCATCAAAGTTCTTTCTGCCTTTTTGAAAAGTAAAAGCAGTTTAATATTATTTCAGTTTATTTGATTTTTCTAGTTTTTTCAGAATTATAAATTTAGTCAAAGGATAAATAATTTGAATTTAAGGAATAACAGAATAATAATGGGTTCACATAACTCATTTTTAATCATAAGTATCCGAAAGTGTTTTATTCTAAATATAGTTTTATGTTACCACTTAGCAGTTAGTGGTTGAGGAATTTATTTTATTCAAAATATCTATCAGTATTCCAGAATAAAAAATATTTTCTTTATTTAATAGCAGACATTGTGGAATTAAATACAGTGAGAATTAGTAATCGGGAAAAGTGGTAGATATTTCGAAAAAAAAAGTTTTCAATCTGGCAACTCCGCCACTCAGCTCTCCTGTTTAGTGCGCAATTTAGTGAATGTAACACAGATGCCTTACATTAAAGTTTTTTAAACACTAGTACTTCCGAAAAGAAAAAAAAAAGATTTATTTAATCACAGAAATCCTGTTATTGAACGAGATGAATATAATACTTTAAAAAAAAAGTAGTCTCAAGAAACGGCAGAAAATGGCAACAATGTTGTTACATGTTTTTATCAGGATATTAACCGCTTAATCGTAGCGAAATTTTCGGAAAATTCTTTCAAAAATCGTCGATTTCTGTTTATTGCACCATTTTATTATTCATAAAATTCTTTCTTAATTAGTAAAAGAAACAGTGTATTTTTTTTTTCTCAAATTTAATGAATTCAGGATGGATAACATTTTTAAAAATCACAACTTTACCTACCTTATATATGGCTTTTTTTGGCACACAAGCCACTTTTTTTAAAAGTCAGATTGCTTGATTGCCACAATTTTTTGAAGTAGAAATATTCGGCTTATTTAATAACAGATTAAATAATGCGAGAATAAGGCTAATTACACAACTTAAAAAACACTGTCGGGAATTAAAAAATCTAAATTAAAAAAAATAGCCTACACTGCCCGTGAGAGTCACGGGCACGACAAAATTTGTTAAGAAATGATGGCCCGTGAAGGTATCGGGCGCCACTATTAAGAAGTTAAGGCAGATGTACTCACTACGTGGCTACCAGGCTGCAGGGTTGCCCATTTTTATAAATAGAAACCTTTGCGGTATTAAGCGTTGAATATCTGTATTTAAATGCGACGAATATTGCGTTTGGGAAATAGATGTGTTACAATGCATTTCGTAAAAAGTAGTGAATAGCCCATGGAATTTCCAAGGAGTCTGGCGACACTATTTCAGTCTGGAAATTTTCTAATTTTGTATTTAAATAGCATAATAAGCAAACATATTTTTTAATCGCAGAATTTGTAATATTTTTTGCGATTAAATAAGGTGAAATATTTTATTTAAAATATGAGATAGAACTGATGATATCCTGTAACTATAGTAAGGTATTTGATTTAAACATTACTATTTCCAAAGCGTTTTACTTAATTGCAAAGTTTTTGTCTTTCAAATTAACCTACTCTATTATTTCATCTGAATTACACTATATGATAAAGAAAACATACGAGTAGACATTTCGATCTCGAACTATACTATTCGAAAATAGTGGTTACTTCAGTGACAGAAGGTTGAAAAACTTTGCTTTTAATGAAAATAGTTATATATGCATTTTAGTATGCAGATAACACCTTTTTGACACATACTTTAATATGAAATTTCTGTTTTATTACAGTTTTTTGTTACCACTTTTTGAATTATAAGCTTACAGGTTTCGTAAGCTTTTACCATAATTTTTAATAGTATTTGTCGGCTTATTTAAATGCAGAAAAGTATTGAAAATCCTGTAATTAAACGAAGTGTCTACAATTTCCGCTATTGAAATATTACCGTAATTTCCGGCGTATAAGCCGCAGCTCAAAGAGTCGTTTTTCGACCCAGAAATATTATTTTATAAAATGTAACTTAAAAGATCGCTGTAAATATTTAACTACAATTATTGATAAAATTTCTGGGTCGAAAAACGACTCTTTGAGCTGCGGCTTATACGCCGGAAATTACGGTAAGTAGAAATTACCTATTCTTACTTATTTAATCGTAGTTTTCTGCAATTAAATAAGGCGAAGGTTTTTCAAAAAAATACTGGTAACAAAAGTGTGAAACTATGGAAAGACGAGTGTACTGGTGACCGGTCAGCAAAGTATAAAGAACAGAAGTTGACCACATCGATGCTTAAGATCAGAGATATGTTAGGTCAATTTTTTTCTAGTTCGCAGAAAATAAATTTTATCTCTTGCATAACTTGGAAACTAAAATCCATATTCATTATTTAAGGCTCATTATGCAGGATGTCCCAAAAACACTGACCCTCTTTTATTCTTTAAATATTGATCATAGACATACCGTAATTTCCGGCGTATAAGCCGCAGCTCAAAGAGTCGTTTTTCAACCCGGAAATTTTATTCAATAATTGTAGTTAAATATTTACAGCGATCTTTTAAGTTACATTTTATAAAATAATATTTCTGGGTCGAAAAACGACTCTTTGAGCTGCGGCGTATACGCCGGAAATTACGGTATATTATAAATTACATAATTACTTAAATGAAATCGATTAAAAATTTCCGGTGATTAAATTTGAAGAAATAAAAAATTTAAATTTTTATACGGTCCCCTAGCAAAAACAATTCCAGAAAAATTGAGAAAAGTGTGCTCCATACACTAATAAGGTCATGCGCAAAATTTCAGCATTTTATCATATAAAGTCGCAGAGATATGTTTAACCAAAGTTGGTGAGGTGTTAATCATACATTAAAGAAGTAAATGTTTACAGCTAGAGTGCTGATGACGCGGCTCAGAAATGCATCATAAGCAAATAAAATATGGCTCTTATCTTTAGTTTTATTTAAAAATTTACAAAACTATACTTCCTGAAAAATACCTTAAAATTTTACATGATGAATTACAGAATAAACTTGGAAGTGGCACACTCAATGTACATTCAATCGCACACAATGAACACAATGCACACTCAATTGCAGCACAATGCATACTCAATTAAAACAGCTTAGAAATGTTTGACAAAAATGTAGGCATAATGCAAACATTTTGAACAAGATTGTAACCTCTGCGTAAAGTTATTATTTCTACACAGTTTAGATACTTTTGTTTCAATAAATAAAAAATTATTATTTATTTATGCAATAATTGTTTTCTTTTGTAATTTGTGGTACGACCCCTGAAATGCGATCATCCGACTTGATTTTTCCCTTTTGCGAACTCATATCCAGGCATCGAAAAGTCGTTGAAGTTAGCATTTATGTATTTTCATATCTCTATGACTTTTTATGATAAAATCCTGAAATTTTGTACATGACCTTATTAGAGTATGGGGCCTATTTTAGTCATTTAGTCAAATTTTTTATACAAGGACCGCAAAACAATTTAAATTTTGTATTTCTTCAAATTTAATCCCCTGAAAATTTTAATCAATTTCCTAAAATTATGTCCCCTTTTTTACGTGACTTTGTAATTTATAACATATGTATATGATCAATATTTAAGGAATAAAAGCCGAGGTCAATGTTTTTGGGACACCCTGTATACATTTCAACATTGCAGATGTTTATTTTGAAAACTGAAACAGGTGTTTAGAGTCAGTTATACATACAAAACTATTTACAGTAATTTCCTTCCTGTATTTCTCGGAAAAAATAAAATCTGCACAATCGGAAATTTTACTTTATGTATAAAATCAAGCTAGGGAAGCGAAAGTGGAACTTGAACAAAATTGAACTGATCGAGTTAACCGTACACTGCACTGCGATGCACATACACATATGGATTAAGTAAAGTTTAACCTTTAACAAGTAAATTCAGTCTTATGTAATACGCAACTACTATGTTAAAACAAAAATATTCGCATTACGTAATCATAAAAGTCTGCTATTAAATAAGCTGAAGAAATACTCTAAAATTTCTGGCATATAAGCCTAATATGTACATAAAAAAACATACTTCCAAAGAAAATTACTGCAGTCTAGGATTAATTTTCAGATACTCTTTTGATGGCGTCAAGTGTACATTGATAAATTCTTTTTTTTTAATGAACATTAACATATTGTCAACAGCAATATAACTGAAATAGTTCTGGTGAAGTACTTATCTGTCATAAACTTTGAGCAACAGTAGACAAACTGGATCTTTTAATTGCCATTGAATTTTCTATTGTTTGTTTAAATGTATTGTTGTAATCGGTTTTACAATCAATATTCTAATAACAATGAAAATTTATTTGCAACTTGTGTCATGTGTTAACAAGTAAATAGTATTAAGTAAGGTGAAAACTATTAAGCAGATAATGACTTTTAACGTTAGGTTACGTTATTTAGCATTAAGCTTATCACACTTAAGATCTATAAATTTTCTTAATTTTTTGTGAGATATTTTTTAAGCAAACCATGCCGGCCATAGAAGCTAACACCGTGCTGTATTATTCGGTCATCGGCCGAACAGTTTATGAGGAATAGCATCACAAATTTTTCGTTAGAGCGGGCGCTTAGCTCAATAAATACCACCAAATAATACGTAACATTTCATTCATTAAAGTATTTAGTTCGAACATTTTTTTTTATTTGAAGGTTATAAACTACAAATTATAGTACCGTCAATCCGGGACACTTTGCCCACTTTTGAGGAAATAATTTATTCCCTCTATTGTCGTTTCATATTACACCGACAGTAGTGCTGTCGGGCTCTGCTTAATTCTCTAGAATGATGAGATGCCTGCCAGAGATGACAAAAAATTTCCTGAAATTTGTCTCTGTCCCTGACCGAATTTTTATCAAGACTTGAAGTTAAGTAAATTATATGGGCTTCAAACTTTCCATCGTCCAGCCAATCAAAAACGCAAGTAAGTGCCATTGTTTATATTTATTGATTATTAATGGAAGGAATATGTAAAAGACATTTTGCTTTCTTTTTTCACGTTAATTGGATCAATGATATTTCGCAGGGCAATATCACACCTCAATCGGTGGCAAATGTGGGGTCACTTTGCCAGGCAAAATATTTGTAATTAATAACTTCACCAGCTCTTTTTACTTCAAAAAACAAAAATTGGTGACCAACGACAGAAGGGAAGAAGACAATGGTGATATGTATCCTCTGACTCAAGGGGTTCAAATAAAACCGAACTCGATGAGGATCCTGAACTGAAACAAAAGTCACCGACTACGACTTCAGAAGTTGGAGTTTTGTGTTGGTGAAAATTTTGGAGAAAAGTCTATGAAATATTTCATTGCAAACATAAGTAACATGCGTGAAGATGGGGATGTTGCAGTTTTCTATTTGAAAATATCTGATCGAGAAAAATCATTTACGTTCTCGTTTATGAAAGACGAATCTCTGAGCATTTCGCCACCTGATGTGGTTCTTGATTACCTTACCATTCAAGAAGTGATGAAGTGGGTACAGTTTTGAAATCTATCTTTCACCTTTTTAAAATTTTTATTTTGCAATATTATGTTCAATCAGAATTTTGTATCCTGTTCAATATTTCAGTCAATATTTTCTTGAAAAAAAAAAGATTTGTGTCATTAAAGTTACAGTTTTGTATGAGATTTGTGCGTTTTTTTTTTAAATTTTTCATTTAGATATATCTTTGCATTTTATGAAAAAGAAAATGAAATTTCTTAATAGTATTCTCTTAGTGTTGAAAAGTGTTTCATAATCATTCCCTGATGTATGATTTTTGTTCTTATTTAGGAATGTTAAAGAGAGCAAAGGTTTTTATTTCACATGCTCGTTTTGAACTTTTATAACTTTTATTCTAATACAGTTTGGAAATTCCAAGGGCATGCTACACACTGAATCACTTCTTTAAAAATATTATTTTTTAATAGAGAAGAAAAGTACTTTAAAAATTGTTTTCTTAAGTTATAAAAAAATCTCCACGAAATAAGCTCTATAGTGCTGATATTTTAGTCCGTATTTTCTCGAAAAAAAATGCTATGTGTCATTGAACGAGTTTTTTCGTGAGATTTGTGCGATTTTTAATTTTTTCCTTTAGATAGTCATTGCATTGTATGAAAAAATTAAATTTATTAATAATATGCTATTAGTATTGGAAAGTGTTTCATAATCTTTGCCTGATGGATTATTTTTTGTTCTTGTTTAGAAATGTTTAAGCGAGTAAAAGTTTTTATTTTACATGCTCTTATTTTAAATTTTATAACTTTTATTCTCATACAGATTAGACATCCCAAGGGCATGCTACACATAGAATCACTTCCTTTAAAATATTATTTTTTTTAATAGAAAAGAAAAGTACTTTAAAAATTGTTTTCTTAACTTATAAAAAATCTCCGCGAAAAAAGCTCTATAGTGCTGATTTTTCTTGTTCAAAATAAGTACGACATATTTCCTTTTCTTTTCTGTTATGCAAGCTTGTTTGTAAAAAGTATGAGCTTGTTATATAATGCACAATGCTTACATTTGTTTTATATGGTGGCAAAACGCCATCATATTTTCGCTCCTATTCAAAAAATATATTTTCTCTTTGGGGAACTTATCTTTTCAATATTGTCATTTGTTCCCATTTGTCTTTACGTATATTTACATCACTTATAACAGAGAAAGAATGTGAATAATCATTTACATAGATGCCAACTTTACACTGTTTTTCTTTGCCACTAAACTTTTATAGAATTTTTCCCTTATTTAATCTTGATTTCGACAATATAATAAGGCAGAATTTACAATTAAGTTTTAGCAGTAAGAAAAAGCCTAAAAGTTGGCAGCTATGTTTTTATTGTTTTTCAAATTAAATTTAAATTGGGCCCTAAAACAGTACTAAAAACCGAAAGAAGTGATTTTAATGGTTTTAAGCATTTCTTATAAAAAATTAAATGCCGTACTTAATTACATATAACTCCTTGTAAAAATACCATATCAAAAAGCTATATTTTATCTGAACTCATTTTGCAATTGAGGTGTTTGCAATTCTATCATTCGCAGTTTAAACCCCTTCCCAATGAGGGACACATATTCGCGCCCAACCTTAAATTTGTTCACCAGTAATTTCATATAGAAATTTTCGCCTTATTTAATCTTAGGGTTTCAGCGATTAAGTAATATAAAATTTTTTATGAAGAAAAAGTGGAGTAAAAATAATAAAAGAAGTGTAATTGACGCTCGTCTTGAATTGGTTAAGAGATGATTAATCATAATATCTATTTTGAATCACCCTGTATATATTTAATATCAATTTTAAAAACATGAGTAATCGAAAACATATTTTTTCAAAACTAAAGCAAAAAGGTACAGCAAAAAACTGAAGCAAAAAGATACCACAGCTTCTAACGGTTACAATTTGTTCGCATCATTATTCCAGAAAAATGCTTTTTGCCTTATTTAATAGCAGAAATCTGTGATTAAATTAGGTGAAGCCTAAATACTTACGTCATTATTAGGCCACTCCTTTGGCCAAGATAATAAAATAGTGGTGCCAAAAAATGGCAGCAGTTGGCGGCTATGCAGTGCCTATCCCTATTTGTTGTCTGGACAACGAAGTTATCCTGTGTACGTACAGCTTTAGAACAATTTTTAATAGAATTTTTCTCCCTGCTTAACTGCAGAAAAATATTACAGATTCTGTGAATAAGCGAGGCGATTACGAAGTATGTAATTTAAATAGTGAATTGAAAATGTCTTATCTTAAATAACGGTGGCAGAATACTTGAAACGACCTACCAAAAAAAAAAAAAAAAAAAAAAACTTACGTACCATGATAATTTATGGGTTAATAAAATTTTAATGTTTTATTTTTTTATTTCATCATAGCATGTTTTTTATTGTTTCATTAAAATTTAAGTACTTTCAACTACATTTTTTTTATTACGGAAACAAAACATCATTTGCTTTTATAATAAAGCAAAATAAATTAAACTGTCCAATAAATTAAATAGCAAGAGATTTAGCAAAATTTTAAAAAAATAATAAGAAATATCGTTTTCTAAATGGATTTAATTTTCGAATTTTAAAAAGGTCTTTAAATGGTGTTATTATAATGTCTTGGTATTCCTAGTATAAGGAGTACCTCTTGTTTTTCCATTAGTCATAACTCAATACCCAGGAAAAAAGGCCTTAAATAAAAACAATCCAGTAAAGCTAGCCTTCATTTACGCTTTCTGTCCATAATACTTTTGCCGTGAATTAATGCATAAAACGTGACTCATCATCAGACAATGTGATTTAAAAAATAATAGTCCAAAACACAAAGACTAAAAGATTAAAGAATTCTCGCAATTTAATGCAATATATATCATATTATTTAAAAAATATTTCTCGAATCTAAGATTAGTACATTTAAGGTTTGTTTATCACAAGGATTTTTATGCACATATATGTATTATATATAAAGATTTTTTTTTTCAAAATTACATCTCTATAACTTAATAATTAGGTGCACTACCTAATTCAATAGACATTCATTTATTTTAAAAACACATCAAAAAGCAGTGCACATGTCGTAGGTACCATGTCAAACTACCGAATGTGCAAAAATGCATTTTTCATTATTTTTAAAAATTGGCTGATTGCCAGCACTAAATTTTAATTATTTTCTTCAGCAGGGTTGCCAGTTTGGCCTCTTTTATTTATTCAGAAATTCCGCATTGATACCAGAAATTTCAAGCAGAATTTTTTGATTTATTTAATGACAACTGTTTCGTGATTACTTAAAGAAAATTTTTTCTCTCAAAATTTTCGGTATAAATTTGGTATCTCTCAATCAGTAAGAAGGTCAAACTGGCAACTCTGTTTTTCACAGAAATTTTATGAGAATTCTTACTTGGCGTAGAATTCTAACAAAATTTATTGGTGACAATCCATAGACTTAACATTAGCTGGAGCGTTTTTTCGCGTGACTGATGTAGGCTCTTAAGGGGTTTTAAAATAACCTCGGGTGTGACAAAATCATTGAATAAACCATAATATCACGGCTGCCACTGGCAACTATTTTTATAATCTATTCGCACCACTATTCTAAAAAAAAAAGTATTATATTTCTTTTGCAAGTGCTGTCAAAGTATATAAAAAGATTTTTGTTTTGAGAAAGTTGTGCGAGATAGAATTTAAAATTATGAACAGTTGATCCCGGGCGGGTCACAGACGCGACAAATTTTTTTCGCAAATTTTGCTTGTGAATGTATCGGATACGACGATTAACGGATTAAAAAAATTGCCAGACAAGAATGTGTTAAGGATGTGAAAATTGAAAGAAATTCCTAAACTAAACAAGAAAACCTTTTTTGTTATAAATAATTGAATTTTCAGTCATGCGGCTAATGTATCATCTGTAACAAGTAGTACTCATTTTTAGGAAAATGTTGCACGGCACCAATAAACTTTTAAATTGGTGGTCGGTAACTGTCCAACATTTTTCTCTTTTTACATTTTATTGCACTCCACTATTAGCAGAGGTGGAAAGCTCTCATTAATATTCCGTAATACGCGGTTTAATTTGACCTAGGTTTAACATGTTTCGCACCAGAAAAGTTTTTAAGAAATTAAAATAAATAAATTCCATATAGAAACCTGAAATAAAATAAATAAATTCCATATAGAAACCTGAAATAAAATAAATATGGATTCATCCGATAATTTTTCTGGTTTGAAGCGTGGTTAAACTGGATTAGATTAAACCACCTATTATGGAAGATTAGTGGGTACTTGGCACTTCTGCTATTAGGTATTAAAATTTTAAGTGTGGATAAGAATAACTTCAGATTTGAATCGCTTAATATAACAAAACGTTCATATTTTTATTTATACAAGGTGAGACCGATAAGCAGTATGCGGCTCGTCAGGGGTTTACAATCACTTTTCACCCAGCAATTTCGTTAACTAAATTTCTCCTCTTTTAATCGAAGAACGAGCCACGATTAAATAAAGTCAAATTTTATATACTAGAATTCTGGAAGTAAAATAATTGTGATCCCTGACGAGCCGATAATGCCGATAACCAAGGTGAATCACCCCTCCTTTCGGAAATGTAAACAGTCTTATGCGCTGACACATGCACGTTACGTTCTTCCCTGTCTTACGTAAATTTTGCACTGCATTTTCAAAATGTCTCCGTTGATGGCACGCATTGCGTCATGGAGCAGAAAGTCAATTGTATATCTGAAATGTTTGCAAATCGTGTCCTTTCAGTCCTGGTTTTAGTCTTGGATCCAGAAAAAAAAATCTGATGACGAAAGATCAGGGGGGTATAGAGTGTGGGACAACTCAGTAATTTGATGCTTGGTGAGGTATCGTTCCATACACGTAGCTGTATGAGACCATGAATTATTATGAAAAAGTTACTTGCATGATCCTGCAACAGTGCATTACGGCTGCAAACCTCGAATATGCAATTTACCTAATTTGAAACATAATTTTATAAATACTCTCTACTCCATGACACAATTTACTAACAACTTGAACACTGCAGCTACTGCATGAGCAAATATCTGAAGAGAAATTTTTAAAACGAAGTGCAAAATTTACGTAAGAAAGGGAAGGACGCAATGCGCATGTATCAGTGCATCGGGCTGTTCACATTTTCGAAAGAAGGGGAGGAGAGGTACTTATTGGTCTCACGTTGTAGAACAAAGTTTACAAAAAAAAAATAGCACATTCAAAAATTGCTCTACGGTTTCTAAAAGAGTCAACACTATTCTTACCACTAGTTTCGAATAGTAATCATTGTTTCATTTAATCGCAAAATTTTGTGATTAAATAATACCAATATTTCTATTGGGAAATTGTACTATTTTGTTTTTTACAATTTATCACTATAATTTAGTTCTTTTCACTTGAACTGCTTTTTAGAAATTATATTTTAAAATTTCATGATTTACATTTTTGAACAACAAATAAAAAAGAGGCATTTCTTAATAAACAAGTATTTTTATTTTAACTTATTTCACTATCAGAGTTCTTTTATTTCTTTAATTCAATTTCTCTTAATATACCGAAAATGTTTGACGCATATCTCCTGCAAATAATAATAAAAAATATTATCAAATGTACTTTGCATACTTCGCTCCATTTTCTTATTATTTAGCTTTTATGGAAGATAACCTAAACAAATTTCTGACTAACATAACAAATCTGATTTTTTGAAATTTTTTTCAAAATTTTAGTATAAGATTTTAAAGAAAAGTTTGATAAGAAGAAATAAATTTAAATTCTAGTTCGTTGAATATTAAAAATTTTTCTAATGTACTTTTTTATCATTCTTCACTACAGTAAAGAAAGAAAAATGTTTTAAATAAAGTGTTTTGATCGAAGAGTGCAACGTTTTTCACTGTAATCTAGTTTTATTCACTCTATCTACGTGCAAAAAAAACCATAAAATTTTAAAAATATCTGATATAGTATCTTTATGGATTTGATAAGATGATGGTTGATTTTTTTTTGTGTGTGAGAAAAATGAACGTATCAAAGCGAGTTTTTATTTTCCATTTTCTTTTACTTTCAGTTATGTTATTTTTCTAAAATAAATCTCTTTTGATATATTAGCGTTTTCAACCTTTTTGATTTTGTAAATTATATACATATATAAGTTTCAACGTATATATATAATTTTCAATAGTTATATATATAGCTTCTATTACGTATTCATTGAGTTGTCAAAAAAGGCATTAGATTACGCATAGCTGTCAAATATGATGCTTTTTCTTTTGCCACTATTTACTAATAATTATGTTCTTAATATTTAATCCCAGAATTTCTGCGATTAAATACGGCGATGATAACTATCCGTAACTATTTTTAACGATAAAGAACAAAAGTTGGTTGATATAAATCATGACTTTTATGTCCTCTCAATAATTTCATGGTATTTTCATTATCTTGAATCTTGACGCTAACTATTTCTATAAGGCGAAAGCTACAAAATTAATTATCTTGTTTAGGGTATTGGTTAGGTGTAGGTTTAAATTTAGTGTGGATGTTCGGAATTCCTTTAATACAGTAAATATAATACACTAGCGTCTTCCAAATATCACAATTTAAATAGCTACTTTAATCTTTTGTAATGCATTTCAAGATTAATTTTCCATTTAATAGAAATTGAATAGTAAAACATATTCACTAACTATTCATTTTTTCATGCACCAGCACAACTATATAGAGAAGTTTATTATTATGTTATTTAAAATTACTTTTTCAATTAATTTTCAGCAATGGAATTTGCCCGAAATGATTGAATAATAAACACGTGCATTTACACATTGCGAAATAAGCGTAAAACCGATCAATTAGTTAGCAATGTGTAGTGTGTGTGTTAGTTTCACGTGTAGTTAAAAATGTGTATATTCATGTGTTTTTTATTCAAGTTTATTATTGTTTGTTTTAAATTCTGATGTATCGCAACCTTAATTTTAACATGTATATCAGGGTGCGTACGGTCCTTATTTTTCAACAGCACTATTTCCGATCAGTAATATTTATCTTATTAATTGCAGAATTTGTTTTAATTTTTTGCGATTAAAAAAAGCGAAGATTACTATTCGTATATAGAGGTACTTAAAAATAATGACCATACGCATTATGTCTCTTAGCACCAAACATTTACGCTTTTTTTCTTACCACTAAATTTTAGCGATTTTTATTTCTTTAAAAGCCAATATTCTAGATTACATTAAATAAAACAAACATTGGTGGTAACAAAAAAGCTTAAACATTGGAAGATATGTTATTATACGGATATTTGACAATACTTATATCTTATTAGGCATATAAAGGAAGAAATACACTATTTGAGTGGTAGATATGAACTGAATACATTTTCAAACTTATCAATTTATGCCTAGGCCCAGAGTCAGAAGAAAGGAAAGGCAAACATCCTATCGCTTTTTCGAATATAAACTAAAACTATAATATAACGAATATTTCGAATATAACTAGCATAATATGCTGTGGAAACAGTTCTTCGATATGGAAATGTATAACGAATGCGTTTGTCATGAGGGCTTTTCTTTTTAAAATACATTTAAAAATTACTTATATAACCGGTGAAGCCGTGTAAATTAGTAAAAATCGTGGAATGGGGGATTAAACAATAACAAAATTTCATTCAATCGCTAATAAATAGATAAAAAACGTGAAGGATTTATTTCATCTGATTTAAAGAATAATTTAAATTAATACTACTGCAAACGTACAGATAATTGAAAATGTTGAATGCAAAATGCAAACGATTCTGAACAAGAGGGTATGGTATCATGAGCCCTAGAATTAACCCATTCGTATAATAATTTTATGACAATTTTACGCTTTCAAATTTTACAAAAATCTCTTAGACATATTTGGAAATTTAAAAAAGCATTGTTGAAAATGCAAAAATTGTACAAAAAATAATAAACTTTCATCGTTTAAGTTTAAATTCATTAAGTATTACGCATTCGAATAATCATTTTACAAGCAATTTTAAAATGCATTAAGATCGTTTGTGGTTGGCGAGGAAAACATGTTGCTAGCCAAATCGCGTCTTTTTGCGCCAAATACTGGAAAGATTTTTATATTTTTGCAGATTTTCTACTTTGATTCCGCAGCTAAATTTCACTGTTCCTTTATTACATACATGAGTAGCTTCATCAGCACTTTTTAAAAAAATTCTGAGTACCGTAATTTCGCGCGTATGCGCCGCACCCTAGTTAAGTCTTTTTCAAACCGGAAATTTTATTGAAAAAAATAAGTCAAATAAGTGCAAGTCACATTTTATTTAAAATAAATTCCAGTAGGAAATCGAATTGTCTGAGGTGCGGCGTATACGCGCGAAATTACGGTATGTGCTTTAAGGAGACCTTCCTTGTTAGACAGTTACTCTCATATCTGTAAGTGATATTAATATGTTAAATTGATGATATGAGATGAATATATCAAAAGTAAGTATTTTTCTGATATTTTTCCAGTATCAAAATAATTTTTGTGTGTTGAATTAACCCAATTGCATCATTAGTGTACATATGCGAGCATTTCAGGAATTTCTTTTTTAGTCCGCAATTCCGAAAGAAGAATTTTTACTTTATGTAATCACGAAACAGCGGTCTTTAAATAAAGCAAAAATTACTATTCAAGATTTTTCAGAAAAAACAAAATTTCCCGAAGTGCACTCATATATGCGCCAATGATGCAAAAGGGTCAACTTTGTAGTGCACGTTACTTACATTGACATAGCTGCGAAGCTGCTGCGTTTTTTGTTTGCATTTGGAAACACACATAGAACCACAAAATGTATTTATAAATTTATTATGACCTAGTTCTCGTATTTCTACAGTATTTTTACCTTCTTTAATTGCAGACAAATATAGTAACTTTTGGGAATATTGTAATAATATTATAATATACCGTAATTCCCGTCGTATAATCCATGGATCAAGTAATCATGTTTCGATCCAGAAATTTTATTTTATAAAATGTAACTTACTAGATCGCTCTTAATATTTGACTGAAATAGAATTTCCGGATCGAAACATGATTGTTTGTTCCACGGATTATAAGCCGAAAATTACGGTAATATAAAATATTGTAAATGCTGTTGGCGTGTCACTGTTTGACGTCATGTATCTGCCCACCATCGCCCCCTGAATACTAGGCCTGCACGCTCAGAAAAAATGGCGGCTGTCGTAGGCGGATTTTTTTCAGCAATTGTACGGTCCCCTGAATTTGGACACCAGTATTTTTCAAAATTGTTCGTCGACTTGTTTAATCTCAGAAAAAGAAGGCGGAACTTTTAGAAAATACTGATGTTAAAATTTTCGAAATCGTGTAATTGCTAAAAAAAATCCGCCTACGACAGCCGCCATTTTTCTCCCAGGGCTCAGACCTAGTACTCAGGGGGCGGTGTGCCCACTCTCAAACGTTTTATCTTGTAATGAGTCAGTGTAGATGTAATCTAGTCACCAAGGCAGTGACACTCGCAGACATTTTGCGGGTCGCATAAATAAAAGAAAGTACAGTCCACATTAGATTTTATCGACTAATTCATTTTAACCCTTTCAGGGGCAAAGCACTTCCATTTCTATACTGTTGTAATGAATGAGTGACACCGGAATTTAAGAACAAATTTATTTGCAAATAAGAAAAATGTTACATTCCGCATACATAATAAACGGAAAATTTTAATCCAAAATTTTGGTGTCACTGGGGCATTTTGGAAATTAAAATTAAGTAGTTTCATAAATGTGCAACTGCCATTGAAAGTGTTAAGAGCATACAAGAGAAACACACAAACAGTGATGATTGCAAATTCTGTGTATTAAAAAGTAAATAAAACATTTCTTATCATTATTAGTGGTGTAAGACTCTTCGGAAATTATAAGAAGTTTGCGAACTCTGATAATGGGTCTTGTTTCTATATGCAGAGATTGAAGTACATAGGAGAAATTTTACTGCTCCTATCAGTTTCCTTAATCAATAATTTTCGGGATAAATTTCTTAAATATGTGCAGTAGAACTACAGCGCCTAGAATACATAGTGTGGAAAACGGCTACAAAATAGTACTAAAAATTTGAATCCAATAAATGTAGAACTATGCTGAAAAGATAATGGGTCAATCGCAGCGACATCTTCTAGTAGTGGCGTAGACAGGGTGGAAGTCCAGATGGTTTGGATGCCACTAATTTTATAAAATATTTTTGTCTTATTAATATTTTGTCTTATATGTAAAACGGTAAAACCGTTTTACACACTATGTATTCTATGCGCTGTAGTAGAACTGTATCATGAAGATAATTGTTTCAAAATAGTGATAGGAACAATAAAATTCATTCCATTTGCTTCAAGCCCTGTTTATAGTACGCACTTTATTTAATTTAACTCATAAAATTTCTGGTTCAAAATATGTTTATATGAATTTAAAATTTTCTGTAAGGTTGGTAGGTATGCATTGATTC
Organism: Maratus michaelseni; assembly: GCA_963931845.1. Taxonomy (NCBI): domain Eukaryota; kingdom Metazoa; phylum Arthropoda; class Arachnida; order Araneae; family Salticidae; genus Maratus; species Maratus michaelseni. Next base: position 145,627,557 of record OZ007599.1, on the reverse strand, counting down.
TCACCATAATTATATATTGCCTTGATATTGAAAATAATATTTTAATACTAGAACTACCATGAGCCGTCATTTTGATGGCTATCAAATGAATATATTCCGATTCGAACCAGAAATTTCTTTTCAAAATAAATTAAATTGAAAACTCGCAGGAATAAGCTAAATTAATAAATTACATAGTTCTAAATAAAAATTCTGGTGTGAAATAGTTTTATAAAACTTGAATAACATTTCCAGTAGTTCTAGCGTTAATGAAAAGGTAAAATATTTATAATTGTGCTTTTTTTAACTCTTTTTTTTTTTACTGCACAAAATATTTATTGCTCTTTTATTAAAGGGGAAAAAAACAGGATTGAAGTGATGAGAATATTTTTTTTATTTGATTTTAATTTTTTATATTGTAGGAATATTTACCATAGCGATGTTGTTTGAAAACCATTGTTTTATTAAATGTACGAGGTGTTCGTAAACTGCTGTAAAAAATAACAGGAGGTACAGTTTCCATAAGAATGAACACTTTTTGTATCAAAAACATGGGGCCGAATTAGAGTAATATAGAGAGTTCTGTAAGACGATTTTAGCCGAATCCGACTGGACCCGCGGTTTGGGTCATGTTGGGTGGGCCTTTTTTGTTGCGGGTCGTGGTAGGATCAGGCTAGTTTAATCGTTTCAGATTCTAGTCTGCATTGTGTTGGGATTTGACACGTATGTATCGGGTTCGTGTTGACCCGATATTTCAAAAGAATGTCCTGAAGATTTCTTCAGATGTAAAAAACTATATCTTTGAACATTAACGAGTAAATATGTGTTCATTTTTCTGCTTAAAAGATGAAATTGAGGCTAGAGATTTAATTGATGACTAATTTTTCATAAGTGTAATAAATTATGGAATAACTTTCACTTCAGGTTCGGTCTTAAATATTTTCTGTTCGGGTCGGTTTCAAGTTGAAATGTGTCGGGTTTCGGGGTAACAAAATTCTTTTGTCGGGCTCACATTCTGTTTCGGGACGACTTTAAAAACATTTTTGCGTTCGGGTTGGATATAACCCGACCCGTGTAGGATTTTCATCACAATACAGATATTAGTTTAAAACATCAGGTTATTTGCCTTAAAATTGAAGACGGATTTTCGCATAGAAATTTAACAAAAGAAAGGATAAATGAGAGAAATTTTAAAAATTCTAACTTTTGTTTCTGTGAAAAGTTTATTGTAATTCGGAATGTACAGCGTATATATTATCAGCTACAATTTGAAGTATGGAGTGGCTAGTACAATTATTATATAAACTAAAGCACAAAACTACTGTTTAGCGTTAATCAGACGCAAATGGTCGCACCTAAATAGACACGCCATATTTCAAGGAAAGAAAAGTTAGTCCTATAAAAATATCTCTAAAATAGGTTCGTTTTTACACTAGATTAATTGTAATATAATTATTCAAATTCATAAAGAAATCATATGAGTTATAATTATTTTCTGTTGAGCTGATTCAGATATCAGACCAGATACTATGATCAACAATGTTAACTGCGTGGATTAGGTCCTCTCGATTCGCCGAGGAGGGCTCAGTTCGTAGAACATTGGCAGCTTCAGCCAAAAGATTCTGGTTCGAATCCTGGCCCGGGTATTTTTCGCCCAGTTGGAACTCTCTACATATAGTAGAAGATATTTTATATTTACTCTAAATCCATGAAGACGTGTCTATCACTTTTACACCTAATTTAGCTTTGTACATAAGTAATTTAAAACTCACACTTTTAAATTATAATTTTCTATAATTAATGAACCTTTATCTATCGTAATATAGCAGCTTCAGTTTTCTAAAAAATGATTTTCATCTTTAAAAGAAGGAACTATTAAGTATTACGGGTGTGACATTCATGTAGAATTTATAACAATTGACTGTGACTTGCAGCAATTGACTGTAACCCGCAACAATTGATCTGTGACAGGTGTGACAAAAATGTTCCACCTGTCACAGCAACAGAATATCTTTTAAAGATAAAAAAAAGTTTTGAAAAATCGTTGCTGAAAAATCGTTGCTTAAGATAGATAAATGTTAAAACTAAAGACATTTAATTTAAGCATTTGGACTTTAACCTTTTGTGTACAAAGCTAATTTAGGAGTAAAACTGTCACACGCGCCCTTACCCTTACGCATGGATTTGGATTATTATGTCACAAAGATGCTCCATTTTTAGAGAGAATAAATTTGTAAATTAAACAGGGTGCTTAGGCGTGCTTGACTCTTTAATCACATAATTCTGCATTTAAATGAGAGAATGACAATTCGAAAAAAGTATTGTCAGTTAACTACTTTTTTAAAATTCAGAACGCTTGAGTATTATCATTTTTTGAATTAGTAACATTCGCCTCACTTAACCTTATGAAGGGTGGTGATATGTAGTTTATACCACTTAATATTAACACACTATCGGCGGGTAACATCATGAGCTTGATTCGCACGTATAGCGGGTGAAAATTAGTGAAGTATGAAAAAAGTGCACTTTTTAGAAAACATGTAGGGGAGATGGGGTATGAATGAGACAAGGGATGGATGGGAAGTTCTCAATATTTTAGGCAATAAACTTTTTTTTAGTTACTTCCTATCCTCATAGATTTCACTACCATAGTGTGCTTCAGAACCAAAAGCAAGAGCACATGGCTGTTTTCATTTTTCTTCAAATTAGCATTTCCTGAAAACTCTGCTTAAAAGTAATTTTTTTTTTACATTTGAACTTACTTAAATATCTTATGCAATATAAACAATTAAGATACGTTGTAGTTTTTTATTTCAAGGCTCAATATTGGTAATTTAAATGAATGCATATTAACAATTGTGACAAAATATTTTTTTTAGAAAAATGGCTGACAATTGAATATATGCATCATGGGGATGATTGGGACACTTCAAATGGGATGAATGAAACTGTCTCATCCATCTCTAGAGGATGCTGAAAAATATATTTATTATCTAAATAATATTATATAGGTTGATAAATGAATAATTTATGGTAATTATTCTTTTAACATTTCATCCTCATTGTAGCCATTGTCTTCAGCCATTGAATGCTTCCGTTTATGGGCCTTTTAAGGCAAAGCTGAGATGAGTCCAAGATGATTGGCTAGCAAATAATCCTGAAAATAATATTACAATTTATAATCCCTCAGCTATTGCCAATGTGGCATTTTTGTCAACTTTTAGTACTTAACATTGAATACGGGGAGGAAAATGTTTGTGCCCCATTCATCCCTGCTGTGGGGATGATTGGGACATAGAAGAACTTATTTTTAAATTTCATTTATATTTCTGTATAATAATAATCTTGAATAAATATTGTGCATAAGATGTAGTCAAACACTTAATGTATGACATGTGATATATAATATTGCTAATAACTTAAATAAGATATTTAAAATAACGATTTTTGTGAAAATGTCCCATTCACCCCCCCATCTCCCCTATCGTAATTTCCGGCGTATAATCCGCAGATGAAACAATCATGTTTGGACCCAGAAATTTTATTTTATAAAGTGTTACTTTCCAGATAGCTGTAAATATTTGGCTTCAATTATTGAATAAAATTTCTGGTTTGAAACCGAATTGTTTGATTCGTGGAATATACGCCGGAAATTACGGCAATATCTTCATATCTAATAGTAGGATTTCAATGAAATTTGGAAAATAGGTATCACATAGTATTTCGAAGATGTAGATGAAATTAAAAAAAAAATTTCAATTTTTAATTTAATTTTCTACTAGATGGAACCCGTCAAAATTTGAAGGCAAACAACTTGATAGTACCATAAAAATAAAATTTATAGTTACTTTAACTTGACAAATTTCATAGTAGGGAGCATAATATGATTAAGCGGTCACTGACCTTTCCATTGATATATCACATGAGGGGTGTGTGCAAAGTTTAGAAAAGTACCCCCTTGGGGGGGTCAAAGTGGGGGATGGACATGGGAGATGCATAATATGATTAAGTGGTCACAGACCTTTCCAATGATATATAACATGAGGGTTGTGTGCAAAATTTAGAAAGTACCCCTTGTGGGGGGGGGCAAAGTGGGGAGATGGGCATCGGAGATGCATAATATAATATAAGTGGTCACAGGCCTTTCCAATGATATATAACATGAGGGTTGTGTGCAAAATTTAGAAAGTACCCCTTGGGGAGGGGGGGGGCAAAGTGGGGAGATGGACATCGGAGATGCATAATATGATTAAGCAGTCACAGACCTTTCCAACAATATATGACATGAGGGGTGTCAACAAAATTTAGAAAAGTATCCCTTGGGGGTGTGGGGGGGCAAAGTTGGGAGATAGACATTGGAGATGCATAATATGATTAAGTGGTCACAGACCTTTCCAATGATATATAACATGAGGGTTGTGTGCAAAATTTATAAAGTACCCTTTGGGGGGGGGGGGCAAAGTGGGGAGATGGACATCAGAGATGCATAATATGATTATGCAGTCACAGACCTTTCCAATGATATATAACATGAGGGTTGTGTGCAAAATTTATAAAGTACTCTTTGGGGGGGGCAAAGTGGGGAGATGCATAATATGATTAAGCAGTCACAGACCTTTCCAACAATATATGACATGAAGGGTGTCAACAAAATTTAGAAAAGTATCCCTTGGGGGGGGTGGGAGGGGCAAAGTGGGGAGATGGACATTGGAGATGCATAATATGATTAAGTGGTCACAGAACTTTCCAATGATATATAACATGAGGGTTGTGTGCAAAATTTATAAAGTACCCTTTGGGGGGGGGGGGCAAAGTGGGGAGATGGACATTGGAGATGCATAATATGATTAAGTGGTCACAGACCTTTCCAATGATATATAACATGAGGGTTGTGTGCAAAATTTATAAAGTACCCTTTGGGGGGGGGCAAAGTGGGGAGATGGACATTGGAGATGCATAATATGATTAAGTGGTCACAGACCTTTCCAATGATATATAACATGAGGGTTGTGTTCAAAATTTATAAAGTACCCTTTGGGGGGGGGGCAAAGTGGGGAGATGGACATCAGAGATGCATAATGTGATTATGCAGTCACAGACCTTTCCAATGATATATAACATGAGGGTTGTGTGCAAAATTTATAAAGTACCCTTTGGGGGGGGGCAAATTGGGGAGATGGGCATCGGAGATGCATAATATGATTAAGCAGTCACAGACCTTTCCAACAATATATGACATGAGGGGTGTCAACAAAATTTAGAAAAGTATCCCTTGGGGGGGGGAGGGGCAAAGTGGGGAGATGGACATTGGAGATGCATATGATTAAGTGGTCACAGACCTTTCCAATGATATATAACATGAGGGTTGTGTGCAAAATTTATAAAGTACCCTTTGGGGGGGGCAAAGTGGGGAGATGGACATCGGAGATGCATAATATGATTAAGCAGTCACAGACCTTTCCAACAATATATGACATGAGGGGTGTCAACAAAATTTATAAAAGTGCAAAATTTATAAAGTACCCTTTGGGGGGGGGGGCAAAGTGGGGAGATGGACATCGGAGATGCATAATATGATTAAGCAGTCACAAACCTTTCCAACAATATATGACATGAGGGGTGTCAACAAAATTTATAAAAGTGCCTCCCTTAGGGGGAGGGGGAAGGGGGGGTGGCGGGATGGACCCCGGAGATGCATAACATGAATAAGCGGTCAAAGACTTTTCCAGCGATATATCACATGAGAGGTGTCTGCAAAATTTAGAAAAGTGTCCCACTTGGGGGGAGGGGGAGTGGGGGGATAGACCCGAGATGCATAACATGAAAAAGAGGTCACAGGCATTTCAACTTGCAACTTTTTTCAAGAAGGCATTTGACAATATTAAATTTTTTTTACCCAAGACAGTTTAACGATATTCTTAATTTTTTTGCGTAATTCGTCAAATGTTCATGGAAAAAATCATGAAATTCGCTAATCAATAGTTGATAAATTATAAAATTCAACAATTGATAGCAGTAAAATTGGTCAATCGATAATTGAAAAATCACAAAATTCATCAAATGGTCTCCCGTAAAAAAATTGTCCTGCACACTGATGATATGATCAAAAGGATGTTGAAGTATAGGACAAAATTAACACTTGCCAAACAGCGAGTAATGCTGAAAATTTGGCAATGGACTTTATTGCCACCACTGGTCAAACATAATAGTCAGACTCACCAATTGCGATGATTGAATGGAAAAAGATACTTTTCTCTGCTGTCGCTCGACAAATTTCGAAACCATTTGGCGAATTTCACGATTTTTTCCCCGAAATTGACGGATTGTGATTTTTTTTCTCGAAGCCATTCGACGATATTCGAAAACTTTTTCACCCGAAACCAGTTGATGAATTTTGCGATTTTTCCGCTATTGATTGACGAATTTCGCAATTTATCAACTATCGATTAATGAATTTCATGATTTTATCCATGAACGAACAAATTGCGCACTTTCTTTCTGCTAATGTTTGACACATTTCGCCCTTTACAATTCAGCCAATGAGTTGAACGTTGTTTCTTTCCAAAAATGTCAAGAATGAAACAATGATTCTTTAGGATGAATTTCCTTTGTTAGATGCCACATGGAAGAATGTGTGCAATGCAGCAACGGGCGTCACAGACTTTTTAGGGCACCTGCAGACTAAAAACATCTAACCAATCTTCGCGGGGGGGGGGGGAATCACAGATTTCGTCAAATGATTGAGGAAACAACACTAAATTCATCAAAGGATCATGGGGAAACATGACTTTCGTTAAAAGACAACAGAAAAAACATTAATTATGCAAAATAATCGTGAAAGATAAGCAAATTTTGTCAAAGAATCGCAAAAAAGTAAAGTTCACCAAAAGATCATGCTTTTTTACTAAATTTCGTCTAAAAATTGCGGAATAAAATGTATTTTATCAAAGAATCGCTGGAAAATGCGAATTTCGTTAAGGATCACGAGAAAAATGCGAAATTCTTCAAAGGATCGCTGAAAAAACACGAATTTCGTCAAAGAATTGCTGAAAAAAACATGAATCTCGCCCAATAATAGAAAAATCATGGTTCATAATCATTATATCTAGTAGTATATGTAAATACAGTTTGTGATATAAGACAAAATTAACACTCACCAATCGGTGAGTAATACTGAAAATTGGTAATTGATGTTATTGCCAGTACTGGCTAAACTTAATAGTCACACTCGCCAATTGCGATGATTGAATGTAAAATGAAATTTTTTTCCCGCTGTCACTCAAAGAATTTTGAAACCATTTGGTGAAGTTTTTCCCGAAACCATTTTGTGAATTTCCCGATTTTTTCTTCAAAATCATTTTTCTACAATATTCGACCCAATACGCATGCGTCAAAAAAATCACCAGCCAATGAGGTGAGGGTCTATTACTGTCTCTAGAAACGTGTTTGGGATCATCTCGGTTTTTTTTTCTTGCACATTGCATTAAACCTAGGAAGGTATTTATATAGAACTCACTGTGGAGTGTTTAGAAGGTATTTATTTTATTTATTATAATTTGTATGTATACTTAGGTGTCCATTTCGGATTTACTGTTTAAAAATGAATTTAGGCTCATTTAACATTCGCGAAATCAATCCGATGGAAATTGTGTTTTTAGATCTCTATCATTTTGTATATATAGTACAGAAAATAATTATTCAAACGTACGTAAAAATATCGTAGAACGCGTAATACAAAATTGGACCACTTATAGTCCGTTTATTATCGGGGATGAATCTTATGGTGTTCCGATTGCTAATGAAAACGATTATGTAAATATATGGTTCTTCATAGAAGTATGTGCTTCTTCACACTTCAATAGAAGCATTGTTTAAATTAATATAATTCTACAAATATGATGCAGTTTCAAAATATTGAGTAATGATTAATACTGTCAAGGAATCTACTCATATACGTAATTAAGTTTTGGTACTTCTCTATTATCTCATCGACCACTTTTCATCACAAAAAACTATCGCCAAACTGTAACGCCGAATAAACGGGAGAACGTTGTCATTAATACGCGCAAATGTTGAATTAAAAACTACTTGACGACATAACAAACACGTATAATGCTTCCGACATCAAGTAAATGGGACTGCATTTTTGGCACTTAATCATACAGTTTGGCGATAGTATTTTGTTATGAAAAGTGGACGATGGGATAATAGAGAAGTACCTAAGTTTTTTATACCAAGTTTGAAAATTTCTCTTTTTTTGACATTTAAAAAAAATAACAGAAAAAACATTACAAATTTGCCCATTTGCTCAGCGGTCAAATGATTAAGTAAATATTAATGATTAAGCGGAACTGGTTCTAGCTATGAAGTAATATTATTTTGCTCAAAAAACCCCAAATAAACGGGAGAACATTGTCATTAATACGCGCAAATGTTGAATTAAAAACCACTTGACGACATAACAAACACGTATAATGCTTCCGACATCAAGTAAATGGGACTGCATTTTTGGCATTTAATCATACAGTTTGGCGATAGTATTTTGTTATGAAAAGTGGACGATGGGATAATAGAGAAGTACCTAAGTTTTTTATACCAAGTTTGAAAATTTATCTTTTTTTGACATTTAAAAAAAATAACAGAAAAAACATTACAAATTTGCCCATTTGCTCAGCGGTCAAAGAATTAAGTAAATATTAATGATTAAGCGGAACTGGTTCTAGCTATGAAGTAATATTATTTTGCTCAAAAACCCCCAACAAAAAAAGAATTACAAAGAATAAGTAATCGTCTTTAAATATACAAAAAACAATGTGATTAATGACCAGGATTTTTTTACATATAACATTTTTTATATACAAAATAAAAACCGAAATAACCTCATTCATTTCACCCGATGTCAAAAATAGTTTTTTTTCCACATTCCTGGGCAAAGCACTAAATCAATAAAATCACCAATTTGTGACAAATTATGAGTTTCATATGAATCGCCCATGAACGGACATGCAAACTGGTAAAAAATGAATGTAATAAATTAAAACATTCAAGATTTGTATACATACAAACAATACAATGTAAATATTAATATTATTACATGATACATTGTTTGTATATATACTTCTTTGTATACATATATTGTTTGTATACATACAAACAAATATAATGTAAACATTATTCAAATATTAAGAGTTTGCAAATCAAAACATTCTAAAGATTTGTATACATACAAACAATATAATGCATACATACTCTTTACAAATAAAATAGCACACTTATGTAATGACAAAACTTTTAAATCGAATAGAGATAATATATTTCTGTTAAAAAATAATGCTAAAGTTCAGACTTATATATATTATACATTCACATAAAGCTAGTCACATTCCTGCATATTTATTAAATATTTAGTTGCCAAATACAGAAATAATATTTTATAATTTATATTCAGACGCTCAGATTCGCTTTTTTCGAACACATAATAATAAAAATATTACTACCGTGCGTACTGTCTTTTGACATTATATTTACATAATAGGTTTCATTAGCAATCAGAACACCATAAGATTCATACCCGATCATAAACGGAATATAAGTGGTCCAATTTTGTATTACATGTTCTACTATATTTTTATTTACGATTGAATAATTATTTTCTGTACTATATAAACAAAATGATTTGATTTCGCGAACGTTAAATGAACCTAAATTCATGTTACACAGTAAATCCGAAATGGATACCTAAGTATTCATACAAATTACAATAAATAGAACAATAAATAAAATAAATACCTTCTAAACACTCCACAGATTTTTATATAAATATCTTCCTAGGTTTAGCGCAATGTGGAAGAAGCCATTAAAACAACAGGAGTTGATTTCATCTTGATCCCAAATACGTTTGGAGACAGGAATAGACCCTCGCCTCATTGGCCGGTCCTTTTTTGACGCATGCGTACTCGGTCGAAATTCGATGGAAATTTGACAAAATTACCAAACTGCTTTAAATAGATGGATTACTTCCTTTAATGTATAACATGGACCAAACAATAATTGTTAATTTTTGAAAGTTTTAAAAGTTCCTGTAGTAAGAGAAAAGCGTAATAATGTTTAGGAGTATTTTATTAATCAGTTTCTTATATAGTAATTTTATTGACTCTACTACTTTTGTAATGTATGGTATTTTTGAAAACACTCACCCCTGTGAAGGGGAATTGTTCGGCCGTGCAGCCGTGCTGTCGAATCGAAAGGAGGGTTTTTCGATACGCGAAGAGACTGCTACAGATAAGGTGACATGAAGCGAAGCGAGCTAACTGTGAGAGATGAAGAGAGAGTTGGGAAAGGTGGCGTATGGAATTCGAACTGGTTGGTGTAAAATATAGAGTAATGTAGTCGGTGGACTTTTTTTCAAGTGAAACAGTCATGTGTTTTTTAAATTTGTGTATTGTTTTAAAGTTGTACAAATGGAGGTGAAATAAATGTTGTTTGATGTGAAGCATTGCCTCGGACTCGACTGGAATTCCAATATTAAAGAGAAATTGTTACACCACTTGCCATAATTGTAAGTTTTACACAAAACTGCCTCATTATTATTTTTTAATTTACCGTTATTTTCTGATAAAATTTCGGCCAAAAAAGCACATCTTCAAAGAAACATTCATCAGGTTTTATTAAAACGACTTATATAAAGTTGAGCGAAGGTTTTCTCACTTTGGTGTAAAGAAAAAAAGCACAAATGAAAAAGAGTCCTTTAGTCTCTTTTTCCGAATGAAATTCTTGGAAAAAGTGATCAAAAGGACAGCACATCTGCACAAAGTTCATTTTTCTGTACCGTTACACGATCGGCGTTGTCAATTTTTTATTTTTACCCTTATCTATAAGCACACTGATAGTACAAGCAAATTTCTTATTATTACGTCCTGAAACTTTGTATTTTGTCATTTTCGTAAAACGACACGTATGCACTTGATACTTACAGAAAACTTAAACTCAATGCTATCAAAATCAATCAACTGAATTTATGCTACTTTGTAAGCACGAAACTTGCAATCTCAAAATAGCACATTTCATAAAATTATTAGTTTTTCTTAAAAATTAATACAATTTACATTTGTATTCAAATTGTACCGCATAGATGATGCTCCGCCTACTTTATAAAGCTAGGTTTTCTGCACTGATGATTTATTCTGAGTGAATACGTATCATAATGACGGTGGGCGGAATTTAAACGTAAAAAACAGTGAGGGCGTGGTACAGATGTAACGAAAACATATTAATAAAAGGACTAAACAGTGGTCAGGCTTTACGAAAAACAACCAAAAACATTATTCCTGTCAAAAAATTAGTGACGATGAAAGAAAACTGGTAAGTGTTTTACTAACACTTGGCGTACGTTCTGCATAAAAGGTATTAACCCTTTAACGGATAAAGCATTTAAATTGCTAAAATGTTGAAATAAATGACTGACACCGGAAATTATAAGCAAATTTATTTGTATATATATATATATATATAAAGGATATATTTCACATATGTAATAAAAGGAAAACATTTCTATTAAAATTCTGCTGTCATTGTTGAATTCCGTAATTAAAGTTTTGTGGTTTCGTGGGGAAACCAATGTCTGTTAGAGGGTTAATACCTGACTCGCCGATAAGCGCCAGTCTGTGGAAAAGATATTAATACCCTTCCCGCTGATAGTGTGTTAATATCCAACTGTCAAACTACCACCAGAAATTTTGCTTTCATAAAGCATTTATTTATTAATTTATAAATCAAATTGTACGTAAATATTGGTAGCAGATTTAACATTTCGGCAACATAATTATTTTGCTCCTGAAAAAGTTATTGACAGTTTAAATCAGAGGAAAACAATACGAATAATCTATTTAAGAAAACTGGTAGCAATCCAGCAATCTGAATTTAAAAAAAAAGGAACACAATTCAAAAATAGTGATACACAAAATGCGTACTTCTGCCCTACCCTGTAAAACATTATAGTAAGCTACAAATTCTATCCATGTTTCTGTTTCAATTTCTACAAGATTTATAGGAATAAAATCTTGCCCGAAAAATGCGCCAAAGAAGCAATATAATGCATGCATTGAAGAATTTTCAATGTTGATTTTTCTGATGGAAATTTTTCTGATCCTTCAAAGCCTTAACGAAAAAAAAATGTTTTATAAGGAAAGATTTGAAAGGAAACTGATGCATTTTTCATATTAATCTAGTTCTATTATTCGATATATTTTGTGATAAGTGGGTTTTGAAAGTAACGCGATACGGGTTTCGGGAATGGTTGGTACAGATTTTCTTTCTATATTTGAAAAAATAGTGTATAAACCTAATTTTATGTTGTTTCTTTCTTTTCTTCTATTATTATTTTAACTCATATTTCATACTAATTTAACACATTCGAGAGTCAATTTCCGTGTATTATATATTATTTTTAAGTGCCATTATTTCCGAACTGTAATATCCCAGCTTATTCCTTGTACATATGCGATTAGAAAAGCGAAGATTACTATTCAGAAATTGTGGTATACCGTGTTGTCAATTAAATGGATTTTTAATAATAAATTCCGAATTCATACCAGAAAATTGGGATAGTAATAATCGCTTTACTTAATCAAGGAGTAACTGTCATAAAATAAAATAAAAATTACTCTTTGTAATTTCTGAATAAAACAATCCACTAAATTACCGACAATCGTGATGTACAAGAGTAATGACATACACACTTTATATGGGGTTAGTTTCCTTCAATATTTACAGATGTATAATCAATTTTATTGATTACGATTTGCAAAATGCGTAAAATGCTGCTGAAATATTGTTTAAGTAGTGAAAGATTTTTTTTTTTATCCTGTAGGTTTTAAATATGTAGGGAAAACTGCGGGTGTTTAACCAAACGGGAAGTTACGACACCATACGCCGCACAATGGGGTATTTGGCGGATTTAACTGGCCGAAAGTCAATTTTTCAGAACGCACTTGAGGAGAGAAATATGTAGCTAACTTTGAAGGTAAATAGTAGGTTGGTTATTTATACTCTCAATTTAACATTTTGTGACAGCATATTTCAGTGTGATTTTTTTTGTTCCAAAACTTTACTTATATGAAATGGTTATAAATTATAAAAAGTCAGGTAAGTACGTTTATATTTGTTTTATTAAAAAAATATGATAGGGTGATGTGAAATGTACCGTATATTTTGGAAAATTTTATTGTTAATTTAGATATTCCATAAGGAATTTATTAAACTTCCCGATGAGATCCGATGATATAATTAGTTGGAATGAGAGTTCAAGATATGTAGTTAATAACTTTGAAAACAATAGTTGCTAATAGCTGCTAATTTGGGTGAATTTCTTTCAGACGAAAATCTGTGTCTTTCTCTAAATCATAAATTCTTCTTTTTCCTTTCTTTCAAATTTTACTTTACAATAGCTAAACTGCAAATATTGCCACAAATTGTCATCTGCGGACATAAACGAGTTCAAATTTCTATATTTGATCACCAAATTTATATATGGAATGAAAATTATGTCAAAACAAATCCTGTTCGACTTTATGAATAACCAGCATGTAAACAATTTAGATAAGAAATTTGAAATTCTCAAGGATAAACAGAAAAGCAAAAGCGTCAGATAAAGCGTGATTTAAGCATTTTTTGTTTTGGAAAAAATAATCTTGGTCATCACTATTTACTACACAGCGTACAACCAACAGAAAAAAAAAATGACCAGACTGGGATCGGACCAAGAACCCTTGGTATTACACACCAATGCTCTACCATTTTGAGCTATCCGGACGGCATCCAGTCTAGCATTTTCTCACTCTTATATTGCAAAGCTACAACATTGCAGCATAAGGTGGAATGCCAATCATGAACACACAACTTCAGTGGTATGCATGAGACAAATCAAACCCAATATCGGTGAATATTTATATACGTAATTAAATTTTCAGCAGAGCTGAAATTACGCTCGACATTAATGAAAAAAATAACGATTTGAATAATTGTTATTTAGTACACAGCTTACAACCAAAAGAGCGATAAAATGAGTCTTTTTTTCTATTACAGCATGGAGAAAACTTTTCTAAATGTAAGTTATAGGACACAGGGAACGCATACAAATTGAGAATTCCGCATTCATTAACATATATATATATATATATATATTATTTTGATGTAAATAGCTTTTAACATATGATAGAGAATTACATATGAATCATTATTGCAATTTGAACTGTATTTTAAATTATAAATTTAGTTATTAGCGATTGGATAATAATTAGAAGGAACACCTTATAATGAGTTAGATAAGTCAAACATTTATCCATTGTCAGACATGTGACCGTGTATGTTTTTGGAAAAATCGGCTTCTCCGTACGAGAAACGACTCTCTCGGAAATGTTTAATCATTGCTGTCATTTAACCCTTTCCGGCGCGGAGTAAGTCTGTTTTTAAAATGATGAAATTATGGACTGACACCAGAATTTAAAAACGAATTCATTAGAAAAGCCAAACTTGCTTATTTTCCCATACTTTAAAAAAAAGGAAAAATTTAATTAAATATTCTTGGTGTCATTATTCAGTTTTGGAATTAAAATTAGGTGTCCTTTTTTGTTGACACATTCCGCGAAAGGGTTAAGGCTTTGATGATCTAACCACATTCTAGGCACTTTCTCTATACAAAACCCTATTATTAATTATAAAAATTATTAATAAATTCATATTTATATATGTTATGAATTACTACATACATTATTTTTTATAATTTTTACATACAACGGAGTAAAACTTTTATAAACATCGGTGAGTTTGTTTGCAGCTCATTCGAATCATTAGTTTTCGCGATTAAGATCAATTTTACTTTTCGATGGTCTAAGGCAGGGTTGTCCGACATTTTGTGACTATGTCACTTATCACCACTATTTCCAAATAGAAAATTTCGCCTCATATATTTGCAGAGTTTCTGTCAGAAATTAAACCAAATTATGCTCTACGAAAATACTGCTATGTCTGTGGTCGACGGGCAATTGGTTATACGCTGTAGGTATAAGGATACAGTCATCGGTTATCAAATGATCCAGAGAGAAAGAAAGTTTGAGAAACTTACCGAAAATTTTTGTAGGATTTTCTTTCGTATAAAGCATGTTTTTCATAGAAAGATTTTCTCCATAATTCTACTGGTGATTGTTTGAGTGTTTTAGGTACTTTTTTTGTTAGATCTTATTTTTATTTTCCGAAATTTATTAATAAATCCTTATATTTGCTGTTATAACTTTATGAAAAAAAATACATAAGTAGATGGAAAGTGGGGGTTCAACGGCCACAGGAAGAGGAAGAGGTGTGCAGCGAACTCCTACGTCATAGTATCTTTACAAGGTTCTTCTCTCTTTATACCACTAGTTTTTTTCAATGCTATATTTGGGATTATCCTGGCAAAACAGATTTATTTATCTCTCTCTCTCTCTCTCTCTCTCTATATATATATATATATATATATATATATGTGTGTTTGTTTGATATTATCCTGACAAAGCGGATTTATTAATCTCTCTATATACATTCGTGTATGTCTGTGACTATCCTGGCAAAGCAGATTTATTTATCTTTCTCTATATATTCGTGTATGTCTGGTACTATGATGGCAAAGCGATTATATAGGTATGTGTGTGTGTGGGTAAAATATATATTCATATCATTCATAAACTGGAAAAAAAAACTTTTGAAAATTACAAAGTATTAAAAAAAAAAAGAACTTTAGAAAATTAGAAAGTATTAAAAAAAAACTTTAGAAAATTAAAAAATAGTAAAAAAAAAAAGTTTAAAAACTTTATACGGTGATAAAAATACGTATGTTTGTATATGTGGATGATTATACGTATGGGTAGAATAGGTTTCAATAAAGTTCACATACATAGCATTCTACGAGAAATGTTTGTGTAGAAGTTTTTAATAAGTAAACATATTTAAAATTAACATTTTTTATTAAAACAAAAAATACAGAAAGTTTTATTTACAGTAGAGTATTTACATCTCGATTTTGCATTAACAATACAAATCAGCATTTTCTTCTTTATTACTATCTTCATTAATGTCACAATGTCCATACGCTAAGCTGGATATCCCATCATCTAACAAGTAGCGCTTATCGTCAAAAGGAATTAGACTAATCTTATTCTGAGTTAGTGTGTATAGACGATGGTTATCTTGGGCGATCCTCGTCTGCTTCTCCATACTTGTTTTTTGCTGTTGTAGACACTCCAAATAGTCTTCATGCTTTATTTTCTGACGAACAATCTGTGTTGACACACCTTTTGCTCGCTTCTTTACTTCTTTCATGGATTTTAATGAATACATTTTAGCCCTGAGGCCAACAAATTCAAAGGCTAATTCACCATTTAGCTCGTCCTTAAACTTACCAATCACCTTTTTGTTATCATCAGAGAATAAATTATGGGATTTTGAATAGTCGGTGAAGTCAAACAAATCACGATGTTGCTTCATGTCATCAAAAATATTGTTTGTTTTTATATGATAAGCTAAGGAGTCTGTGTCAGTAAAAATAAGTGTCGCTCGATTTTTGTATATGCGTTTTATATACCCATAATGAAATTGAAACATTAATAATTTAGATAGCTCTAAAATTGTGAATCCGACATAAATAGGTCGATTCATTAAGATACTAGTATTAAGCCGTTCTACAGCAGCCAAGCCTTCATCATAGGTTTTAAAGGATTTAAATGAGGGTGATGCCACTAGTTTTTTAGCTCTTTTTTCATCATTACACAATACAATATTTCGCCTTTTTCGAAGATTTTCCATGGTTTTACCAAAAACAGAATTATTTAATAATTTAAAAAAATCCTTTTCAAAAGAAGATGTTGCTTCTTTCCTTTTTTGAGTATTAAAATTAATATATTTCTCAAGCCAAGGTTCTTGTTTAAATTTTATGGCTTTATGTACAGCAGTAATTTTTAATCTAAGCTGCAAATAATATTTTAAGTTGCGATAACGGGTTATATAATTCCTTTTATTATTCAAATTGGGTATAAGTTTAGGGGTTCCTATGAATTTTCTATTATTATTCACCAAGTTTCGTGCATAGGGAGATAGCATTTGTTCCTCCACAGTTACTCTCTCAGGGGCGACAGGGTATTCATTTTGCAAAGGATGTAAATGTTTTGGATAATCGAGGTCCACCTCAAAGAGATACCCAATTTCAGAACTAGCAGGTAGAGACAAAATCCAATCTTCTGTGATATGACTAGTTTCACACCATTCAAATCCGCCATAGGGTAAAAATTGGCTCATAGCCCACCCATATAAGTTATTAGCATCCCAGTACATGATCTAGCTGGGTGCCTCATTTTCTCTATAATCAGGCGTACCGGGTATGTTTGCCTTAGCATATCTTCGGCTTATCATACTAACGCCTCCACGTATTCCATTTTCAACCATGAGCAACATGTTTATATCAGTAAGTAACTCTAAAGGTGTTTCAGACATCTTCAAACTCGCCTGCCATGCGAGCGAAGGTGCAGGATCAATTTCCTAATACTGCTGACATAATTTCCTAAAGTTTTGAAACACGTCAGCAAGTAGTAGAACATCTGTCTTCACATACAGATTGTGATAATCCCCCAAAGTTTTAAGACTGAAGGAGTTCCACACATTCTGGGCATGCTGATAATCCTCATCTTGAATATCTTCATTGGTCAGGCTATTAAAAAATGCTGAAGGTAGGGGGAGCTGCTTCTCTTCAAATTTTTCAAAAGACGTAAAATAATCATAGGGGTAAACCCCTTTACGTGTCAGTAAAGATAAATTATTATTTTGTGGGAAATTTTCTCTAAGTATGGTGAATTGATCATCTCGAAGATTTTTAACAAGTTTTTCCAATGACGTAGGCAAAAATTGGAAAGAATCTATAAACACCATCTGAGTAGAAGATGTAGGCTTTTTGATTTTAAATGTGATATAATTTTCCATAGAAGTAGCAATAACATCAATTTCAATATCTTTAAATTTTCCTAACTTCGTCATAAAGTGGTGTGCATCATAGTTTTTTAAGTTATGGAAAATAACAGGAATTGTCTTTGATTGTCTGAAATTGAGGTTGCAATATGGGTGTGCAGCTCCTCTATACACACCTGACAGGTGATCATGGTCACGTGTAAGTTTCTCATATAAAGCTTTTTTACAAATATGACAAAACTCTGCTTCTCGAAATGCCTTTTCTTCCTGGGGAGAAAGCTTCATAGGTTTCACATCTAATAACTTTTGTCCCAATATTTCCTTCTCTTGCATCATTTGGTTTAAAAAATGCTCAACACAGTTTCTACCACGATATACCTGTGCTTTCTTCATACATGTTCCATCGGATCCGACAACCACATAAGCGTACCCAAACGGTAAGTGATAGCTTGTTTTCTGAGTATAGGATGTTTTAGAAGAGGGTGAGGCTAATGAAATGGGTATGAGTAGACTCTCAAAATCCGCATAAATCGTATAGGCCACAGGATGTTGTAGATGAATACCTGAAAACTTTAATATATTATCATTTTCACTAGGCATCTTTATAGCTTGTGCTGCATGGCGAGAACAATATTCGCTATGCTTATCCAACAGGTCTTGTCTTGAAAATCGATGTAAACATCGATAACAATAATAGCCAGCGGCTCTATGCTTGGTAAGATCACTCAAAAGTCTTGAAAAACTTCTTATCAAACAATAGTGTTGCTTTTCTCCATTGTCGACTAGTAACAAATTAATCACATCATGATCCTTCTTTTCAGATATATACAGAGGACAAACTTCATCCTCTTCATACCCAAACACATTAACCCGTAAATTGTTGAGTTGTTCAATAACAGGTATCTTCTGAAGGGGTACAGGACATTCTACACTGCCTAATTTAATATCATGTTCATAAGTTCGATAATGTGAAACACGTTCAGGCTTTTTTGTATAATCTAATTTCAGTTTAAAAGCCAAAAGGCACCACACCAAACACTTGTTGTCTTCATTTTTTATAATGAGCACGGCTTTTTTATCATCCAGTTTTTTAGGCAGAGGAATGTAGGAACTCGCAGCAAGGGAATGATATTTAGCAATCTTGAGCTCCAAACGATGGATTTTTCTAAGTTTCCACCCAGAACCTCGTTGTACAAATTCTTCAAAGGACTTAATTATCTTTGAAAATCCTTCTTCAATATGTTGTGAGATAGTATCTTCGGTGAGCTCGGTGAAGCATGAACATCGAAAAAAAGATTCACTTTCTTGCATCTCCTCATTATTTGTCATACGTTCAAGTGATATTTTTTCTACCATATACCATTTAATGGCACCCTTTTCTTGAAATTCACTTACTAGGCGTTCATGTATCTCAGATTGTAAGTGTGTATGAAATACCTCTAAATCACTTTCTTCTTGTTCGTCGGGATACAAAATTACTGTTTTAAATACATTAAGTACATCAGACTGCTTCGGTTTTCTAGACTTTACATTAGACAAATTCATTTTTCGTTTAACACTCACAAGAGGTGTGCGAGAGTGTTGGGTGCGTACATGCTGTCTCAATTCGAATTTTCGTCCAAACACCTTATCACAATCACGGCAAGGGAATGTGGACTTCTGATGTGACTTTAAATGATACTTCAAATTATCCTTCCGTGTAAAAACTTGATCACATTCATCACACTTTAATGTAGACTGTCCAGTAGCATTATGGGTTTCCAGGTAAAAGCGAAAAAAAAAGCGAAACTAATTTAAAACACTTTAAAAAATAAATTCAATAAATTCTAAACTTACTTCACACCATCACAAAGTAGTGTATATTTACCGGTTCAACGCCACTTTCACCTGCTCCACCGCTCACCTGTGCTCCACCTGCACAGCTCCACAGTGCTCCACCGCTGCTCCACCGCTGTCCACCGCCGCCGCTGCTCGACTCAGGTGGCGTTGAACTGTCAAATATACACTACTTTGTGATGGTGTGAAATAAGTTTAGAATTTATTGAATTTATTTTTTAAAGTGTTTTAAATTAGTTTCGACTTTTTTTTCGCTTTTATAGCGCCATCTATGGGATGTTTTTGAAGTATTTTGGAAAATATTGTCATTATTTGTTTAGGCTTGGTTCGATTTGAGATATTTTAGTTTAGATGGTATGAAATAAGTTTAGAATTTATTTTTTAAAGTGTTTTAAATTAGTTTCGGTTTTTTTCTCTTCAGTAGCGCCATCTATGAGATCTTTTTGAAGTATTTTGGAAAATGTTTTCATTATTTGCTTAGGCGGGGTTCGATTTGAGATCTTGTAGTTTAGGAAGTGTATGGGTCTAGTGAGTGTTTCTCGGATATAGGTTTAGACATGAGTAGTGGGGAAAGACTGATTCATTCGTGTGTTAGTATTTTTAACGATGGATTATTTACTATCTTTATAATTTTTAGTTTTTAGTTTTAATGAGTGGGATAAATTAATTGTTCAGATTTTTTTCTCTGTCTTTGAGAACTAGAATTTTTTTAGTTTAGTTTATAATTGAAAGCGCCATCTATGAGACGTTTTTGAAGTATTTTGGAAATATTTTTATTATTTGCTTATGTGGGGTTTGATTTGAGATCTTCTAGTTTAGGCATCTAGTGAGGGTTTCACGGATGTAGTTTTAGACATGAGTAGTGGGGAAAGACTGATTCATATTGCGAGTCTCCCTATAACAGATAAATTCATTAGAAGAGTTTGATAATATACATATTTTTTAATCGTTCGGGATTTAATAATATAAAAATTTTGAAGCATTTTAAACTTCCTATATATATTTTTTTCTGATATAATAGACGATCTTATTTAATCTTTAGAAAAACCTTTTTAATAAATGCAGTTTCATATGAGTTAAACATTTGTATACAGGATTTAATTAACGAATGAATAGAATTATATGTCTTTAACTAGATATTTTAAGAGACACTCACGGGGAAAAAATAGTCTTATAATTTGGCAATTTGAATCTTTCGTTTTCTCGCCGTATGAATTATTTTGTCTTGATTTGGTGATTTTAATTTTATGCTTTCTCACCAAGTGGAATATTTTGTCGCCAGATTATGATCAACGTGGGTGGTCGTGAGGGGTCTGGGGTATAAATAGCGAAGACATTCTCAACTCCTTTTAATTTGAGGCAGCATGTAAAGTATCATTTAAATGAGAAGTTGTATATCTGTGACGTGTGTCAGAAAGCCTTTGGACGGAAATCAAGCTTGATTAGACACATCAAGATGCATAATAGTATTGAACTCTATGAGGATTCTCAAGTTTTAACAGAGAAGGACACTATATCCCCTTGTCTCATGGATGTCGAGATGTCACCTGAAGAAGATGTTTCTCTAAAGACTGTGATCTCTAAGAATTCTGAGAAGAGCAATGCTTGTCCTATCTGTAGCAAGGGTTTTTCATCCTGTTTTAATTTAAAACGGCATATGAAGGTTCATGGTAATGAGAAATTGCATACCTGTGATATGTGTCTGAAGTCTTTTGATCAGAAATCGAATTTAAAAAGACACCTGGAAACCCATAATGCTACTGGACAGTCTACATTAAAGTGTGATGAATGTGATCAAGTTTTTACAAGGAAGGATAATTTGAAGTATCATTTAAAGTCACATCAGAAGTCCACATTCCCTTGCCGTGATTGTGATAAGGTGTTTGGACGAAAATTCGAATTGAGACAGCATGTACGCCCCCAACACTCTCGCACACCTCTTGTGAGTGTTAAACAAAAAATGACTTTGTCTAATGTAAAGTCTAGAAAACCGAAGCAGTCTGATGTACTTAATGTATTTAAAACAGTAATTTTGTATCCCGACGAACAACAAGAAAGTGATTTAGAGGTATTTCATACACACTTACAATCTGAGATACATGAACGCCTAGTAAGTGAATTTCAAGAAAAGGGTGCCATTAAATGGTATATGGTAGAAAAAATATCACTTGAACGTATGACAAATAATGAGGAGATGCAAGAAATTGAATCTTTTTTTCGATGCTCATGCTTCACCGAGCTCACCGAAGATACTATCTCACAATATATTGAAGAAGGATTTTCAAAGATAACTAAGTCCTTTGAAGAATTTGTACAACGAGGTTCTGGGTGGAAACTTAGAAAAATCCATCGTTTGGAGCTCAAGATTGCTAAATATCATCCCCTTGCTGCGAGTTCCTACATTCCTCTGCCTAAAAAACTGGATGATAAAAAAGCCGTGCTCAATATAAAAAATGAAGACAACAAGTGTTTGGTGTGGTGCCTTTTGGCTTTTAAACTGAAATTAGATTATACAAAAAAGCCTGAACGTGTTTCACATTATCGACCTTATGAACATGATATTAAATTAGGCAGTGTAGAATGTCCTGTACCCCTTCAGAAGATACCTGTTATTGAACAACTCAACAATTTACGGGTTAATGTGTTTGGGTATGAAGAGGATGAAGTTTGTCCTCTGTATATATCTGAAAAGAAGGATCATGATGTGATTAATTTGTTACTAGTCGACAATGGAGCAACACTATTGTTTGATAAGAAGTTTTTCAAGACTTTTGAGTGATCTTACCAAGCATAGAGCCGCTGGCTATTATTGTTATCGATGTTTACATCGATTTTCAAGACAAGACCTGTTGGATAAGCATAGCGAATATTGTTCTCGCCATGCAGCACCAGCTATAAAGTTGCCTAGTGAAAATGATAATATATTAAAGTTTTCAGGTATTCATCTACAACATCCTGTGGCCTATACGATTTATGCGGATTTCGAGAGTCTACTTATACCCATTTCATTAGCCTCACCCTCTTCTAAAACATCCTATACTGAGAAAACAACCTATCACTTACCGTGTGGGTACGCTTATGTGGTTGTCGGATCCGATGGAACATGTGTGAAGAAAGCACAGGTATATCGTGGTAGAAACTGTGTTGAGCATTTTTTAAACCAAATGATGCAAGAGAAGGAAATATTGGGTAAAAAGTTATTAGATGTGAAACCTATGAAGCTTTCTCCCCAGGAAGAAAAGGCATTTCGAGAAGCAGAGTTTTGTCATATTTGTAAAAAACTTTATATGAGAAACGTGCACGTGACCATGATCACCTGTCAAGTTTGTATAGAGGAGCTGCACACCCATATTGCAACCTCAATTTCAGACAATCAAAGACATTTCCTGTTATTTTCCATAACTTAAAAAACTATGATGCACACCACCTTATGACGAAGTTAGGAAAATTTAAAGATATTGAAATTGATGCTATTGATACTTCTATGGAAAATTATATCACATTTAAAATCAAAAAGCCTACATCTTCTACTCAGATGGTGTTTATAGATTCTTTCCAATTTTTGCCTACGTCATTGGAAAAACTTGTTAAAAATCTTCGAGATGATCAATTCACCATACTTAGAGAAAATTTCCCACAAAATAATAATTTATCTTCACTGACACGTAAAGGGGTTTACCCCTATGATTATTTTACGTCTTTTGAAAAATTTGAAGAGAAGCAGCTCCCCCTACCTTCAGCATTTTTTAATAGCCTGACCAATGAAGATATTCAAGATGAGGATTATCAGCATGCGCAGAATGTGTGGAACTCCTTCAGCCTTAAAATTTTGGTGGATTATCACAATCTGTATGTGAAGACAGATGTTCTACTACTTGCTGACGTGTTTCAAAATTTTAGGAAATTATGTCAGCAGTATTATGAAATTGATCCTGCTCACCTGTTCACTGCACCTTCGCTCGCATGGCAGGCGAGTTTGAAGATGTCTGAAACACCTTTAGAGTTACTTACTGATATAAACATGTTGCTCATGGTTGAAAATGGAATACGTGGAGGCGTTAGTATGATAAGCCGAAGATATGCTAAGGCAAACATACCCGGTACGCCTGATTATAGAGAAAATGAGGCACCCAGCTACATAATGTACTGGGATGCTAATAACTTATATGGGTGGGCTATGAGCCAATTTTTACCCTATGGCGGATTTGAATGGTGTGAAACTAGTCATATCACAGAAGATTGGATTTTGTCTCTACCTGCTTGTTCTGAAATTGGGTATCTCTTTGAGGTGGACCTCGATTATCCAAAACATTTACATCCTTTGCAAAATGAATACCCTGTCGCCCCTGAGAGAGTAACTGTGGAGGAACAAATGCTATCTCCCTATGCACGAAACTTGGTGAATAATAATAGAAAATTCATAGGAACCCCTAAACTTATACCCAATTTGAATAATAAAAGGAATTATATAACCCATTATCGCAACTTAAAATATTATTTGCAGCTTGGATTAAAAATTACTGCTGTACATAAAGCCATAAAATTTAAACAAGCACCTTGGCTTGAGAAATATATTAATTTTAATACTCAAAAAAGGAAAGAAGCAACATCTTCTTTTGAAAAGGATTTTTTTAAATTCTTAAATAATTCTGTTTTTGGTAAAACCATGGAAAATCTTCGAAAAAGGCGAAATATTGTATTGTGTAATGATGAAAAAAGAGCTAAAAAACTAGTGGCATCACCCTCATTTAAATCCTTTAAAACCTATGATGAAGGCTTGGCTGCTGTAGAACGGCTTAATACTAGTATCTTAATGAATCGACCTATTTATGTCGGATTCACAATTTTAGAGCTATCTAAATTATTAATGTTTAAATTTCATTATGGGTATATAAAAAGCATATACAAAAATCGAGAGACACTTCTTTTTACTGACACAGACTCTATAGCTTATCATATAAAAACAAACAATATTTTTGATGACATGAAGCAACATCGTGATTTGTTTGACTTCACCGACTATTCAAAATCCCATAATTTATTCTCTGATGATAACAAAAACGTGATTGGTAAGTTTAAGGACGAGCTAAATGGTGAATTAGCCTTTGAATTTGTTGGCCTCAGGGCTAAAATGTATTCATTAAAATCCATGAAAGAAGTAAAGAAGCGAGCAAAAGGTGTGTCAACACAGATTGTTCGTCAGAAAATAAAGCATGAAGACTATTTGGAGTGTCTACAACAGCAAAAAACAAGTATGGAGAAGCAGACGAGGATCGCCCAAGATAACCATCGTCTATACACACTAACTCAGAATAAGATTAGTCTAAGTCCTTTTGACGATAAGCGCTACTTGTTAGATGATGGGATATCCAGCTTAGCGTATGGATATTGTGACATTAATGAAGATTGTAATAAAGAAGAAAATGCTGATTTGTATTGTTAATGCAAAATCGAGATGTAAATACTCTACTGTAAATAAAACTTTCTGTATTTTTTGTTTTAATAAAAAATGTTAATTTTAAATATGTGTACTTATTAAAAACTTCTACACAAACATTTCTCGTAGAATGCTATGTATGTGAACTTTATTGAAACCTATTCTACCCATACGTATAATCATCCACATATACAAACATACGTATTTTTATCACCATATAAAGTTTTTAAACTTTTTTTTACTATTTTTTAATTTTCTAAAGTTTTTTTTAAATACTTTGTAATTTTCTAAAGTTCTTTTTTTTTTTAATACTTTCTAGTTTTCAAAAGTTTTTTTTTTTTAAATGTTTTTTTCCAGTTTATGAATGATATGGATATATATTTTACCCCCCCCCCCCCACACACACATATAATCGCTTTGCTATCATAGTACCAGACATACAAGAATATATAGAGAAAGATAAATAAATCTGCTTTGCCAGGATAGTCACAGACATACACGAATATATATAGAGAGATAAATAAATCTGCTTTGCCAGGATAGTACCAGACATACACGAATATAAAGAGAGATAAATAAATCCGCTTTGCTAGGATAGTACCAGACATACACGAATGTATATAGAGAGATTAATAAATCCGCTTTGTCAGGATAATATCAAACAAACACACACACACATATATATATATATATATATAGAGAGAGAGAGAGAGATAAATAAATCTGCTTTGCCAGGATAATACCAAACATAGCATTGAAAAAAAGTAGTGGTATAAAGAGATAAGAACCTTGTAAAGATACTATGACGTAGGAGTTCGCTGCACACCTCTTCCACTTCCTGTGGCCGTTGAACCCCCACTTTCCATCTACTTACATACTGTATAATTTTCTGGGATGTTTTACTCTAAGGAGCTCAGAAAAATTTTCAAAAGTGAGTGTTGCCATTTAAAAAACAAATTGTGTTTAATTTTAAGTATAAAGACAACCTGTATTTCAAAAACTGCATTCCTATTCAGAAAGCAGAAACAATTCCCTGTAGAATTGTACCACTCACATATCTCTGCAGTAATACAGTGATAAAATAGTTCGCGGTTCTCATTTCTTTGAAAAAAGAGCAACTTAACTCTTTCAGGAGCAAAGTACTTACGTTGATAAAATGTTTGAATGGCTCCAGAAATTACGAATAACTTTATTTGAAAATAAGTAAAAGCTTTTCTCCACCTACATTATAAAAGCAACATTTTATTCAAAACGTCTAATACAATTGTGGTATTTAAGGATGAGAATTATGTGGGATAAACAATAGCCTACCGCCCTTCATGGCAAAGTTATTATGTAATAAGCCTAAGCAGATGAATGGAAGAAATTTCGCTAGTTGAAAAAAGCGCCCACTTACGACTGACAGTACTTTTGCATGCTGGGAAATAAAAAGTTTACGCCAGAAAAATCACAAAGAAAAATTGCTAAAAATTAATCCATTTAAGAATGGGTAAACTAAATCAAGCGTCGATCCTCGATGGAAATCGCACGTAACTGTAAAGACAGTGAAAATGATTATGGGATCTACAAATTACTAGTAGCAATTGTTTTTCGTACAATCTGTTGCTTTGAAAACTCGCCAAAGGAGTGGTACAGCGCCTAGAATACATAGTGTGGAAACGGCTAAAAAATAGTACTACAAAATTTAATTCGATAAATGTAGAAATTTGCTGAAAAGATAGCCTGTCGATCGCAGCGACATCTTCTAGCAGTGACATAGACAGGATGGAGGTCCATACGGTTTGGATACCAAGAATGTGTAAAATTTTTTGCCTTTTCTAATCGGATAATTTGTGGTAGATTTCACTTGAAATTATCCTTGTGTAAATGTATGGCAGAAATTTATTTTCAAAAAGAGGTACAGTTAGAATAAAAAAAATGGCCGCTGCGGCATATGGTATTCCAACCCTGCAATCAAAAGGTTGAAGTACAATGCCTAGAATACAAAGTGTGGAAAACGACTACAAAATAGTACTAAAAAATGGAATCCGATAAATGTAGAACGATGTTGAAGAGATAACGGGTCGATCGAAGCGACAGTTTCTAGCAGTGGCGTAGACATGGTGGAGGTGCAGATGGTTTGGATACCACTAATTTTATAAAATTATATCGCCTTATCTAATAGTAGAATTTTCTGCAGTATTGAAGGTGAAGAAAACTTTATAATATTACTAATTTCCAGAGCAATTAAACGCCGCCCTTCCTTGGCTACGACACTGTCTTCCAGCTCTTTTCAACGCAAACATTGTATAAGAATCGAACTGAGAAAACGTTTAAGCTGGTGGTAAATATTTTAAATAAATAAATTATACCCAATTTACTTTGACTTGTATAGTGATTTTCATAAGCTTTGAAAATACGAATGATATTGATCATGGCCAAAAAACGTGATACGCATTCTTTTGTGCCTGGTTGCAGTACTCGATACAAGACAGCAAACTAGAAACTATCGCTATTTAGCATACCAAACTATGAATCTTTGTTAGAAGAGTAGAAAAGATTAATTCTCTGATATGATAAAAAACTAACTTCAAAATCCATTACATCGGAAATATACACTCGCAAGAAGATTTTATTAACAGAAATTATGTTCATGTTGTCAATAGTCAAACGTTTACTTTTGCTAGAGGTAAATCTATTATCAAATCAGATGTCACTGCGATCGTACTATTATTGTAATGCACCGTTGCACGTTTATCGGCAACAATATTTTAGCAGTTTTTATAGCATTACAAGCTTGGCTTTTTTTAAATTCCGAAATTTCGCATTCAGTCCAGAAATTCCCTATAATGTTCTTTTTGTTACTTACTGGCAAATATTTCGTGACTTCTTAAAGGAAAAGTTCTTGTTTCATAATGTCCGGTTTGAATTCGAAGATTTTTAATTAAAAAACTGTAAAACCGTTTTCCACACTATGTATTCTAGGCGCTGTAGGATAGGTAAGTGACGCGAGGTTCGCGAATAAAATTTGCATATTTTGTGCCTGCAGCGAACTGCTGTTTTGCCCACTGGCCGCATGAGAGGAGTGTACGGATAGAGTGAGACAACAAATTTAACACATACTGCGGGCGCTCTTGTTCTGATAGTTCTACTTCTCGGTGTTAAAAATATTTCTCATACCACGGTTCGTCGACATTCGGTACACCCGCTCACTTGACGCCAAAATAAGCCATTTATTTTACTTTGCACCAGCCAAGCTCCTAGAACAGCACCTTTGTTTATTCTATTTTTAAGATTTACCGGTGCGAAATTAAATAGTTGTACATGTATACGAGGCATGCATACACTACTTCAAATTTCCTAGGAGTCTGGCATCAATATTTAAGATTAGAACATTTCTATTTATAATTTAATTGTAATATTTTTCTGCGATAAGATAAAAAGAAAAAATATTTTATTAAATTAAATTAAATGATATTCTTTCTATTGTAGTCTAACTGTACGCACACTGTATACATATAACGCCAAATCCGTGTGCACGTGTGTAGACTTGTTTTTTCACTTTTATACCTAAACTGGCTTTATACGTAAAATGCTTAAATCCCAAACATTTGAAATAAATAATTTTATGTTTAACACTAGAAAGGATAGATTTTTATTCAAGTTTTATAAAAATATTTCACACCAGAATTTTTATTTAAAACTACGTAACTTTTAATTTAATTTATTTCTGTTTGGCATACATTGAACTTATTTTATAAAGAAATTTCGGGTTCGAATCAAAATATATTTATTTGGTATCTATCAAAATGAGCGTTGTGGCCGTTCTAGTGTTGACTAATATTTATCTATCTTAGCAGCCTGATTCCTGGCCAGAGCTGGTGACTTTTTTTATATTCAATCGTTCCACAATTTACAAAATATTCTTGTGAGAGAATTTCCTTTTAAAATTTCCGATTATAAGTGAATGGCAGAGATTTATATTTTATCTGATTGGATTTCGGTCCCGATCCGGTCCAATGAGATTAATTGTGAATTTTATTTGAATTTTTCCCTAACCAGTGCTACCAGTTGGTTAATTAAAAAAAAATTCAGATTGCTTGATTGCGACCACGTTTTTGAAGTAGGAATATTCGCCTTATGTAATGACAAATTAAATAATGCTAAAATAAGCCAAATTATTATATATTAAAAAAAGTGGTGGCAATCAAGCAATCTGCATTTACAAAAAATAGGGCACTGGCAACTGGTACGAACGAGGTTTTTGCACCTAACCCTTTCAAGTGCAATGGGATATAATATATCTCAATTAAATTTAATCCCCAAATGCCACAAATACAACAGAATTTTGGAATAAATTTTCTCTTTCATAATGTATGTGAAAAAAAAGCTTTTCCTTACATTCAAATAATTTTTTTCGTTGACTAACATTACACTAATTTATTATATATATATTAAAGTAGATTGCTTAAAATTTTTATTCTGATACACCAAAATATGGCGTCTTGACTTTACATGGGCGGGCGTACTTTGAAAAAAAGGTGGGCACGAACACTCATCGTAGGATTCACCTAGACAGTGGCGTAGCCAGGGAGGGGGGGGGTCCAAATGGTCTGGATACCACTAACAATGTAAAGTTTTGTTCACCTTGATTATCGCAGAAAGTTCTCCGTTTAGATAAGGCAAATAAAACTTTACAAAATTAGTGGAATCCAGAGCGTCTGGACCCCCACCCTGGCTACGCCACTGCACCTAGAACAACGAAATAAACACAATAGCTTTGTTTAATCCACCAAAGAAATGAAACATGTAATCATTTTAAAAAATATGAATTTTTAGTGAAAGGGCACCGTTTTAATGTCAATTGTAATTTTTTTTTACAAAATATGCGGTTAGTTAACCATTAGATTACGGATCAGGGATGGAGACTACTTTTATATTCAATCGTACCACAATTTACAAAAAAAAAATTCTTTGTGGTAAATTTCATTTGAAATTATCCTTGTGTAAATGTATGGCAGAAATTACTTTTCAAAAAGAGTTACATCTAGAATAAAAAAATGGCCGCTGCGGCGGACAGTATTCCAACCCCGCAATCAAAAGTTTGAAGTACAACGCCTAGAATACAAAGTGTGAAAACGACTGCAAAATAGTACTGAAAAATGGAATCCGATAAATGTAGAACGATGCTGAAGAGATAACGGGTCGATCAAAGCGACATCTTCCAGCAGTGGAGTAGACAAGGTGGAGGTACAGATGGTTTGGATACCACTAATTTTATAAAATTATATTATCTTATCTAATCGGAGAATTTTCTGCGATATTGAAGGTGAAGAAAACTTTATAATATTACTAGTTTCTAGAGCAATTGGACGCCCCTCCTTGGCTACGACACTGTCTTCTAGCTCTTTTCAACGCAAACATTGTATAAGAATCGACCTGAGAAAATATTTAAGCTGGTGGTAAATATTTTAAATAAATAAATTATACCCAATTTCCTATGACTTGGATAGTGATTTTCGTAAGCTTTTAAAATATGAATGATATTGATCATGGCCAAAAAATGTGATACGCATTCTTTTGTGCCGGGTTGCAGCAGTCGATGCAAGACAGCATACTATAAACTATCCCTATTTAGCATAATAAAGGATGAATCTCTGCTAGAAGAGTGGAAAATATTAATTCCCTGATATGTGACAAAACTAACTTCAAAACCTGTTACTTCTGAAATATACACTTACAAGAAGATGTTATTAACAGAATTTATGTTCATGTTGTCAATAGTGAAACGCTTACTTTTGCTAGAGGTAAATCTATTTTAAATCAGATGTCACTGCGATCGCACTATTATTGCAATGCACCGCTGCACGTTTATCGGCCAGAATATTTTAGCACTTTTTATAGCATTACAAGATTGGCTTTTTTTAAATTCCGAAATTTCGCATTCAGCCCAGAAATTCCCTATAATGTTCTTTTTGTTACTAAATGGCGAATATTTCGTGACTTCTTCAAGGAAAAATTCTGGTTTCAGAATGTCCGGTTTGAATTAGAAAATTTTTAATTAAAAAACTGTTAAACCGTTTTTCACACTATGTATTCTAGGCGCTGTAGGATTGGTAAGTGGCGCGAGGTTCGCGAATAAAATTTGCATATTGTGCGCCTGCAGCGCACTGCTGTTTTGCTCACTGGCCGCATGAGAGAAGTGTACGGATAGACCGAGACAACAAATTTAACGCATACTGTAGGCGCTCTTTGTATGACAGCTCTACTTCTCGGTGTTAACAAATATTTCTCACACCACGGTTCGCCGTCATTCGGTATGACCGCTCACTTGACGCCAAAATAAATCATCATACTTTTCGCCAGCCAAACTCCTCGAACAGCACCTTTGTTTATTCTATTTTTAAGATTTACCGGGGCGAAATTAAATAATAATTGAACATGTATACGAGGCATGCATACATTCCTTCAAATTCCCTAGGAGTCTGGCATCAATATTTAACACGTTGACGGACACTTGCGGCTATAGCCGCCAAAGCGAAGTTCACAATTTGGCATGACGACTATAGCCGCCCAAAACGAAACGGTCATTTTTAGACACTACGGCTATAGCAGCACAAATGTGCATTTACCGGCGTACAAGTAGAAGCCCAGTGTCATGTTTTGGAAACAATTTTTTTTGTTGAAGTTCGTTTTCCACCTGTTATGCGAGTTGCGGTTTCAGTATGCAAGTGCAGGGTGGCTAGTGGTCAGGGAAAAATACAGTAAAGAAATTATAATTACCAGTATATTCTTATAGAAAAAATCAAATTGATTATTTGATCGAATAATCAACATAAATTTTTATATAAGAATATACTGGTGTATATCACTTTTTTGACTGTATTTTTCCGTGACCACTAGCCACCCTGACGTGGTTGTGAAGGGAGTAGTGCAACCTAATTAAAGGTGCTGAATTAATCAAAATTAATAATTATATTTCTATTCATAATTTAATTGTAATATTTTTCTGCGATTAAATAAAATGAAAAATTATTTTATTAAATTAAATTAATTGATTTTATTTCTATTATAGTCTAACTGTACGCACACTGTATACATATAACGCCAAATCCATGTGCACGTGTGAAGGCTTGTCTTGCACTTTTACACCTAAACTGGTTTTAAACGTAAAATGCTTAAATCCCAAACATTTGATATAAATAATTTTATGTTTAACACTAGAAAGGATGGATTTTTATTCAAGTTTTATAAAAATATTTTACACCAGACTTTTTATTTAAAACTACGTAACTTTTTTATTTAATTTATTTCTGTTTGGCATACATTGAACTTATTTTATAAAGAAATTTCGGGTTCGAATCAAAATATATTTATTTGGTATCTATCAAAATGAGCGTTATGGCTGTTCTAATGTTGGCTAATATTTATCTATCTTAGCAGCCTGATTCCTGGCCAGGGCTGGTGACTTTTTTTATATTCAATCGTTTGACAATTTACAAAATATTCTTGTGAGAGAATTTCATTTTAAATTTTACGATTATAAGTGAATGGCAGAGATTTATCTTTTATCTGATTGGATTTCAGTCCCGATCCGGTCCAATGAGGTTAATCGTGAATTTTATTTGAATTTTTCCCTAACCAGTGCTACCAGTTGCTTAATTAAAAAAATCAGATTGCTTGATTGCGACCACGTGTTTGAAGTAGGAATATTCGCCTTATGTAATGATAATTTAAATAATGCTAAAATAAGGCAAATTATTATATTTTAAAAAAAGTGGTGGCAATCAAGCAATCTGCATTTACAAAAAATAGCGCACTGGCAACTGGTACGAACGATGTTTTTGCACTTTACCCTTTCAAGTGCATGGGATATAATATATCCCACTTAAATTTAATCCCCAAATGCCACAAATGCAACTGAATTTTGGAATACATTTTCTCTTTCATAATGTATGTGAAAAAAGCGTTTCCTTACATTCAAATAATTTTTTTCGTTAACTAATATTACACTAATTTATTATATATATATATATATATTTAAGTGAAAGTTATAATAGTAGCGATAACTATGAGCCATTGAAATCGAGAGTTTCAAAGATGGAAAACAGGGTTAAGGCACTATATAAAAAAGTTAAGTTAAAGCAGAAAAGTCAAACTTTCCCATATCTTGTTCTAGTGCCAAAGTTTCATAAAAAACCAGTGAAATTTAAAATTGTAACTTGTGGGTATGGTTCATACCTAGAGTCTGCTAATAAGAAATCGTTGGGAGTTTTGAGTAGTGTGTTTGATAGAGTGTTGAGTACGGAGTCCACATTTATTATAAAAACAGTTGCATTTTATTAGACAAATTGAACAGACATCAAAATATAAAGAGTTTGTTTGCATATGATTTTGCAGGACCTATACAGTACAATTAACCTACTGGACTTAAAGGAAAAGGTTATAGATTTTTATAATAAAAACAGCAATATAGATAGCGATAAAGATTGGTTTAATAACTTGTTTCAATTGGAAGTGCAAGAGAATTACTTGTATGAGGGGAGCAGAGTATTCAAACAGATCCGTGGAATCCCAATGGGGGGAGTTGCAGTTCAATTTTAGCTGACATCTACTTACATATATATGAGAATAACAATAATTTAAATAGAGACATATTAAGTTATAGGTATATTGATGATGTTTTAATAGTTGGATTAAATAACGAAAATGTAAACCTACATTTTAAATATTATCCAAATACTTTAAATCTAGAACTCTCCTCCCGGAATATTAAAAACATCAATTATCTGGATGTGAATTTAGTGTTGGAGAATGACAATTTAATAACAAGGGTTTACGACAAGAGAAATGATTTCGATTTTAAAACTTTAAAAATCTTAAATTTTGAATCGAACGTGCATATTTCAGTATTTAGAAATGTGTTTACAAACGATTTAGTTGGTATTGAAAGGTTATGTTCAAGATTTGGCGATGCAGTTGGCGAGTTCATGGAGTGGATTAACATGGCATTGATGCAAGATTACCCTGTGAACTTTTTAAGGAGAAACACGATCAATTTTATAGGTTGAAGTAAATATAGAAATGAAATGAATTCATTTTTGAATGCTAAGGGTGGTCTTGATCAGTTGTTGGATGTGTTCAGATAGAGTTGGTTGCTGCTGTGTGTAGCTTGGTATTTTAGTTGATAGTTTGAATTAATTTGGTCTCGGCAGGAGAAGGGGGACGTTGTTAACGTAAAAGCCGGTTTTAACCCTGCAGCGCATGTTGTTAGCCATGCCCTCCTGCCTTCAGGTTTAATTTTCCTGGTATTGATTTTTCGTTAGTATTTTGAGTTTGGTTATTTTTGTTTTATAGTTTTAATTGGTTATAGTTTAGAGTTCAGTTGATATATTGTTATTTGTTTTTGGCTATATAGCGTGGTTAATAAATGTATAATTGTGTTTTAGTATATATATATATATATATATTAAAGTAGATTGTTTAAAATTTATAATCTGATATATCAAAATATGGCATCTTGACAGCTGATGGGGGGGCGTACTTTGGAAAAAAAGGTGGGCACGAGAACTCATCGTAGGATTCACCTAGAACAACGAAAGAAGCACAATAGTAATTTCTAAAAATGGTTTAATCCACTACAGAAATGAAGCATGTAACCATTTTAAAAAATATGAATTTTTAGTAAAAAGGCACCGTTTCAATGTCAATAATTTTTTTTTCTTACAAAATATGCGGTTAGTTAACCATTAGATTACGGATCAGGGCTGGAGACTATTTTTATATTCAATCGTACCACAATTTACAAAAAAAATTATTTGTGTTAGATTTCACTTGAAATTATGCTTGTGTAAATGTATGACAGAAATTACTTTTCAAAAAGAGGTATAGCTGGAATAAAAAGAATAGCCGCTTTGGTGTACGGTATACTGACCCCGTAATCAGAAGTTTGAAGTACAACGCCTAGAATACAAAGTGCGGAAAACGACTACAAAATAGTACTAAAAAATGGAATCCGATAAATGTAGAACGATAATGAAGAGATAACGGGTCGATCGCAGCGACACCTTCTAGCAGTGGCGTAGACAGGGTGGAGGTCCATATGGTTTGGATACCACTAATGTTATAAAATTATTTTTGCCTTAACTAATCAGAGAATTTTTTGCGATATTGGAGAAAACTTTAAAATATTACTGGTTTTCAGTGCATTTGGACGCCCCTCTTAGGCTACGACACTGTCTGCTAGCTCTTATCAACGCAAATATTGTATAAGAATCGAAATGAGAAAACGTTTAAGCTGGTGGTAAATATTTTAAATAATTATATGATACCCAATTTCCTTTGACTTGGATAGTGATTTTCATAAGCTTTGAAAATATGAATGATATTGATCATGGCCAAAAAATGTGATACGCATTCTTTTGTGCCGGGTTGCAGCAGTCGATGCAAGACAGCATACTATAAACTATCCCTATTTAGCATAATAAAGGATGAATCTCTGCTAGAAGAGTGGAAAATATTAATTCCCTGATATGTTACAAAACTAATTTCAAAACCTGTTACTTCTGAAATACACACTTACACGAAGATTTTATTAACAGAAATTATGTTCATGCTGTCAATAATGAAACGGTTACTTTTTCTAGAGGTAAATCTATTTTAAAGCAGATGTCGCTGCGTTCACCCTATTATTGTACCGCATCGTTGCATGTTTATCGGCTACAATTTTCTAGCATTTTTTAAACCATTACAAGTTTGGCTATTTTTAAATTCCGAAATTTAGCATTCATACCAGAAATTCCCTATAATGTTCTTTTCCTTACTTAATGGCAGATATTTCGTGAATTCATAAAGTAAAAATTCTTGTTTCAGAATCTCCGGTTTGAATTCGAAAATTTTGAATTAAAAAACGGTAAAAGCGTTTCCCACATTGTGTATTCTAGCCCCTGTAGTTAAATTTACTGAGAAAAGCATATATTTCTTTCGAAATCATAAGTATTTCCCTAGAAAAATATGTGACGATTGATTTTCAAAAATATTCGAGTTGATAGATTCAAAATGGACGGAGCGAGAGTGTGCACCGTTGTTAGGTTCGTTCGTAATTATATAAATGCATAGAACTGATAGTCGTGTTCCGTCCGCCTATAACGGCGCAAAAACTACATAACCGACTGGTTTGAATTTAATATATATTATCTTTGTAGAATTTTGTTGAGTCATTTAAAATTTTATGAAAATCGAATCAAAACTTAAAAATATATGATTAAAAGTTTTAATCATTCTATTAAATCGTATCATACGTAATACATATAATAAAAGCGCAAGTAACGTGACTGAGGAAAACAATTACGGGTTAACCACTTCTTTTTTCATATGCCAGGCAGCCATTTTTATTCAAAATTATTTTTTCGAATAAAATTGCATAAAAGTTACATATTTAGAATGATCGTTAAAACAAATTGTTTGTCTGATAGATGAGTTACATTAAAAAATTTATAGAATCTGAGATAATTTCAGTTGAAATTAGGTTGATAGCCCAATCTCAATCCATTAAAGTAAATAAAAACAAGAGATTCGTTCATCGTGAGTCAAAAAAATATTAAACCATGGAGGTATTCATTCGCAAAGTAAGATCTCCATAGTGAATTTTGCAGCGCTGTCTGGTGTAGAAAAAAATCGCATCTGTAAACGTGGAATACGTAATAGAAAAGGCATGCTCATTTTGCTCATAACAGACGATACAATTCATTTCACTAAAATAGTAACGATGCTTATTTTACATTGTAAAACCAGTTATAGTACGAACGCACCTCATTTGTTACGTTTAACGTACAATTTCCAACTTGTTTAAAATGCTGTTCTGACAGAAGAGCGTTTAAAATGTTTGTTATTGCTAGTTTCAACTTTTAAGCTTTTAATTATCACTAAAATTTAATATATATATATATATATATATAAAATTATTATTATTATTATTATTATTATTTAATCGCCGGTTTCAGCGAATAAATAAGGCAAAATTTACTGTTAAATTTTAGTGGTAAGAAAAAAAGAAAGTACGTAAAATTTGGAGGCTATGCTTATTGTAGTGCGCCCTCCTTCTAACTCTCGAAACTTGTCTTTTCACTTTCGACATCGATATCGATTTAATGGAATAAAACATTCTTCTGTGTATAAAAAATACTTTACACGAAACAAAAATCGAAATTTTGAAATAGTCAAAATGCATTTACTATGAAATAAAGCGTTCAAAATATGTTACTTTAACAATTCAGCTTTCTAAAATATGTGAACGCCAATTATTTTCTTCAAGATTACGAAAAGAAGTTATAAGAGTTCTTAAGCTTTCAAAATTAATAATTTCTTTAACGGTAAATATATACACCTTTTCTACAAAAAGTATTGAAACTGTACGAAATATTTGTTTTTTCTTACGTAGTATCTTGTAAAATTCATGAAACAAAATTAAAGATCAGAGAATAATAATAAAATAAAATGCAGCGACCACAGATGTAACAGTTATCCCTTAAACAGCATTTCTATTGGAAAAAACCGTAAAAAAAACGCGTAAAAATTTGAAGTAATATCTCACGACTTTTCCGACCGAACATAATAACCTTCTTATATTTATAAGAAGTATGCGGGAAGAAATTTTCACAGTAATGCAACATGCTGGGGTCAGTATTGCCAGTGGGCTAAGTTTTTAAAAATTAAGATTGCTTGATTGGCACCACTATTTTGAAATGGTATAGATAGCCTTGTTTTTGCCTTATTTAGTCTATAATAAAAAAGGGCAATTTTTCTTGTTAAAATAACTGGTGGTAATCAAGAAAACTGAACTTAAAATAGAGTAGGTGTCTTCAATCTGTGACCAGCGGGCCCCCATTTACCACTATTTTAGTATAGAAACACTTGCCCCATTTGTGGACAGAAATGCTTCCGAATCAGCGTCCTTTCAGTGCCGATTTTAGTATTGGAAACAGAAAAATGTCTGATGGCGAAAGATCAGGGGAATATAGAGTGTTGGACAACTCAGTAATTTGATGCTTGGTGAGGAATCTTTCCACACACGTAGCAGGGTGAGACCATGCATTATTGTGCAAAAGGTACTTGCATGATCCCGCAGCAGTGAATTGCGGCTACAAACGTCGAATATGCACTTTTACATAATTTGAAACATAATTCAATATTGACTCTCTACTCCATGATGCAATGTACTAACAATTCTAGTATTGCATATACCGCATGAGCTACCTACCGAGACATTTTTAAAACGAAGTGCAAAATATACGTAAGACAGGAAAGGACGCAATGCGCATGTTTCAGCGCATTGGTCTGTTCATATTTTCGAAAGGAGGGGACTCATCGTACTTATTGATATCACCTTGTAGAACAGAGTTTCCAAAAAAAAAAAGAACAATTGTAACACTTTTAAAAATTGTGAGTATTATTCAATCGTATTATTTTTTCGTATTATTTAATCGCACTATTCTTAAAATATAAATTTTTTATTACATTTCTCTTGCAAGTGCTTTCAAATTGTATTAAAATATTTTTGTTTTGAAAAAGTAGTGCGAGGTAGAATAAAAATTATGAGGAGTTGAGACCGTGAGTGTCAGGAGCGCGACAAAGTTTGTTCATAAATTTTGCCCGTGAATGGTTCGGTCACGACGATTAAGGGATTAAGAAAAAGCGAAGATGCGAATGTGTTAAGAGTGTAGGCATTGAAAGAAAGTCCTTAACTAAACAAGAAACTTTTTTTGTTTTAAATAGTTGAATTGTCAGGAATGCGGCTAATGTTTTATCTGTAACAAGTAGTACTCACTTTTAGAAAGCACCAAGAAACTTTTATATCGGTGGTCGGTAACTGTTCGACATTTTGCACTTTTTACATCTTTTTACACTCCATACTAGGTATCAAAATTTTAAGTGTGGATCAAAATAACTTCAGATTTAAATCGCTTAATACAGGATGACAAGAAATAACTTGGACACACATGATACATTATAACTTTAATGCTAATGAAAATATTACGACCAAACTTCAAAATAAATATGAATACATTATTTCGTCTAATATATTTACAAATTTTCAAAGTGGCTACCTTTAGCCTTAATATAGAGCTTTAAACATCTCACAAAATTTTCGGCTATGGGCCGCAACTCACTTACTAATATTTTATCCCATTCCTTGCATAAGGATTTCTATAGGGATTCCAAAGTTTTATGAGGTTTAGCACACACCCTTGTCTCCCAGATGGACCAAACAGAATATTCCATTGGGTTCAAATCTGGGGAATACGGTGGCCATTCTTGAGCTCCAATGAAGTCAGGAAAATGTGTCTTGCACCAATCTTGAGTGCCTTTAGCTCTGTGTGCAGGTGCGGAATCTTGTTGGAAGGTCCATTTTTTGTTTTGAAAGAACTTTTGTCACCTAGGTAGGACAACATCTTCCAAAATGAGTTTGCGATATGTTTGTTGATTAATCTTTATCCCTTGATCAACAAAAACAAGTTGTGTTTTCCCACTAACACATATCCCACCCCAAACTATTACAGATTGGATTCGTTGACGCCGTTCAACAATGCAAGAAGGTCCAGGTGCTTCTGCTGACCAAACTTTATCATTCTGGCTATTGTGAGCTTATTCAATCGAAAACAGTTTCTCATGTGTGAATACAAATGTTTGTCATCGATCACCTGCGGACCGCTTTAACAGTTATTTACACCATTGAAGTCTTGTGCGTTTGTTCTCTGCTGTTAGTTTTTGAGCCTCTTTCATTTTGTAAGGGGAAGACCAAGCTCTACTGTTGCCATCAAACGTGCGGTTTCTCTGTTGATCTTCATATCTCTAGCATCCTTTCTCATTGAAATCCTAGGATTTCGTTGAACTCGCTTTTTGATAACTATATCCCGTTTCTTGATGTGTTAACTGTGCGCTTTCTTTCTCTTCCTGGCCTGTCAACATCATGTCCGAGTTCTTTAAACCTTTTGATTGTGTATGAAACCATCTGCTTAGGCACTTTCAATCGTTGAACATTTTCACATTGTTTCATTCCTTGCTTATGTAATTCAAGTATGGCAGATCGTTTGTTAACCATAATGGTTATCACAACTAACTTTCTTACACCTGTTTAGTAACTTTCTAGAATCAATTCCCTATGACAATAACTTTATAACTTTAGTGGTAGTTACAGATTTTTGGTTTGAAACTTCGTCCAAGTTATTTATTATCACCCTGTATAACAGAACGGTCAATTTTTTTAAATACAAGGTGAGACCGATAAGAACTAGCTGCTCGTCGGGGTTCACAATCACTTTATCACCCAGTAATTTCGTAAACTAGATTTCTCCCCTTTTGATCGAAGAACGTCCCACGATTAAATAACATCAAATTTTATATACTAAAATTCTGGTAGTAAAATGATTGTTAACCCCTGACGAACCACTACGACCGATAAGCAAGGTGAATCCACCCTCCATTCGGAAATGTAAACAGTCTCATGTGCTGACGCATGTACATTATGTTCTTCCCTGTCTTACGTAAATTTAGCACTTCATTTTCAAAATTTCTCATTAGGTGTTTCTTCAATCAGTAGCTGAAGCGTATTGCGACATGGAACAGAGAGCCAATTGGATATCTGAAATGTTTCCAAATCTGTGTCCTTTCAGTGCCGATTTTAGTATTGGAAACAGAAAAAAGTCTGATGGTGAAAGATCAGGGGAATATAGAGTGTTGGACAACTCAGTAATTTTATGCTTGGTGAGGAATCTTTCCACACATGTAGCAGGGTGATACCATGCATTATTGTTGCATGATACTGCAGCAGTGAATTGCGGCTACAAACGTCGAATAAGCACTTTTACCTAATTTGAAACATAATTTCATATTGACTCTCTACTCCATGATGCAATGTACTAACAACTCTAATATTGCATCTACCGCATGAGCAAATACTTACCGAGACATTTTTAAAACGAAGTGCAAAATTTATGTAAGACAGGAAAGGACGCAATGCGCATGTGTCAGCGCAGTGGTCTGTTCACATTTTCAAAAGGAGGGGATTCACCTTACTTATTGATATCACCTTGTAGAACAGAGTTTACGAAAAAAAATAATAATTAAAAAGTACAATTGTAACACTTTTAAAAATTGTCAGTATTATTCAATCGTATTATTTCTTCGTATTATTTAATCGCACTATTCTTAAAATATAAATTTTTATTACATTTCTCTTGCAAGTGCTGTCAAATTGTATTAAAATATTTTTGTTTTGAGAAAGTAGTGCGAGGTAGAATAAAAATTATGAGGAGTTGAGACCGTGAGTGTCACGAGCGCAGCAATGTTTGTTCATAAATTTTGCCCGTGAATGGTTCGGTCACGACGATTAAGGATTTAAGAAAAACTCTCCAGATGCCAATGTGTTAAGGATGTGGGAATTGAAAGAAATTCCTGAACTAAACAAGAAACACTTTTTGATAGAAAAAATTTAATCTTCAGTCATGCGGCTAATGTTTTATCTGTAAAATGCAGTGCTCATTTTTAGGAAGATATTGCACTGCGCCCAAAAACTTTTAAATCGGTGGTCGGTAACTGTCCGATATTTTGTACTTTTTACATGTTATTATACGCCACTACTAGATATCAAAATTTTAAATATGGATCAGAATAACTTC
The DNA here is from genome assembly GCA_963931845.1 of Maratus michaelseni. Lineage (NCBI taxonomy): Eukaryota > Metazoa > Arthropoda > Arachnida > Araneae > Salticidae > Maratus > Maratus michaelseni. The sequence continues at coordinate 145,585,665 of OZ007599.1, read as the reverse complement.
AGATTTAAATCGCTTAATGGAACAAAATGGTTATTGTTTTATTTATACAAAGACAGGCCGATAAGAACTAGCGGATCGTCTGGAGTTCACAATCAATTTACACCCAATAATTTCTTAAATTATATTTCACCTCTTTTGAACAAAGAACGTCCCACGATTAAATAATGTTAAATTTTATGTACTAAAATTCTGGTAGCAAAATGATTGTGAACTCCCTGAGGAGCCGCTACAGCCGATCACAGAGTAAGGAGATTTAAGCAGAGAATCAACTCTCATAGACTTCAATGGTAACTTCTTTAACATGGGATTACACATAGACAGTGGCGATATCTGCGGATGACGCAGAAACTACGCCCATAACAGAAGCGAGGTTTTAAATAACAGCTATATATCGCTATCTTGGCGACAAATGAGGGAAGGGGAAAAAAACGGCGACTGCTTCTTGCTGCTTGTTATTTAAATCTTATTTTTGATATTATTTAACATCGTACAATCCGCAATTATTATTTTTTCAATTGCATGCATATTTATAAGCATATAAATTTCTTCGAATGTTCAAGAAATTAGAATCATTAAATTAACCTTCGTACCCTGTTGAAATTTTACTCAACGTTGATAAAAACATTTCACACCAGTATTTATTTGTTTTTGAAAATGACTTAACATATTTATTTAACGTAGTTTTGTGTAGCATTTACTTAACTTACTTTTTTTTTTACTTACACCACTACTTGTACTACTACTTTAACTTACATTTATTTAACTTACTTAAAAATCTGATTCCAATCGAATTAAATAAATTATAGAAGTGGGTCTATTCGACCCATTCAGGGTAGGAAGGTTAAACACGGTGTTATACAATGATAGTGTAAAATTCTGATGAATAGCTTATTCTTTTAATTTTAAAAATAAACAGGTATTCATCAGCAACGAATAAATTAAAGTGGAAAATAAAAATAAACGCTTTTAAAATTTGTAAAAAATATGAAAATAAGATGTTTATATTTCCCGAACAGATGCAAAAACATTTTCAAATATTTTAAGCAATTAATTTCTAAATTCTATTAAATTTATCGGCAAAATTTTAAAAGTATTGGAAATCCATATCGAAAATTTAGCATTCATAATTTTACGTCTAAATCCATTATGTAAACATTCTATTTTCATTTCAGATAAAAATGAAATTTGAAAAATCGTCTGCATCCCCATAGGAAAGCATTATGGCCTAAAAAAATGTTCTATATTTTCCGAATGAATGAACCAAATTTAACCAAAGGCTATACAGCTAATTCCGGATACCTGGCCAACATACCAACTAAAAATCAACCTAATCGGACCATTTGTACGGAAAACAGACAGATGGAAACCAAAAACTTTTCGCGTCTCCACAGTGAGCCTTAAAATGACGTTTCGGCAAAAATCTGTCAACACTGAATATAATAAAATATTTCAAACATTACGGAACTTGAAAAACGAGAACAAACATAACACACGAAAATAAATCATAACTTACATTTTGAAGAATTATAATGACCTATTAGATCTTCAAAGAGTAATTTTAATAATAAATATTAATCAAGATTCAAAAATCAAATAGCGAACGCCGAAAATTTGCACTTGTGCAAATGACAACACCAAAAGCTGTCAAGCTGAATAGGGTTACAATTAACACGTTCGCTGCCAAGCTAAAAATGTCGGAATTTTCTTTTTATTTATAAAGTTCAAATTCATACCAGAAAAAACTAATAGCAATATTTACTTTGTTTTATTACAGACATTTCATTATTACATAAAATAAAAATTCTTCTTTTGAAATTTTCGGTGCGAATAACTAATTTTAGATTAAAGAAACGTAGATAGCACTACGAGTATACTCGTAGTTGGCAGCGAACGTGTTAAACGGAAATCACGAAAAATATCGCCAACGCGATGATTTAGTTTATAAGTCATCCGCCGCAGTCGCTCTTTTCAGGTGAAAATGGATCTCTGTCTTACTCTGTGCAGCCGATTAGCAAGGTGCATCACCCCTCCGTTCGGAAATGTAAACAGTCACATGTGCTGACACCTACATATTACGATCTTCCCTGTCTTTAGTAGCATAGCGTCAGGGGGGGGGGCGATCATTTACAACCAGTATAATTTATTACTACATTTGGCCTTATTTAATCGTATGAATTAAATACGCCCAAATATAGTATATAAAATTACTGGTAGAAAAGTGATCCTCCCTCCCGCATGACGCTATGCCTCTGCCTGTCTTACGTAAATTGAGCACTTCATTTTAAAAATTTCTCATTAGGTGTTTCTTCAATCCGTAGCTGAAGCGTATTGCATCATGGAGCAGAGATCCAATTGGATATCTGAAATGTTTGCAAATATGTGTCCTTCCAGTACCGATTTTAGTCTTGGAAACAGAAAATTGTCTGATGGCAAAAGATCAGGGGAGTATAGAGTGTTGGATAACTCACTAATCTGATGGTCGGTGAGGAATCGTTCCAAACACGTATCAGGATGAGACCATGCATTATTGTGCAAAAGGTACTTGCATGATCCCGCAGCAGTGAATTGCGGCCACAAACTTCGAATATGCACTTTTATTCAATTTGAAACAGAATTTCATATTGACTCTCTGCTCCATGACTCAATGCACTAACAACTGTCACATTGCAGCTACCACATGAAAAAATACATACCGAGACATTTTTAAAACGAAGTGGAAAATGTATGTAAGACAGGGAAGGACGTAATGCGCATGTGTCAGCGCATCGGGCTGTTCACATTTTCGAAAGGAGGGGATTCAGCTTACTTATTGATATCACCTTGTAGAACAGTGTTTACAAGAAAAAAAGAAAAATAACAAATTTAACACTTAAAAAAATTCTGAGTATTATTCAATCGTATTATTTCTTCGTACTATTTAATAGCAGTAGTCTGCGATTAAATAATACGAGGATTTCTATTGGTAAACATTACAATTTATTTCACAATTTATCACTATAATTTAGTTATTTTAACTTGAACTGCTTTGTAGAAATTATATTTTAAAAGTTCATGATTTACAACTTTGTACATCGAATGAAAAAAGAGGCATATCTATATGAATAATAAAGTTAAGCATAAAGTTAATGCGTAATAAGTATTTTCAATTTAACTTCTTTCACTTTCAGAGTTTTTTATTTCTTTAATTCAGTTTCTTTTAATATATCGAAAATGTGTGATGTAAATCATCTGCAAAATATAATAAAAAAGTTCTCAAATGTACGATGTACTCTCATTCAATTTTCTTATTTGTTAGCTTTTATGGAAGTGAACCTAAACAAATTTATGACTAACAAAACAATGTTCATTTTTTTGAATATTTTTTCAAAATTTTAGTATAAGATTTCAAAGAATAGTTTGATAAGAAGCAATAAATTTAAATTCCAGTTCGTTGAATATTAAAATCTTTTCTAACGTAGTTTCTTTTATCATTCTTCACTACAGTAAAGTAAGAAAAATGTTTTAAATAAAGTGTTTTGATCGAAGATTGCAATGTTTTTTCACTGCAATCTAGTTTTATTCACTTATCTACGTGCAAAAAACATCAAATTTAAATAATATGTGATATAGTATCTTTATGGGTCTGATAAGTTGATGGTTGAATGTTTTTTTGTATGAGAGAAAAATGAACGCGAGTTTTAATTTCTATTTTCTTTTACTTTTAGTTATGTTATTTTTCTAAAATAAATCTCTTTTTATATATTAACGTTTTCAAATTTTTTTTTATGTTGAAAATTATATATATATATATATAATTTTCAATATATATATATGTAGCTTCTATTTCGTATTCATTGAGTTTCTGGGAAAGTCATTACGCATGGCTGCCAAATATGATGCTTTTTCTATTGTCACTATTTCCTAATAACTAGTAAATCTGCAGATCAGGAGCCTCGACGTCAGCTCTAAATGTCATTGTTTTTAAATCTCACTTTTCATATTATTTAGCATCTTAGAATCCGCAATTTATTTTTTCTATATTACATTACATATTTATAGGCATATACCCACTGAGCTCCAAATATAACAGGAGATCTGTCTTCCTAATGCCTAATATGATTTCCAGCGGTCAGCGCGGAAGGATACAATGACGGTAGTTTTAGCTCGCATTAATGGCAAAACATGCTGTCTATCGCATTCCCTTACATGATTAGTGAATTATTTATGAATTAGATAAGCATAGCTTAATTTAAAAGCATAAATTAGGATAATAGTAAATGAGAATACTAATTTCTGATATTGACAACGCGGACTATTTTTTACTTTTGCCTTGCAAGCTTCATTTGCCTTTCATGCTTCTGACCGCTGATTCTGAACTCCTGTTATATATAGAACTCAATGCATATACCATACTTCAGAGGTTTCAGAAATTAGAAGCGTTAAATTAAACACGGTTTACGCAACGATATTCTGAAATTCTTATGAACTTCTTATTCATGTAACTTTTTAGATAAAAAAATAAAATTGTATCAAAATAAATTCTCATTTATGTCAGTAGAATATTAAAATCTCCCGAAAATAATTTATTTTGCTAATAAAATATTGCAGCAAGTGAGAGTTACTTGAATTTTATTATTGTGATATCCTTTGAAATATGGTTGCTAAGCAACTAATAAATTAAAGAACAAAGTAAAAAGAAATTCATTTTAAAATTTGTAAAAAATATGAAAATAAATTATTTTATATTTTCCGAATAGATGCAAAAAATGTTCCAATAATTTAAACAATTAATTTCTAAATTCTAATAAATGTATTGGCAAATTTTCAAAGCTATTGAATATATTTAAAACCCCCGTATAATATAATTCGCAGCAGAAATTTTACGTTTAAATCCATTATTCAAATATATGATTTTCATTTCAGTTAAAAATGAAATTTGAAAATCGTCTGCATTGCCATAGTAAAGCATTATGACCTAAAACGAAATGTTCTATATTATTCGAACGAATGAACCAAATGTAACTAAAAACTATACAGCTAATTCCGGGTACCTCACCAACCTACTCACCAAAATTCATTCTAATCGGGCGCTTTTTACGGCAGTTATCGCGGAACAGACAGACAGACAGACAAACAAACAGACGGAAACCAAAAACTTTTCGCGTCTCCACAGTGAGCCTCAACTGACGTTTCGGTAATTATATATTTTTTATTTAATCCCAGAATATTTGTGATTAAATACGGCGATGATAACTATTCGGAAACATTGTAGACGATAAAGAACAAAAGTTGGTTGCTATACGCCACAACTTTTATGTCCTCTCAATATTTTCATGGCATTTTTATTATCTTGAATCTTGACGCTAACTAAGTATTTCTCACTGAGCTCCAAATATAACAGGAGATCTGTCTTCCTAATGCCCAACATGATTTCCAGTGATCAGCGCGGAAGGATACAGTGACGATAAGTTTAGCTGGCATTCATGGCAAAACATGCTGTCTATCGCATTCCCTTACATGATTAGTGAATTATTTATGAATTAGATAAGCATAGCTTAATTATAAAAGAATAAATTAGGATAATAGTAAATGAGAATACTAATAGCTGACATTGACAACGCGGACTATTTTTTACTTTTGCCTTTCACGCTTCTGACCGCTGATTCTGAACTCCTGTTATATATAACAGAGTTGCCAAGTCTCCGGCTTTTTGAACACCAGTATTTTAGTACAGAGAATGTTGTTTTAAGTAATCGGAACATTCTGCGATTTAAAAGAACAACATTATCTCTAAAATAATACTGGTGTTCAAAAAGCCGGAGACTTGGCAAGTCTGATATAAATCTCAATGGTATTTCTATAAGGAGACCACTACAAAATTAACGCCCACTATCTTGTTTAGGTCTCTGGTTAGGTGTAGGTTTAAATTTAGTGTGGATGTTAGGAATTCATTTAATGCAGTAAAAATAATACAGTAGAGTCTTCCAAACACAACAACTTAAATGACTATTTTAATATTTAGTAATGCATTTCAAAATTACTTTTTCTTTTAATAGAAATTAGAAAGCAAAACATTGTCACCAACTATTATTTTTTTCATGAATCATTACAACCATATCAAGAAGTTTATTATTATGCAATTTTAAATAATTTTTTCAAGTAACTTTCAGCTGTGAAATTTGCCCGAAATTATTGAATAATAAACACGTGAATTTATACATTGTAGTGTGTGTATGTTAGTTTTGCGCGTAGTTAGAAATGTGTACATTCATGTGTTTTTTATTCAAATTTATTATTGTTTGTTTTAAATTCTGATACATCGCAACCTTATGTTTATTGGTCATTGTTTTTCAATAGCACTATTTCCGATCAGTAATATTATTCTTATTTTGGAGAATTCGTTAAAAAATTTTCCGATTAAAAAACAAAAATTACTATTCGTATATAGTGGTACTTACAAATAATGACCACACGCACTCTGTTACTTGCACTCTGCTGCCAATAACTTTTACGCTTTTTTCTTACCACTAAATTTTAATAATAGTTTTTCCATTCTTTAAAGAATGGAAAAACTATTATTAAATAGAATATCAGCCCAGAATATCAGCTTTTAAATGCTGATATTCTGGGTTTCATTTAAAAAAAAATTAACAATTAATGGTAACAAAAAAGTTTAAACGTTGGCAGCTATGCTGTTTAGGGCTGGACGATATCAGAAATTTAACATCGCAATATATCAACGAATTAATATTGATATTGGTGATATATCGGGATAACTACGTTAAAGTATGTGGGAATAGAAAAATTGTTAATTTCCAAAGATAAATGGTATGGTAGCAGCTATTTAAGTACAAACAGGCGTAGAAAGCAACGAATCAATGCTCTATACCTATTTGCTTACACAACATCCTCTATATATTATAGTTTCATATTTATACAAGATAGAAATATTTTATGAAAAGGACGCATTGTTCGATATCTATTTAGCTTATAACATTGCTTGGATGCTGTTTTCTTTAAAAATAGTATGCTTTCTATTCTTCCTGTTGTATGCATTATTTTAACTATTTCCTCGTGTATAACTGCGAATATTATAAAAATGAAACTAAAAAAAGTTTTTTAATTTAGGACGTTGTTGATTTTAATATGATTAAAATATGTAAAAAGCAACAGCAAAAACTGAAAATGATTTAATACCACATGTAATTAATACACTTGTAAATAACAAGCTTTCATGGATGACAGTTCGGATTTTTGGAATTTTATGGGAATGTAACAGTATTTTCTTATAGAAAACAGGCCTTATATAATCGTGCGATTACATATGGCGAGTTTTTCTATAAGAAAATACTGGTAAGTTTCTTGAAATTTCCATGACCCCGGACGAACCCTGCAGATGTAGCAGAAATGTTGTTTTTCAATCTTTCTCTAAGGTATCAATACATTCTTAATAGAAAAACAAATAATCTCCTTCCTATCTATTTACTATACATAAATACAACATTGAAATCTTTTTTGAAATATAAATATTCAAATCACAGTGTGAAATAGTTTTATAGTAATTTTTTTAAACTTCATTTTAAGCTGAAATGTCGAGACAGCATAGATTAAAACCACTCGGATTCATGCTCTCTCTACCGATAAAACAACACAGAGGAAAATAGGAATGAGCTCTTGCCGATATTCAGCGTACGCAATACTAGATGTTACTAGCTAGGAAGCTCCGCTCAAAGGCAATCAATCACAGTGAAAGAGTGGCGAGGCTTCGCTTGGCCAAAGTAGCGAAAAGCGAAATTTTACCGTTAGCGCACTCCGTTTGGTTTCTCGCGAACCGAGCTTCCCAGCTGCTAAGCTCTGGTAATATTACCGACTCCACAATAACTCTTACATATTTTTGCTCTTCTTTATTTGTCATGACATATCAATATGTGTGAAATAGTGCAATATGTCTAGACCAATAGCGGCGACGGTATTGAAACACATGCGATAACAGTATTGTTCAGTAAGGAAAAGACAGCGGAAAATGCGGTTGGTGGGAATAAAAAGTAAAGCAGAAAATGTATCGAGATATATTGAGATAACAATGAAAGTGAGATAAATAATCATAAGAAGAGATATATGGCTTTAAATGAAGCGGGCAGCGAATACATGTATGGGAAGAAATTAATTATTCCGATATTAGTAAGGAATTTTCCGCGCTTTTCCTAGGATTTCGAAGTCGCACTGTGGGAAAAAAATGTTATTGGGATATATAAGTAGAGTTAGAGCTTAGCTATCGTAATTGTGATATATCGTCAGAATCAGAGCTTAGATATCGTTATTGCGATAATTAAAAATATCAATATTTGACCGATATATTGATAAATAATCCAGCTCTAATGCTGTTATATGGATATTTGACAATGCTTGTGTTATTAGGCATATAAAAGAAAAAAATACACCATTTGAGTGGTAGATATGTGAGATTAATATGTTAACCCTTTTTATCCTGACGGTACTTATAAGTACTACTTTAACCCCTTTGCGACGAGCGTCTTTTACAGAATTTTTAATCTGTCACCACCGGTTTTTCAAATGAGAAATTTTCACCTAATTGAATGGCAAAAATGCTATGATTAGATAAGGAAAACTTTACAAAATAAAAAACAACTGGTGGGAATAATAGAGGATTCTGAGCATCTAAAAAGTAGCTGGAAAATTAATTCAGGATATAAAGGGTTAAACTAACGATATGAGATGAATATATTAAAGGTAAGTATTTTTCAGATATTTTGCCTCATATTTGGAATACATACATTAAATATTGGTGGTTTGAAAACATTAAAATAATTTCTGTGTGTTGAATTAACCCAATTGCATCATTAGTGCACATATACGTGCATTTCAGGAATTCCTTTTTTAGTCAGATTTTCCAAAAGAAGAATTTTTACTTTATGTAATCACGAAACGTCTGTCTTTAGATATAGCAAAAACTACTTTTCGAGATTTCTGAATAAAACGAAATTCCTGAAGTCCACGCATATATGCCCCAATAAGGCATATATGTTAACTTTGCAGTGTACGTTACTAACATTGACACAGCTGGCAAGCTTCTGCCTTTTTTTTGCAGTTAAAAAACTCATATGGAACCACAAAGGGTATTTTATAAATTTATTTAATAATGATAGTGTTAGCACATTTCTACCACAAATTTTAACACTTTTTTTCGCCTTCCTTAATTGCAGAAAAATATCATAAACTCTATGAGTAAACGAGGCGGTCGTTTTAAAAATTAAATAGAAATTTTCGTATCATTATTAATGGTGCAAGACTCTTTGTAAATTCCTAAGAGTGTGCGGACCTTGATAATGTATCTTGTTTCTGTATGCAGAGACCGAATCACGGCCGATCTCCGCAGTATATAGGAGAAATTTTATTGTTCATATCAGTATTCTCAATCAATAATCTTCGATGTAAATTTCTTAAGTATATGCAGTAGAAATGTACCATGAAGACAATTGTTTCGAATTAGTGATAAGAGCAAAAAATTTCCCTCATTTGCTTTAATCAGGAAAACACGCCTTAGTGTAACAATGAAAAAAGTCTAAGTGAGCAGCAATCAAAAGATCATAGGGAAGTCTGTTTTTTGACACATAAATCATTTGCCCTCGACTGCCCGTTATCGAGATATTAAGTCTTAAAGTTTGCTAATTTAATTATTAAATTTAGGAAGGAAAGGCGTGGTTCTGATTCAGAAATTTTTATAATCACATTAATATAAAATGCAAAACATATTTAGATATAGTAATATAAAAATGAGTCCTATTGACAAATATAGTACTGAACCAAACCAGTGAACGAAATGATTGAAGCATAGAAAATCCTTTGCACCAAAAGCATTTCAAGAATTTAAACCTAGTTCAGTGATTACATTGGCCAACCCCCCCCCCCGCGAAAAACAAAATTGCAAGGCATTTAAATGGAAGTGGCCGAGTTCGCACTAACACAGACTTGTACCATGTATCGCGAGTCATGTCGAAGTATTGCGGCGCCCTAAACTGGAATTTGACACGTGACTGGAGTTTGTTAATGTTGTTATGTTGAAAAATATTGACTCCTCCTTCCATCCTGTTAAATAAATAAATGAGTAAATCTTAAGACTTAAAAACTCACGACGGGGAGACGATGGTTAATGATTTATACGTCAAAAAACACGTTTCACTATGTCTTTCGATTGCTGCTTATTTAGATTTTTTTCATTATTACACTAACGGCGTGGTTCCCTTGGAAAGCCCTGTTTATTGTTCGTATTGTATTTAATTTATCTCATAAAATTTCTGATTCAAAGTATGTTTACAGACCTGCCAGGTCTCCGGCTTTTTGGACACCAGTAATTTAGTACAGAAAATGTTGTTTTATTTAATCGAAACATTTTGCGATTTAAAAGAACAAGATTTTCTCTAAAAAATTACTGGTGTTCCAAAATCCGGAGACTTGGCAACTCTGGGTTTATATAACTTTTAATTCCGTAAGGTTGGCAACAGTGATGCCACTGTGTTTCTTTTTTAAAATTCAGATTGATTGCCACCACTGTTTTGAAGTAGAAATATTCGCCTTATTTAATGACAGATTAAATAATGGGAAAATAAGAGGAATTACACTATTTTTTAAAAATCGTGGCAATCAAACAATACAAATAAAGAAAAAAGTATCACACTAGCAACACTGGTTGGCAGGTATGCATTGATTCTCACCTAAATTATGTTTTGCCGTGTTTCTTAACACGCCAAAACTGATTAGATTAGAACTGATTGGATTAGAAACTGAAAATAATATTTTAATGAAAAGGTAACATATTCATAATTTTGCTTCTTTAACTCCTTTTTCGTTTCTTGCAAAAAATATTTATTGCTCTTTAAAAAAAAAACAGAATTGAATTGTAGAGAAATTGTTTTATTTAATTTTGATAATTTACATTTTAAGAATATTTAACATAGATATGTTGATTGAAAACTAATGCTTTTTTTAACCCATAAACTGCCAAATCTATGGGGGTGGAGTCTTCGATATTTTTACTGAAATTCGTTTCCCACCAAAAATTCTGAAAGATAATATTTGGTAACTTTAATAGCAAAGTTTTTGTCATTAAATAAAGTATTTTTTAACATATTAAAATAGTGGGAGCAAGTCTTTTTAACACTTTCCAACCTAGTTGAAAAGTGTTTATGACTTCGGTTTGTCTGGCCGTCTGTCCGTGCTCTAACTCCCGTAAATATGCTCGGATTGCCTTGCAATTTTTATATGTTATTGTCGTTATCTATAGCACGCTCCCTATTTCAACTGAAGTGTGTAGCACTTATAGTTTTTTTACATGGACACTCAAAAGAATTCCGTTACATTACGGTCTACGGGGAAAAATCATTTGCGGTTTATTTTAATGATGTTACACAATTGCAAACACATTGTAATTGATATATATCACTAAGGTGTATTACAAGACGCTTAATATGGAATAGGGTGTGCATAGCACTTATATTTAATTTATAGGGACAGTCAAAAGAATTCCATTACATTACGTCTATGAAGAAAATTCGTCTGCGGTTTATTTAAATAATGTTTCACTATTTTAAACGCGTTGAAATTTATATATATATATCACTAAGGTGCATTACAAGAGGCTTACTGCAGAATATTGTGTGTATAGCAGTCATCGTTCATTTACAGGGACACACAAAAGAATTCTCTTCTGTCTGTTAACAATAATTCCTGGAAGTGCGTTTTAAGTTATTGAACGCGATTTTAAATTTAACTCACTTTTTGTTTATTACCTGGTGTGTATAAAGTCTGTTGATCATATACAGGGAAGCACAAAAGTTCACGAACACATTTCCGTTTATTGACAGAAACTCCAGAAGGAGAATTTTAAACTGTGCTACTCGTTTCTTAACTGAACTAAAATTTAGCATCCTATGTAGTATACATACAAATCTATAGATCATATACAGGGCTGAATAAAAGTATTCGGATATTTTTCCGAATATTGTATACGTTGTAAATTCTTGAAATTATGTTTTTAAATATGTTATGCGTTTTCCAAATTGTTTACTTAGATGTTATATTTCAGCTTATTAAACGGTATGATTTGAAAAATTATTTTGAAAGCGTTGGAAAGTGTTACATAATCTATGCTTGATGCATGATTTTTCGTTCTTGTTGGTGTTATTAGTGGGTAATTAAAAAAATATTAAATGTAAAAAATCTACTAGAGTTTTATATATGTTCTATAACCCAGAAAGTCCATGTTGTATCCTCTATTTATAATAATTAATAAATATATTAAACAATATAAAAAAATAACAATAAAAATATTTAGAAGAAACTTTTATGTTCACCATTGAACATGCCACTTCCATAGTATTATCGACCCTAGGCCCCTTTGCTCACTTAGAAAATTGTACTCGAATTTAATAAACATCAAGACGCATCCTCAAACACGTGAAAGATAAAACTTGTTTTTACAAACGAAAATACTCGTAATTGTATTTTAATGAAACACATTAATATTTAGTATAGCGTTTTGTACAGTATACGAATGTCATGAATAGATAATACTGCTCATGAATATTTATTATGGTATATATTTTATGAGATAGATGTATAGATTAAAAGGGCAATAAGTAATGCAGAGTATATCGTAATACTATATTTAGAAACAGAATTATTAAAAAGTTATTAAATTTATATATTTATATTTTTATAATATATATTTTTATATTTTTATAATATATATTTTTATATTTTTATAATATATATTTTTATATTTTTATATTTTTATAAATTTATATTTTTACTGAATTATATTAAAAAAACAAAACCGCAATGCAAATTTTTCTGTTCAATTGAATAAAGTGAATTAGTGTTATACAAAATAATGCAATTAAACCTACAAACGTATATTGTATTTTATAATCCATTATTTGACAGAATACTGGCATAATAATGGCCAGTACCGGCATAATTGCCAAAGTCAATTATTTTGTTTTTACTTTGTATACTATTATTTCCAAACAATAATTTTCGTGATAGATTTCTGCAAGAGAGATAACACGAAAATTATAATTTGGAAATAGTACTGACAAAATTAATAAAAAGTAGTCCCCTTCGACGACGTTATTAATATTATATTTGTCACATGTAAAGTAGTTTTTCCAAATACATACATATATAATATTTCTGTCCCTCGATTATTAAAACTGAAGTTTTTTTATTTATTTTTAACTACCAAATGGACAATTTATGTCTTTTAAGGTAATAGTACTTCGCCTTATTGCACAAAAAGTAATCATAAATGTTCATACAGTTGTATTAAAGACAACAATGATAGAAAACTGTTACATTATGTCATTCCTAACATATAAAATGATTAGCATATGATTTCATTAATACAGTCTCGAAAAGTAACGATATTTTATGGAATAAAACTACATATTAATGGTGGACTCTTTCAGCTATTGCAATCTAATTATACTTTTAAAAATCGAAACTATAAAACACACACACACATATATATGTATATATATATATATTTTTTTTTACACACACACACACACACATATATATATATATATAGGGAGAGAGAGAGAGAGACAGAGAGAAAGTGAGATTATTGGTTCATATATATTGTTATATTTCAATTTTTTTAATAGTTGTTATTAACAATGTATATATAAAATTTTGTAAAAATATCAGATATCAATTAGTCTATATTTGAGGACAAAATCATTTGGTATTGAGATAGCCAAATTGCATGAATCATACTCACACCAAAAGTGCAAAATGAAAGAGAAATAAAATTAAACAAAAAGAAAGACCCTATATATAATATATACCTGTATATAATAACATTTCAGGAATATACAAATGAACCGAAAACCTTACAATGTGATATACTTCATCAGGGACTACCGTCTACACTTTACAATCAAGCAGTAAAATACAGTAATTTACGTACCGTGAAAAATCGCTTTCGTAATAAATATTTTTCACAAGAGTGCCCAATTACTAGTCAAAAGAAATATATAAAACAAATATATAAGAAAAAAAAATAAAATTAGGCATATCAAATATGAAAATAAGAACATCTGACATACTAGATAATTTCCATTCAAAGTAATGATGAAAAATCAATGTGACAAAAATCTTAATTACGGTTAATACTAACAAAGAAGTAATGCCGCTAAAATTATGGAGAAACCTAATAAATTGCTTTTAATAATTCAAAATATAATTAAAAAACATAGATACAAAACATAATTAAAAAAGAAACGAAGCCCTTAAATGAAGTATCCAAAATATATTTCATCATGTTGCTTTGAATACTTTTAGATCTATGTTAAGAAATATTTTCTTCTAGGAAGCGTAAAACAAAAGTTGTTTACGGAAGAAGCCAGTAAAATTCGCGTTTATGATACTGACGTACTCATGATCGTGGCGAAGAAAGTAAAATTTCATGGAAAATGGAAAATTTCCTAAAGATAGAAAACGCCATTCAAGAAGAAATATTTTTTCTTCAATTAGATATTAAAAACAAATTCTAAGATCCATTTTCAAAGAATTCTTTGAACAAAACCAAAGAACCCACGCAAAGTTTAGAATTAATTTTTAAACAAATTTAGTTACACTCAAAATATTGTAATAAAATTTTTATACGTATATGGTATTTTTAATACACATTATTTGATAAAGAAATGACAACATTAGTTTATCATTATGAATGAATAAAAGTATGTTCAAATATTTTTAGTCATAAATCAATGTTTCTGTCCCTCAATTATCTGAACTCATGTTTTTTGCATATTTTAATTTCCAAATGAGAGTTTAATTAAATAGTACATTATTATTATAAATGTAAAGTAATCATAAAAGTAGTGCTTTAATATAGTTGCTTTAAAACACGCACTAAATATTAGATGTTTCATTCATAACATATACAACTTTTTTGTCATGTAATATGATAAATATCATGTAAAAAAATTCCATTGTATGGAAAGAAAAATTATATTAGTGCTTGATTCCATCAGATTTTTAATATCATTACATAATATTACGAATTTATTTTCATGAAGTAGTACATCAAACCTCTAATAGGTAGTTTTCTAACTATTAGTGTAACTAAGTATTAGAGTAATAAACTATTAGAGGTTCTATTCAAAGCATATAAAATTTTAAAAATTAGATATTAAAATTTAGATATTAAAAACACATTTTAAGATCCATTTTCAAAGAATTCTCTGAACAAAACAAAAGAAAGCCACGCAAAGTTTAGAATTCAATTAAATAAATTGATACAAGTTGTAAATTTCCAACTGGACGAAAAATGTCCGGGCCAGGATTCGAACCTGGGATCGCTTGGCTGAAGCCGCCACGCTCTACCACTGAGCTATCCCGGTCGAATCTGGAGGGCATAATTCATCCAGTTAACCTAGTAAAATCTAGTGTATTCACGTATCCAGCGTTTACTGGAGTTCCATTACCTGCGATCTTTTCTGTTGAGCTGATTAAAATATCAGACCAGATGCTTTGATCAATAAGGTTAACTGGATGAATTATGCCCTCCAGATTCGACCGGGATAGCTCAGCGGGATAGCGTGGCGGCTTCAGCCAAGCGATCCCAGGTTCGAATCCTGGCCCGGACATTTTTCGTCCAGTTGGAAATTTACAACTTGTATGATTACTTTACCAATTTGATAAATTGTGTTAAAAAAATAATCTAAATAAATTTAGTTACACTCAAAATATTGCAATAAAATTTACATACGCATGTGGTATTTTAATACAAATTATTTGATAAAGAAATGACAACATTAGTTTATCATTATGAATGAATAAAAGTATGTTCAAATAGTTTTAGTCATAAATCAATGTTTCTGTCCCTCAATTATCTGAACTCATGTTTTTTGCATATTTTAATTTCCAAATGAGAGTTTAATTAAATAGTACATTATTATTATAAATGTAAAGTAATCATAAAAGTAGTGCTTTAATATAGTTGCTTTAAAACACGCACTAAATATTAGATGTTTCATTCATAACATATACAACTTTTTTGTCATGTAATATGATAAATATCATGTAAAAAAATTCCATTGTATGGAAAGAAAAATTATATTAGTGCTTGAGTCCATCAGATTTTTAATATCATTGCATAATATTACGAATTTATTTTCATGAAGTAGTCCATCAAACTTCTAATAGTTAGTTTTCTAACTATTAGTGTAATTAAGTGTTAGAGTAATTAACTATTAGAGGTTCCATTCAAAGCATATAAAATTTTTATTATGTAATGTGATAAATATCCCTAAAAAAATACCATTTTATGGAATAAAATTGTATTGTGTTGTTAAAATTGTATTGCATTGTAATTGTGTTTACCTTCATATATTTAATATCATTACATAATACTGCAAATTTATTTGAATTAAATAGTACCTATTATATATATATATTATAAGTTATATATAGAGAGATTTAGTTAGAATGTTATAAGAACTTGATTAATGTTTTTTGAAATTCAAAGATATTATATATATATATATATATATATATTGTTATGAATTTTGTATATATCTGTAAATATTCCATTTGTTTAAATTTATTTTATTTTATTATTGTGAAAATTGCAGTATTATTAATGTATTTCCTATTGAGCATCATGTAACTCAATGCTAAAGGCCTCAGGTGCTTTGCAAGAAAAACAACCTTACAGCATTGGTTTTATAATGGAAGTCTATGGTAAAATCGCCAAGGAATGGGTTTATCGCCAAGTTGGCGATGGTTTTGGCGACTTATTTTTGTCGCCAAATTTGGCGATATATCGCCAAATGTCGCCAAGTTGGCGACGGATTTGGCGACTTTTTGTGCAACCACACCCCCCTTATACCTATACATTGGGATCCTTTCTTGCTTGGGTTCTCTATCGAAAGTTAAAGCACTTTCTGGTAATTTCTAGCATCTGAAGGCTCTGGAATAATCTGGAAAGATCTCTGAAACCTATATAAGGACCTCCATCAGTTCAGTTAGTTAGTTGTCTGTCAACTGCGATTGAATTCATACGAGAGGCTTTGCATTGAGAACTGTGTTACTCAGATTGATTTTGTCGTTGATACGTCGTATTGAACACATTGTTACTGAGTGAAATTTTGCTGTGCTGTTATTAGATTTGAAGATTACTGAATATCTTGTAATTTTCAGAAGATATTTGTGATCGTATTGCACTGTTTATAGTGAATAAAGCCTTTTTATTGTTCTTATATATTGGCATCAGTCCTTTCGAACCCCGAGCTCACAACATTTGGTGTCAGGAGTGGGGTTGAATGCCGATCACCAGAGCAATGGAGGCTGAACTGAAACAATTATTGGAGAAATTAGCTGCGAATCAGGCTGAGATGTCAACCAACCTTGGCGAGATGAAAGAAGAAATGAAGAAGGATATGTCAGCGATGAATGAGAAAATGACTGCGAACCAGGCTGAAATGAAGGAAATGTCGGAAGAAATGAAGAAGGAAATGTCAGCGATAGATGAGAAAATGACTGCCAACCTTGGCGACTTAAAAGATGAAATGAAGAAGGATATGTCAACCAACCTTGGAGAGTTGAAAGACTTAATAGAGGATAAAATATCATCTTTAAATGACAGAATTGACGGTGTGGAAAACAAAGTTGAAGGAAGATTTCAAGAAATAGAAGGAAAGGTAGAAGAAATTCAAAGGACAGCCAGTACCGTAGAAGAAAGAGTAGAAGAAAAAGTTCAAAAGATCGCCGAGACCGTTGAAGAAAGAGTAGAAGAAAAAGTTCAAAAGATCGCCAAGACCGTCGAAGAAAGCATAGAGAATGTAAAAAAAGATTTGGAAAAAGTCAAGAAACAGAAGATAACTGCCGGAAGCTATACCGAAGATGTCAAGTATCAATCTATGCTTCCTCGTTCCTGTATTAAACTCTCGACCTATGACGGAAAATCCTCATGGCCAGTTTTTAAGACACAATTTGGGATCGTAGCGGACGCCAATGGATGGGATTCCCAGACAAAGGCTTGCCAGTTAGCTGCTTCTCTACGAGCTGATGCTGCCGACGTCCTACAGACTTTGCCTGCAAATGAACCGCTGGATTTTGAAACGCTCGTCAGTGCCTTAGAATTGCGCTTTGGCGAGAAATGCATGAAGGAATATAGCAGACTCCAGCTCAAAACTCGACAGCAGAAATCCACTGAATCCCTGCAAGAGCTTGCTACGGATGTCGAGAGACTTTCACATCTTGCTTATCCTGACTGTCCGACTGAAATTAGAGAAAGCTTAGCTCTGCAGCATTTTATTGATGGTGTGCGTAACTCTGAGATCCAGAAGGCACTCCGGATTGCAGATCTCAGTGACTTAAAAGGGGCTTTAGTTTATGCCCTGAAATTCGAGGCAGCCCAGCAAGCTACAAGGAAAGATCGACACTTTGTGCGAGCAGCCAACCTGCTTGAGACGTCGGATAGAGCTGTGGAACGCTTACAGCAGCAGATGAATGACATAATGAGAAAGATGAACTCCTTAATGGCCAACAAACCTTACAGGAAGATCAAGTGCTGGAAATGCGGTGGAGAAGGCCATATCCAAATCGACTGCCCAAGACGACCCAGCACCGAAGGTAATATCTCTCCCACTAAAGGAGGAGCAGGAAAACTGATTAATGGCCATCTTGCGGGGCGGAGGTTGCCAGATTTTGAGAAGCCCCATTTTCAAGTATGTGAAATTTCTGCAAGAAGTTGCGGCGAGAACGGAGTTTTTCTAGTCGGAAGCGTGAATGATTTGCCCTGTAATATGATCATCGATACAGGAGCCAATGTGACCATCATTCGGAAAGATCTAGCTCAGCGGCTGAAAGAAAAACTCTCCTGGACCCCGCCACGTGTTATCCTTCAAACTGTGACAGGAGATAAGATCGACATATTTGGAAGAATGACGCTGAAAATAAAGTTTGGGAACGCCGCTTACCATCATACAGTCTATGTAGCCGATATTTCAGACCCTTTCATACTCGGACTGGACTTTTTAAAAGGGCATGGATTTACACTGGACTTTAAGAATAATGAGTTACGCTCTGCTCAAGAAGATGTCACTATTTTTAAATTTGGAAATGAGTCCGGGTCCATTCAACGGATCACAGCCAAGGCAGATGTTATCATCCCTCCTCGAACCGAAATGATGATACCTGGAGCAACTGGAAACGAAAGAATTTTCCAGTATGGCTTGACTGGATATCCTGAGAAGAGCCCAAAGGGAGTGCTAATAACATCAGCGCTGGTAGATCTGTCGAGAGATGTGATACCCGTGAGAATTGCAAACGTAAGTGAAAAGTCTAGAATTATCCAGAAGGGTGAAGTGCTTGCAACCTGTGCTCCAGTCACCTGTGTTTGCAAAGACCCGAGCTTGACGTTGTCGGAGCCGTCTACAAGTTTAACACCTGAAATTGGACGAAATGAGAATTTATCTCCTGAGCAGAGACATGCCGCAGAAAGACTGTTCCAGGAATTTAAGGATGTGTTTTCACAAAACGAGAATGATATAGGTCGCACTTCTCTGACACGTCACAGAATTGATACTGCCGACCATCCACCGATTAAACAGCATCCAAGACGCTTGCCGTTCGCAAAACAAGAAGAGGTTTCTAAGCTCTTACCAGAGATGCAGGATAGTGACATCATCGAACCGTCATCAAGTCCGTGGGCCTCTCCAATCGTGTTGGTCCGAAAGAAAGATGGCTCCACAAGATTTTGTGTGGATTATCGTAAACTTAACGATATCACGAAGAAGGACAGCTATCCTCTACCAAGAATAGACGACACGCTAGACACTCTTTCAGGACATAAATGGTTTTCCACACTGGATTTGAAGAGTGGGTATTGGCAAGTAGAGATCCATCCTGATGACAAAGAGAAGACCGCATTTACTACTGGACAAGGACTTTGGCAATTTAAAGTTATGCCGTTCGGGCTCTGCAATGCTCCAGCAACGTTCGAACGCCTCATGGAGACAGTGTTAAAAGGTCTGACTTTTGAAGCTTGTCTCATCTACCTAGATGACGTCATCATTGGTGGCCGCACGTTTGAAGAACATCTAGAGAATATTCGAAAAGTGTTAACGAAACTACGAGCGGCGAATTTAAAGTTGAACCCTTTGAAATGCAAGTTCTTCCAACGAGAAGTAAACTATTTAGGACACATCATCTCAGCTGAAGGTGTTCGAACAGATCCTGAAAAAGTGTCTGCAGTAAAGCACTGGAAACGTCCGGAAAATGTCCATCAGTTGCGAAGCTTTCTGGGACTATGCACTTATTACAGAAAGTTTGTACAGGGGTTCTCCAACATCGCAAGACCCTTGCATAGGCTCACTGAAAGCAAACAGAAGTTTCTATGGACACAAGAATGCGACAATTCATTCCAGCGGCTGAAAGAAGCTCTCACATCCTCTCCAGTCCTTACCTATCCAGACCCCGACAAACAATTCATTGTGGACACGGATGCCAGTCAGGAAAGTGTCGGCGCTGTACTTTCCCAAGAAATAGATGGCCAAGAACGAGTCGTAGCATACTGGAGCAAATGTTTATCGAAACCAGAGCGGAATTATTGCGTCACTCGTAAGGAGTTATTAGCTATAGTGAAAGCCATAGAACACTTCCATCACTATCTCTATGGCAGGAAATTTCTCCTTCGTACTGACCACGCATCCCTAACATGGCTGATGAATTTTAAGAATCCAGAGGGCCAAGTAGCCAGATGGATACAACGACTCCAGGAATACGACTTTGACATCAGGCATCGCAAAGGCTCATCGCATGGAAACGCCGATGCCCTATCAAGAAGACCGTGTCCCGAGAGCTGTCGCTATTGTTCCAGAGCGGAGAGCAACTATAATCCCGAATATGTCATACGCCAGACGAAGACTTCACTATTGACGCCACCAGATCCCTGGAGTGATGAGAAGATTCGAGAAGATCAAATGGCAGACCCTGAGATCAAACCAATCTTGGAGTTATTAGAATCTTCTAGCACGAAGCCCAGTTGGAAAGACATCTCGACTTACAGTCCTACGACGAAGCAATATTGGGCTCTTTGGAACTCTCTCCACGTCAGGAATGGTGTCCTGTTCCGAAAATTCGAATCGGAAGATGGGAAGACATCTCGGTGGCAGTTGGTACTTCCTCGATCTCGAATCCCAGAGGTCCTTGAAGAATTACATGGCAGTCCCACTGGTGGCCATTTTGGAGTCATGAAAACATTACACAGAGTCCGAGAGCGCTTCTTCTGGGGAAAAGCGAGAGCTGACGTCGAACAATGGTGCAAATCTTGCGATGCATGTGCAGCTCGAAAAGGACCAAAGAAACGTAGCCGAGGAAGACTACATCTCTACAATGTAGGAGCACCTTTCGAACGCATCGCCCTTGACATCCTAGGCCCTCTGCCAAGAAGTGCTGATGGCAACAAATACCTCCTTGTTGTCATGGATTACTTCACGAAATGGCCTGAAGTTTATGCCATTGCTGATCAAGAAGCTTCTACGGTTGCGGATGCCTTGGTACACCAGTGGATATCAAGGTATGGAGTCCCCCTTCAAATGCATTCTGACCAGGGGAGAAATTTCATCTCTGCTGTGATTGAGGGTCTCTGTCAACTTCTCGGAATGGACAAAACTAGGACGACGCCTTTACATCCACAATCGGATGGCATGGTTGAGAGATTTAATCGTACCATCCTCAACAATCTCTCACTGCTAGTCTCAAGAAATCAACAAGACTGGGACCAAAAACTTCCCTTGTTTCTTCTCGCCTATCGCAGCGCCGTCCATGAAACAACCGGCTATTCCCCGTCTCAGATGCTTTTCGGTCGTGATCTTCGTCTACCTTGTGATCTGATTTTTGGTCGCCCTCCAGATGCGCCTTCATCGCCAGAGGGATACGTGCAGAATCTCCAGGCACGATTTGAAGACGTCCACAACTTGGCTCGAGAGCGGATCAATATACAGACGGAGAAGATGAAGACCAGGTACGACACGAAAGCCACGGGACATCAATTCAAAGAAGGTGACAAGGTTTGGTTTTATAATCCGACTCGACGTAAAGGACTTTCTCCCAAACTGCAATCGCACTGGGACGGTCCTTATACAGTCCTAAACAGACTGAACGATGTCGTAATTCGGATCCGAAAGTCACCAAATTCGAAGCCTAGAGTCGTTCATTACGACAGGCTAGCTCCATACTATGGCCATAGTACATAGTTCCCATAGTACATAGTTCCCATAGTACATAGTTCCCATAGTACATAGTTCCCATAGTACTTAGTTCATTGATTGTAAATAGTGTAATGTAAATAATGTAAATTAGTATGACCATGGTCTTGTATATAAATTAATGTAATTATTTATTTTGCTTAGCATTATCATTATTATTGTTATTATTATTTAAATACTTGTATGTAATAATGTCTATGCTTTAATTTTATTTTATTTTTAAATAAGTGTATATTTTGTATAATTCAGCATTATGAATGTGTTTTGAATAGTATAGCATTTGTTGGTAACGGGTTTGTTTTCCGATCAAAGGTTGAACTGCCCGGGACGTGCAGTCCTTGAGAGGGGGGCAATGTTATGAATTTTGTATATATCTGTAAATATTCCATTTGTTTAAATTTATTTTATTTTATTATTGTGAAAATTGCAGTATTATTAATGTATTTCCTATTGAGCATCATGTAACTCAATGCTAAAGGCCTCAGGTGCTTAGCAAGAAAAACAACCTTACAGCATTGGTTTTATAATGGAAGTCTATGGTAAAATCGCCAAGGAATGGGTTTATCGCCAAGTTGGCGATGGTTTTGGCGACTTATTTTTGTCGCCAAATTTGGCGATATATCGCCAAATGTCGCCAAGTTGGCGACGGATTTGGCGACTTTTTGTGCAACCACACCCCCCTTATACCTATACATTGGGATCCTTTCTTGCTTGGGTTCTCTATCGAAAGTTAAAGCACTTTCTGGTAATTTCTAGCATCTGAAGGCTCTGGAATAATCTGGAAAGATCTCTGAAACCTATATAAGGACCTCCATCAGTTCAGTTAGTTAGTTGTCTGTCAACTGCGATTGAATTCATACGAGAGGCTTTGCATTGAGAACTGTGTTACTCAGATTGATTTTGTCGTTGATACGTCGTATTGAACACATTGTTACTGAGTGAAATTTTGCTGTGCTGTTATTAGATTTGAAGATTACTGAATATCTTGTAATTTTCAGAAGATATTTGTGATCGTATTGCACTGTTTATAGTGAATAAAGCCTTTTTATTGTTCTTATATATTGGCATCAGTCCTTTCGAACCCCGAGCTCACAACAATATGTATATATAATAAGTTATATATACAATAAGTTATATATATATATAGTTAAAATGAAATACATGTGAAAATTATATGTATGTATAGTAACCATAAAATTAGTACGTTCATATAGTTGTATTATAACAGTACAGAGCTAACTATCAGAATTTTCATTCATCAGATATTATAAATTCATAGAATATTTCATTTATTATTAAATATCGAAATTTATTAAAACAATGCTAAAGAACTCATTATTTAATAATTTAAAAGACATTTTTAAAAAGATACAGGAATTAAAAAAAAAAGTCCCTGACGGCTCGAACTACAGGCACAGGTAGATTTCGAAGACGCAGACCGTGGGGCGCCTGTTTATTGAGAATTTCAGAAATGACCTTTTTGCCATGATGCTGCAGTTGGGACCGCCCATTTCGAAATCTAAATGTGTTTGTAGGCGGAGCCGGCGGGGATTTTTTTTTTCTGTAAGAGTTTGTCCTATAAAAAACTTGTCAATATAAAAGTTGTAGATAATATTACGAGGATTTATAATAAATTTAAGCGGATTTGATATCATATGAATGGACGAAGTTATGAATTCTTTTCTTCTTAAACCCCCATTCCCCCCCCTCCCCTGGAGGCCATTTTTAATTATATCAAAAATCTGGCATACATAAATTTTCGGCCTTTTTCCTAGAAGCAATAACTTTAAACGGATTTGATACGTATCATAATTAAGAAGTTATGGTTTTTTTTCTGTTTTCACAAAAAGCCACCCCCCCATTCCCCTCCCCCTTGGTTCGATTTTGCCCATTAACGAACTTGACCGAAATTTTATGCCTCTTTATTTTATGTATTAGTTTGGAAGAGATTTGTGCAGAATTATTAAAGTTATCGTGTCCATAAAAAAGTGATATAAATAGAAAGATAGATATAGATAGATATATAAAGTTTTGAACTGTGGGTAGTTTGGGGTTCTGGGAGTCATGATCGGCGTAGATCTGCAAAAAATTTTCAGAAAATCCAACATAGGGGAGAATGTAATAGGTAGTATTTCTTACGAAATCTACCAAATAACAGCCATGTTATGGAAAGAAAATTATATTTGGGTACAGAAATGATACTTATTTCCTAACATATTTTAGGTAGATTTCGTAAGAAATACTAACTGTTACATTCTCCCCTATGTTGGAATTTCTGGAACATTTTCGCCACTAATTAATGTTTAAATATTGTTAATTTAGGTACATAATATTGTTAAATAATGTTAAATATTGTTAATTACAAATACTTGCATATTAGGGTTTATATATAAATATAAAAAGAAATGCAACGTACTATAAACTAAAAAGTAATAATTGTTCAGTGATGTATTAAAGATTTTACGATCTTAGAATAAATAGCTATCATCGTTAAAGTTTGTTAAGTACAACTTTACAATACAAAAATAGCAATGAAAAAAAAAAAAAACATGAAATATATATGTTGTTGGTGTATTTAACTAAATTCAGAAAAATATGTGAAAAAAGAACCTGTGCATGATAGAATCCTGTGTTAAACAAAAAAATTTCATAGTCCCGAAAGAAAAAAAAAAAAAAAACATGCAATAATGTTAAGACAGAAATATGTCTAGAGTATATTTTTTCCCCCTGTCTCTTGCAATTCTGTCTTGGCAGGTTTTATTTTTTAATGTATAATTTAATAATTTAAATACTTTGAAACAACAACAACAAAAAGAAGAAGTACATGCATTCTAACTTTATAAATAAGAATCTTGTTGACTTAAAATTAACGCGTAGTCTTCCCTCATTAACTTTATTTCAAGCATTCATACAATTTTTCCAAAAAAATTCTCGCATAACGTTTTCTTATCTAAAACTTTTGACTAAATATCTATGTTTTTGTATTAATATGTATATTCTATAATCAATATTCTAAAGAATATCAGTAATCTCAGTCTTAAATCTTGAGGGGGGGGGGGTCCAAGAATACAGAGGAAATATGAAAAGATTTCTCGAATTCCAATCAATCTAATATTGCGAATGTCATAACTATGCAAATGTCCGACAGAAAAAAAAAAAAACTCAAACTCAATTTTTGTATAGACTACTCGCATTGTTTTATTTACCTAAACATTATTTTTTGGAGGTGAAAAAATTTCAATGAGACTTAACTTTAAAAGATCCTTAGTAAATACGGGCAAAATTAGAAAACTGGAAAACGACAAAATTGTTCCTAAATTTAGTGCTAATAATCAAAAAACAGATATGAAGAATTTAAACACTAAATATATTTTATCAGGCATGTTTATCTCCTAGCACCACACCTGGTACAGAAAATGTTAAATGCACAAAAACGTTTGTGTGTTTTGATAAACAGAAAAGGTGTAGCGACAGTGACGGAGCGTAAGGGGACGCTGAATCACTTTACTAACAGTATTATTATATACTAAATTTGGCTTTTTTCAATATTTGAACGTTATACGATTAAATAAGGCCAAATTTCGTATATAATAATACTTTTAGTAAAGTAATACAGCATCCCCAGATGAGGAAGAAAAAATTAAACGGTAAAAATAGAATAGCAAGAGAACAGAAATAATCCGCTTTAGAGGGATTTCTTTCTTAGAAGGTAATCATTGTATGGTATTCCTTACGTTGTGAAAGTGAATGTCTTCCATTTTAAGCAGGATTCCGTTATACACAGGTTCCGCTGTATTTTGATTTTTAGACACGTTTCAATTTTTCTGTATTTGTAAGAGTCTTTTTATTTAATTGCTATTCCTTGTTTATAAAGTTTCTTGAAAAAGAAAATCTAGTTGCGATTTGGATTGAATCCTTTTTCAGTTTATTATATTCATACACGATTATTGCAAATGTCATATCATTGTCAAAATTTTCGAACTGATTTTGAAAGATGCAATGTAATTTTGATCCATCAGATGCAACAGTCTAACAAAACTTTTTTTGATTTGATATTAAAAAGCAATTCCTTACATTAATATTCCTACAACTACTGAATTATATTGCTCACTAATTTACCTCAAAAAATACCGAAACGCTTAGTAAAACATATAACTTTAAGAATGTAAAGAATAAACGTCATAAGTGTCTACTCAGGTATAAAAATTATATTCGGTAAATTTTTCTAGTGTTGACTATTCGTCGCTACCATGTCAAACTATCGAATATGAAAAAATGCATTTTTCTTTACTTTTAAAAATGGGTCGACTGTCACCACTAAATTTTAATAGTATTCTTCACCATAGTTCCCAGTTTGGCCTCCTTTTTTTAATTCAGAAATTCCGAATCCATACCAGAAATTTCAAATAAATTGTTTTGCTTTATTTAATGACAGACATTTCGCGATTACTTAAAGTAATTTTTTTTTTCTCAAAATTTACGGTTTGCATTCGGCATCTCTGAATAAAAGTCAAGGCCAAACTGGCAAACCTGTTCTTCATGAAAGTTTTATTAATATTTTTACTAGACGAAGAATTGTAATAAAATTTAGTGGTGACAATCTGCCAATTTTTCACATTCGATAGTTTGACATGGTAGCGACGAATATCGGCAATATTAGTATGGAATATTGCCTAAAATTGGAATGTCCCTATTTTGTCAAATATTGGCAAATAATATAATCATTTCATTGTAAATACAATGTAAACCAATATATCTGCGTGCTTGTTTCTATACACTTTTATTTTGAATGTTGACAACAACGAGTACACTCGTGGTTGGCAAAAAATGGGTTAAATGTAAGTACGGGGTGTTCGCAAACAGTTTTCAGAAAATAACAGGAGGTACAGTTTCCATAAGAATGAACACTTTTTGTATCAAAAACAGGAGGCCGAAATACAGTAATACAGAAGTGCCGTAACACGATTTTAACTGAATCCGGCCTGACCCGCGGTCAAGTTGGGCTGAAAGTTTTTTTTTGTTGTGGTTGGGGTTCGGATCGGGTTGACTTTAATCGTTCCGGTTTGAGTTGATTGATTTATGACGGCTGATTATCTACTCGAGGGATATAGGCCCTAGTGGGAGGAGAGCCTTCGGTGGGGGTCTTTCTAAGGGATCCTAACCCGTATTTAAGGCACGGTTTGAAGAAAACCACGAAAAACTCCGAACGGTTAGGTCGACAAGCGCGACATGGGTTTGAACCCAGCACCTCCCGTCTATCAGCTTTGAGAGCATAAACTCTCAGCCACTGGTGGAGCTGTTTTGTGTTGCGATTTGACTCGTATGTGTTGGGTTCGGGTTGAACCGATATTTCAAAAGAAAGCCCTGAAGATTTTTTCAATTGTGAAAAACTTTATCTTTGAACATACAGGATGTCCCAAAAATATTGATCTCGGCTTTTGTTCTTTAAATATTGATCATAGACAGATATTGTAAATTAGAAAGTTACATAAAATAAGGTACAGAGTTTTATGAAATCGATTAAAATTTTTCAGAGATTAAATTTGAAGAAATACAAAATTAATATTTTATACGGCCCCCGTACAAAAAGAAATTCGCAGTTAGTTAAATGTGCCGCATACGCTAATAAGGTCATGTACAAAATTTCAGCATTTTATCATAAATAATCGCAGAGATATGAAAATACATATATGCTGACTGAAACCAATTTTTGATGCCTGGATATGAATTCGCAAAGGGGAAAAATCATGTCGCATGATCGTGTTTCAGAGTTCGTATGCAAATTACGAAAGAAAACAATGGTTGCATACTCTAGCTATAAACATTTACATTTTAATTTAAGTTAACCCCTCACAAATTTTGTTTAAATATAGCTCTGCGGCCTTTTTATGATAAAATTCTGAAATTTTGTGCATGACCTAATTAGTGTATGGGAAAAATTTTACTCAACGAGAAATTTTTGTACGGAGGGAGTATAAAATTTAAATTTCGTATTTCTTCAAATTTAATCCCTTGAAAATGTTAACCAATTTCATAAAATTTTGTACTTAATTTTACATTACTTTGTAATTTACAATATATATCTAAGATCAATATTTAAAGAATAAAAGCCGAGGTCAATGTTTCTGGAACACTCTGTGCAAGTGTTCATTTTTCTACTTAAAGATTAAATTGATTTAGAGATTTGATTCTTGACTAATTTTTCATAAGTATATTAAATTATGGAATAACTTTGTTTCACCTCAGGTTTGTGTTGTTTTCACTTCGGGTTGTAAATATTATCTGTTCGGGTTGGTTTCAAATTGAAGTGTGTCGGGTTTCGGGTTGACGGAATATTTTTGTGGTGCTCGCGTCTTGTTTCAGGTCGACTTTAAAGAGACATTTTTGCGTTTGAATTGGGTTAACCCGGCCTGCGTAGGACTTTAATCCCAATAAGGATATTATTTTAAAACGACGGGTTATTTTCCTTCCAATTAAAGCCGGATTTTAGCATTGAAATTTAACAAAAAATAATGCAATTTAGAGAAATTTTCAAAATTGCAACTTTTGTTTCTGTGAAAAATACTTTGTTATTGGGAATGTTCCACCGTACATATTGTCAGCTACAATTTGAATTATGAAGTGCCTAGTTTAGTGGTGTTCAAACGCGAATGGTCGCATCTAAATAGACGCACTATATTTCAAGGAAAGCAAAGTTAGTCTTGTAAACATATCTGTAAAAAAAGTTATCTTTTGTTAAAGCTAGATTCATCTTGAAGTACGTGTTTTGGACTGGATAAGTGCATTGCAACGTTTGTTTTCCATGGAAAATAATTTCTTCTTGAGGGATACTAACGTTCATCTTATTTTATAAAAAAAAAAATTACGAACTCCCTCTGTATAGAATGAAATATTTAATATTTCCGCTAAATCGATGAGGACGTGTCTATTACTTTTACATATAAAATAGCTTTGTACATAAAGAATTTAAAGCCCACACTTTTAAATTAAAACTTTTCATATTTAATTATCTTTTATCTAACGTAATATTGCAGCATCAATTTTCTAAAAAATGATTTTCATCTTTAAAAAAGTAGCCTTTCCGTGTTACAGGTGTGACATTCATGTCACATATACAAGAATTGACTGTGACTCGCAACAATTGATTTTGGCCCACAACAACTGATCTGTGACTGATGTGACATTTATGTCCCACCTGTCACAGGAACAAAATATTTTTTAAATGATAAAGTACGGTTTTAGAAAATCGATGCTGCTACATTAAGATAGATAAATGTTAAACATAAAGACATTTAATTTAAGCATTTGGACTTTAACCTTTTGTGTACAAAGCTATCTTAGGCATAAATGTGTCAGACGCGCCCATAGCCGTACGCATGTATTTGGAGTTGTGTCCAAACGATGCTCCATTTTTAGAGAGAACAAATTTGTAAATTAAACAGGTTGCTTACGAGTGCTTACCTCTTTAATCACATAATTCTGCATTTAAATGAGAGAATTGCAATTAAATAAAAAAAACTTTGTCAGCTCGTTAATTTTTAAAATTCATAACGCTTGATTTATATCACTTTTTGAATGAGTAATATTCGCCTCACTTATAGACCGGGAAGCGACCGCATAAACTACCACCTCATCGAGTTCATGGATGAAATTAATGCACTAAATAGAGCTCGATTAGCATATTAAAATGGAACTGGTCTGCCACCTCATATCTTGGTGGAACACCCGGGCAGACTGGATTTTAGTGGTTGAATTTCAGGTCCCCAACCACCTCATCGAGTTCACGGATGAAATTCATGCACCAAAAAGCACTCGGTTAGCATGATGAAATGGAACTGGTCTGCTACCTCATATCTTGCTGGAACACCCGGTCAGACTGAAATTTAGTGGTTGAATTTCAGGTCCCCAACCACCTCATCGAGTTCACGGATGAAATTCATGCACTAAATAGAGCTCGATTAGCACAATGAAATGGAACAGGTCTGCCACCTCATATCTTGGTGGAACACCCGGTCTGACTGGATTTTAGTGGTTGAATTTCAGGTCTCCAACCACCTCATCGAGTTCACGGTTGAAATTCATGCAACAAATGGAGCTCGATTAGCATATTAAAATGGAACTGGTCTGCCACCTCATACCTTGGTGGAACACCCGGGCAGACTGGATTTTAGTGGTTGAATTTCAGGTCCCCAACCACCTCATCGAGTTCACGGATGAAATTCATGCACTAAATAGAGCTCGATTAGTACAATGAAATGGAACTGGTCTGCGACATCATATCTTGGTGGAACACCCGGGCAGACTGGATTTTAGTGGTTGCATTTCAGGTCTCCAACCACCTCATCGAGTTCACGGTTGAAATTCATGCACCAAATGGAGCTCGATTAGCATATTAAAATGGAACTGGTCTGCCACCTCATAACTTGGTGGAACACCCGGGCAGACTGGATTTTAGTGGTTGAATTTCAGGTCCCCAACCACCTCATCGAGTTCACGGATGAAATTCATGCACTAAATAGAGCTCGATTAGCACAATGAAATGGAACAGGTCTGCCACCTCATATCTTGGTGGAACACCCGGCAGACTGAAATTTAGTGGTTGAATTTCAAGTCCCCAACCACCTCATCGAGTTCACGGATGAAATTCATGCACTAAATAGAGCTCGATTAGCATATTAAAATGGCACTGGTCTGCCACCTCATATCTTGGTGGAACACCCGGGCAGACTGGATTTTAGTGGTTGAATTACAGGTCCCCAACCACCTCATCGAGTTCACGGATGAAATTCATGCACTAAATAGAACTCGATTAGTACAATGAAATGGAACTGGTCTGCCACATCATATCTTGGTGGAACACCCGGGCAGACTGAAATTTAGTGGTTGGATTTCAGGTCCCCAACCACCTCATCGAGTTCACGGATGAAATTCATGAACTAAATAGAGCTCGATTAGCATATTAAAATGGCACTGGTCTGCCACCTCATATCTTGGTGGAACACCCGGGCAGGCTGGATTTTAGTGGTTGAATTTCAGGTCCCCAGCAACCTCATCGAGTTCACGGATGAAATTCATGCACTAAATAGAACTCGATTAGTACAATGAAATGGAATGTTGAATTTGAGGTCCCCAACCACCGCAAAGATTTTACGTGAAAACTTAGTGTCAAATTAAAATTAAAAATTTGTAGCTTTCGAATTTCTCTGTCACTGCCCTCGCGGTTGATCATTTTCGTCACGCTGAACACTTTTATTTAGCTTTGTCGGATCTTTCTTTGACGACTTATAGATATATTTCCATATTAGAGATTTTTTTAATATACTGTTGAGTTTCTCCCATAGCATCTATGCTCGCCATTCAGACACCGCAGGCTAAAAAAACATGCTATTTTTCTGTATTTGAATAATTGGCCATATCAACTCCTGTTGCAGCGGCTAAAGACTGTTTTTGTGATTGATTAAATATGAGCAATTAAACATTTGAAAATCTAATCATATTAATTAAACAATATCGCTGCCTACGAATTTTATAACAACCGTGTAAGAAAATTATTTTTAGTGCATTGTTTTAAATATGACGCAATTTTTCCAACCTTTTCAAACTAAATTTTAACATACTATGTAGAGTACATATAAAATTATACATTAGAGACAGGGCTACACAAAATAATGGATGTACATTTCCGGCTATAGACCGCGATTGCTGAATCCTGTTTTTTAAATATGGCATGCGTTTTCTAAAACGGTTTTGGCATCTTCTTTTCGTAATTTAACTGCGTAGTACTCCGGAAGTGTTGGAAACTGTTTCATAATCTATGCTTTACGCATGATTTTGCTTGATTGTTTATTATAGAGAAACTCATTTATAGCATATAAAATACTTCAAGACAGTTGAAAGTTTTGACAGCTTGGTTCGTCTGTCAGTCTGTTTGACCGGCTGTCAGTTTATCTGCCTGTCAGTTCTCTGATGTTCGCCAATATACTTGGATTACTATGAAATCTCTATATTATACTGACGTTTAACGTAGAATGGTCCCTATTAAAGTTGGAATGTATATATTTTATCATTTGTTTAATGAGACACTCAAAAGAATTCAAATACTGTATGATTTATTGACGATAACATTTTCAAGTGTTTTTAATAGTGTTACATTGCATCAAACTTTACTAAAGTATTTTTACTTGTTGATATGCATCGCTGTAATTTTCATATTATTCGTTCTTTTACAGGTTCACAAAAAACCGGTCCTATTACATTATCGTCTATAGGCAGAAATGATTTAAATTGTACTTTATGCGTGGTATACAACATAATGAATTTTATATTTGTTATTATGCCGCACGATAAACTTTTCTTTATAATAACTTTTGCACGTAATTATTTAATGTTTTAGAAGGACGAACAAAATAATTAGCGTCTATCACAAAAATTAGGAGGAAGTGCGTTTTGATCTATGTTATGTAATTTCAGTTTTATTATGTGGTTTGCTAAAAAAAATTTATATAATATAAAGTGGTGTTCAAAATAATTTGAATTACCGTCTGTAAGTAAGTAATATCTGAATGTGTATGTTCAATTGTATAATGTTTTCCAAATTACTTTATATAGAGCATACTTTAAGAGTAATACTTTATATATAACGGAAACGTTGAGGTTTATTTCTTGTTCAAATCACTATTACAAAGTTTTAAACCTATTTTCTTCTTATCTTTGTTTTTGAAAGTAATAGTAGAGACACATTAAAAAATTATTCTGGACAAAATTTTGAAAAAATAGTTTTTATTACTAAAAAATGATGTTTCTGTTCTATTTGGTCAATAACTCCATAGTAACTGACACCATTCCTATTTTGAAAAAACAATAATCGAAACATAAGTTACAACAGTTAAGACGAATATGTTACACCTAGATTGCAGAATTTTATAAGTAAATGCTTATATTTTCGCTGAAGTGCAAGTTGCTGTTTAACTGTCAATATTTGACGGTACCAATCTACTGTTGGTGTTGTTTTTATGATGTCGGATTATCAACACAAAGGGATTTAAGCCCGGGGGAGAGTACCTTCCTTGGGGGACTTTCTGAGATAACCTAACATGTATTTACTCAAGGATACCCAAGGTTCGAAGAAAACAACGGAAAACTTCAAACGATTAAGCCGATATGCGCAATTGGGTTCGAACCCAGCTCCTCACGTCTACCAGCTTCGAAGAGCATAACCTCTTGGCCACTGGTAGTGGTAGGGTGGTTTCGTCCTAGATACCTCCTTTCACTGTAAGAGAAGATAAATTTTCTAATCAATATTATTTTTGTCTTGAAAAATAATTCATTATCTATTCTTGTGGCATGATTTCTCTTTCTTGTATATGAATGTAAAATTTCTAATACTAAAAAAATTCTTACTTTCTTTGTTTCGACATTTTTAATACGTAATAATTAAGTAATGTCATAATATTTCATCTAATTATCGTGACTTAATTTGCATATCAAACTTTCTTTTACTTAAAAACAATTAAGAAAATTAAAATTAAAATAGTAATCAAAGTAAACAATAAGGGTTTTAAGTTACTAGGTGCATAGAAAATCTCTTTATCACAAAATAAATCTTTACTGGGTACAACTTATGGACCGGGAGGTGGCTGAACACATTATCAACCTCAGCGCGTTGACGGTTGAAATTCCAGGAACAGTTAAATCACGATTAGCATATTAAAATACATCTGGTCTGCCAAGTCCTATGTTGATACAAACCACCTGCAGATCGGATTTTAGTGGTTAAGTTATAGGTTTGTCAATTTGTTTTCCTGCTCAGTCCTCCATGTTTCATACCTTTGGGTTCAGGAAAACACAATGATAAACCAAACGACCAACCACTAATGTTGTGTCTGCATGTGGTTTCCACCAAGGTAAGACATGGCAGACCAGATGCATTTTAATATGCTAATCGAGATATGTCTAATCCTGTAATTTCAGCCGTTACTCGATGAGGTGGTTGGGGACCTTAAATTCAACTACTAAAATCCAGTCTGCCCGGGTGTTCCAACAAGATATGAGGTGGCAGATCAGTTCTTTTTCATTGTGCTAATTCAGAGCTATTTAGTGCATGAATTTCATCCGTGAACTCGATGAGGTGGTTGGGGACCTGAAATTCAACCACTAAAATCCAGTCTGCCCGGGTGTTCCACCAAGATATGAGGTGGCAGACTAGTTCCATTTTAATATGCTAATCGAGCTCTATTTAGTGCATGAATTTCATCCGTGAACTCGATGAGGTGGTTGGGGACCTGAAATTCAACCCTTAAATGTCAGTCTGCCCGGGTGTTCCACCAAGATATGAGGTGGCAGACCAGTTCCATATCATTGTGCTAATCAAGCTCTATTTAGTGCATGAATTTCATCCGTGAACTCGATGAGGTGGTTGGGGACCTGAAATTCAACCACTAAAATCCAGTCTTCCCGGGTGTTCCACCAAGATATGATGTGGCAGACCAGTTCCATTTCATTGTGCTAATCGAATTCTATTTAGTGCATGAATTTCATCCGTGAACTCGATGAGGTGGTTGGGGACCTGAAATTCAACCACTAAAATCCAGTCTGCCCGGGTGTTCCCCCAAGATATGAGGTGGCAGACCAGTTCCATTTTAATATGCTAATCGAGCTCTATTTAGTGCATGAATTTCATCCGTGAACTCGATGAGGTGAGTGGGGACATGGAATTCAACCACTAAAATCCAGTCTGCCCGGGTGTTCCACCAAGATATGAGGTGGCAGACCAGTTCCATTTTAATATGCTAATTGAGCTCTATTTAGTGCATTAATTTCATCCATGAACTCGATGAGGTGGTAGTTTATGCGGTCGCCTCCCGGTCTATTAACCTTATGATGGGTGGTGGTATGTTGTTTATACAACTTAATTTAAATATCCGTTTGCCAAACTGGCACAGAATTTTTAAATAGAATTTTGCTTTCATAAAGCAATTAAAGAAAAGCAGTTATTTATTTATAAATCAATTTGTTCGTAAATACTTGTAACAATTTAAACAGTTTAGCAACAGAATTACTTTGCCCCTGAAAGGGTTAGTGACATATTAAATAAGACAAAAAAAATCGAATAAGTCTATTTAAAAAAGTGGTATTAATCCAGCAATATGAATTAAAAAAAAGTAACACAATTCAAAAATAGTGATGCACAGAACGAGTACTTCTATCCTACCCTGTAAAACTTTATACTAAGCTACAGATTTTCTATCCTTGTTTCAGTTTCAATTTCTACAAGATTTATAGGAATAAAATTTTTCCAGAAAAATGCGTCAAAGAAGCAATATAATGCATGCATTGAAGAATTTTCAATGTTGATTTTTCTGATGGAAATTTTTATGAGCCTTCAAATCCTTAACGAAAAAAAAATGTTTTATATGGAAAGATTTGAAAGGAAACTAATGCATTTTTCATAATAATCTAGTTCTATTATTCGATATATTTTGTGATAAGTGGGTTTTGAAAGTAATGCGATACAAGTTTCGGGAATGGTTGGTACAGATTTTATTTCTATATTTGAAAAAATAGTGTATAAACCTAATTTTATGTTGTTTCTTTCTTTTACTCAAATATTATTTTAACTCACATTTCATACTAATTTAACACCTTCGAGACTCACATTCCGTGTACTATAAATTATTTTTGAGTGCAATTATTTAATAAGAGTAATATTCCAGCTTATACCTTGTACATATGCGATTAGAAAAGTGAATATTACTATTCAGATATTGTGGTATACCATGTTGTCAATTAAACTGATTTTTTATTAATAAATTACGACTTCATACCAGAAAATCGGGATAGTAGTTATTTCTTTATTTAATCAAGGAATATCTGTCATTAAATAAAGTAAAAATTACTCTTCGTAATTTCTGAATAAGATAATCAATTAATTTAGCGAGACTGGTGGTATACAAAAGTAATGACATACACACTTTATATGGGGTTAGTTTCCTTCAATATTTACAGATGTATAATCAATTTTATTGATTACGAGTTGCGAAATGAGTAAAATACTGCTGAAATATTATTTAAGTAGTGAAAGATATTTTTTCTTATCCTGTAGGTTTTAAATATGTAGGGAAAACTGCGGGTGTTTAACCATACGGGAAGTTACGACACCATACGGCGAACAATGGGGTATTTGGCGGATTTAACAGGCCGAAAGTCAATTTTTCAAAACGCATTTGAGGAGAGGAATATATACCTAACTTTGAAGGTAAATAGTTTGGGAATCTCCGTCATTTATAAGTAAGTTATATGTACAAGCCAGAGAAGTTAAAACTTGCTGGTTGCAGTAGGTTGGTTATTTATACTCTCAATTTCGATTTTGTGACAGCATATTTCAGTGTGATTTTTTTTTTGTTCCAAAGTTTTACTTATATGAAATGGTTATCTATACTAATATTATAAAGGAGTAAAGATTGTTTGTTTGTTTGTTTGTAGGGGGTAATCTCTGGAACTTGAAAACCGATTTCAAAAGTGATGGTGGCAAATTGATGGTGTGACAACCTCTGCTCCAACATAGGCTATATTTTATGTCGGTGCCACTACCTCAGGGGGGTGCCGGAGCGAAAAACGTTCTAAAATTGCGATCTTTTCTATACTGAAGCAGCTAGAAATTTGAAATTTGGCGTTGTAGTTACTTATAAGATGTAAATGCTCTCTAAGAACAAAATAAAAAAGATATCGAAATTTTAAAGGGTGAAATGAGCGAAAAGCGTTCTAAAAACATTCTAAATTACAATTTCTATGGAATCTCTAGAACTACCGAACCGATTTGAAATTTGGAGTTGTAGTTACTTATAAGATGTAAATGCTCTCTAAGAACAAAATAAAAAAAAATCGAAATTTAAAAGGGTGAAATAAGCGAAAAGCGTTCTAAAAACATTCTAAATTACAATTTCTATGGAATCTCTAGAACTACCGAATTGATTTGAAATTTTGCGTTGTAGTTACTTATAAGATGTAAATGCTCTCTAAGAACAAAATAAAAAAAAAATTCGAAATTTAAAAGGGTGAAATGAGCGAAAAGCGTTCTAAAAACATTCTAAATTACAATTTCTATGGAATCTCTGGAACTACCGAACCGATTTCAAAAATGATGGTGGCAAATGGATGGTGACAACCCCTGCTCCAACATAGGCTATATGTTATGTCGGTGTCACTAACTCCAGGGGGGTACAGGAGCGAAAAACGTTCTAAAATTGCGATTTTTTTATACTGAAGGAGCTAGAAATTTGAAATTTGGCATTGTAGTTACTTATAAGATGTAAATGCTCTCTAAAAACAAAATAAAAAAAATCGAAATTTAAAAGGGTGAAATGAGTGAAAAGCGTTCTAAAACCATTCTAAATTACAATTTCTATGGACTCTCTAGAACTATCGAACCGATTTCAAAAGTGATGGTGGCAAATTGATGGTGACAACCCCTGCTTCAACATAGACTATATTTTATGTCGGTGTCACTAAACCCAGGGGGGTTGCAGGAGCGAAAAACGTTCTAAAATTGCGATTTTTTTTATACTGAAGGAGCTAAAAATATGAAATTTGGCATTGTAGTTACTTTTAAGATGTAAATGCTCTCTAAAAACAAAATAAAAAATTCGAAATTTAAAAGGGTGAAATTAGCGAAAAGCGTTCTAAAACCATTCTAAATTACAATTTCTATGGAATCTCAAGAACTACCGAACCGATTTCAAAAGTGATGGTGGCAAATTGGTGGTGACAATCCCTGCTCCAACAGCCTCTTTAATAAAAAACTATGCGTTTCTGACGACTGGGTTTTTCGCTAATTGTTGCCACAGATTAATCTCGGAAAATTGAAGTTACTGAAAAAAAATAGTAGCTCGAAAAGTATTTGTCAGAAAATTGTTAGGCAAACTGCGTTTGAAAGGTAAAAAATTGTATTTTTCTTGATATAAATTTCAAATCTAATGATTATGCCATTTTTCAAATATTGAATTTGAAAAATTAACAAATTTCACAATGGAGTACCATAGCGAACCTTCATGCGTAAAAAGATAATGATAAAGGCGACGTGTCCTGGCGTGTATATTGGCTATAGCACGAGTCACAAATTATAGTAGCCTTATTATTCTGTTAAAATATAAAAGTGAATTATGAAATGTCAATATTTTGTTAGATTAAAAGTTCGTTATAAGAAATTGACCAGCGTAGCAGGCGTAGCTTGCTAGTAGTTTATAAAAAGTCAGGTATGTATGTTTATATTTGTTTAATTAAAAAAATATCATAGGGTGAGGGGAAATGTACCGTACATTTTGGAAATTTTTTTTTAATTTAGATATTCCATAAAGAATTTGATAAACTTTCCGATGAGATCAGATGATATTAATTAGTTGGACTGCGAGTTCAAGATATGTAGTTAATAACTTTGAAAACAATAGCTGCTAATAGCAGCTAATTTGGGCGAATTTCTTTCAGACATAAATCTGTGTCTTTCTCTAAATCATAAATTCTTCTTTTTCCTTTCTTTAAAATTTTACTTTACAATAGCTAAATTGCAAATATTGCCACAAATTGTCATCTGCGGCATAAACGAATTCAAATTTCTATATTTGATTAACAAATTTATATATGGAATGAAAATTATTTCAAAGCAAATCCTGTTCGACTTTATGAATAACGAGCATTTAAACAATTTAAATAAGATATTTGAAATTCTCAAGGATAAACAGAAAAGCAAAAGCGTC
This sequence comes from Maratus michaelseni, assembly GCA_963931845.1. Taxonomy (NCBI): domain Eukaryota; kingdom Metazoa; phylum Arthropoda; class Arachnida; order Araneae; family Salticidae; genus Maratus; species Maratus michaelseni. The sequence goes on along the minus strand of OZ007599.1, from coordinate 145,546,637 downwards.
AGATAAAGTGTGATTTAACCCATCTTTGCATGAGTTTTTCTTTTACAATTGTGTTTTTTATACATATATTAAATATTAGACACCAGAAATTTTAAGATAGATTTTTAACTTTGTTCAGCAACATAGTTCACGGGAAATTTACTGGATTAATATTTCTATATAAATATAGTGGTGGCGAAGAATTTGATTTATTTATTAAAAGTTAAATAAACAGTGATGGAAATTTACATCACTATGCAATTAAGGGTTAAGCATTTTTTGTTTTGGAAAAAATAATCTTGGTCATCACTATTTACTACACAGTGTACAACCAACAGAGCGAAAAAAGGTCCAGACTCGGATCGGACACGGAACCCTTGGTATTACACACTAATGCTCTACCATTTTGAGCTATACGGACGACATCCAGTCTAGCATTTTCTCACTCTTATATTGCACAGCTACAACATTGCAGCATAACATGGAACGTCAATCATGAACACACAATTTCAGTGGCATGCATTAGACAAATTGAATCCAATATCGGTGAATATTTATATAAGTAATTAAATTTTCAGTAGAGCTGAAATTACGCTCGGCATTAATGAATACAAATTATTTGAATAATCACTATTTACTACACAGCATACAAGCAAAAGAGCGAAAAAATGCGTCTTTTTTTCATATGTTAGAGCAGGGAGAAAACTTTTGTAAATGTAAGTTATAGGACCCAGAGAACGCATACAAATTGAGCGTTCCGCATTCATTAAAAAATATATATATATTATTTTGATGTAAATAGCTTTTAACATATGATAGAGAATTACATATGAATCATTATTGAAATTCGAACAGTACTTTAAAATTATAAATTTAGTTATTATGTATTGGAAAATAATTAGAAGGAACACCTTATAATGAGTTAGACAAGTCAAACATTTATTCATTGTCAGACATGTGACCGTGTATGGTTTTGGAAAAAATCGGCTTCGCCGTACGAGGAACGTCTTTCTCGGAAATGTTTAATCTTTGCTGTCATTTCATTTTTTGATGATGTTAACCCTTTCCGGCACAGACAAATTCTGTTCGTAAAATGCAAAATTGCTGACTGACACCGGAATTTACAAACGACCTTTTTAGTAAATAAGAACTCCTTATTTTAAGCTTTCATTGTAGAAGCAAAATTTTATTAAAATATCCTTGGTGCCGAATGCAAGTTTAGAATTAAATTAGGTTTGCCCGGAGTGGGACCACTGTGCCGGAAAGGGTTAACACATTTCAGGCACCTTCTCTATACAAAGACATATTATTAATTATGAAAATTATTAATAAATTCATATTTAAACATATTATGAATTACAATTACATTAATTTTTATAATTTTTACATAAAACGTACTAAAAATGTTATAAACATCGATGTGTCTGTTTACAGCTCATTCGAATCATTAGTTTTCGAGGTATAGATCCATTCCACTTTTCGAGGGTCTAAGGCAGGGTCTTCCGACATTTTGTGACTATGTCACTGGTTACCACTATTTCCAAATAGAAAATTTCGCCTTATATATTTGCAGAGTTCCTGCCAGAAAATAATCCAAATTACACTCTACGAAAATACTGCTATCTATGTGGTCCGCGGGCAATTGGTTGTACACGACCGTCGTCGGTTATCAAAAGATACAGAAAAAAGTTTTAGAAAGTTACCAAAAAACTTTGTAGGATTTTCCTTCATATAAAGCGTTTTTTTATAGCAAAAATTTTTCTATAATTCTACTGGTGATTATTTGAGTGTTTTAAGTACTTTTTTTGTTAGATCTTAATTTTATTTCCAGAAATTTATTAATAAATCCTTATATTTTTTTTATAACTGTATGAAAAAAATATACATACTGTATACTTTTCTGGGATTTTTTAATCTAAGGAACACAAGATAAAATTCCAAAAGTGTGTGTTGCCATTTACAAAACGAATTGTGTTTAATTTTACGAGTGAAGACAACCTCTATTTGAAAAATTGCATTCATATTCGGAAAGCAGAAGCTATTCCTTGTCGAATTGTACTTCTTTCACGTCTCTGCGGTAATACAGTGATAAAATAGTTTAAGGTGATCTTTTCTTCGAAGAAAAGCAACTTAACCCTTTCAGGAGCAAAGTACATATGTTGATAAAATGTTTTAATGACTCCAGGAATTACGAATAAATTTATGCGAAAATAAGTAAAAGTTTTTCTCCTTCTACAATCTAAAAGCAAAATTTTATTCTAAACTTCTAGTGCAATTGTGGTATTTAGGGATGAAAATTATATGGGATAAACAATATCCTACCGCCCTTCATGGCAAAGCCATTATATAATAAGCCTGCGCAGATGAATGAAAAAAATTCGCTAGTTGAAACAAGCGCCCTCTTACGATTGGCAGTACTTTTGCATGCTGGAAAATAAAAAAATTACAAAAGAAAAATCACAAAGAGAAATTGACAGTTATTAATCCAGTTTAGAATGGGTAACCAAAATTAAGCCTGGATCCTCGTTGAAAATCACATGCAACTGTGAAGGCTGTTTAAAGGATTATGGAAACTATAAATTACTAGTAACCAGGATGGTGCAAAATTTTAATTTGATTAATGATTGAAAATTAACGATTAAATGTTTAATCGTTAATCTAGATTGACGATTGAATTTCGTGTCAATTCTACTTATAGATAAATGTTTAATAATTAATTTAATTTCAATCCCTCTCTCCGATTAACGATCAGATCAATTCTCAATCTAATTGATTAATCTAATTAATGACTAATGATTAAGACCGTCATTTTTTAATCCGGCTTTTCCCTTTTCTTTTCTTTTTTTTCTCATGTTTCTTCCGGTTTTATCCCCCTGGCTTCGCAGCTAGAATTCTGTATCTGGTCGAGTACAATTTTACCTGACCCAACACGCGGATTGGTTTGGGAAGGGTTGACTTTAAATATTTTGTGTTTGGTTGTTACTATTTGAGGTCGATCTTGGTTTGGATATCTTCTTCAGGATTTTCAAAATAAAATCCTGAATATTTATGAAATTAAACAAACTATATATTTTAATATAATGAGTGTATATAGACTCGTTTTTATACAAAAATGATAGAATTTATATTAGAGGCTTAATTGCAGACTACTTTTCAATAATATTAATATATTTTAAATATAGATTAATATTCTTTTACTTCGAGTTTGGGTTGTGTTCGGGTGTGATACTTCGTGTTCAGGTAGCGTTTTAGGTTGACTTTAAATATAAATTTCGAGTTCGGGTACGATACAGTGCCGCTAGTGAGCTACAAATTGAGATTGTTTGATTGGCACCACTTTTTTATAAATGGTATGATTCGCCTTGTGTTCGGATTATTTTATCTGTATTAAATAAGGCGAATTTGACTTTCTCAACAAAACTGGTGGTAATTAAGAAAACTGAATGTAAAAAAGGCAACCCACTGGCAAGAGTGGTACGATATAGCCACAATGGAGCAAGTGTGTGAATAATGAATGATCTCGAAACTACTGGGGTTATCTGATGAATTATAAAAGAAAACTGCCCAGTTAAACTGAGGGCATTGAGCTCACAGGCTATTCACACTAATTGTATATTATACTCGTATTTCAAAGAATTTGAAATAAGCCCCTCGAAAAATAAAGAAATCGACAATATATTAAGGGGGGGGTCATCCCCCTGTTACCCCTTCATAGTTAACTAATGAACCCCTTAAACTAATCAGGGAAGCCTCTTATTACAATGAATATATATATACAAAAATTGAAGAAAATCGGATAATGCTGCACGAAAAACCCATTTATGTAAATAAAGGGGGGATTAGCCCCCCGCTTTCCCCCTTTATACTTAACCAATGAACCCCCAAAACTATTCAGAGAATCGCATTATCACAATGAACCTATATACAAAATTTGAAAAAAGTCGGATAATTCTGCTTGAAAAACCCATTTATATAAATTAAGGGGGGATTAGCCCCCCGTTCCCCCCCCCTTTATACTCAACCAATCAATCCCGAAAACTAATCAGGGAAGCGTCTTAACCCAATGAACCTATAAACAAATTTTGAAGCAAATGGGACAATTCTGCATGACAAACCCATTTATATAAATTAAGGGGGGGGGATTAGCCCCCCGTTCCCCCCCTTTATACTTAACCAATCAATCCCGAAAACTAATCAGGGAAGCGCCTTAACACAGTGAACCTATAAACAAACTTTGAAGGAAAACGGAATAATTCTGCATGAAAAACCCATTTATATAAATTAAGGGGGGGATTAGCCCTCCGTCCCTCCCCCCTTTATACTTAACCAATCAATCCCGAAAACTTTTCAGGGAAGCGTTTTAACCCAATGAACTTATTAACAAATTTTGAAGCAAATGGGATAATTCTGCATGAAAAACCCATTTATGTAAATTAAGGGGGGATTAGCCCCCTGTTCCCCCCCCTTTATACTTAACCAATCATTCCCGAAAACTTTTCATGGAAGCGTTTTAACCCAATGAACTTATAAACAAATTTTGAAGCAAATGGGATAATTCTGCATGAAAAACCCATTTACGTAAATTAAGAGGGGATTAGCCCCCTGTTCCCCCCCTTTATATTTAAACAATCAATCCCGAAAACTAATCAGGGAAGCGTCTTAAACCAATGAACTTATAAACAAATTTTGAAGCAAATGGGATAATTCTGCATGAAAAACCCATTTATATAAATTAAGGGGGGAATAGCCCCCCGTCTCCCCCCTTTATACTTACCCAATCAATCCCGAAAACTAATCAGGGAAGCGCCTTAACACAGTGAACCTATAAACAAAATTTGAAGGAAAACTGAATAATTCTGCATGAAAAACCCATTTATATAAATTAAGGTGGGGATTAGCCCCTCGTCCCTTCCCCCTTTATACTTAACCAATCAATCCCGAAAACTAATCAGGGTAGCGCCTTAACACGGTGAACCTATAAACAAAATTTGAAGGAAAACGGATATTTCTATAACAAGTTATCGCGTTACGTACATACGTACGTACATACATACGTACATACATACAGAACCAGCGGGCACATAAGCTCTCAGGCTTTGATAGCCTGAGAGCTAAAAAACCCTTGTACTGATTAAGTCCTCTGACTGGTGTGCTTAACTTAATGAAAATTAATTTTAACTTTTCAGAGAAATCTTCTGTGATAATTCCGGCAGTTTCAAGAAAAAAAGGGTGGGGACTGGGGATTTTCTTACATTTAGACTGTAATAAATATTTTAACCCTTTCGGGCACAATGGTCCCACTCCGGGCACACCTAATTTTAATTCCACACTTGCAACGGCAGCAAGAATCTATACTAATAAAAGAAAGTTTCGCTCTGTGTGTGTGTCTGTGTGTGTGTGTGTGTCTGTTGGCGATGGTTAGGAAAATTTAGCCCACCTAGAAGGCTGGAAGTTTAGATTTAGGTAGTCCAAACCCTCTCCTGGTGCAACATTACTTCAGAATTTTAATATTTTAATTACTTTCTGAAATATTAATTAAAATGCACAAAGCACTCTCATTAAAAATACGCTTTTATTCTCTTGGGTTGGTTGGTTCACTGGTTGGTTGCATCGATTCTTCACAGAAGTAATTAAATAAACCAGAGTAGCGATGCAAAAATAAGGATTTCTAAGGAAATAGTGGTCGCACGGCTGTGCCGTTACAAACATACAACCGTGCACACGTAGCGCCATCTGCCGACGCGAAACTGAAAGTGTCATTAACGCAGAAGAACTGATTCAACTGTCCTACTCGAGCGCCATCACCATCTATTTGAAACATTTTAGAGGGACGTTTTTCGTTAGAAATCTTTGGATGAAAGTCGAGTGTTTCATGAATTACTGGTTTTTTTTTCCAGCTAAATATTAATATTTTCACACAAAATTTATACCCATGCTTAGGAAACATTTTTTTTAATACTCATAAAAATTTGGATAATAAGATTTTTTTATAAAAACATTAAATAAAAAATTAGAACACTTCTAACAGGCAATTTTGTCACTACAAATTGGCAATTCTGAAGTTCTTGCTTGGGCTGCGGATAGTTTAGCGAGAATTCTTGAAACTTTCTATTGCAAATTTATTAATATTAATATTTTATATCTATATTAATAAAATAAAGTTTCGCTCTATGTGTGTGTCCGTGTGTGTGTCTGTGTGTGTGTCTGTGTGTGTGTCTGTTGGCGATGGCTAGCAAAATCTAGCCCACCTAGAAGTCTGGAAATTTAGGTGTGGATAGTCCAAGGTCTGGCCATGTGCACCTGAGCCTCAGAATTTTAATATTTTGATAATTAGCCTAGATATTAATTAGATTCTCATTAACCATTGCTTCTAAAATGTCATCTTTTAAATCAAATGGCGAAAGAACTGGCGCGTTGGATTTGCAAGCGGAAAGGAACAAATTCGAAATTATTTTACTAATTAGCGAATTTTAAGAAAACTAATTGAGATATCAATTTGAAAATTTCTGAGCATATGTAAAATAAATATTCTGTATCTGAATATGTGATTTTTGAAAAATTCGGTTGGTAATTTTTTTTTATTTACGCAAAAATCTGCCGGCGCCAGTGAAAACGATCCGCGAAAGTTTCAGACAGGGATCTGTTTCTCGGGCCGAACCCTCCGTTTAGTTTGCGAAAATGAAAGGAAATAATCGCCAATTTTTACTAATGAACAAAAATTTAGGTAACTAATTAAGATATAGATTTGAAATTGAGGTCGGGAAGGGGTGTCATCCGCCGGCTATTTTAGCGTAGCGTCTTCGTTATGTTCTAATTATCAGAAAAATGTAATTCTTTTTTTAATGATCGCGTTAATGTAGGTGACGGTGGTTCTCTTGAACAAATTATTCATTATATTTGCGGGTATGGGGAGGGAGGTGGTTAACGCCTTTCTCTGAAATTGTAATTATCTCGGGCCCGGGCAACGCCGGGCGGGTTAGCTAGTATTTTAATAAAATTCTGTTTCTGCAATGAAATTTTAAGATAAGGTGTTCTTAGATTTTTAAAAAAGTCGTTTGCAAATTGCGGTGTCAGCCAGTAATTTCCCATTTTGCGAACAGAATTTGTGCCGGAAAGGGTTAACCCTTCAGGGAAAATTACTTATGTTTCTAAAATGTTGAAATCAATGATTCACAGCGGGATTTATCAAGAAATTTATCATATATTCTAATACGAGCAAATCTTGTGTGTGATTGCTGATGGGCTAGGTCACATGTTCGAGAAAATTCAATTAGTGGATCATTTTGCTCATGGGTCATTATGGGTCAAGCTATTTTATCTTAAAAACGGTTCAGAGGATTTGAAATAAATTTAGCACCCTACAGGTTTAGGGAACAAGAAGACTATTAGGCTAGGTCACATGTTCGAGAAATTTCGATTAGTGGGTCATTTTGGTCATGGGTCATTATGGGTCAAGCTATTTTATCTTAAAAACGGCTCAGACTATTTACACTAAATTTTGCATCCTATGGTTTTCGGGCACGAGAAGACTGTTGGGCTATGTCACATGTTCCAGAAAAATCAATTAGTGGGTCATTTTGGTCATGGGGCATGATATTTGAACTCAAATTTAATTTTGACCGAGCATAGCTCGGTCTTCCCTGCTCGTTTGTATATAAGTAAAAGATTTTCTTCACGTATACTATAAATGAAAAATTTGATTCCAAAATTCCGGTGCCGTTGTGGCGTTTGGTAATAAAAATTAAGTGGAATATATTATATCCCTCTGCCCTTCAAGGGATTTTAAAAAATCATTGTTTGGGTCTGTGCATATATACCATTATCAATTTAGGAGGAAGGGGATATCTGTCACTTGATATCGTGAGGTATCTCTAGGGGGAAGGGGGGGGGGTTGCAATTTGATATCGTTATCCTTTTTAATCCAACCAAAAAAAAATTTTTTTGTAACTTTTTCTTTGCATCAAAATAATCTGTTATACTTTTTATTTTATTTATTTTATTTTTTTTTATTTTTTTTTAATGAAAATATAAAGTTATTATTAAAGCCTTTAAATGATTATAAATTCTCATTCCAAAATATGGAATAAGCCAACATTCGGCATTCCCGTTCTTGTTCCATATGCGCATACACACTATATTGCCAAAGGTGACCGATCACTTGCGATTTTAGACGTTTTGTTACCTATCTAGAAAAATACACGAGGAATTAACCTGAAACTGCAGGTGTGTAAACAGTATTGTATAGGTTATATATTTCCGCGAATATTTTTTCACGAAACCCCATAGGGGACTGTCAACAAATTGAAAAAAAAAACGAATATCTTTTGGATTACCCTGTAAAAACTAATGTAGCAAAAGCGTTCAAACTCGAGATTATTAATAAGCGGCTTATTGTAATATACAGCGTTCATTTTTATGAGGATCGCATGCATACTCGAAGAGAAATTAAGGTTTTTATAAAAACAGTCCCAAATTTCACCAAGTTTTTAGCAAAAAGATGAGGGGTTTTATCAAATATCTGTTTATTAGTGCCAAGACAGCGTATGCAATATTGCACGTACTACAATATTTGGATACAACCCCTCAGCTTTTTGCTTCATTTTGGGAACAACGGATTTCGTGCTTATTCTATCGACGATAATTTTCAGAATTTTCAAGCTATGATTTTGAGACTTTCACAAAAGTTGCTCTATATACATAGCTAATACATTATGCATATTATATTTTGATTGCCTTCGCGCATGCGCAGTGAAACAGTTTTTAGTAAACCTGCTCATTTTTCATCCAGTTTTTATTATTTTCTACATATTTTTTCATGTTACATATTTTCTCAAAATAACTTTTTTTTATTTTAAGAACTCTGCAAATTATAAGCAAACAACGTGGTAAAATTTGGGACTGTCTTCATAAAAATCTTAATTTCTCTTCGAGTAATCATGCTATCCTCATAAAAAGGAACACAGTATATTACATTAAGCCACTTATTAATAATCTCGACTTTGAACGCTTTTGCTACATTAGTTTTTACAGGGTAATCCAAAAGTTATTCGTTCTTTTTCAATTTGTTGACAGTCCCCTATAGGATTTCGGGAAAAAATCTTCGCGGAAATATATAACCTATACTATATTGTTTACACACCTGCAGTTTTAGGTTAATTCCTCATGTATTTTTCTAGATAGTTAACAAAACGTCAAAAATCGCAAGTGACCGGTCACCTTTGGCAATATAGTGTAATTCGCTGTTGGAGAAACCGAGTGCGAAATATGTTTGATATGATACTTGTTGTGTTTACTAGTTTAGTAAAGAAAGAAAAATAATGTTGTGCACTTGTTTTGTTGATAAGATTTTCTTTCACCTTCTCCGTGGCATATTCAAAAAGACAACATTACTGTTGACTGCATTAATTATGTGACAATAAGCTATTATTAAATACTTTTAAATAGTAACTATCTTTTTAGATGCATTTAATATAACGTTATTTCATATTTATAATAGTGATATTTTATTGCCTTTTTCTGTTCATTGGAATCCGTAAACAGTGCGAATAATAAATGTATAACCATATATGTATATCACTGCAAACGTAAAAAAAGAATAATAATTGTAAAATAAAAAGAATTTTTAGAAATTCATAACGATATCATTAAGGTGGAGGGTGGGAGTTCGAGAAATGATAACATACGATATCGTAAGGGGGCGTCTGGGGGTCCAAAATTACCAAAATATTGATATCGTTATATATATACAGCCCTTTTTAGCTTTAGTTTGGCAACAATTTCATATCACAACTTGATGGCGCGAAAGTACTGTCAAAATGACGAATTTGTGCCACGTTCTGCTTATATCATATCAAGATATCATGAAGCAGATTGAAATATTTTAAATGTACTAGTTAAGATAGATCGCACGCAAGAGATTCATGTCGTAACATGAAAACGTGATAGTACAGTTAAAATAACGAATTGACGCTCTATTCAACTAATATCGTAACAAGATATCAGGAGGTAGATTGCAAAATTTGTATTGTACAAGTCAAGATATATGATATGTTAAAGAATCTTGTCGTAAATCGGTACATAATAGTTCCTTCAAAATCGCCAATTGGTGCAAATATACCGTACCCAATATATCGTACCAAAATCATATCGTACCAAAATACCGAGGCAGGTCAGTCATTTTTTAGCTCACAGGCTATCAAAGCCTGAGAGCTTATGTACTCGCCGGTTCTGTACGTACGTACGTGCGTATGTATGTATGTATGTATGTATGTATGTATGTACGTAACGCGATAACTCTTGATAGAACTAACCGTTTTACTTTAAATTTTGTTTATAGGTTCCTTGTGATAAGGCGCTTCCCTGATTAGTTTTGTAGGTTCATTGGTTAAGCATAAAGGGGGGAAACGGGGGGTTAACCCCCATAATTTAGATAAATGGGTTTTTCATGCAGAATTATCCCATTTTCTTCAAATTTTGTATATATATTCAATTTTTTGATAATGCGCTTCTGTCAATAGTTTTGGGGGGTCATTGGTTAAGTATAAAGGGGGAAAGGGGGGATAACCCCCCTAATTTAGATAAATGAGTTTTTCATGTAGAATTATCCGATTTTCTTCAAATTTTGTATATAGGTTCATTGTGATAATGCGCTTCTCTGAATAGTTTTGAGGGTTCATTGGTTAAGTATAAAAGGGGAAAGGGGGGCTAATCCCCCCTTAATTTAGATAAATGGGTTTTTCATGCAGAATTATCCCATTTTCTTCAAATTTTGTATATAGGTTCATTTTTTTTTTATAATGCGCTTCTGTCAATAGTTTTGGGGGGTCACTGGTTAAGTATAAAGGAGGAAAGGGGGGATCCCCCCCCCTAATTTAGATAAATGAGTTTTTCATGCAGAATTATCCGATTTTCTTCAAATTTTGTATATAGGTTCATTGTGATAATGCGCTTCTCTGAATAGTTTTGGGGGTTCATTGGTTAAGTATAAAGGGGGGAAAGGGGGGCTAATCCCCCTTAATTTAGATAAATGGGTTTTTCATGCAGAATTATCCCATTTTCTTCAAATTTTGTATATAGGTTCATTTTGATAATGCGCTTATGTCAATAGTTTTGTGGGTTCATTGGTTAAGTATAAAGGGGGAAAGGGGGGATAACCCCTCTAATTTAGATAAACAGGTTTTTCATGCAGAATTATCCGATTTTCTTCAAATTTTGTATATATATTCATTGTAATTAGAGACTTCCCTGATTAGTTTAAGGGGTTCATTAGTTGACTATGAGGGGGGTAACGGGGGGATGACCCCCCCTTAATATATTGTTGATTTCTTTATTTTTGTTGGGTCTTTCCTTGTTACATTTTTTTAAGAAGTTATTTTAATGCATCTTATGACTATAATCTTACATTCTACCACTTCACAATATTTAACTTCAATCCAATTATACAAGAATTTAAATTTAACATTACACCAGGTGAGAAAGACATACCACCAACTGAATATTGTTACCAAAAATCTATTACAAACACCAGGTAATTAGATTTAAGAAGGGGCACCAAAATTTAGTACAAGTTAACACACACAGTACAAAATATAAGAAAAGGGAGAGAATGGCAAAATAAATTCATTTACTTTTAAATAAAATCAAAGGAGGTAACAATATTCTCATATCTTTCACAACTAAAAAAAAAGGAAAAACACCCAATACTTCTAAATCTCAAAAACATAAAGTATTCATAAATAATGACGAATAACAGTGAAAATTAAACTAATTTTGAATAACTGAATGGAGACAAACTCTCATATTTGAGAGGATAAAACCCAGAAAATTTGCAAGTTAAAACCAAAATGACATTACTTTATGAATACATTTATACCTTTAAAATTTAGGGACCAATGAAATCGTATAGTTGAGCACACTACGTATGTTATAAATCATTTGAAAAGCTGTGATTCAAGATGATAGGACACATTTTTAATTACCTAAACAATAATATTTCACTTAATAGGATTCTCTTAATACTCCATAAATTTATTAACTCTCTTTAAAATATATAAAATTTCACAATTAACTTAATTCAGAATAAACAATTTATTTTAAGTGTATCAATAAACTTTAATCTATAAAATTTACTATCATCTGTCTAGCTATTTAGTCCTATTTACATTTGGATATTTAGATTAGGTCTACACATTTCATCATATTTCATCTTAAATCCACATTAATTTAAAATTATATTTGTCATATATATATTTCTTACAGAATTAATATATTTAAAGAAAACATGTGTGATTGAATTTCACTCCATATGAATTCTGTTATCAGTTTAAAAAAAAAACAATGAAGGTGGACTATTTCACAGAATAAAAATATAAGGGCAACAAAGCTAATAACAAGGAAAGGGGGTTTAAATTACTATTAATTTACAGATTTTAAACTAAAAGTGCAGAAAAGAATTACTTATTAAATAATATTTATAAACACATCTGAATAAAACAATAACAGAATTCTAAATTCACATTACACATATTTAATTGCTGTTATTATATTCGGGCATAGAGTTATTATTGTAGAAATTTAACATTAACATTTAAGGTTTTATTACTTGATTAAAATATTTAACATTAATACTGCTACTCATGAGAGTCTATCTATAATAATTAGAGAAGGAGAAATGTATAAACAATGAAAAAAGGAAACATTTTTTTTAAATTATCGTTTCTTTTTAATTAATTAACACATAATATGTAGACAACAATTATCCGAACACTCTATTTGGCATTGATACTGTAATTTCTTATATTGAAATCATTTAAAATAGTTTTAAAAAACAGTTTATATACATATAGGATAAGCACAATTCAACATTATAAACATATAGAAATGAATAATTTTACTCACATTCTCGAAGACAAAGCAAATCACCTTTGCACAAATACAAAAATTTCTTGTACCAACCAATTGTCATTGTATTCTTGGTCACTCACCCAGTTGGCAGTTTAGGATACCTATTTCACTAAGATGGGGTAAGACTACTGCTGTTCTCTATTTCCACTCATCATCCAACGATGTTATCTCCTTGAATTCTAATATCTATAGCAGCAACCGCCTTTCAAAAGGGAGTACCTTCTCATAAATTTTTTAGGAGCCGAACCTTCTTATGCTATCTGCAAGACTCCGCTTTACCGATATTACCTCCGGGACTTATTTTTTTGGAGATTCGCACAACTAAAGACTGCTCCACTACCAGTCCAAACTTATCAACCTATGGATACTTTGACAACTTGGTAATTGTCGTCTCACGTTCACCTCTATCATCTGAACATCATACAGCATCAAGACTCGCCTTAGATATAATTTCATAGAAAGGAAATTGTCACTTTCAAAAAAGTGTTTTCAACTCACACTAAGCGATATGCCTCATTCTAGAATCTAATTATGAGAGATTATTCAATCTCGACTTCTTTTCAGCTAGGTGTCATATCAACTACTAAACTCGATCCCTTCTCGGAGCTCAGGGGTAGAGTGGGAAAGCATCTTCCCGCCAGAAATGAACCCCCTCGCCCGTACCGAATTTTATTGGCTCGCACCTACATCACTAGCTGTTTTCCACTCACTGACTGACCTTCTCGTATCACCTCTCTCTCCTCGAACCTATATGGGACCTACCCATTTAAAAAAAAAGGGGAACGGGGGCCTATCGCTTCTGTTACTATGCGCTAACCACATGGTAACAGAAAAATATTTGAAGGAACGGGTCACCTAATGGTCCTTTTTTGACCGAAATCCTGGGGGAAGGTTGACTGCATGTCCTACAAGGTTAAACCTTGCGGGTATTTTTCCTGGAATAAGTGGGGTTGAACAACAAGGTCACAACAATTTACACTTGGGGTTGATATTACGAAAAGGGAAAAAAAAGGAACATTTAACTAGAATTTGGAAGAAAGAACTGCATTACTTACCATGTTATACATTAAAAAAAAAAGAAAGTGAAAGAAAAATTAACTGAAAATTTAGAGAAATGAAGGGTTATGTTAATATAAGTTAAAAATTTAGAATTTGCGAAATATTCTACAACAAGACTCCCCTATCCTGAATAATAAAAAAAAAAAATGACTAAAATTTTTTTTTTTTTTTTTTTTTTAACAAAAAAAAAGAAAGTATAAAGCTAACTCCCAATGGAGAACTCGATTTCCTACTCCAAGTTAGTTAACCTAGACTTGTTAAAACCAAAAAATTGGAAAAATGAAGGTAAAATGGTTTACTGCCTGCTGGAGAAACACCTACGTGGGTCCAAGATACTCGAACAAATCAAACAGCGACTCGAAGAGCTTCCAAGCATCACATAGTTGAAACCCCGCTCGTCACACTCCGGAATGTGCAATTCGAGCTGCACACAATGAACCGTCCACCTGACCACATCCCTAAAAGAAAAATGGAATTGAGTTTAAAAAGGAATTTATACATAAGTAAAAGCTGTGAGCCATATAAGTAACCATGGGGTTTATCACAACCAACTGAGCCTCTATCCTTGCCTTCAGATTTGCCTACAGTTATCTGTATTAGATGATACCTACTGAAAATTTTCACCAACTTCCCGAAACAGACCAGATATCCAGACGGTGAACTCTCATTTCACCACTACTACTTTCTACAAGTGAGTATGCCACTCCACCGTAATTGCCATGTGTAACTGCAGCTAGGCCCCAAAATTGTTGCTAAAATTAAATAAATTTAAGTTTAAGGTTAATTAACATGTGAAGGACTGCCAACTGGTAATTTTCACAATTTACATACACATCAAGACACAGGCTGGAGATGCAGATGTAGATATATATATACATAATACACAAATAAAATCTGTTACTCGACATATAACAGTGTGTGAGTCAAAGGTAATAAAAAAAACTATTTAAATCAAATTCATAGAAATAGCACTAGGTTACATACATGTAAATAGCAAAACACAAAAAAAAAACACAACAGAGATGCAATATTTCATTTTCAGTTGAAAATGCTTAAAAAAAAAAAAAAAAAAAAAAAAAAAATATATATACATGAATGCAAGTTCATTGTATTAGCAGGGAACCCCTATTCATTTGAAAAGTTCATATTTTGATTGTTGGGGTTTTTCTTGGAGTGTACAAATGCACTTACAGATCATTGTGCATACATTAGTGTATGTCTGCAACTCTGTATTCCTATGGGAACAATTACCATAGCCTAGACAACTTTAAAAATGCAGAAACTAAAAACAACATGCAAAAAAAATGTGAAAAACAAATTCCACTACTACCAGGTAACTCTGCCAACAAGATATAAAAAGGGGAAAATTAAAAAAAAAAATGCAAAAAAAAAAAAGGGAAAAAGGAAAATATAAACACAATTACCCAAATTTACAGAAGAGAATAGAATATAGAAGGCATAAAAATGTATACACCGAAAGTGTATATGTACGGCTGTAAATAAGTCACACCCCAAATACAGAAATGTATAAAATATCTCTGTAAGTTTTGCACATATACCCAAAAAATTACAACTTCCGAGAAGGTAACACAAATAAGTAAACTAAATAAGTGTTAGAATTAGCTATATATATACAATACAATTATATTTTCAAAAGGAAGTAAAAAAGGGGAAAAAAATTTACTCAAATCCCTTCGCTTGCATCACGTAATTTTCAAAACATCCCCCAAAAAACTCCAAACATCCCAGAAATAGCACGAATTTTGGTTAAAAAATTATAAAAATTTACAAAAAGTGGGTGCGGAGCGGTATGCATGCCAAAATATAACATAATACCCAATACCCTTCTAAAAAAGGCACATATAAAGCTCCAAAAACGCTTACTAACACTTCCGGAAAGCAATCAAAACAAACCCATTTTAAGTTGAAAAATTTTCAATTCCGAGTTTTAATTTCGATAAATTTCCTCAAAAACAGATTAAAACACATATAAATACAAATTAATTAGACTATATACAGAAAACATTGAGTGAAAAACAGATAAAGTCGTTACTCTTTATAAATGGGACGAACGCTTCTGTCCCGAAAGGAATAATCGACCCGTGGAGTCGATCTAGAACGACCGAGGCGTTTCGATTTCGCGACAGGCCGTATCGAATCACCCTCAGTTGCTTTTTCGTTGCTATCGGACTGATCAACCTCTCTGCCTCTTTCAGCAACATTAGGCTCCTCTTGTGTGCTACCCGAACTTTCCCCTACCGGAGCAATCTGTGGATGTGACTCTTCCCCTCCCGGACTGAATGTGGTTGTGGGGAAAGAGCACCAATTTCGGTTGAAACGCTGTGCGCCTCCTCCTCGTCTTCCTTAGTTACGGTTTCAGTGTTGCAATCATTCTCACAAATTCTTTGAAATAAGAGTATAATAGACAATTAGTGTGAATTGCCTGTGAGCTCAATGCCCACAGTTTAGCTGGGCAGTTTACTTTTCTTTATTCATCTATTGATAATTTATTAAATCGAAGACGAAGTCATTTTTGTCGCCCCCGCCCGCTCTATTACAGTTGCTTCTTACAACACAGAGAAAACGTTATCTAAATATTAGATGATTATTAATTAAATACTAAATATTGATTGATTAATCAGAAAAATAATAAATAATTAAAACTTCTTAAAATCTCGGTTTTTGATATTGCCCATCGTTCCATATTCAAGGAGGAGTAAGAATGAAATAAAAACGAACAGGCAGATTTTAATAAAACTAGCTTTATAGCAACACGATGTATTACATTTGCACTGTATAAAAACTTTCGATTTTTTTTTGGTAAAAATATTCTAATCGTCGCATTTTAAAATATTTATAATATTAATTATTTATATTTTTCATTATAAGACTCAAATTTACAATTCATGTTAACTCAAAATTGTGATAATTACATAACCAAAATTATGCTATTATGATAAAATTATAGTAGAATACCTATATAATAGAATAGCGACACATAGGCTATAAAATTTCATTGATCTGAAGAATTTTGGACAAAATTTTAAGAAACCGGTCATTACTTTGAAGTTTTTAAGCTTGCAAGTATAGCCAACAAATTAGTTATCTGATTCAGAATATTTCATTTATAATTCTTCGAAATGTTTAAAAATTGTCTACAAATATATTATGAGTATGTTGACGATATCAATTGGTTTGTGAGTAAGTTTTAAAGGTTCATTTTGGTGAAAGGGAAAAAAATAAAGAGCAACGCTAATGATTTATTCTTATAAATTTATGATTGATAGCCAACATTGAACTGTTATAGTTTGCTTATAACATATTTTTTCTTTTCCTGTTTCTGACAACATTTTTTGTGATATAAACATAATTCAATTTTATTTCAGTTATGTATTTTATTGAAATTTAATTATTTGATAACAATGTTTTTTTTGTCTATAATTATTACAAAAGAAAATTATACCAGTTTTATAAAAAGGGACTCAACTGTTCCTTTTAATCTAAATGATTTACACATTTTGACTTGCGTGTATCTGGATAATGATATGCGATCCTGTATAATTTTCAATAAGGAAAATTACATAGTGACCCTTAATAACAGTATGATAGCAATGTAAGCGAATTCAAGAATTCTAAATGGCGGCCATACTTAATTTTCGTCTGTGTAATTAGATTAAAGTAATCGCGATTGAATTAGTTCAGATTGAATTAACCATAAAAAAATTGTAAACATAATTACTTTTTTCAGTTTCAATCATGATTACATTCATCATGATTAAATTTCGTATGATTGAGCGTTTATTCGACTAATCAAACAATTAAAAAAGTAATCGATTAATGCAGACCCTGCTAGTAGCAATTATTTTTCGTACAAACTGTTGCTTTGACAATTCGCCGCAGGAGAGGTAAGTGGCGCTCTTGTTGGCGAACAAAATGTACATATTGTGCAACTGCAGAACACTGCTGTTTTGCTCACCGGCCGCATGAGAGGAAAGAAGGGCTAGTGTGCGCTAACAAATTGAACACGCTTTGCGTACGCTCTTAATATGATAGCTCATATTCGCGGTGTTAAGAAATTTTTCTCACTCCACGGTGCGCCGACATTCGGTACGACCGCTTACTTGACGTCAACAAAATCAGTTCAATTTTATACCAGTCAACCTCCTCAAACAGCACCTTTGTTTATTCAATTTTTAAGATTTTCCGGTGCAAATTAAATAATAATGGAACATATATACAAGGCATGCTTATACTCCTTCGAATTTCCAAGCAGTGTGGCACCACTTTTAAAGATTTGAAAATTTCTATTTTTAATTTAATATTAAAATTTTTCTGCGAATAAATAAAGTGAAAATATATATTATTAAATTAAATTAAATTAAATTATTTCTATTGTTGTGTAACTGTACGCACCCACTATATATATAACGCCAAATCCGTGTGCACGCATGTAAGCTTGTCTTGCACTTTTACACCTAAACTGGTTTTATACGTAAAATGTTTAATTCCCAAACATTTGAAATAAATACTTTTATGTTTAACACTAGAACGGATAGAATTTTACTCAAGTTTTATAGAAATATTTTATACCAGAATTTTTATTTAAAACTACGTAATTTTTTTTAATTTATTTATAATTGGCCTACATTGAACTTATTTTATGAAGAAAGGATCACGGTACACAAGCCGTGTTTTTGGCCCATGAAATAAGACTAAAATTCGATTTTGTTATACTGACTTAATTATTTCACATTTTAATATTAGAAGGTTTATCCTGTGCGATTTCAACAATCGTTTTTGTATTTTGTTCTGATTTACATGACTCAAACAAGCTGAAAGTTAATATTATTCGTAGTTTTTGATGAAAAGTACCGAATTTCTCCTAATTTTACCTGAATTATTTATATGAGTGCAATCGTGCAACATTTTCTTCTTTACATATATTACAAAATACATCAAAATGTACAATATATGTAAAAATAAAAGTGTTGCAAAGCTGCGCTCATACAAAAATATTAAAAATAGAGAGTTAAGTAAATGCTTTCCCTCACGTCACTAATAGATTTTAGGATGCAGCAACGTGTTTAAACGTGCTAAAATGAACGTAACTATTGCTAATAACTGTATTCCTTCACATTGCTAATGTGAAGGAATATGAATTTCGTGTATCTTTACTTTTCGAAATGCCCTCGTACCATTATCACTTTAGGGGGAAGGAGAGATCTGTCACTTGATATCGTGAGATATCTCTAGGGGGAGGGGGGGGGGTTGCAATTTGATATCGTTATGCTTTTTAATCCAACCAAAAAAAATTGTGTAACTTTTTCTTTGCATCAAAATAATCTGTTATCTTATTTATTTATTTTTTTATATTTATTTTTTAATGAAAATATAAAGTTATTATTAAAGCCTTTAAATGATTATAAATTCTCATTCCAAAATATGGAATACGCCAACATTCGGCATTCCTGTTCTTGTTCCATATGCGCATATAATTCGCTGTTGGAGAAACCAAGTGCGAAATATGTTTGAAATGATACTTGTTGTGTTTACTAGTTTAGTAAAGAAAGAAAAATAATGTTGTGCACTTGTTTTGTTGATAAGACGTTCTTTCACCTTCCCCGTGGCATATTCAAAAAGACAACATTACTGTTGAATGCATAAAATTATGTGACAATAAGCTATTATTAAATACTTTTAAATAGTAACTATCTCTTTTAGATGCATTTAATATAAAATATTTCATATTTATAATAGTGATACTATATTGACTTTTCTGTTCATTGGAATCCGTAAACTGTGCGAATAATAAGTGTATAACCATATATGTATATCACTGCAAACGTAAAAAAAGAATAATAATTGTAAAATAAAAATAATGTTTAGAAATTCATAACGATATCATTAAAGGAGGGTGGGAGTTCGAGGAATGATAACATACGATATGGTAAGGGGGCGTGAGGGGGTCCAAAATTACCAAAATATTGATATCGTTATATATGTACAGCTATTTTTATCTTTAGTTTGGCATCAATTTCATATCAGAACTTGATGGCGCGAAAGTACAGTCAAAATGACGAATTTGTGCCGCGTTCTGCTCATATCATATCAAGATATCACGAAGCACATTGAGATATTTGAAATGTACTAGTTAAGAGAGATCGGACGCAAGAGATTTATGCCGTAACTTGAAAACGTGATAGTACAGTTAAAATAACGAATTGACGCTCCATTCTACTAATATCGTACCAAGATATCAGGAGGTAGATTGCAAAATTTGTATTGTACAAGTCAAGATATATGATATGTTAAAGAATCTTGTCGTAAATAGGTAACATAATAGTTTCTTCAAAATCGCCTATTGGTGCAAATATATCGTACCAAAATCATA
This sequence comes from Maratus michaelseni, assembly GCA_963931845.1. Lineage (NCBI taxonomy): Eukaryota > Metazoa > Arthropoda > Arachnida > Araneae > Salticidae > Maratus > Maratus michaelseni. The sequence continues at coordinate 145,526,305 of OZ007599.1, read as the reverse complement.
TCGTACCAAAATACCGAGGCAGGAAAGTCATTCTTTCATCTATTAATAATTTATTAAATCGAAGACGAAGTCATTTTTGTCGCCACCGCCCGCTCTACCACACTTGCTTCTTACAACACAGAGAAAACATTATCTAAATATTAGATGATTATTAATTAAATACTAAATATTGATTGATTTATCAGAAAAGTAATAAATAATTAAAACTCCTTAAAATCTCGTTTTTTGATATTGCCCATCGTTCCATATTCAAGGAGGAGTAAGAATGAAATAAAAACGAACAGGCAGATTTTAATAAAACTAGCTTTATAGCAACACGATGTGTTACATTTGCACTGTATAAAACCTTTCGATTTTTTTTGTAAAAATAATCTAATCGTCGTATTTTAAAATATTTATAATATTAATTATTTATATTTTTCATTATAAGACTCAAATTTACAATTCAGGTTAACTGAAAAATGTGATAATTGCATTACCAAAATTATGCTATTATGATAAAATTATAGTAGAATACCTATATAATAGAATAGCGACACATAGGCTATAAAATTTCATTGATCTGAAGAATTTTGTACAAAATTTTAGGAAACCGGACATTACTTTGAAGTTTTTAAGCTTGCAAGTATAGCCAACAAATTAGTTATCTGATTCAGAATATTTCATTTATAATTCTCCGAAATGTTTAAAGATTGTCTACAAATATATTATGAGTATGTCGACGATATCAATTGGTTTGTGAGTAAGATTCATTTTGGTGAAAGGGAAAAAAATAAAGAGCAACGCTAATGATTTATTCTTATAAATTTATGATTGATAGCCAACATTGAACTGTTATAGTTTGCTTATAACATATTCTTTCTTTTCCTGTTCGTGACAACATTTTTTGGTTATATAAACATAATTTTATTTTTTTCAGTTATTCAGTTTATTGAAAATTTAATTAATTGATAACAATGTTTTTCTTTTTCTATAATAATTACAAAAGAATATTATACCAGTTTTATAAAAAGGGACTCAACTGTTCCTTTTAATCTAAATGATTTACACATTTTGACTTGCGTGTATCTGGATAATGATATGCGATCCTGTATAATTTTCAATAAGGAAAATTGCATAGTGACCCTTAATAACAGTATGATAGCAATGTAAGCGAATTCAAGAATTCTAAATGGCGGCCATACTTAATTTTCGTCTGTGTAATTAGATTAAAGTAATCGCGATTGAATTATTTCAGATTGAATTAACCATAAAAAAATTGTAAACATAATTACTTTTTTTCAATTTCAATCATGATTACATTCATCATGATTAAATTTTGTATGATTGAACGTTTAGCCGACTAATCAAACAATTAAAAAAGTAATCGATTAATGCCAACCGTGCTGGTAGCAATTAGTTTTCGTACAAACTGTTGATTTGACAATTCGCTGCAGGAGAGGTAAGTGGCGCTCTTGTCAGCGAACAAAATGTGCATATTGTGCAACTGCTGTTTTGCTCACCGGCCGCATGAGAGGAAAGAAGGGCTAGTGTGCGCTAACAAATTTAACACGTACTGCGTACAGTGTTGCCAGTGGGCTACTTTTTTTATATTCAGTTTCCTCGATTGCCATCAGTTATTTGAGAAACTGAAAATTGCGTTATTTAAACGCAGATTAAATAAGGCGAAAAGAAGGCGAATTATACTATTTCAAAAAAGTGGTGCCAATAAAGCAATCTGAATATAAAAAAAGTAGCCCACTTGCAACACAGACTGCGTACCCTCTTAATATGATAGCTCAAATTCGCGGTGTTAATAATTTGTTTTCACTCCACGGTGCGCCGATATTCGGTACGACCGCTTACTTGACGTCAACAAAACAGATGAATTTCATACCAGCCGTCCTCCTCAAAAAGCACCTTTGTTTATTCGATTTTTAAGATTTACCGGTGCAAATTAAATAATAATTGAACATGTATACAAGACATGCTTATACTCCTTCGAATTTCGAGGAGTGTGGCACCACTTTTAAAGATTAGAAAATTTCTATTTAAAATTTAATATTAATATTTCTGCGATTAAATAAAGTGAGAAATTATATTATTGAAATAAATTAAATTAAATTCTTTCTATTGTTGTGTAACTGTACGCACCCTCTATATATATAACGCCAAACCCGTGTGCACGCATGTAAGCTTGTCTTGTACTTTTACACCTAAACTGGTTTTATATGTTTAAATCCCAAACATTTGAAATAAATAATTTTATGTTTAACACTAGAACGGATAGAATTTTACTCAAGTTTTATAGAAATATTTTACACCAGACTTTTTATTTAAAGCTACGTTTTTTTTTTTTTTTTATTTATTTATGTTTGGCCTACATTGAACTTATTTTATGAAGAAAGGATCAGGGTACACAAGCCGTGTTTTTGGCCCATGAAATAAGACTAAAATTCGATTTTGTTATACTGACTTAATTATTTCACATTTTAATATTAGAAGGTTTATCCTGTGCGATTTCAACAATAGTTTTTGTATTTTTTTCTGATTTGTATGATTCACACAAGCTGAAAGTTCATATTATTCGTAGTTTTTGATGAAAAATACCGAATTTCTCCTAATTTTACCTGAATTATTTATATGAGTGCAATCGTGCAACATTTTCTTCTTTACATATATTATAAAATACATCAAAATGTACAATATATGTAAAAATAAAAGTGTTGCAAAGCTGCGCTCATACAAAAATATTAAAAATAGAGAGTTAAGTAACTGCTTTCCCTCGCGACACTAATAGACTTTAGGATGCAGCAACGTGTTTAAACGTGCTAAAATGAACGTAACTATTGCTAATAACTGTATTCCTTCACATTAGAAAGTACGTTCAATTTAGCACGATTAAACATGTTATTGCATCCTAAAGTATCTTAGTGACGTGAGGGAATGCAGTTACTTAATTCTCTATTTTTAATATTTTACTATGAAACTTACTATTGCAACACTTTTATTTTTACATATATTGTACATTTTTATGTATTTTATAATATATGTAAAGAAGAAAATGTTGCACTCATATGAATAATTGAGGTAAAATTAGGAGAAATTCGGCATTTTTCATCAAAAACTACGAATAATACTAACTTTCAGCTTGTGTAAGTCATATAAATCAGAACAAAGTACAAAAACTATTGTTGAAATCGTACAGGATAAACCTTCTAATATTAAAATGTAAAATAATTAAGTCAGTATAACAAAATCGAATTTTAGTCTTATCTCATGCACCAAAAACACGGCTTATAGACCCTGATCCTTTCTGGTTCGAATCAAAATATATTTATTTGGTATCTGGCAAAATGAGCGTTATGGCCCTTCTAGTGTTGGCTAATATATATCTATCTTAGCACCCTGATTCCTGGCCAGAGCTGGGGACTTTTTTTTAATCAATCGTTCCACAATTTATAAAATATTTTTGTGATATATTTTCCCTTTAAAATTTCCTATTATAAGTGTATGGAAGATATTTAATATTTATCTGATTCGATTTCAGTCCCGATCCGGTCCAATAAGGTTAATCGTGAATTTTATTTGAAGTGTTCTAATCAGTGTTGCCAGTTGGATAATTTTTTAAAAATTCAGATTGCTTGATTGCGACCACGTTTTTGAAGCAGGAACATTCGTCTTATGTAATGACAAATTAAATATTGCTAAAATAAGGCTAATTATCCTATTTTAAAATAGTGATGGCAATCAAGCAATCTGCATTTTCAAAACATTGCGCACTGGCAACTGGTACGAAAGAGGTTTTGTCACTTAACCCTTTCAAGGACGGTGGGATATAATATATCTCACTTAATTTTAATCCCTAAATGCCACAAAGGCAACAGAATTTTGGAATAAATTTTCTCTTTCATAATGTTTGTGAAGAAAAGCTTTTACTTACAGTGAAATATTTTTTTTCGTTAACTAATGTTACAGTAATTTACAGGGTTCGTACGCTTTTACCACAAAATTTTAATAGAAATTTTCGCCTTATTTAAATGCAAAAAAGTATTACAAATTGTGCAATTAAACGTGGCATCATCAATTTTTGCTATTTAAATATTAAATAGAAAAATTCTATTAAAAAATTGTAGTAAAAATGTACGAACCCTGATTTATCATATATATATATATTAAAGTAGATTGCGCTTAAAATTTTCCATCTGATACATTAAAAAAGGGCGACTTGACAGCTGATGGGCGGGCGTACTTTGAAAAAAAAAAAGGTGGGCACGATAACTCATCGTAAGCTTCACCTAGAACAACGAAACAAACACAATAACTTTGTTTAATCCACCATACAGTGAAATATGTAACCGTTTTAAAAAATGTGAATTTTTAGTGAAATGGCACCGTTTCAATGTCAACTGTAATTTTTTATACAAAATATGCGGTTAGTTAACCATTCGATTACGGATCAGGGCTGGAGACTATTTTTATGTTCTGTCGTACCACAAATAGAAAAAAATTCTTTGTGGTACATTTCACTGAAAAATATCCTTGTATAACAGTATGGCACAAATTACTTTTCAAAAAGTGGTGCGAATAGAATAGAAAAAATAGCCGCTGGGGCGTACGGTATCCCAACCTTTAATCAAAAGGTTAACCCTCCTTTGCATTGTGATGGAAATTTCCATCACTGTTTATTTAACTTTTAATAAATAAATCAACTTCTTCGCCACCACTATATTTATATAGAAATATTAATCTAGTAAATTTCCCGTGAACTATGTTGCTTAACAAAGTTAAAAATCTATCTTAAAATTTCTGGTGTCTAATATTTAATATATGTATAAAAAAACATTTGTAAACGAAAAACTCATGCAAAGAAGGGTTACAGTTACACAGAAAAGCGAGATATCAATATTTCGAAACTATACGCATTTCCCTAGAAAAAATATGGGACGATTAATTTCCGAAAAGATTCGAGTTGATAGATTTAAAATGGACGGAGATAGAGTGGTCACCGTTTTTAGGTGTGTTCGTAATTATATAAATACGTAGCACCTATAGTCTTTGTCTGGTCCGTCCGTCCGTCCGCATATAACAGCGCAAAAACTACCCAACCGAATGGTTTGAAATTTATTATAGAGTGCAGAATTTTGTCGAGTCATTTAAAATTTTATGAAAATGGAATCAAAACTTAAAAAGATATTATTAAAAGTTTTCTTCATTCTATTAAATCCTATACTTAATATATATAATATAAGCGCAAGTCACGTGACTGAGGAAATCAACTACGGGCTAACCATTTCTTTTTTCAAATGCCAGGAAGTCATTTTTATTCAAAATTATTTTTTCGAATAAAATTGCATAAAAGTTACATAGGTAGAAAGATCCTTGAAAGAAATTCTTTGTTTGAGATATGAGTTACATTAAAAAATGTATAGGATATGAGGTAATTTCAGTTGAAATTAGGTTGACAGTCCAATGTCAATCCATTAAAGTAAATAAACACACGTTCATATACACAAATTAAAAACATCTTTTACTTAAGCAAGGTGTCAAATACATGTAAAACAAATATCCAAACTTGACATGTTTCGGTTTAAAGTATAAAACCATAATCATAAGCACACATACATCGTCAAAAAACAAAACCCGAATGACACTGGACGCTACATTATATACAAAATACGATACAACAAACACGCCATGTAGAATCAAACACACAAAGTAAAAGAACAGAAAAACATTAAACATCAAATCAAACTTGCATACACAATTGCCACCCTCAATTCGACTTAGCCCCACAATATTTATTTAAAAGCTCTAACCATAAAGGTGGAATAACAAGAGAGAAAGTATCATTACAGATTAAACCTTTCCGCAAATAAATCTCGATGGACTCTCTTATAAGGGGCTTGCGGTAATAAGAGCGGTAATAGATTGCCCTTATAAGAGAGTCCATCGAGATATATTTGCGGAAAGGTTTAATCTGTAATGATACTTTCTCTTTTGTTATTCCACCTTTATGGTTAGAGCTTTTAAATAAATATTGTGGGGCTAAGACGAATTGAGGGCGGCAATTGTGTATACAAGTTTGATTTGATGTTTAATGTTTTTCTATTCTTTTACTTTGTGTGTTTGATTGTAGATGGCGTGTTTGTTGTATTGTATTTTGTATATATTGTAGCGTCCAGTGTCATTCGGGGTTTGTTTTTTGACGATGTATGTGTGCTTATGATTATGGTTTTATACTTTAAGCCGAAACATGTCAAGTTTGGATATTTTGTTTTACATGTATTTGACACCTTGCTTAAGTAAAAGATGTTTTTAATTTGTGTATATTTTTTAGAAAAGGTGAAGTTTTATGTTTTTAAATTTTGGAATTTAAAAAACAGTTTTAAACACACGTTCATCGTGAGTCATATAAATAATAAACCATGAAGGTAATCGTTCGCAAAGCAAGAACTCCATGGTGAATTTTGCAGCGCTGTCTGGCGCAGAAAAAAAATCGCATCTGTAAATGTGGAATACGTAATAGATAATGAATTCTCATTTCACTCGTAACAGACGATATAATTCATTTCACTGAAATAATAACGATGATTTTTTTTTACATTGTAAAACCAGTTATGGTACGAATGCACCTCATTTGTCACGTTTAACGTACAATTTCCAACTTGTTCAAAATACTGATCTAACAGAAAAGTGTTTAAAATGTTTGCTATTGCTAGCTGCCAACTTTTAAACTTTTAACTATTAGTATAATTTAAAATATATACAGGGTGATTCATAAAAGATGGACAGAACTTTAAGGGGTTATAGTACACTTAAAGACAAATAATATTAAATAGGAGACTAAGGGTCCCAGACGTATTCCCAAGGAGATAGGGGGCATTAAAGTTTAGGGTCCGAAATTTCAAATGATTATAAAACATGGAAAAATTGGTCGATTCGTTTGCGGTTTTTGCAAAAAATTTTCTTTATGCCAGTATTTTCTTGAAATAAAATTTTAAAGTTCAATTTCAAAAAATGCCGATAGGGGGCGCTTTAGACTTTGGAGTAACAAACAACTATTTTTTAACGTTATTTTTTGTATTTCTTTAAATGATTTCGAAAGCTTAGACTTAAACTTAAATTTTGATCTAAAAATCTGAGTCCTAACGAGTAGTTAAGTAGCGTAAACTGAAATTTGAAATTTGAAACCCTTCTCCCCCCAGAACAAAATTCAGTTATTCCCGATCTTTGTGTCGTAGATTAGGCTCTAACTACTGCCGCGTTTTGCTAAAATTATTCTTTATGTCAGTATTTTCTTGAAAATAAATTTTAAAGAAAATTTTCAAAAAATTCCGATAGAGGGCGCTTTAGACTTTGGAGTAACGAACAACTATTTTATACCGTTATTTTTTGTGTCTCATTAAATGCTTTCTAAAGCTTAGACTTAAATTTTCAGCCCAAAATCTGAATCGTTAGACGTGGTTAAGTTTCTGGGGAGAGGGGTTTGAAATTTCTACTCCTGAGCACAGTTCAGTTTACCATGTCCACACATTGTGTGCTGTGATACGAGGTAAAAAGACACAAATTAGGATTATGTTACCAAAGCATATTTATTAACATGTAATCACAATAAATGTTCAAAATTGTGACCACCAGAGGTTATGCACGCAGAACAACGGCGACGAATGGAACTGCGAACATTCGCGAAAACATCAGGCTTTTCGAGCACTTCCCCTACAGCGGCGGAAAGTCTGGCGACCAGTTCCTCGGGGGATTCAATGGGTGTCTCATACATAAGAGCCTTCAATCGTCCCCAAAAAAAGAAATCGAGGGGTGAAAGATCTGGCGAGCGAGCAGGCCAAGCAACAGGACCACCTCGACCAATCCATCTGTTCGGAAATGTGATGTCCAGATAGTTGCGGACGTCTCGTACGTAATGGGCTGGCGCTCCATCGTGCTGGAACCACATGACCCGCCGGATGCGTGGAGGAACAACGTTTAACAGGTCTGGCAGCACATGTTGCAGAAATGTGAGGTATGTTTTACCGTTGAGGCGTTCAGGAAGAAGGTACGGTCCGATTAGGTGGTCTCCGAGGATTCCTGCCCAAACATTGATGGAAAAGCGTCTCTGATGAGCATGTGGATACGTAGCATGTGGATTGACATCCGCCCATACATGTGCATTGTGTGTGTTAAATGTACCTTCACGTGTGAAGGTACATTCATCGGTGAAAAGCACAGTTCGTCCAAAATGTGGATTTAGCGCGTTCTGCTGCAGAAACCAGCGGGCGAATTCAATACGATTTGGATAATCCCCTGGAGACAGTTTCTGGACTCGTTGCACATGAAACGGGAGCAAATGTTCATCCTTCAGTACCCTCCAAGTCGTGGACTGTGAGGTATCCACCTGGCTAGCCACTGTTCGTGTACTTGTACTTGGCTGCGCCGCTACTACATCCAGAATGGCTTCTGCAACAACTACTGATTCGTCCTTTTTTGCACGACCTGCATTCGACCGGGAAGCGAGAAATGATCCCGTCTCACACAACTGTCTGTGCAAGCGCTCGAAAGTTTTGCGGTTAGGCAACCGCCTGTTAGGAAATCGCTCTCCGTACATTCGTTGTGCCTCTGCACCATTTCCATCTGCCGCTCCGTAAATTAAATGCATCTCAGCCTTTTCCTTATTCGTGAAGGGCACCATCTTCCGATTCATTACTACAGCGACTTACACTTGACTCACCGTTCAGTGGTTTTTATGCCTGAATCGTGTCGAAATTTTGCATACGTGTTCTTCTTCTTCCCCATTTGACATTTGCATACTTTCTGTTTCCTTCTTCACCCGGTGACTAGCGTCAGGAATGGAGCTTTAACGTTTGCATGAGCGACGTTTCCAACTGTGCCAGTGCCTTTATGAGTGAATTCCGACTATGCAGTCCTTGACGAAAGTTGTATTTTTGCCTCGTATCACAGCACAGAATCGTTGGGCATGGTTAAGTAGTGCAAACTGAACTATGTTCAGAAGTTGAAATTTGAACCCCCTCCCCTCGCTACTGAACCACGCTCAGCGATTCAGATTTTGAGCTGAAAATTTAAGTTTAAGTCTAAGCTTTAGAAAGCATTTAATGAGACACAAAAAATAACGGTATAAAATAGTTGTTCGTTACTCCAAAGTCTAAAGCGCCCTCTATCGGAATTTTTTGAAAATTTTCTTTAAAATTTATTTTCAAGAAAATACTGACATAAAGAATAATTTTAGCAAAACGCGGCAGTAGTTAGAGCCTAATCTACGACACAAAGATCGGGAATAACTGATTTTTGTTCTGGGGGGAGAAGGGTTTCAAATTTCAAATTTCAGTTTACGCTACTTAACTACTCGTTAGGACTCAGATTTTTAGATCAAAATTTAAGTTTAAGTCTAAGCTTTCGAAATCATTTAAAGAAATACAAAAAATAACGTTAAAAAATAGTTGTTTGTTACTCCAAAGTCTAAAGCGCCCCCTATCGGCATTTTTTGAAATTGAACTTTAAAATTTTATTTCAAGAAAATACTGGCAAAAAGAAATTTTTTTGCAAAAACCGCAAAAGAATCGACCAATTTTTCCATGTTTTATAATCATTTGAAATTTCGGACCCTAAACTTTAATGCCCCCTATCTCCTTGGGAATACGTCTGGGACCCTTAGTCTCCTATTTAATATTATTTGTCTTTAAGTGTACTATAACCCCTTAAAGTTCTGCCCATCTTTTATGAATCACCCTGTATATATATATATATATATATATATAGGTTAAAAGATGTAAAATGTGGAAGCTATGCTTACTGTATTGAGTTCTTCTTCTATAGCTCGAAAATTGTCTATTCACTTTCGACACGATATCGATATAATAAAATAAATTTTTCGTGTGTATAAAAAATACTTTACACGAAGCAAGAATCGAAATTTTGAAATATTCAAAATGCTGTTACTATTATATAAAGCGTACAAAATATGTTACATTAACAACTCAACATTAAAAAATATGTGAACGCCAATTATTATCTTCAAGATTACGAAAAGAAGTTATAAAAGTTCTTAAGATTTCAAAAAACTAATGATTTATTTAACAGTAAATATCCAACACACCTTTTCTACAAAAAGTATTCAAACTGTACGAAATATTTCTTTTTTATTACGTAGCATCTTGTAAGAATGAAAGATGAGGGAATAATAATAATGAAAAAAGGCATCGACCACAAATGTAACAGTTATCCTTAAAGAACATTTCTATTGAAAAAAAAAACCAGTAAAAAAAAGCGTAAATGTTTGAAGTAATATGTCATGACTTTTCCGACCGAACAAAATAACCACTCCAAAGTACCACTATTTCAGTATAGAAACACTTGCCTCATTTCATGACAGAAACTTTTCGATTAAATAAGACGAAGATTATCTTTCAGAATTTGTGGTGGCAACGAATTTTAGGCAAAAAGTTTCAAAACCTTTATGCTAGAGTATCGCAAAATGAGAGAAACATATAATTGGAATGTTTAAATTAAAATAGTAAACAATAGGATATTTATCGATTAACAGTTAAAAAATAAATTTTAAATTGCAACTTAAAATAAACTTATCTTCTAAGAATTAATAAATTCATGTAATCGTTCACTTTTTTGCGGTGTTTTTAATTCTCATTTAAATTTTTAATTTTATTGGCTTTATATATATATATATATATATATATATATAACGTTTCAGAACTTCTAAGAGGGGTAGGGTACATCCTGAGAACTCGAAATCATATAGCAATGTGGGGTCGGAAATGCTTTCCTTAACCCTTTGCGGCGCAGAGAAGTTCCATTGCTTAACTATTGAAATTAATGAATGACACCAGAATTTGAAAACGAACTTTCTCGTAAATATGAAAAAGCTATATTTCACGCAACTAATAAACCGTAATTTTTTTTACAAAAATTCTTGTATCAGTGAGGGTTTTGGGAATTAAAATTAAGTATGTTTATGAAACCACTATATATATAAGGGTTATTACTTTTAAACATATATGTGAGTTAAGAAAGGGATATGAAATGTGTTAATTGCTAAAGTAAATTTTATAAGTTTATTTTTCAAATAAAATTTGTCTTAGTAGCTAAACGAAAACTTGATTTGATCAAAACGAAAATTTTATTTCAACAGCAATTATGTTGATTTCTATTATTAATAGCTATAATTAGTAATTAATTAAATAATTTCTAATTAAGAAAATATTAAAATGGAGAAAAAGGAAAAAATTCCAGAAAGTAGCCTCTAGTACTATTTTTATTTTGTCGAATCAATTTATATACTGAATGATATCCAGATCTATTGATTTGATTTTTTTTATTTTCAGCAATCTAATTAAAATGATTAATTCTAATACAATTAGATAGTAATTAATATGCACATTGACAAAAACAACAACAACAAAAGAGTGGAAATAATATCAACAGAGCTTCAAAGAGCGCTTAAAAGGTGGTGTTTGTGGTTCTAACAGTGCCCTGGCACCAGGCACCCAAGTTTTTCAGGAGCTCCAACGGCGCATTCAATTATCGCTTCCGATCTGTTAACAAACATTTTATTTTAACTAGTCGCTAAATAATAAACTCCAAACTTGTTTTTAGTTTAAACTGTCAACCATGGATATATTGCTACTTTATTAGATGTTATTTTAATGAACACTAATATTTAAAACCTTTTAAGGCTACTATATAAATTTTCATTCAACACAGAATCGAGTAAAGTCTTTTCTAAATAATGATAAATGAATTCTGTATACTATCTGGACATAAAACTGTGAAATATTACAAAAAGTTTATTTCTTTTTTTTTTAATTGTAGCTTTTAGAAGCCCCTTTACCCCTTTTGAATAAGAATTTTTCCATTATCAGATTTACAAGTTCAAAGGTATTCACTTGACTGCCTTTGAATATTTTTTAATAAATTAGCCTAAGTAATTACAAAATATTTTTACATGCATAGACATCTATTTTTAGATCCAGTGCATCATTGAAAAAGATGTATTTATATAGAAAATTATACTTCATTTTCTATATTCTTTCTAGTTCTTACATTTTATTTTTTTCACTCAATTAGATGTCACTTCATAGATTCAATTACAATTTTATTTATGAGAGAGAGAAAAAAAAAAGGTTTTTAAATATTTTTTTATGAATGAATGGCGATAGATTTCTAGACTAGATAGGGAAAATAATGATAGTTCGTAATCTGATAAAACAATATGAATTTATTAACGATAATTTCAGATAATTTTATAGTACTGAATTTTAAGGAATATAATTTTTTTGAATGTGATTTAGTGGAGAAGAATAAGTGCCCCATTTGCCCCACCCTACCCATGCATCACTCTATCTATCTTTCTTTCTTTTTTTTTTTTTTTTTTTTTTTTTTTTTTGGTCAGTGTTATAAGTTAATTAAAGTAAATTAAAACGTGACTCAAGATTCTATGTAAGATATAGAAATAAAAAGAAAGTTTAAAGTATTAAAAATAGAATATATGTAATCTCATATATATTATCTGCAAACTTTTTAGCTGGTTTGTTTATATTTATACATACAATTCATATATTATATGTTTAATTATTTGCTTACATAAATATTCAAGATCATGAAGAGTAGAGTTTATTTGCCTTAAAAAATTGTCAACATTACCTAAAGGGCTAATAAAACATTACTAAAATAACATATTTTGCATTTAAGGTTATTTATTTTTTTCAAATTTTCATTAAAAAAAAAATTAGGAATAACGAATGTATTTTAACAGTAGTGAAATGACTCCTGTTTACATAAATGAAATTTCAGATATCAAACTAATTAGTATTTTCAATTTACCAACTAAAGTAAAAAAATTCAAGGTTTTTTTTTTTTTTTTTGGGGGGGGGGGACATTTTTGTGAAAAGTAAAAGAAGTTATTTTTGTGAAATGTATTATATTTTTGCGAAAAAAACATTTTGTAACAAAAGAGAAAATTCAGTTATTCAAATTCAACCAAGCATTTATTAAAAATAACTTCTTTAAGTCCTTCTGCTAAAGTTTTACTTTTTGGTGAATTTGTTTTGTTAGTAGATTACACATTTTAAAAGCTAACACAATAAAAATAATTAATGAAGAGTATGTTTTTGTGGAATTGAATTTTGTGAAGGGTCCTGTTTTATTAAAAGGAGTTTTGTGAAGGGCTTGTTTTATTAAAGGCAATTTTATGAAGGGCCCTGTTTTATTAAAAGCAATTTTATGAAGGGCCCTGTTTTATGACATGGATTTTTGTGAAGGGGCCCTAAATAGGCCCCAAATTTTGTCTGGATTGATCCTTAGTATGTGTATATGTGAAAACATGATGGGAAAAGGGGGAGGGGATAAGTTTGGTTCTGTAAGTTTATTATGTACAGCTGTTATAACTTTTTATATACCGTACAATCAATGGTTTAGGTCATATCAATTCTGTCATGATAAACAAAATTGGAAGTGACAAAACGTTTATTTGAAGAGAAGCATTATGTTAAAACAAAGATGTTTCTGGATTTTTTGCCTGGCGTTATTTTAAAAATGAACAATTTTTTATCAATGTATTTCAGCCCTTTACTTCTATTGTAATATTTTAAATTATATATAATTTTGAAATTAAAACACAGTTGAAACTTAAATGTAATTAAATAAATATTTCAAATTTCTCAAAAATTGGGAAATATAACGTAAAGCTCAAAAACAGAAATAACAATAGTATAGTGTTAATCAATGATAGAGTTGTTTAATTAATATAAACATATTCGTGATTTAAACAAAGAATAAACCTACTAAAAATCTTCAATAGATAAATACAACTCAGATGATATATTGTTTAGTTTAAAACCTCAATATCTAATTTATAGAGCTAATCTTATATTTATATAACAGATCGTACATAAATAATAATAGTGTATCTTTCACACAAGACACAAAATTTAACTTTTACACATATTCTACGAGTACCAAAATCGAAAACCTACATTGAGTCGATGGATACTTGAACATAATCTAAGTATTTTTTACTTAAAGAAAAATGCAAATTAGTCTGATGTCTCAAATTTTAATTAGAACTTACGTACGACATTTATTTCGCTACTATTAAAATACATTCATAAATTCTTTTTAAGATCAAAATTGCAAAAACAAATAACCTTAAATGCAACAATTTTTATTTTAATAGCAATTTATCTACCATTAATGTAATGTTGACTATTTTTTATGGCAAATAAAATTCTTCGCGACCATGCTTATTTATATAAACAAACAATTGAACATAAAATATAGAGGATTTATATATAAATATAAACAAACCAGATAAAAAAAATTGAAGCTAATACATATATATGAGATCACATACCTTTGCATATTGTTCTTCTGTTTTATAATAGTAATAAATTTCTATTATATCTTATACACAGACACTTGATTCAGTACGTAAGCCGCCATTATTGTAAAATGTGACTAGACTTGCTCTCTCGTCTTGTTTTTTGTTAACTACGCATGCTCGGTTGAAAAACTTGAACTTCAACCCTCTGTAAAGCCAGGTCCAGTAACTGACAGTAACTGAACCCAGCGTTAGATTTCGCCTTCAAACCGGTCCAGTCAGGTAGACGATGAATACCATTTTAGCTTTCGACCCGGGTTTTCGGCTTAACTCGGGGTCGAAGTTATTCGTGAATACGAGCGTTAATCTATCGAAAGTGTTTGACGTCTATCACATAAAAAAATAATAAAAAGTTCTAAAATGTACACTGCATACTTATTTAATTTTCTTATTTGTTAGCTTTTCGGGAAGTGAGCCTAAAAAAAGTATGACTAAGATAACAAATTTGATTCTTTTGATTTTCTTTTTCAAAATTTTAATATAAGATTTTAAAGAAAAGTTTGATAAGAAGCTATAAATTTCAATTCTAGTTCGTTGAATATTAAAATTTTTTCTAATGTAATTTTTTTATCATTCTTCACTACATTAAACTAAGAAAAATGTGTTCGATAAAGTGTTTTGATAGAAGAGAGCAACGTTTTTCATTGTAATCTAGTTCTATTCATTCTATCTTTAAAGCAAAAAGATAAAATTTTAAAATTATATTTATCATATGACATCGCTATAGATCTGATAATGTGACGGATGATCTATTTTTTAATGAGAAAACGAACGTATAAAATCGAGTTTTTATTTTTTATATTTTCACTCATTATGGTGTTTTTTTTTTAAATAAAAATCTTTTGATATATTAACGTTTGCAACCTGTTGTTCAAAATTATGTATATAAATATCTTCTATTACAGGGTTCATACGCTTTTTCCACAATTTTTAATAGAATTTTTCGCTTTATTTAAATGCAGAAAAGTATTACAAATCTTCCAATTAAACGAGTCGTCTACAATTTCTGCTATTTAACCTTGCAGCGGGCGCACCCACCATACCAACATGAAAGGTCGCGCGTATTTCCTAGATACGCTATTGTAAAATGTATATTTTCAGGAGTGTAATTAATAAAAATATATGGTAATTAGCGTAGGGTTAATAATTACAATTAATTTCAACATTTGTTTACTTAAAAATAAACTGAAAAAATATAAACATAAATAAAAACAACAATATAAATTGACCAAAGATTTATCGAAATTATTTAAAATAAAATAAATGAAATTGTCGATATTTCGACTGAACAATTTACATTTGTAATATAAAAGTGCAAAAAATAATATGCAAGTAAAAAATTAATTCAAATTTATATATATAAATGAAGAAATTAGTTTCATAGTCATCTCATTGTAGTGTTGCAATCTGGGCAAATGTGTTTAGAGTGCTCCAAACATATGAATGTCTGGCAAATCTCACAGCTGAACCTCGTAGTACTTTTGTCATTTTGACAGGGTTTGCATCTTTTTTTCCCCGACGTCACTTCTTCCACTTCTTCAACACCTAGTTCTTCTTTTCTCTTTAGCACTTTTAGTTTCAACTCACTTTGAAGAGAAGTGGGTGCTCTTCTCTCAATGTTTTCTTTCGTAAGGGCATTTGCTAGCTGTCTCATTTATTTTCTTTTGCTTAAAAATTATGCAGCTATTTGTTGTTTGTTGAATGAATAATGTACCTATTTATTGCAGCTACATTCAACATAGAGAAAAAAACTACAAGAGGTTAACGTCTTGTGTTCCAGGAAACATCATAGGAAGCACAGAGTTTGTCCACTGTATCCACACCTCCCTTGGTAAGGGTGTAAAACGTAAAAATCTCGGGTTTCTTTTGGCCCCTGTGTCTTCATCGATTGCTGCGTCATCATGAAGGCTTGAAATCAATATAACATTTTTGTTACGTTTTGGTATATATGAAAGAAGAGTCATGTCTTTTCTAAAACCAAAGAGACTCGTATTGGGTTCCCGTTTTTTTGTCAGCTTGAACTGATAAGGAATTTGAGCTTTGTTTTTTAAAGTGCCAACAAATGATAGTTTTTTTTCAGCCAGATATTGCGCTAAATCAAAACTTGAAAACCAGTTGTCTGTCGTCACGTTTCTTCCAGTGTTGTAAATGGGTATTGTTAATCTTTTTACAACATCTAGTGGCTTGTTGCGTATTGAAAAATTACCATCCGGTTGCTTTCCAGCATATATTTCCATATTGCAGGTGCGAGCATCCACCAGGGCGTAAATTTTTATGCCATATTTATTAGTTTTTTTTTAAATATATTGAACGAAACCACATCTTCCGCGAAATCCTTCTAATTTCTCGTTGATTGTAACATTTTGTCCGAGAGAATAACACTTTTGGCAATTACCGACAAACTTCTCAAAAATGTTTCGTATAGGAACTAAGAGATCTACTTTTCTCCGTTCTGCTCTTGTACTTATATCATCAAAACGTAAAGCTCTCAATAATAATAATAACCTTTTCAAGCTCATTACTACTTTGAAATCATCCATTCTCCACAATTCTTCAATGTTAACTCTATTGCCATGATAAACACCAGCCAAATACAGCAATCCTAAAACACCTTTTATTTCTACTTTGTCTGTATCTCTGGCGTCCCTTGAACGACTGTAATTAGGCCTGACAGAACAAATGTATTTATTAGTATCTTGAACTAGGTTTTCGATTATGGTATCAGTAATGAGACATTTCCATATATCCAAAATATCTGTTATATTTTCAGCGGGCCCTGATTACTGCAGGAAGATTACTGCAGGAAGATGAATACATATGTTGCGAGGTGCTCGTTTAGTTTTCTTGAATGGTTTATTATGTCATATCCATGAGTAGATAATTCTGTTTTTCTTTTGGTAGGCTATGTAGGCCCCTCTAGAACTGTTGTCATTATCTCCATCTTCGGAATCACTTGCTGAACTCAACTCTGATTCCGAATCCCCTTCTCTTTCTGAAACATGCTCCTCTTCATCGGTATCACTTTCATCTAAAACTATATCCTCATCATCATCACTGTCACATAAAAGCAAGTTTCTTATAGTTTCGAGGTCATTAAGCTCATTAATGTTAAGCCCTTTTTTTCTACCCGCCATAACTAAAAAAAAAGAACGGAAATAAATATAATATCACAAACAGTCGCGCGCATGTGATAGATACAGTGCCTCTATTCTAACACAAAATGCAATTGAATTTTTGCAAAATTTACATTGTTGTCAAATCTAGCCGATTTTTTATTTATAAATTAGGAAGTCTTACCAGAAAATTTTAATATATTTTTTTGACTTATATAATGATACAAATTACGTGGATATATTAAAAAAAATCACTATTTAAAATATATACGAAAATCAGGTTCATGTTGAAGTGAGACATTGTGTTTTGGACTGAAATAGCGGTTTTCGATCTTTGATTCCTATGCAAAACTTGTACAACTTGGTGGATGTTAGTGCACCTATTATTTTTTTTTATGTTTACGAACTCCCTATATATTGTAAGGAATGACTTATATTCGACAAATCTATGGGGAAGAGTCTAGCAGTAATATCTATAATAGCTCTGTGGATAAAGAATTTAAGTACCAAACATTTAAATTATTATTATTTTTTAATGTTTAACCACCAGCTATCTGACGTAATTTAATAGCGCCAATTTTCTAAAACATCATTTTCATATTTAAAACTAGGTTTTACCTGTTGTAGGTGTGATATGAATGTCACATAAGCAACACAAAACAAAATGTATATATTAAAAAAAAGTAATGTTTTAGAAAATCGCTCTTAAAACTTTTACATCAGTGTTGTCAGTCCACTACATTTTTTATTCAGATTGTTTGATTGCCAGAACTTTCTTAAAATATTAAGTTGTTTGGAAAATTCGTGCCGTTTGAGAAAATTATATCATTTAATTATTTGATAGTAATTCCAATAGCAATTGTCTAATAATTAACGGGCAGAATTTTCCGATACGAATTAATTTTCCCAAACGACAGGACTTATCCGGATAACCCAATAGCATAAATCGCCTTATTTTTGCATTATTTCATCTGTCATTAAATAAGGAGAATATTTCTGCTTCAAAAAAGTGGTGGCAATCAATCAACCTGAATTAAATAAAAATAGCAAATTGGCAACACCGTTTTACATACAAAGCTAATTTAGGTGTATAAGTGTCAGACAAGCCCACAACAGTACCCATATATTTGGCGTATTATAAAAAAAAGCTTAATTTTTAGAGCGAAGAAATTTTCAAGATAAAGAAAGCGCTTACAGTTGCTAACCTTTTTAATCGCACAATTCTGCCATTAAATGCGATAATTACAATTCGGAACAGTGTTGCCAGTTTGCTACTTTTTTTATTCAATTTGCTTCATTTCCACCGCTTTTTTTAAATAGTAATATTCGCCTCTTTTAACCCTAAGGAGGTTTCGATACGTTTTTTACACCACTTAATTTTAATACCCAACTGTCAAATTAGCATCAGAATTTTTCAATAAAATTTTTCTTTCATAAGGAACACGGCATTTATTTATTTATAAGAATTTGTTTGTAAATACTGGTAGCATTCAAACTATTCAACGTTTTAACAACAGAATTACTCTGCCTCTGAAAGGGTTAAAGACAAATTAAATAAGGCGAAAACAATATGAATTAAACTATATCGAAAAAAGTAGTAGCAATCAAGCAATCTAAGTGAAAAAACTGATCAGAAATATGAAAAACACAGTTGGCAACACAGTTAAAAAATAGTGACACACAAAAATGAACACCCTCTACCTATCATGTAGAACTTTATACTGAACCACAAATTTCTATACATGTTTCTGTTTCTATTTCTACAAGATTTATAGCAATAACTTTTTACCCGAAAAATACGTCAAAGAAGCAATATAATGCATGCATCGAAGAATTTTCTATGTTGATTTTTCTGATGGAAGTTTTTATGAGCCTTGACTGCATTAACGGGGAAAAAATATGTATGAAAAGATTTGAAAAGAATTTTTCATATTAATCTAGTTCTATTATGTTTTGAAAAGTAGATTTGGAAGTAATGCGATACAGGTTTCGTGGAATGGATGGCACCTATTTTATTTATTTGTAAAAAGAATAGTGTATAAAGCTAATTTTCTGATCTTTCTTTCTGTTATTTTATTATTATTTTAACTTATATTTCATACTAATTTAACTCCTTCAATATGAATGTTCCGTATACTATATATTATATAATATTTACTATTTCCGAATATTAATATTCAACTTATTTAATCGCTCTAAATATGAGATTAGAAAAGGGTAAAATTAATATTCGGCAATAGTTGTATACGCAGTGTTGTCAGTTGAGCGATTTTTTTAATTAATAAATTTTGAATTCATACAAGAAAATCGGAATAGTAATTAGCGGTTTGTTTAACCAATGAAAATCTGTCATAGAATAAAAGAAAAAATACTCTGCTTAATTTCTGAATACTATAGTCCATTAAATTAGTAACACTTGTAGTATATAAAAGTAATAATGACCATAAATGCTTTATAAGGGTTTAGATTCCTTCAATATTTGCAGATATAAAATCAATTTTATTCATTGCGATTTGTCATTCTAGGAAATGCTGCTAAAATAGTGTTTAAATAGTTATAGAGTTTTTTATACGGAATATCTTATCCTGTTGAAGGGCAATTTTAATCCTCAAATGCCACAATTGCACCAGAATTTTGGAATAAAATTTACTGTAGTGCCGCATAGTATGCGGCTTACAGCGGCATACTATGCAAATTAAAAGACACTCATGCGCAATTAAAACCAAATCATTATGTGCTTTTTATGCGGTTTTTGGGCCAAGGGCAATTAAAAACCGATTTTTCGCATCTAATGTGCTACGACCTTGCCGTGATGGATGGGCGTTCCACTAACAATACCACAACTGTTGACTGATTTGGAAGTCATTTTTTCGTCAAACAGCCAAACATTCATGCACATTGAACGGTATGGATGATTTACTGTGCAACTCATGCCAAAGCCATCGTATTTCGATTATAAATGTCACTTGTAGCCGAATCCACTTTCGTTATGCCGCTTACAGCGCCATCTATTGATACAGTTTGGAACTTTTTCCTTCTTATGCCATACCGTTTCCCTCTTCTTCCAGTACATTCAGTTCAAATTTGAAGTCATTCTGACCAGTGGTTCCTTTTTTACAGCATTTTGAATGTGGGACTTTAATTATAATTACCCTGTATAAGGAAAACTACGAGCATTTAGAATACGGGAAGTTACGATACAATACGGCGTAGGAACTCTGATATGGAAAGTTTAACCCACTGCCTATATTTAATTAAAAAAAATCTTTTTTGCTGATATGAGCAAGATAGAAAAATATTATAAATATTTCCTACTTTTTAAAACATTGAACTACACGCAACATGAATGCGTGTTCCAGCAATGTCTCCGGTCTCTCTTTCGCACAAGAATACGTGTGCAATAAAAGTTTTCATTGCAGACAATTTATTTCTATGAAACAAGACCATTGATAAATTTTACGATCTAATAGAAAAGTTAAATGTATAATTAATATTTTAGGGAGAATATTTTTCCAGGTATGTCAACTGTAGGTCAAATGTAGGTCAACGTGTTAATGTTGTTTTCACTCATTTGGGATAACAATAAAAACAAAGTGGGATTTTGTGATTTCCCCCTGAAACGTAAGTTTTCCTTTTGCCAGTCGTAAGCTCAAATGCTTGTTGTAAATAATGTTCAGAAAGATATCTTTGCTTTATAGCGCACTTTATTTAATTATCTAATATATAAGGTAGTTTAGCTACAACGCCTAGAATACATAGTGTGGAAAACGGTTTTACTGTTTTTTAATTCAAAATTTTCGAATTGAAACCGGAAATTTTGAAACAAGAATTTTTACTTTAAGAAGGTCAAGCCATATCTGCCATTAATTAACGAAAAGAACATTATAGGAAATTTCTGATTTGAATGCGAAATTTCGGAATTAAAAAAAAGCCAAACTGGTAACGCTTTGAAAAGTGCTAAAAAATTGTAGCCGATAAACGTGCAACGATGCGGTACAATAATAGGGCGATCGCAGCGACATCTGCTCTAAAAATAGATTTACCTCTAGCAAAAGTAACCGTTTCACTATTGACAACCTGAACATAATTTCTGTTAATAAAATCTTTTGTAAGTGTATATTTCAGATGTAACTGATTTTGAAGTTTGTTTTTTATCATATCAGGGAATTAATCTTTTCCATTCCTCTAGCAGAGATTCAACCTTTAGTATGCTAAACAGAGATAGTTTCTAGTTTGCTGGCTTGTATCGAGTACTGCAACCAGGCACAAAAGAATGCGTATCACGTTTTTTGGCCATGGTCAATATCCTTCATATTTTCAAAGCTTATGAAAATAACTAGCCAAGTCAAAGGAAATAGGATATAATTTAGTTATTTAAAATATTTACCACCAGCTGAAACGTTTTCTCAGTTCGATTCTTATACAATGTTTTCGTTGAAAAGATTTAGCAGACAGTGTAGTAGTCAGAGAGGGGGGGGGGGTGTTCAAATGCTTTGAAAACCAGTAATATTATAAAGTTTTCTTCGCCTTCAAAATCAGAGAAAATTATCCGATTACACAAGGCAAAAATATTTTTATGAAATTGGTGGTATCCAAACCATCTGGACTTTCAACCTGTCTACGCTGCGATCAACACGTTATCTTTTCAGCATCGTTCTACATTTATCGGATTCAAATTTTTAGTACTATTTTGTAGTCGTTTTTCACACTATGTATAAGGAAAGGGCGAGTTTAACGAAAAAGACAGAATACCGCGGTGCATTCCACTTATCTTTTTTTACAGACCGCTAGAGTGACGTGAAGCCCTTTTCGTACACCTGCATTGGTGGATTCAAGCATCACGTGACTCCCGCGGTCTGTAAAAAAAGATACGCGTAAAGCACCGCGGTAGCCTTTCTTTTTCGTTAGCCTCGAGGAAAGGGCAACTGACGTCACTGTTGGTTAAATTACTGTTGGTTTGGGACAAAAACCTATTCGTTCTTTACGACTCCTACAGTACACATGTGATGGAACGATTTGATTGGTCTACGTTAAACTGGTCTGTGATATGATTGGCCTACGTCGCCATGACGATTCCTTCAATGATAGCTGCGACAGAAATGCAGTGGTAGATTGGTTGATGGAACTGTTTGTTTGTAAACATGCCCTTTCCTTATTCTAGGCGCTGTAGTTTAGCTAATGCCACGTGTTTTTGTACTATTTTTAAGAAGACAGTTGGCAGATGTGTGACCCACTGCATTTGATGATATTTGAATGTGGTATAATCTCCCAATTTTTATCTAGTTTTAGTGGCGTAGATTAAGGCGGGGGGGGGGGGTCGATCACTTTACTACCAGTATAATTATATATTACCTTTGGACTTATTTAACCTATGGACTTTATGAATTAATTAAGGCCAAATGTAGTACATAAAAATACTGGTAGTAAAGTGATCAAGACCCCCGCCCTTTCGTTACGCCACTGTCTAGTTTAATTGTGCACATCTTTATTCATCATTGTTTTTACTTTATCAACCATAGCATTAATTAACTTAAATACGCTGATTAACAAATCTTAACGAATTTTCTGTCCCTCTATATACATTGGGTGTTTCTTACTGATTTCAAGATGCTGAAAAAGAATATGTTTTTAAAAATTTTCTATCACCCTCCAATTTTGAATTACATAGGCTATCGTATAGTAGTATAAATTGTCTTTCGGCGCAAGTGTACTGTTATTGCTTTGCTCTTTAAGTCTTTTTACATATATTTTGTTTCTAATTATCTTATATTCCTCTAAAATATGTGAAAAATCTCTAGAGGTTGTGTTTATGAACCTGATTCTTTTTGCTATGTGTGCGGGGAGCTAACTTTGAAAAAGCATCAATACACGTTTACGCCGCTAGTAAAGACTGCCTATCACATGTACTTTGGATGTAAAGTAGATGAACAAGAAAAGAAATGGGCACCTCAATCTTGTTGTGCACGATGTGCTGAAAACCTCCGGCATGGGTGAAAAGTACAAGTAGGAATATGCCATTTGCTATACCTGATATGGCGCGAGCCGAAGGATGATATAAATGACTGCTGCTTTTGTATTACAAAAATTAAAGGATTCTCTACAAAAAGTAAACATAAAATGAAGTACCCGAACTTATATTCAACAATGCGACCAGAATTTCATAATGATTTATTACCAATACCGAATCTTCCGAAGAATTTTACATATGACGATGCAACAGTAGAAATGGAAATTGATGAAGTTGAAACTTCCTCTACTTCATCTGAAATAAACTATTCTCCTGACATAAATGAAGAACCACATCTATTTACTCAAGAAGAATTAAATGATTTTGTGAGATACTTAAATTTATCAAAAAAGTACTCATAATTACTTGGATCAAGATTGGGATTGATGAAGAATTTCATTAAAGCGATGAATAAAGAAGGGTGTGGATTTCAATACCTGCAAGAACAGTTTCCATCTCTAAGCTACTCAAAAATTAAAGAGGGTATTTTTCTTGGCCCACAAATTAGGCACTTTATGAAGGGCGAAAACTTTGAAGGTACATTAAGTGATTTAGAAAAAGCAGCATGGATTGATTTTAAAAATGTTGTGACACATTTCTTAGAAAGTAATCGAAGTTCTAACTATGAAACATTAATTAAATACCTGTTAAAAAGTTATAAAAATTTGGTATGTTTAATGTTATTGAAAAATTTTTTAGCGTCTCATTTAAATTTTTTTCCCTAAAAGTATGGGAGCTGTGAACGACGAGCATGGAGAGTGCTTCCACCAGGATATTTCAGCAATGAAAACCCAATATCAAGGCAGGTTGACGCCTAATATGCTTGAAGATTACTGTTGGAACCTTATTAGAGAACCTAGTGATTGTGTCTATAAGAAAGCGTCCATAGGTAAGACGTTTACTTCTACACCACCGCCCCCTGAATACTAGGCCTGAGCGCTGACAACAATGGCGGCTGTCGCAGGCCGATTTTTTTTTTCAGCGTTTGAACGGTCCCTCAAAATTCCACACCAATAATTTCTAAAAGTTTTCTTCGCCTTGTTTTTCGGAGATTAAATAAGTCTAAGAAAACTTTTAGATATTATTGGTGTTGAAGTTCGAGGGACTGTACAAACGATTCCGCCTGCGACAGCCGCCATTTTTTTCAGCGCGCAGGCCTACTATTCAGGGGGCGGTGGCTACACAATGCATGAAATTTGGGAAATTTCTTACGAATAACATTTCTTTTCACAAAAATTATCTTACATTTTTCTGAAACTTTAGAAACAATGTATATTTTCAGTGTTTTAAATATTAGTTTTAAGCTTTATAAGTGTTTATTTAACCATTAATTATTACTAAAATACAAAATGACAAAATTTATAAGGTACATGTATTGAATAAACACTACAAAATTGAGATTTTCAAGATCTTGAATTTCTTTAAAATGTGTGGGTGATATATTTTTAATGTCATATTCTTTTTTAACAACCCATAAAATATAAAAGTCACCACTTACTTAATGAGGAACAGAAACCTTGTTTATCAGTGAATAATTCCCATAATAATAATTAACTTAATTATTCGGTAATTATTAGAATAATTTATATAAATACGTTTAAATAAGGACCATAATACAATATTTCAGATGAGACTGAATGCAAAAATATCTATTATAAATACTGTGAAGTATAAATTCAAACAAAAGTGTTTTACAATTCGGAAACGATTACGCAGAATACAGCTACATAAATGTCAAATATTTCCTTTTTATGCATAATATACACAAAATACAGGGTTTTTCAAAATGATCTGTATCTTTAAATAATATAATGAACTGATTTTGAAACATACACTTAACAGAATGGGTTTTTAATGAAGAAAAACTCAAACATTTTTACATTCCCCTTTGCTGGTAACGCTTCGGATGTTGTTGTGGCGCTACTATCGCTATAACTTAACCCCTTAATCGTCGCGCTCTTTAAGTGTAAGCTACTTTTTAATAATTCAGATTGCTTGATTACCACCAGTTTTTTAAAGTAGAAATATTCGGTTTATTTAATAGGCAGATAAAATAATGCGAGAATAAAGCCAATTATACTATTTTAAAAAACTGGTGGGAATGAAACAATCTGAATAAAACAGGCGTAGCCTACACTGCCCGTGAATGTCTCGGGCACGACGATTAAGGGGTTAAAATACTGACACAATAAAAGGCGTTTTGCATTCTGCAGTAGGTGAAAGCATAATCAGTAATTTTAGTCCAACGTGCGTTTAGTAGACGTTTTGAAAGATATAATCCTATTAATAAAAGCATTCGTAAGTGGTATCACCAATTTGAAGAAACATGCTGTCTTGGAAAGGCCGAGTTCACCGGACATCATGTGACTTTTTCTTGAGAGGCTTTGTAGAAGATAACATGTATGTGCTACTACTTCCATGCAACTTGGACAACGTAAAAACACGCATATGTAATGCTCTAAACTTAATGACACCAGACATGTTTAAACAAGTTTGACAAAAACTAGAGTCTAGACTATTGTCTGGACATTGTCCGTGTGACTGGAGAAAGTCATATAGAACATTTATAATGAAAATGTTTCAATTTTCATTCTTTTATTTTTTTTAAACACTAAATCCATTCTGGTAAGTGTATGTTTAAAAATGACTTCATAAGAGTATTTTAAAATACCGTACATAATTTTCAATAAACCTATATAACAGCTTGTGCTAAAGATATTACGTTAATTTCTTCCAATGGTTTTCTTATACTGCCACATTTGATCATCAGTTCTGAATTTAAATGAGTAGCTATAGAAATGATGTTTTAAATTCTACGGTTACGATAGTATGCATAAATTTATAAAATTGCGAATGTGAGATTTTAACATATTGAGAATCATTCACTTTACGAAGTGTCAAAGTAAAAATGTTTCGTGCTAGCAAAAACTTTTAATTTAATAAAATTTCTGGTGAGAATATATACTTTTCATTTAGTGGATCACACCTCCGTTAACACTTTTGCGGGCGGTGTCCACAAAAAAGGACACCTAATTTTAATTTCAAAACTGGCAAATGGCACCAAGAAAATTTAATTAAATTTTTCCTTTTATAAAGTATGGGAAAATAAGCTAGTTTTTATTTTCAAATAAATTCTTTGGTAAATTCTGGTGTCAGTCCATAATTTCATCATTTATACTTACTCTGCGCCGGAAAGGGTTAAAGTGTGGAGGTTTGACCCACTTTAACCCTTGAATGCTTGGTGATTAAATATTTCCCTACTCTAAAGCTGCGTTCAGTCCGCTCTTGAGCGATTCAGTCTAAGATAACCATATATCATCCAACTTCCCATTACGCAGATGATCTTGCGCGTGATACCATCGGATAAGAATAGCAATTTATCAATTTATTATCTGGAGAGACATCGATAAAAAAATTGATACCATCAATCAAAATATTGAAACTGTCGTAAAAAAATTTATGCTATCGAAAGAAAATTGGTACTATCGATAAAAAAAAGTGATACCCTCGAAAAAAAAGTGATACTATCGATAAAAAATTTGATACTATCGATAAAATTTTTTATAATATCGATAGAAAATTATACTATCGATATAATCGATTTGACCATACTATCGATGAAATAGATAAAACATATCGTTATCGCCCATCACTACTTTAAAGTGTAGTAAATAGAATAAAGAAACTGTTTTTCAAATATCTTGTTTCATTTTCCTGAAACAAATTTTCAATATTATCCCTTTTTTTCGACCTTGCAGGTAGGTATAAGCCTTTTACCTTTTAACAGTTTCTTTTTTTTTTGACACAATAAACTATAAATAGGGACAAAACACCTCCTTTTCTGTACTAAAATATTTTGCTTATACTATCGATAAATGTCTGACAATTATTAAAGTAAAGATCACAGTTAAAAATTAGTAATATACAAAAGCTGTTCGTAACGAAGCAAGCAAACTATTCTTGCCCGAGCGGCGTTCGAGAGAGACTGTTAAGTGGTTAAAAAAAAGCCCAAACAGGCAACCATGCCCCTCTAGTGTTCGTACGCTTTTACCACAATTTTTTTATAGAAAATTTCTATTTAATATTTAAATAGCAGAAATTGTAGACGCCGCATTTAATTGCAGGTTTTGTAACATTGTTATGCATTTAAATAAGGCGAAAAGTTCAATTAAAAAATTGTGGTAAAAGCGTACGAACCCTGCGGTCAAATCAATAATTCATTACTAAAATGACATGCGGCGCTCTTTTCTTTGACAATTTAACATCTTTTAGCAGTTTTGCATACCACGGCTCGCCGAGTTTCAGCAAAACCGTTAACCTGCACACATTGATTTAATTTTTCATTTTTTGAGATAAAGATACTCAAAACGCATCTTTGTTTATTATGTTTTTAAGATTTACCGGTGCGAAATTAAAAATCGTTTATACAAGGTGCACACACTCCTTCGAATTTTCAAGGATGTATATACAAGGACGTGCATACACTCACACTTATATTCATAGCGTCAAATTCATGTGTACACATAAAGGCTTGTCTTTCACATTTATGCCTAAATTTGATTTGTAAGTAAGTGCTTTTTAAAGCCCAGATATTTAAATTAAATATCTTTATGTTTAACAATAGAGCGGCATGAAATTATACTCGAGTTTTATAAAAATATTTTACACCAGAATTTTTATTTAAAACTATTTAACATTTTTGTTTAATTATTTGCTATGTGGTTTATATTTAACTCATTTTATGAAGACATTTCAGGTTCGAATCAAAATATATTTGTTTTGTGCCGGTGAAAATGACAGCTATGGTTCTACAACTTTTTAGGTGTGTTCGTAATTATATAAATACGTAGCACTTATAGTTGCCGTCTGTCCGTCTGTCCACATATAACAGCGCAAAAACTACCAAACCGAATGGTTTGAAATATAATCTCTACTAATATTATAAAGTAGTAAAGATTGTTTTATTGTTTGTTTGTTTGTTTGTAGGGGGTAATCTTTGGAACTACAGAACTGATTTCAGAAGTGATGGTGGCAAATTGATGGTGACACTTCCTGCTCCAACATAGGCTATATTTTATGTCGATGCCAAATCCCCCAGGGGGGTGCCTGAGCGAAAAACGTTCTAAAATTTCGATTTTTTTTATACTGAAAGAGCTAGAAACATGAAATTTGGCATGGTAGTTACTTATAAGATGTAAATGCTCTCTAAGAACAAATTCTAAAAAAATTCGAAATTTAAAAGGGTGAGATGAGCGAAAAGCGTTCTAAAAACATTCTAAATTGCAATTTCTATGGAATATCTGGAACTACAGAACCGTTTTCAAAAGTGATGGTGGCAAATTGATGGTGACAGTCCCTGCTCCCACATAGGCTATATTTTATGTCGATGCAACTACTCCCAGGGGGGTGCAGGAGCGAAAAACGTTCTAAAATTTCGTTTTTTTTATACAGAAGGATCTAGAAACATGAAATTTGGCATGGTAGTTACTTATAAGATGTAAATGCTCTCTAAGAACACATTCTAAAAAAAATCGAAATTTAAAAGGTGTGAGATGAGCGAAAAGTGTTCTAAAAACGTTCTCAATTACAATTTCTATGGAATCTTTGGAACTACAGGACAGATTTCAAAAGTGATGGTGGCAAATTGATGGTGACACTTCCTGCTCCAACATAGGCTATATTGTATGTCGATGCCACTACCCCCAGGAGGGTGCAAGGGCGAAAAACTTTCTAAAATTTCGCTTTTTTTATACTGAAAGAGCTAGAAACATGAAATTTGGCATGGTAGTTACTTATAAGATGTAAATGCTCTCTAAGAACACATTCTAAAAAAATTCGAAATTTAAAAGGTGTGAGATGAGCAAAAAGCGTTCTAAAAACATTATAATTTACAATTTCAATGAAATCTCTGGAACTACAGAACCATTTTCAAAAGTAATGGTGGCAATTGATGGTAACAGTCTCTGATGTAACATAGACTATATTTTATGTCGGTGCCACTGCCACAGGGGGGTGCAGGAGCGAAAAACGTTCTAAAATATCAATTTTTTTATACTGAAGAAGCTAGAAATTTGAAATTTGGCATGGTAGTTATTTATAAGATGTAAATGCTCTCTAAGAACAAATTCTAAAAAAGTTCGAAATTTAAAAGCGTGAGATGAGCGAAAAGCGTTCTTAAAACATTCTAAATTACTATTTCTATGGAATCTCTGAAACTACCGAACCCTTTTCAAAAGTGATGGTGGCAAATTTTTTATGGCAATCCCTGCTCCAACATAGGCTATATTTTACGTCGGTGCCACTAATCCCAGGGTGGTTGAGGAGCGAAAAACGTTCGAAAATTGCGACTTTTTTTATATTGAAGGAACTAGAAACTTGAAATTTGGCATGGCAGTTACTTATAAGATGTAAATGCTGTCTAAGAATAAATTTTAAAAAATCGAAATTTAAAAGGGTGAAATGAGCGAAAAGCGTTCTAAAAAAAATTCTAAATTACAATTTCTATGGAATCTCTGGAACTACAGAACCTATTTCAATAGTGATGGTGGCAAATTGATGGTGACACTTCCTGCTTCAACATAGGCTACATTTTATGTCAGTGTCACTAATCCCAGGGGGGGTGCAGGAATGAAAAATGTTCGAAAATTGCGACTTTTTTATATTGAAGGAGCTAGAAACTTGAAATTTGGCATGGTAGTTACTTATAAGATGTAAATGCTGTCTAAGAATAAATTTTAAAAAATCGAAATTTAAAAGGGTGAAATGAGAGAAAAGCGTTCTAAATTCATTCAGATTACAATTTCTATGGAATTTCTGGAACTACAGAACCGATTTCAAAAGTGATGGTGACAATCACTTCTTCAACATCCTCTTTAATATAAAGCTATGCGTTGCTGACGATTGGGTTTTTCGCTAATCTTTGCCACAGATTAATCTCGGAAAATGAAACATTTGAAGTTACTGAAAAAAATAATAGCTCGAAATGGATTTGTCAGAAAATTGTTAAACAAACTGCGTTTGAAAGGTAAAAAAAAATGTATATTTCTTAATATAAATTTAAAATCTAATGATAATGCCATTTTTCAAATATTGAATTTCCAAAATTACCAAATTTCACAATGGAGTACCATAACGAAAAGATAATGATAAGGGCGACGTGTCCTGACGTTTATATTGGCTGTAGCACGAGTCACAAGTTATAGTAGCATTATTATTCTGTTAAAATATAAAATTGAACTATGAAATGTCAATATTTTGTTTGATTAAAGGTTCGTTAAGAGAAATTGACCATCGTAGCGGGCGCACTTTGCTAGTATATATATAATCGTTGCAGAATTTTGTCGAGTCATTTCAAATTTTATGAAAATCAACTCAAAACTTAAAACGATATTAATAAAAGTTTTCTTCTTTCTATTAAATCGTTTCATACGTAATCTTTATAATAAAAGCTTAAAGCATTTGACCGTCAGTAACAGTTCCGGGATGGTCGTTTCGCTTTTTCATATGCTAGGCGGCCCTTTTTATTTAAAATTATTTTTTGGAATAAAACTGCATAAAAGTTACATTTTTAGAAAGATCGTTCAAAATAAATTAATGGTTGAAAGATTACTTACGTTCAATTATGTATATTTTCTGCAATAACCTGAGATGAAATTAGGTTGTCTGTTCAAATTCTCGATCCATGAAAGTAAATAAAAAAGAGATTCATTTGTCGTGAATGTTTAAAATATTAAACCATGGTGGTAATCGTTCGCAAAGCTTGGCGATGTAGCCTGGTGTTTTTTGTAGCGATCATTGCAAGAATCTACATAGCGAGGTAAGCCAATCACATGATAGTCTTGTTACACGTACATAAAATCAAATCGACCTTACTCGTGTGTATAGAAGGATCCATAAAAAACAGATAGGTGTTTCTTGCTATAGAAGTAATTTGACGAACACTGGCGTCAGTTGCCCTTTCCTTATAAGCCAATCAAAGTTTAGCGAAATTATGTTATGCAGACGATATAATTAATTTCACTGAAATAATAATGATGATTTTTTGACATTGTCTTGTATTGTATATTTACGCATAGTATAATATATATTCTTATAAAAAAAAGTTTGAGGGATTCCATTGAAGTTAACATGAATATTGAAATCTATGTAGACATTATTTTTGATAATACCTTGTATGATATTTCTATTATAAAAATATTTCATTCTTTGTGATCAGTGACAAATTTATCAATTACAATGCCATTAATTTTCATTTTATAGCATTATTTATAAATTAGATATTGTTCTTTCAATTTAATAAAATAGTTTTTCATCAGAATAACACCAAAGACAGAATAAGAAACTTGGAAGGATTGTGAGTCATTACTATTCATAAAATTAAAAAGAAAATCGTTGCTTTACGTGCTTATAAACATACAGTACTTTTCAGTAAATTCATGGAATTTAAAAAGCAGAAACAACCAATGTAAATTTAATATTCAAATTCAGATTGCATCGGTCCGGGTTACCCGCTTTTAACCGCACCCGACCAGGACTCGCTTTTTTCAAAAGAATGTCCACAATATTTATTTTTCAGATTAAAAATATATGTACAATAAAACCTCCATAATGGACACTCCCGAAGAGCGAACACCTATTTTGCGAACACTTTTCAATTACTAACACTTATATATTTATACGCTTATGCTTTGGAATAGTGGGCACTTCCAAATCTACGCGCATGTAGCATATTATGTGGGCATAAACTATCACAAATACGATAGGGAGAGGGGGCACGTCTGAACTGGGAGCACCTTTGAACAGTGTAAATATTTTCCTTGAAATAAATTATATTCTTGATATATAGATGGCAGGACATTACTACTGCTTCAATGCAACAAGGATACAAAGCTTTATCATTTTGCACATACACTACTGTCTATGCAAGGTAAGTATTTTTCTCTTTCTTCAATCTAAATTTAACAAAATAAAGTTGCAAGGTATTTATTGACGATCTTGTATCCTAAAATTTTAATTGATTATTCAATATTTAAGTAAAGATGTTAGCATTAGCTTATAAGCTTTGTTTTATTCAAATTCTTAAGCCTAATTGAGTAAATAGTTGTAATGCTAAACATCATGTGATTGGGCATTATTAAACAATTAAAAGTATGAAGTAAAGAGTTATGGATGTTACCAAATATTATTATTTTTGGATTTTTTTAGAAAATGTGAAAATTAAGATATTAATTAAGAGTTATTATACTTAATATGAAATTTGTACTGATACAGGGCTGCCAAATAGAACTACCACACATTAGGTGTAGAGACAACACTTTTCTTTTGTCAAGTTGTTTTTTAACATGACAGATTCTTGTCTTGTCATATATTTGGATTAGACAACTGGCATTTGAATATGCAGCAGAAAATGGTTGTTTTTTCCCCTCAAGTTGAAATGAAAACATCAAAGCTGGCGTTGATTGGTTGAATGGATTTATGAAAGGCATATTGAATTATCCTTATGAAAGCTGACAATACAAGATTGTCTCGAGCTACAAGCTTTAATAAGCATGATGTTGCCTTATTTTTAAAAAAATGTCTGCAGCATTGAAGCTACAGGCATTTTCTGCAGACAGTATCATCAATCCTGATAAAACTGGGGTGACAACTGTCCTCCAAGCTTCAAATGTTGTAGCTAAAGTCAGTAATAACTGGGTTGGCCAAGCTGTTTCTGCTGAAAATGGAAATTTAATAACAATGTGTGGAATCATTACTGCTTCAGTTTATCATAAAAATTCTTAATATTTTCATATTTTGTTTATTTGTTTAAAGGTGCCCCTAGCTTGTTCAAAGGTACCCCTACATGGGAACAGGTTTGAACAAAAATCTCTCTGCTTTTTAAAGCCTCACAACATATTTAATTTATTTGGAAAACTTTAAACTTTTTGCTCATATGATAAAGAAGTACGTTGTTTTTCTCATGTAATATTTAAAATGCAATAAATATAATTCAAGTAAGAAATATGTTGATTTTCGAAAAAAATGTTCAAACGTGCAAGCCTCTCCCCTACATGTGTTTTTGTGTGTATCATAAATGAAATGTTGGTAATGTTTATCATATTCTGAAAAATTAAAAACGGCTCTTAACTGCACTATAAAGAAATAATAATGTATGATTACATTTCTTATATACATTTTACTTTTTCTCATGCAGTAAATTGAATATTCAAATACGTATTTATTTTCATCTGAAACCTAGTTCTGTTCAAACTTTTTGTGAAAATCTCAACAATCCGACTTGCAAAAAACATAAATATGACCCGGAACAATGATTCTAGGGTAAACGCGACACGCAGAAAGAAAATTAGAGTCAACAAAAATAGAAACAATCCGACACAAAGCAGGACTCTATTCAACGGTCTCGATGAGTCCGCTAATCAAAGATTTCACTATATTTGAATATTAAAGAATATAGATTTGTCCATTTTCCTAATTCAATATAAAATTGTTTTTAGAGATATAATTGTACATTTACTTTCCAAAATAGCATTAGAACGTGGTCCTTTCATTTCAGGTGCGGATCGGGTTGCTGGTTTAAGTATTTCGGGTTCGGGTCGAGTGCGGGTTGAAATATGTTGGGTTCAAGTTGAGTTGCGGGTCGCCAAAAATAATTTTTGCGACTTCGGGTCGGAAAAATTTATTTTGTCGGGTTCGGGTCGGATAAAACCCGACCCGTGCAGGACTCTTGCAGTTGACCAAACTCTTTGTAAAAATATCCCCTTCTGCAATCTTCATCTGTACAAGGCATGTCAAACACGCTTGCCGCCGCGGGTCAAATTAAGCATTATATACAAAACATCGGGCCACATAATAAAAGTAGATAATCTTATTACCATTGTACAGAATAAAATTCGTACGTACAATGCATAGCTATGTGAAACACATATTCATGAAATGGTCCAAAATTATTATTATACATGCAGTTTATTTATTTTATTAAAAAACAAGAACAACAACTCTTAATTATTTTAAATCAACCAAATCTATAACATTTAATTAAATTTTCTAAATTGTATTAATTTTCGGTCTATTTACAACATAGTTCAAAATTGTTTATAAATTCTGCTTGTCTGTGTGTAAGTGCTCTAATTCGCGTAAATATACTCGGATTTCTATGAAATGATATGCGTTATCGACGTTTATTATGACATGTTCTGCATTGAAAAGGAAGTGTTTAACCTTTTGGGGACGAGCGACACGTATACGAGACACATAAGATGCTCAGAATCCTCGATTATTCCCACCAGTTATTTTTTATTGTAAGCTTTGCCTTATGTAATCCTAGCATTTATGCGATTAAATTAGGCGAAAATTTCTGTTTTGAAAAATCGGTGGAGAAAGATTAAAAATTCTGTAAAGGACGCTCGTTGCGAAGGTGTTAACATTTATAGCTCATTTTTAGGGACATAGTTGACAAGTGTGCAATGTGAAATTATTATTTTTTTTTTAATTTTTGATTCAAATTTTCATTATTCCGATAGAAATTAATTTCATATTTTGGAAAAGGCCATTTTTTTTAATTGTTGCCGACTTGCAAAATAGCGCAAATAATAATATTCCCATTCAATCCAAAAATGTATTTATACGTGACTGTTAAAATCAGGAATAAAACTTAAAAATAATAATTAAATAATTACATGGTAAAAGCAGTAAATAGGGAAAATTACTTCATAAAAATATACTTGCGCGGGAATATTATAAGGAGAAATAAAACTTTAAAATATTAATCAAATTATTACGCGTTAAAAGCAGTAAATGGAAAAAATTACGCCATATTTAAAATACTCAGATATTATTCCCAAACTGTTTTCAATTTAAAAATAAATTTACAAGTAGATATTTATTTATTTCAAAAATATATTTTGTCCTATTGTTGTAAATTTTAAAAGAACGCAAATAATACTATTTCCTTTCAATTAAAAACGGTATTTTTACGTTAATATTAAAAATAGGAATACAACTTTTGGGGAAAATACGTCTTATTTGAAACAGTACCTGTAAAACGTTTAATTTAAAACAATTTTCTTATAGTGTCGTTATAATATTCTTTGAGTTAGCGGCATTGTTTAATTAGCCATTTTATACAAACTAATTTTGATTTTGAAATATCTAATTTATCTTATTTAATCAGTCACGAAAAGAGTCGTTAGCTGTCTGCATTTATATTACAAATATTTAGTTAAAGGTTCGTCTACTCATTTATAATTTATTTTTATTAATAATAAATATTGATGTTTATCGGTTTAAGGCTGTATTTTCCTATGTAGAGATGTGTTATCGACGATTTCGGGGTATAGATGGGTTAAATTTTATATTAAATGTCTCCCCCTCTTTCTACTTTGAATAATTTCTTCATAATTAATTAGCCATTTAATATTTTATTATCATTTGTTATTATTTACTGATAGTTTTCGTATAATGCTCAATTCACACTAGCTACTTTCTGACTTTTGCCTGAATGATTTTTATTTCTTAAACGCGTAAAAGCAGCGGGTGGTCTCGATTAAAAATTAAGAAATGAATTAGTGCCTCGCTTTTTTTCTTTTAAACGCAAAGAATTTTTCAAGAGGTATTGTCAAAATTTTTAACATAATTTATCAAAAAATGAAAAACGCTATTTGATTTCAAATCATTTCAATCGCCATGATTGCCAATTTTATACTTTTAATGTATTAAAATTACTGTGAATATTTTTGATATCTTGAGTGGGGGAAAATATGCTTTTGGGAACAACATTAATGCTAGTTTTCATTACGCACAAGTTCCGTCTTCGCATGTTTTATTGTTTTCAGTAAATAATAAGCGTTTCTATTAAAAATACTCGGTTTATTTTTTTTAATACTATATACACTAAAATCCGCTGAGAAGAAACCGCATGAAACCGCGGAAAAATTTCAAATACTTTGAAAATTTTATGAGTTTATTAACTAAATTCAACATAGATAAACGGCCAAAGGGTTTGCTGGTCACTGATAAGTCGTATGCGTGCCAGTTGTGGCTCGCTGTCTACGTGTTTGACATGCCTGATCAATACTAATAAAATAAATTGTTTGTCTGAAAAGGTTTGTCTGTTGTCGAAAAAGAATTTGTTTGTCTGTGTGTCTGCGTGCGATGACTAGCGAAATCTACCGCGCGTAGGGGTCTGAAAATTTGGGTACGGATAGTGCAAGGCAGTTCCTGATACACATGAGGCTTGTATTTTAAACGTTGTGAGATTCTGGCCCTCTGGGGCTCTTTTAAGCTTTGTGACCTAAATTGTTAATAACTTGCCCAATTTGTATCCGATCCTCTTCGTTTTTGAGGCCATTTCTCCTTTAATTCCCCCCCCCCCATTTCTACATTCCTGTTCAGATCCTGGCTTTTTGGGGCCCGGTACGGGGACCTTTGATGTTTTTGTTTCCTAAACTGTTAATAACTTGCCCCCTTGTAATTCGTTTTACTTAGTTTTTGGTGCTTTTTATCCATTTAGTTACTCCCCAATTTCTACTTTCCAATTAGGAGACCCTTCTTCTTAGGGCCTTGCTCAAACATATCACTTGGCCTTTTTTGTGCCCCTACTATACTTCCCATAAAAATTGTCCGATTCACTAGCTTTTTTTCTCTAAGAATTTCTTAGTACTTCCAGCTACTAAATGATTAATAAAAAAAATTCAGAGAAGATCCGGGCTTCTGAGCCTCTTGAAGTATTTGTTCCCTAAATTGTTACTAGCTTGCCCCCTTTTAATCCGATTTTCTAAGTTTTTGGTGCTTTTCTGTATTTAATTATTCCCCCATTTCTACTTTCAAATTAGGACTCTTCATCTTAGGGGCTTAAAACTATCAGCTGGCCCCTTTTGCACCCCGTACTACTTTTGGACCCCATAAAAAATCGTCAGGTTCTCTAGCTTTTTTTCTAATAACTTTTTAGGACTTGACAAAAAAATTCTTGATCAAGACTCGGGCCCCAAAGGCGCCTTTACTTTTTTAAATTTGTAATAACTTAAACCCTTTTTATCCGATCTTCGTTTTTAGGGTTTTTTTCTATTTAATTATTCTCATATTTCTACATTCCCGTTAGCATCCCGCCCCTTCTGGGTCTTGTCTGGGGACTTTCAACTTTTTGTGCGCCATGCATTTTCCACCCCCTCCTAAATGTGTCACCATCTCAATGCATAACTTTAAAGTTGAGTCTTGGACTCGTCTCACGGGGCATCACCCTCATATTTTTATTTTGGCAAAATTTCTTTAAAATTTTATTTTAATGATTAATTTATACCCTATGACTAATTAAAGATCTAAAGCGCTAAGTACTAGGATCGTTTAAGATGTTTTTTTTATGGTCCTGCTCAAAACTATCAGTTGCCCCTTTTTAGGCCCCATATTATAGCTCCCTTAAAAATTGTCCGATACCCCAGATTTTTTCTCTAACAACTTCTTAGGACTTCCAGCTACTGATAGCACGACAAAAAAATTTCTCTGATTTCAGCTGCCACTAATTTTAAATATTAATCCCCTTCGTGTTGCCCTTGGTGCAGTGTCTTTAAAAATTATCCGATTATTTTGCAATTTTCATTAACTTAGTTCTAGGGTATCCCAGCTACTTTATAAACTACTAATCATTTCCTTAGACCCTCAACTACCACCTTATTTTTAAATATTATTCTTCTTTTTCGGCATTAACTTCAATTTACTCACTATAGCCGTAAATTAAAAATCGCGTTACTGTTAAAGATAAGTGGTTAAGTTTAAATATAGGTGAGGGGATTTCATCCGCAAATTAAATTTCGTGTTAATGTTAAAAGAAAATCGCTAAATTTACAGGGGGGGGGGGGGCACATTCTACCGCCTGGGGAATCCTTCTTTACTTGTGTTGTATGGGCTCAATTTCAACAGGGTTTAGGTCATTCGACTTGATATCCAAAACTTGAGGGTTTTTTTTCAATTTATCGTCACGGGTCCGGACAACGCCAGGCGGGTCAGCTAGTTTAAAGTTAAAAGAAATTAAGAGAAAAAGACAGAAACGGTAACGTAATCGTAGTTTGCTGCTATTGTTCCTCATTCTCTCTTTTATTCACTTAGAATTAATGGAGGGCTCCTAAACGAAGCTTTTAAAAAGTTACATTCTAAAATTTGTTGTTTTACTGTTTATGCAATATGCATTTCCTTTAATTTGTTTTTACACTAATGAAATCATCTGAACACAATGGATTTTTTATACTTCTTATACGTTTTAATCGTTTTGAAAGATATATTAATCCCTAATGCCCTTCCAATCTCTAATTTTTTTTTTAATTCAGACAGTAAATTTTAGCTAAAACACAGTTAGCCCTTTCTTCCCCCTACGCCTCTTTTCCCTATCTCTTAGCACTTGAGACGAATCGTTTTTATTTTTAATATTATTTTCGTCTAGAGATTCATTTTCCTCCCCTCATCAGCATATTGTCTCCTTCTGAATGTCGGTCTTATTTATTTATTTTTTCAATTGAATTCTCCCCCCCCCCTCCGATGCCTTGTATACATTTTATAACTGAAATACACCTTGAATGGGCCCCACTTGGAGGGTATCTTAATATAATACCATACGGTCGTCGTCCTTAAATCAAACTTTAGTTTTTTACAAGAGCTCATTGTATTCGAAATTTAAGGGCACTTGCCCCACTATTCTGTTTAACCCCTACCCCCTTAATTTAAATTTTATCACACATTCATGAGTTTTCATTTTATGCATCTTGTGTCTCTATCCTTTCTGTCTTCTTCTAACGTCTAAATTTTGTTTAATTCAGACAGTATATTCTAGCTAATATATAATTAGTCCTCTCTCTGTTCTTATTTCGAGTATAACTGATTTATTTCCCTACTCTTTTCCTCTTCTCGGGAACTTGACTCTTTCCGGCGAAGGATGTCGTCCTATTTCGTAATACCCTCTCCCCTATTCCATATATATATATATACAGGGTGTAACTGAAATGCTTCAACAAACTTTGAGGGATGATAGTACTCATGAA
Source organism: Maratus michaelseni (assembly GCA_963931845.1). Lineage (NCBI taxonomy): Eukaryota > Metazoa > Arthropoda > Arachnida > Araneae > Salticidae > Maratus > Maratus michaelseni. Next base: position 145,486,780 of record OZ007599.1, on the reverse strand, counting down.
GATGAACAAAAAATGCAATAGAACTCGGGGTCGCAAATGACATTTAACCCTTTCAGGGACAGTGGTATGTCTAAAAAACCACTTAATTTTAATTCCAAAACGCCACATTTGCACCAGAATTTTGCTAAAATCTTTTCCATTTAATATTTATATGAAATATAGCCTTTTTCTTATTTACAAACAATTTTTTTGTAAATTCCGGTGCCAGTCCATTTTCAGACGCATTTTCTCTATTTTTAACCTTTAAGCCTTTTAGGGGCAAACTACTTTTAGTACTAAAATGTTGAAATAAATGACTGGCACCGGAATTCATAAAAAAATTTGTTTGTAAATAAGAAAAAGGCTATATTTCACATACATATTAAATGGAAAAGATTTTAGCAAAATTCTGGTGCCATTATGGCGTTTTGGAATTAAAATTAAGCGCTTTCATAAGATACCACTGCCCCTGAGTGGGGTTAAACGTCATTTGCGACCCCATGTTCCATTGCATTTTTTGTTCGTCTTCATGAGTACTATCATCCCTCAAAGTTTGTTGAAGCATTTCAGTTACATCCTGTATATATATATATATATATATATATATATATATATTATAACTAATATAAACCTTCAGTGGACGCATAGATGCTAAGTCATAGCTATCATGTGAATCGTTAAATACCCAGCATACCAGCTCTCTCTATTAGGCGATATACATCCAAACCTAATCAACAGCAAATTATGTCGGAGTCTAACAGAAAATGAAATTTGATGAAATTCTGAGCATGAGTTCGTGAGAAAGAGCGCCCTCAAAATTTGTGTCACGGAAAGAAGTTTTCCGAAAATAATTAAATCTTGTTCAAGACATCCCAAAACGTGAAAATTCTTCAAAAAATGGAAGTCAGAAATTTTATAGCTTCTTTCTGTTTCTTCTTATTCGTATAGTAGAAATTAAACAAGAAAAAATTCTGTAAAATTATGTCATGTTTATTTAATCCTGTTGAAATACATTTTCCAAACGTATTCAAAAATTCTTCCTCATTCTATTGTAATTAACATTAATAATTACATCCAATAATCGTATTCGTTAGATTTTAGTAAATAACATATACGTTAAATTTTAGTAAATAACATATACTTTAAATTTTAATAATCTTAATTTTTATCATTTGGATAATTACTTTTAATTTTTTTAACCTAGTTTTTACGTCCAAAAATGAAAAAAAAATTGAAATCGAAATGGATAAATACAATATAATATCTTCCACAAAAATTAATTTTCTGCAATAAAACAGATATTCCTCTTAAAACAAAGAAAGATAACATGATTTCCGTTTCGTTTTTATTTGCATTACAAAAGATTCAGTATAGTACAAGCACATATCACGCAGTTGATTATTTTTCTTTCGGTTTGCTATATACAAAAATCTAAATAAACAACATAAAGAATACCCCAAAACTCTTCGTTTGCGCCAATGAATCATACCAAAAGAAGAATCAGAAAGAAATAAAAAAAAAACTTTAAGCTGCGTTCAGTCCCCTCCTCAGCAATTCAATCTGAGATAACCATATATCATTCAACTTCCATTTCACAGATGATATTGCGCTTGATACCATCGGATAAGAATAGCAATTTATCAATTTATTGTCTGGAGAACCATCGATAAAAAAAATTGATACCATCGATAAAAATATTCATAATATCGTAAAAAAAATGATACTACCAAAATAAAATACCGATTCTATTGAAAAAAATGATACTATCGATAAAAAAATGATACTATCGATATTTTTTTTTAAATATCATAAAAGAAATTGGTACTATCGATAAAAAAATTATTCTACCGATATTAATAAATTATACTATCGATAAAATCGATAAAATCAGTAGAACATATCGTTATCGCCATTTACTACTTTAAATTGCAGTAAACAGAATAAAGAAAGTGTTTTTTCAAATATATTGTTTCATTTTCCTGAAACAAATTTTCAATATTATCCTTTTTTTTTAACCTTGCAGGTAAGTCTTTAACCTTTTAACAGTTTCTTTTTTTTTTGACACAATAAACTATAAACAGGTTCAAAACAACTCCTTTTCTGCACTAAAATATTTTGCTTATACTACCGATAAATGTCTGACAATTATTAAAGCAAAGATCACAGTTTAAAATTAGTGATATCCAAAAGCTATTAGTAACGATATGTAAATAGCAGAAATTGTAGACGCCGCGTTTAATTGCAGGTTTTGTAACATTTTTAGGCATTTAAATAAGACGAAAAATTCAATAAAAAAATTGTGGTAAAAGCGTACAAACGTTGCACTCACATTGACAATCCAGTAATAAAATGATATGCGGCGCTCTTTACATTGACAATTGAATATGTTAGGACAGTTTTGCAGTCCACGGTTCGCAGATTCCCAGCAAAACCGTTAACTTGAATAAATCGTACATAATATATTATTTCGAGCGTTGAAGTACTCAAAACGCATCTTTGTTTATTATATTTTTAACATTTACCGGTGCGAAAATAAAAATAGTTTATACAAGTTGCACACAATCGTTCGAATTTTCAAGGTTGTACGGAACCATTATTTAATGTGAGACAATTTCTATTTGATTTTTAAATCTCAAAATTTGTAATTGTTACGTTTAATAGTTGGATGTGTAACACTTTTCTGCGATTACAGACAGTTTAAATTTCTATTAAAATTGTACGCACCCTGCATACACAAACACACACATATTCATAGCGTCAAATTCATGTGTACATACGTAGGCTTGTCTTTCACATTTACACCTAAATTGTATGTGTATATAAAATGTTTTTAAATCCCAGACATTTAAATTAAATATCTTTATGTTTAACACTAGAACGGCCTGAAATTATACTCGAGTTTTATAAAAATTTTTTGCACCAGAATTTTTGTTTAAAACTATTTAACATTTTTGTTTAATGTATTGCTAATTGGTTTATATTTAACTCATTTTATGGAGAAATTTCGGGTTCGAATCCAAATATATTTGTTTTGTGCCTGTGAAAATGATAGCTATGGCCGTTCCAGTGTTGGCCAGTAGGAGTGGCCACTTTTCTTTTAATTTAGATTGTTTCATTCCGACTACTTTTTATGTGTGTTCTTAATTGTATAAATTCGTAGCACTTATAATTGTCGTCTGTCCGCATATAACTGCGCAAAAACTACCGAACCGAATGGTTTGAAATGTTATATATATATAATCATTACAGAATTTTGTTGAGTCATTTCAAATTTTATGAAAATCGAATCAAAATTTCAAAAGAATTTAATAAAAGTTTTCTTCATTCTATTAAATACTATCATACGTAATCTTTATAATAAAAGCGTAAATCATTTGATCGTCATTAATAGTTTCGGGGTGGTCGTTTCGCTTTCTCATATGCTAGGCGGACCTTTTTATTCAAAATTATTTCATGGAATAAATCTCCATAAAAGTTACATTATTAATAAGATCGTTCAAAATAAATTAATGGTTGAGAGATGACTTATGTTCAATTATGTATATATTCTGCAATAACTTCAGTTTAAATTAGGTTGACAGTTCAGATTCTCGATCCATGAAATTAACCCTTTCCGGCAGAGTGGTCCCACTCCGGGCATACCTAATTTTAATTCCAAACTTGCATTCGACACCAAGAATATTTAATAAAATTTTGTTTCTACAAAGAAAACTTAAAATAAGGCGTTCTTATTTTCTAAAAAAGTCGTTTGTAAATTCCGGTGTCAGTCAGTAATTTCTGATTTTACGAACAGACTTTCTCTGTGCCGGAATGGGTTAAACAAAAACTAGATTCATTAGTCGTGAACGTTTAAAATATTAAATCATGGAGGTAATCGTTTGCAAATCTTGGAGATGTAGCCTGGTGTGTGTCGTAGCGATCATTGCAGGAAACGACATTGCGACGTAGGTCAATGATATGATAGACATGTTGCACGTTCACCAATCAAATCCACCGTATTCGTGTGTAAAGCAGGATGCATAAAGAACAGATAGATGTTTCTTGCTATAGAAGTAATTTGTTAAACAATGACGTCCGCTGCCCTTTCCTTATAAGCCAATCAAAGTTTAGCGAAATTATGTTGTGCAGACGATATAATTCATTTCGCTGAAATAATAATGATGATTTTTTTACATTGTCTTGTATTGTATATTTGCGCATATTATAATATAGATTCTTATAAAATAGACAAAATAAGTTTGATCAATTCCGTTGAAGATAACATGAATATTGAAATCTATGTAGACATTATTTTTGATAATGCCATGTATGATATTTCAATTATAAAATTATTACCTTCTTTGTGATTATGTGACACATTTCTCAATTACAATGGCATTAATTTTCATTTTATAGCATTATTTAAAAATTAAATATTGTCCTTTCTGTTTAATAAAATAGTTTTTCAGTAGAATAACACGAACGAGAGTATAAGCATTGTAAAAATAAATGCACGCTTTTTCTTCAAGATGTTATGCCATGTCTTTTTAATGTTTAAAGTTGAAATAAATACTTAAATTATTTTTCCTCACATGAGATATCTTGTGTTTTTACCTTCCCCAAGTTTGCAGTAAAGTACAGCAAAGAGCCATACATTCTTTTTTTTTGTTTGAATAGGCTTTTTGTGGTAATTTTCGAATGAAATATCAATAAAAAATGAAAAATTGTATAAAAATTAAAATTGACAATTTGTGTAAAATGCCTTATCATTCAGCTACTTTTAGAGAGCAACTAAGAAGCTGCTTACTCTATCGCAAAAATCGTTTGGAATTTTCACAATATTTGACTGGCTTTTTAATATGCATTGCTCCATAGAGTTGACTGTTAAATCACGAAAAGAAAAATCTTTTTTTTATTGTTCGCACACGCGCAGTTTAAAAATATTTTATACAACAGCTCACATTTCATCAAATATTTAATATAGTTGTAATCCAATTGTGTTGTACTGTTTCGAGTACTTTTTATCAAATTGTCTGAAACTGGAGTTAAATTTGATTAAAAACCGTGCATGCTATAAACAAAAAACGTGCAAGAATTTTTTGAACATAAAAAAATCCTCCACATTTCCATGAATATACGTGCTATTGTTACACAAATGAATACACATGTTCTATAAGAGTCTATTTTGCAATAAATTTTCCTCCAAAATTCTATGGCATTTTGTATTTTTTGACGGATCACTGAATTCAATCTGACAGAATAGGGAATTAGCGGTTGGTTCTATTGTGGAGCTGAGTATTATGACAAAAACATGGCAACTTATGATACTTTGAATCATATAAATTTTATCATTTTTTGTTACTAAACAAAATATGCTTTTATTGCCGGAAAACGCCAAAATATCATAAAACTCAAAGTATCCTATTACTATTGTGCGTAACTTCCTTAGACTTTACAAGTAGTATTGCACCCTTAATTCATATAAGGAATTTTGTATGTTATATTTAAATCGCAGAATTAATACACTCTTAATTTAATTTTAGAATATGTAATATTTTTCTGCGATTAAATAAAGCGAAAACTTTTAATAAAATACTGTGCTAGAACTGTACGTGACATGTATTACGAAGTTATGTAGGATTTATTTTTCCATGTTAGAGCCTGGAGAAAACGTTTCTAAATGGAATTTATAAGAACTGAGGATAGTAAAACAATTGAGATTTTCGAATTTATTTAAAAAATTCTTAATTTGACGTGAATAATTTTTAATATATGATAGAGTATTATATTTGAAACACTACTGTAATTGAAACCATGCTTTAAAATTATTTATTTAATTATTAGCTAATGGACAATAATTAGAGACAACGCCTTATGTGAACTAGACAAGTCAGAATCTTTTCATTACCAGGCATGCGACCGTGTGTATATACGTTTTTTGAAAAGCCTGCTTCGCCGTATGAGAAGTGAGATTTTTGGAAATGTTCATTCTTTGCTGTCATTTAGGGTTCTGATGGTCTTAACATATTCCAAGCACTTTTTCTAATCAAAAACCATATTATTAGTTAAGAAAATTATTAGTAAATTCTTGTTTAAATGTATTATGAATTATGACATATTACTTTTTAAATAAAATGGACTACAATTGTTATAAATATCGGTGTGTCAGTTTATAGCTCATTCGAAAAATTAGTTTTCGAAGTATAGAGAAATTCGCTACCTTCGATAGTCTAACGGAGGGGTGTCCGAGATTTTGTCACTATGTCACTTGTCGCCACTATTTCCAAATAGAAAATTTCTCCTTGTATATATCCACAGTTCTTGTCATTAAATAATCCTAATTTTACTCTAAGAAAATACTATAGCTCTATGGTCCGTGGGCAATACAGGGCCGTGGGCATGGTTTTACACACTAGGTTTAAAGGTACTGTCCTTGGTTTTCAAAGAATTCAGAAAAATGAAAGTTTTAGAAACTAAGGAAGACATTTTGTAAGATTTTCTGAATTTATAAAAAGTAGTACTGGCAACACGGCTTTTGTCTGCCTACATTATAAATGCAAAATTTTATTCCAAAAGTCTGGAGCAATTGTATCATTCAGGATTTAAACTTGCATAGGATACATAATGTCCGCACGCCCTTCAATGCGTTACTAAAACTTTCCACACCACGGTGCACCGACATTCGGCACTATAGTTTATTTGACTAAACAAAATTTTACTATAAGCCTGCGATGTTGAGAATCTCAAAAAGCACCTTTGTTATTCTAGTTTTAAGATTTACCGGTGCGAAGTTAAATAATCATTTTACATCTACACAAGATATGCGTACATTTCATCGAATGTACAAGGTGTCTGACACAGTTATTTAAAATTAGAAAATTTATATTTATAATTTAAATCGCAGAATTTGTAATCATCACGTTTAATCGTTTAAACTGTAATATGTTTCTGCCATTATATAAAGTGAAAAATTCTATCACGGTCAAAATCTTCGCACCCTGCATATTTATAGCATGAAATGCGTGTGCATGGGAGTAGGCTTATCTTGCACTTTGATGTCTAAATTAGCTTTATATGTAAAATGTTTAAATCCTAAAGATTTAAGTTAAATATTTTTACGTTTAACACTAGAACGTGTAGAAATTTTCACAAGTTTAAAAAAAAAATATTTTACACCAGAATTTTTATTTAAAACTACTTAATATTTTTAATCAATTTATTTCAATGTGATATACACTTAACTTATTTTATAAAGAAATTTCAGGTTCAAATAAAAATATATTTGCTTGGTACAGGTGAAACTGACAGCTATGGCCGTACAAATTGGGTGTAGTTTTAAATATGTAGACAACCCTTATTTCAAAAATTGCACTCATATTCGGAAAGCAGAAACAATTCCCTGTCGAATTCTATTTCGCACACCTCACTGTGATAACAAACTGCTAAAATAGTTTGCTCTTTACTTTGAAAAAATAACAACTTAATTCTTTCAGCAGCAAAGTACATATGTAGATAAAATATTTTAATGACTCCAGGATATTTGAATAAATATATTTTATAACAAGTACAAGCTTTTCTACAACTACATTATAAATACGAAATTTTATTCCAAAAGTCTGGTGCAATTGTTTCATTTAGTGATTAATATTATGAGGGATACCCGATGTCTTATCACCAGAAAATTCGTTAAGAAAATTTTCCTCACCACGGAGCGCCGACTTCGGTACGTCCGATTACTTGACCTTAACTTAAATTTAAGTGCAGATCCACTGATTGAGAATCTCAAAAACAACCTTTGATTATTCTATTTTTAAGATTTACCGGTGCGAAATTAAATAGTCATTCCACATCTACTCAAGATATTCGTACATTCCATCGAATTTTCAAGTTGATTGTTTAAGATTAGAACATTTCTATTTAAAATTCAAATCGCAAAATTTGTAATTACCAAGTTTAATCGTTCAAATTGTAATATTTTTCTGCGATTACATAAAGTGAAAAATTCTATTGTGGTTAAACTCTGCGTATCCTGTATATATATAGCGCAAAATCAGTTTGTACGGATGTAGGCTTATCTTGCACTTTTACTCATAAATTGGCTTTATACGTAAAATATTTAAAGCCCAAATGTTTAAATTAAAAATTTTTATATTTAACAGTTGAACGGCAAAAATTTTACACAAGATTTATAAAAATATTTTTACACCAGATTTTTTTTTATTTAAAACTATTTTACTTTTTTGTTTAATTTATTTCTACGTGGTATACATTTTACTTATTTTCTGAAGAAATTTCAGATTCGAATTAAGTATGTTTATGAAACCACTTAACTTTAATTCCCAAAACCCTCACTGATACCAGAATTTTTGTTAAAAAAATACGGTTTATTAGTTGCGTGAAATATAGCTTTTTCATATTTACAAGAAAGTTCGTTTTCAAATTCTGGTGTCATTCATTAATTTCAATAGTTAAGCAATGGAAATTCTCTGCGCCGCAAAGGGTTAAGGAAAGCATTTCCGACCCCACATTGCTATATGATTTTGAGTTGTTAGGATGTACCCTACCCCTCTTAGAAGTTCTGAAACGTTTAACTGAAATACCCTGTATATATATGTAGGATTTCAGTTGAAACACTTCACGTAAATGATCATCAAATGAACTGTCACTGAACTGGCACTCTATTATTATCCATGATTTTGATGCGCGAGTTGTAAATGGTTTGAATCGCGAGATTTGGCTAAGAGCCAGTGTTCTAATTTTTATTATGAAGCAAGATATGTAAAATGGATATAGCCGTTAGGCCTGGTTGGATAATCGTAATGTAAATTTGTTGTATAGTTTCGACCAAAAGTGTTATTAGTTGAAATTAAAGTGCATATTTTGTTGTTCATCGATTATTTGTGATATTGGTTCCGTAAAGTGCCTATTTATATATCATTTACTTACATTTTTGGGGGCTCGGATGCCAGGATCATTAAAAGTAAAAGCCACTAGTATTGAAATGGAAACCAAACGTAAAGTATTGTAAAACGCCAGTATCAAAAGTTGGGTTAAGAATTAGCAAGGTGAAACCGTAATCGTATCACTTCAAGTACAATTTTTGAAAGATGGGAACTCTAAATAAAGCGAAGAGAATTGATCTAATAAACCTCTGCGAAGAATGCGGAATTGAAGCACCAGGAAAACCGACAATACCTGTCCTAATAAAGCTGATCAAGAGTTGGGAGAGTTACGAAGAAGATTTTATAAGAGATCGATTGGAAGTAGTGATAGCAAGTAGAAAAGAGAAAGAAGAAAGAGAAGAGAAAGAGAAAGAGAAGAAATTACAAGCAGAACTGGAAGAGAAGAAATTACAAGCAGAAAGAGAAGAGAAGAAATTACAAGCAGAGATCGAAGAAAATAGATTGAACTTGAAAATGGAAATGGAAGAGAGAAAATGAAAAATAGAATCGGAGCAAAATTTTGAAATTAAGAAATTACAGATACAAGAAAATTCAAAAGAACATATTAATGGAGACCCAAAGACAAATCCAGGTAAGCAATTTGAATTGCTTAGATTATTAACTAAATATGATAGCTCGAATGATATTAGTTTATACTTAGCTATGTACGAAAGGCAAATGGCGCAAACGGGCATTAATAAAAAAGAATGGGTAAATTATTTAATTAATCTAATGCCGTTAGATGTGATCAATATAATAACAAGGGAAAACGAACCTGAAATTCACGATTATGATTACATAAAAAATATTCTACTAAAACGCTACAAGCTATCACCAGAGGAATTTAGGCTGAAATTTTTCTCATCTAAAAAGGAGCCATCAGCCAATTGGCGAGATTTCGCTTATGAAATAAAGGTGTATTTTCAACAATGGATTGAAGGTCTTCAAGTAAATAACTTTGAAGATTTATCTGAATTAATTATTGTTAATCAAATCAGGCATAATTTACCTGCGGAAACGAAGACACATTTTGCAGAGGAATTATTAGTAATAAAGAAAATTGATGACTTAGTTAATAAATTGGATATTTACGAAACGGCATGCAGGGTTTGCAATAAACAATCAGTTAAGGATACAAGTAGCGATTTTGATGACAGAAGATCGCGAGTGGCTGATTACGCCAATTTGAAAAGACGCCAAATTGACAATAGACACAGTATGAATTATGGAAGCAAAGAGTCGCATATAATCTGTTTTACGTGTGGCAACCCTGGTCACGTGAGTGCGAAATGTGCCATGACAAATAATACAGAACAAGAATATTCAAATTTTTACCCGCAACGTAATCAAAATTGGCGAGAAACAAAATACCAAAATGAGACCCAAAACACGCAAAGAAAAATAGTTAATATGGGCATGTTAAATGGTAAAAAAGGAAGAATCTTAGATATTAGCGGATTAAAAGCAAACGTAATAATCGATACAGCAAGCGATATTTCAATCGCCAGTTCAAGATATCATACTGCAATAAACGCGCCAAAACTAACTAGCGACAATATGTACATATCAGGCATAGGTGGAGGAAAAATTAAGCCAACAGGTTTTTTCTGGCATAAAGTCTACGTGGACGATACAGAAATCCAGGATAAATTTTACGTGGTACAAGAGACGGACTGCGATTTAATAATAGGTAGAAAAGCATTAGAAGGCATACCATTAAAAGTAACGGAAGATGGTATTAGAATAGCAAGCGGCAACAAAGTTTGAGTAGGATACATTAAAATTAAGGAAGTACCGACAAAAATTAATGAAGCAAGTATAAACAACGATAATCGAGGTTAGGAAGATATGGTTAAAATCGACTGCGTAAATGACGGGGTGAATTTGACACAGATTACGAATTTAGTGAACAGAAAAAAAATAAGGAGATTAATAAAACCGTATAAGCCGAATAGGACAAAAGATACAGGATTATCCGATGAATGGAATGCATCTCCAGAAGAAAATTATGAAAGTAGTAGTCCTGCACATGGTAGAAAAGACTATGTGAAAGATCGCAATAGGAATTTTGATCATAAGGGAAAGAACTGAAATTTTAATAGGCCATTTGATAACAGAAGCAATAATAGATATGGTCAGAGGTATTTTAAACAGTCATTTAACCATGGAAATAACAACAAATATGGATATGGGAAACAGAGTTCCGAGAATTCTTACCAAAATAAATCTGAGGTTCCTGAAAACTTTGAGACTGAAAATTCTTTGATACCTCAAGACATAACAGAAAATGCTTCACCTAATTTAAAAGCAAGATATAATCCAAAATTTCCCCCTAGATACATGAATAGAGGCTACAATCATGGTCGAAATAATTATAATTATGGTGGCCGACGATCGTGCAAGGCTAGTTATAATGAACAAAGATATTCACAACCATCACATAAGAATAATTCTCATCATAGATTTAAAGGAGCTTATAGTGAACGAGATGCTTATTCAAATTCTTATCATTCTAGAAGCAATAGTTATGTAGTTTCTAAATATAGAGAGCAATATCCGGAAAGGAATCACAGAGATATTAGATATGCTGATCCTAAAGACAGAGAGCAATACTCAGAAAGAAATAAAAATCTCAAAAAAATAACTGTTAGGCATGAAAAAAAACATAACAAATCAAGATGCTGATGTCGAGACGCCATCACGCCGGGATGACCGATTTGTAGGATTTCAGTTGAAACATTTCACGTAAATGATCATCAAATGAACTGTCACTGAACTGACACTCTATTATTATCCATGACTTTGATGCGTGAGTTGTAAATGGTTTGAATCGCGAGATTTGGCTAAGAGCCAGTGTTCTAATTTTTATTATGAAGCAAGATATGTAAAATGGATATAGCCGTTAGGCCTGGTTGGATTATCGTAATGTAAATTTGTTGTATAGTTTCGACCAAAAGTGTTATTAGTTGAAATTAAAGTGCATATTTTGTTGTTCATCGATTATTTGTCATATTGGTTCAGTAAAGTGCCTATTTATATATCATTTACATACATATATATATATTGAAAAATATGCTTCGCCGTAGGAGAAGTGACGTTCTTGGAAATGTTCATTCTTTGCTGTCATTTACGGCTCTAATGGTCTTAACATATTCCAGGCACTTTTTCTATTCCAAACAATATTATTAATAAATTCATATTTAAATATATTATGAATTATGACGTATTACTACTTTTAACCTAAAATGGACTAAAATTATTATAAACGTCGGTGTGTCAGTTTATAGCTCATTCGAATCACTAATTTTCGAAATATAGAGAAATTCGATACATTTCGATGGTTTAACGGAGAAAGTCCGACATTTTATCACTATGTCACTTGTCGCCACTTTTTTCATATAGAAATTTTCGCCTTATATATATCCACAGTTCCTGCCATTAAATAACAATAATTTAACTCTACGAAACTAGTGCTATCTCTATGGTCCGCAGGCAACTGTTTTTGCATACTGGATTTAAGGGTACAGACCTCGGTTATTGAAAGATTCAGAAACAAGTGGGTAAGTGTGATCGAAGATCGCTCAAAGGGTTTCGTTTAATATTCCTTTCAAAACACTTTATTTTTTCTTTAATAAATCCAAATAAATTTCATTTTCAAAGAAAAAATCCTGATTTTTATAAAGTAAAAATTTACCCATCTATTTTTCGTTTTTTCGAATATCTAAACCAGCCCGATAGCGGGCGAAGCCCGCTATTATATACTGTCATAATAATATCCGTCATTCGGGCAAAATGCGATATTTAAAAAAATAATTTCAAAATTAAACAAATTGTACACCTTCAAAATGTTAAAATATGCGAATATTTCCATAATCGGATTTTTATCACGATTCAATAGGTTTTTCAAACTCATATATTTACTATGCTCTATTACTCATATTGATACTCACTTTGTATTATTCTCAAACATCTGAAAAATTCGTTAAACTTCCAATATGACGTCATATTTTCTTTTTAATTCTCTAATGACGTGATATTAATCTGCTTTGTGTACATATAATCTGTCTCAAAAGTTTAAGCACTCTGCAAATCTGGTTTAAAATAATTGAAGAAAATATTTTATGCTAATTTACAATAAATACTCGACATTTAATCAAAATAAAATAAAATAAGCCATTTTGGGTGGTTTAAACAAAAAATATATTTATTTTTATTTAATTTTTCTTTTTTCTTGAAGAAACACTGTCTCAAAAGTTTAAGCACTTTAGGCAAATTTTTTTAGAAACACGGGATTGGCCGTGTTTAATGACATTGTATGACATCATATTGCACTTTTATAAAAGTATAAAAGGCGGAGAAATTATTTCCTCTTGTTTTAAAAATGCTAAAGTGTAAATAATTCTCAAAATGTGAGATTTTGAAAGTTTTTAAATTGAAATCTCAAAATAAAACTGTTTCTGAAATTGCAAAAGTTTTAAATCGATCAAAGCGAGGTATATATCAAGTACTCTCTAGAAATGATAATTTTAAGCAGAAACCAAGATGTGGACGACCACATATGACGACTGTTCAGACCGATCGGAGAATACGGAGATTGGTATCTAGACAAAATATGTCCATACGGCAAATTAAAAATAATCTCAGTGTACAGGTGTCCAAAGACACTGTACATAGACGTATTAAAGAGTGTGATTACATCATACTAAAGAAAACGGCTCGCAAACCGTCTCTCAAATTACATCACAAATAGGCAAAAATGAACTGGGCTAAAAAACCCATGTCCTACGGGGACAAATGGCTTACTGTTTTATTCAGCGATGAGAAAAAGTGGAACTTAGATGGCCCTGATGGTTGGAACGCGTATTGGCATGATTTACGAAAGGAACCAAGGGCATTTTTCAGCAGGCAGCAAGGCGGTAAATCTGTTATGGTTTGGGGGTCATTTGTTTTCAATGTCCAGACCTCTCTGGCTTTTTTAAAAGGAAAACAAGATTCAAAAATGTATCAAGAGACGCTAAACCAACACTTGCTACCATTCGGTGACATTTTTTTTTTTTTTGGGGGGGGGGTCCTGAATGGACTTTTCAACAAGACAATGTCTCAATCCACGCATCACATTCTACAAAACATTGGCTTTCTCAGAAAAATGTTAAAGTTCTTGACTGGCCATCTTTAAGTCGAGATTTAAACCCGATTGAGAATGTCTGGGGTATTTTAACCCGCCAGGTTTACGGCAATGGAAAGCAGTATGACTCTATTGAAGAACTCCAAGAGGCTATTGAGAAAGCATGGTACTCTTTGCCACCAGAAACCCTACAAAAACTAATAATTTCGATGGACGCACGTTTATTTGAACTAATCCGAAATCACGGAAAAATAATTTGTAAGTAAAAGTTCTGTAAAAATTATAAATCTGGTTGTTTTTAACATTGTGCATAAACTTTTGCGACAGTTTTTTTTTAAAATTTTTTTATTATACTTTTTACAATTATGTAATTTTTTTTCTACTTTTGATATCATTTATTTAAATAACGTTGCTAAATCTGCAAATAAAAAATGTTATTCATTCTAACTTTTTATAATTCTTTGAAAATCGACATTTTATGCTTGTGCTTAAACTTTTGAGACAGACCTTACACATACTTATACTCCTTGTATTATTGAGAAATCTAGACATTTTACGTTTTATTACTACTATGACGTCAATCAATTTTGTTTCATATTTATCTTTTTTTTAATTGGTGAAACTTTTTATTTCATTTTCATTTTTCACGGGGAAATCGTCTGATATAAAATTAATTATTGTGGAAAGAATTTCATCGTGGATTTTATATTTTTGGCATCTGCAATAACGAAAAATGTTTAAATTTAATAGGAAAAGGCTGTTAAAAGTTTGGTTTTTATCTCTATTTATTAAAATGATAAGAATTTTTCAAATTTTAATATTTTGAGCTCTTTATAGCTGGTATTCATTTATATACACAAAGTTTCAACAATGTAAGTTATATAGATTTTGAGAATAGCTCTGTGACAGACAGACAACGGAGCGGGAGTAATAGGGGTTCGTGAGATGAACGAAACCCTAAAAATGAGTTTTAGAAACTACTGAAGACATTTTGTACGACATTCTTTCATGCAAAGCATTTTTTTTTATATTAGGAATATCTCTAAAATTGTACTGGTCATTAATTGGGTGTTTAAAGTACTTTTTTCCGAAATTTAATAACAAACCCTTATATTTTCTTTTATAATTTAATGAAAAACATATACATACTATATGTTGTACTCTAAGGAACTCGAAAAAAAGCTTAAAAAGTGCGTTAAAAACCGAATTGGGTGTAATTTTAGATATGTAAACAACTCCTATTTCAAAAATTTCACTAATATTCGGAGAACAGAAAGAATTTCCTGTCGAATGGTACCTCACACATCACACTGTGGTAATTCAGTACTAAGTTTTTTTGAGGCGCTCTATTCTTTGCAAAAAAACAATAATTTAATTCTTTCAGCTGCAAAGTTTGTCGCTACCATGTCAAACTATCTAATGTGAAAAAATGCATTTTCCATTACTTTTAAAACTGGGCTGATTGTCAGCACTAAATATTAAAATTGTTTCAGGGTTGTAACATCACCAGAGTTGCTAGTTTGGTCTACTTTTCCATTCAGAAATTTCGCATCCGTACCAGAAATTTAAAACAGAATTTTTTGCTTTATATAATGACAGCTTATTTCGTGATTACTTAAAGTAAAAAAAAAATCTCTCAAAATATCCGGGATGCATTCGGTATCTCTGAAGAAAAAAAAGGAGGCCAAATTGGTAACCCTGTTCTTAACAGAAATTTTATTAGTATTTTTACTAGGCAAAGAATTCTATTAAAATTTAATGGTGACAATCGGACCATTTTTAAAAGTAATGAAAAATACATTTTTTCATATTCGATAGTTTGCCATGGTAGTGACGATATGTATATACTAAAATGTTTTAATGACTCCATGATATATGAAAAAAATTATTTGATAACAAATACAAGCTTTTTTCTCAACTACATCATAAACGCAAAATTGTATTCAGAAAACCTGGCGCAATTGTACCACTCATGGATTAAAATTTCCACACCACAGTGCACCCACATTTGGTACGATTTACGTGACCTCAAGGTGTCTGGCACCACTTTTTAAGATTAGAAAATTTCTATTTATAATGAATTCGCACAATTTGTAATTACCACGTTTAATCGTCTAAATTTAAATATTTTCTGCCATTACATAAAGTGGAATTTTCTATCTTGGTTAAACTCTGCGCACCGTATATATATATATATATATATATATATATATATATATATATATAATATATATATATATATAGTGCCAGATCAGTGTGAGAGGGTCTCTCTTACTTCTCTTACAGTTTTACTCCTAAATTGGCTTTATACGTAAAATATTTAAAGAACCCAAATATTTGAATTAATATTTTTTATGTTTAACGGTAGTTGAAATTTTACACAAATTTTATAAAAATATTTCGCACCAGAAATTTTATTTAAAACTAGTTAACTATTTTGTTTAATTTATTTCTATATGGTATATATTTAACTCATTTTATAAAGAAATTTCAGATTGGAATGAAAATTTATTTTTTTGTACCGGTGAAAATGATAGCTATAGCCGCTCTAGTGTTGGCTACATTGTGGCCAGTAGGCTACCTTTTCTTAATTCAGATTGTTTGACTCCCACCGCTTTTTTACAAAGTGCAATTGGCATTATTCTCTCAATTTTTAATCTGTCATTAAATAAGGCGAATATTTGTATTTCAAAAAAGAGGTGGCAATGAAGTAATCTGAATTTATAAAATTAACCAACTCTCAACAATTGTTGGTTATAATATATATATATATATATATATATATATATATATATATATATATATATATATATATATATATATATATATATATATATACCGGGTGATTATAATTAAAGTTACGATTTCAAAAATCGATAATTTTAAAACTACTGGTCAGAATGACTTGATATTTTAGCAGAACAATCGTGAGGCAATGGAATTTTGTTTGGCGAAGGAAAAAAATAGTTCCAAATTGTACCGATAGATGGCGTTGTCAGGGTAATGTCAGGGGAAAGACCAAAAATGTATTCTTGAACCCTTTCCGGCGCGGTGTAAATTTGTTTGCAAAATGATGAAATAATAGACTGACACCGGAATTTACAAACGAATTCATTAGTAAAAAGAAACTTGCTTATTTTCTGGTTCTTAATGAAAGGAAAATTTTAATTAAATATTCTTGGTGCCGTTTGTCAGTTTTAGAAGTAAAATTGGGTGTCCTTTTTTGTGACCACCACCCGTTAAAGGGTTAAACATAGGAATGATGTTGCCAAAAGGAAAAAAATAGAGTTCAGAGATTTACTAAAAATTTATTAGCGAAAAGACAAGACTACGTGTTTACAGCGACGACAGCGATAATGACAAAAAAAGAAAAAAAAAGAGCTTCATGGAACAAACACCTTACTGATTATTAAGGCATAAGTTGCTCAATATGCCCTCCGCCTTGTTCCGCTACTAATTGGAAGCGCAAAACGGCATGCTCCACAACAGATCGGAGGGTATCTGTACTAATGCAATGGGTGTGTTGTGTGATGCTTGCCTTCAAGTCGGCTAGATTCTGAATCCGCCCGCTATAAACAACATTCTTCAGGTACCCACAAAGCCAGAAATCACACGGGTTTAAGTCGGGGGAACGTGGCGGCCACGTTTTTGGAAAATGGCGGCTTATGATCCTATCATCTCCGAAATTATCACTCAGTAGCTGTTTCACAGTAGTAGCAATGTGCGAAGGAGCGCCATCTTGCATGAATATTATGCGATCCACACACTGACGCTGTTGAAGTGCCGGAAGAACATGGTTACGCAAAAGTGCTTCATACCGCTTGCCAGTAACTGTGCAGGTAACGGGACACGCAGGTGTGATCTCCTCGAAGAAAAATGGACCGACGATAAACGCTGCCGTTATTCCGCACCACACAGTGACCTTTTCAGACTGAAGAGGTAATGGCTGCAGCTGGGACGGATTCTCGGTCGCCCATATCCTGCAATTTTGCGTATTTACAGAACCTTGCAAATGAAAGTGGGCTTCGTCAGACCACAGAATGTTCCATGGCCATCCGCTGTCCACTTCCATCCGGGCAAGAAATTGTAGTGCAAAAGATTGACGTGCTTCCAGGTCAGCAGGTAGCAACTCCTGCACATGAGTTATCTTGTACGGATAACAGCGTAAGACGTTCCGTAGGACTTTACGCACCGTGCTGTTCGGCATATCCAGCATTCGGCCAATCCCCCTTGCACTGCTGATTCCAGCATCACTGTCAGTATGTTCCTGTAATGCTGTAGCCACATCTTCCACTGCCGCAGCTGAAACTGGTTTCCTTCCTCTACCCCGTTTAACGTCAAATGAACCGGTCTCTTCGAATTTAGCAATCATTTTTTGCAGACCATTTGTTGTTATTGGACCTTTTTTTATGGATTTTAATGTCCGAAACTTCCTAATAGCTGTAAGTGCCAGTCATCGTTCTTATAAAAAAGCTTCAAGAGCAGAGCGCGATCCTTCATAGTCAGAGTCATGATGAAGCATTCAGGCAAAGAGCTGCTGCTCTGCATTTTTATGGTTGCTATGTCTGCGGTGCGCATGTCACGTATTAGTAATTTGCATATCTTCAGACAATATGAACCCAGACAGCGCCATCTATGGGCACATTTTGAAACTTTTTTTTCTCCTTCGCCAAACAAAATTTCATTGCCTCACGATTGTTCTGCTAAAACATCAAGTCAATCTGACCAGTAGTTTTAATTAAAATTATCGATTTTTGAAATCGTAACTTTAATTATAATCACCCGGTATTTAAATAAAATTTTCCTTTCATTAAGAACCAGAAAAATAAGCAAGTTTCTTTTTACTAATGGATTCGTTTGTAAATTCCGGTGTCAGTTTATTATTTCATCATTTTGCAAACAAATTTACTCCGCGCCGGAAAGGGTTCAAGAATACATTTTTGGTCTTTCCCCTGACATTACCCTGACAACGCCATCTATCGGCACAATTTGGAACTATTTTTTTCCTTCGCCAAACAAAATTCCATTGCCTCACGATTGTTCTGCTAAAATATCAAGTCATTCTGACCAGTAGTTTTAAAATTATCGATTTTTGAAATCGTAACTTTAATTATAATCACCCGGTATATATCTACATTTTGATTGTGGGCCATGTCTGGCGACTTTCTTTATATTCATCCGTACCTAAGTTTACGAAATATTTACTTTTGGTAGATTTTTATTTAGAATTTCCTAGTATAAATATATAGCAGAAGTTAATTTTCACAACCAATTTTCTTCAAGTTTTTAGCAATTTTTAACAACAATATTATCTCGAGAGTAATCGTTTCTTTTGGCAATCTGATGATTATTTCTATCTTTTTAATAAAGAAAGTTAAAAACAATTTGTGAAAATCGGTACCTTAAATTTGAACGGCCGCCATTTTGTTTAAAATCAATTTTTCAAAATATTTATTCATTACTATGAAGTTCTAAGTTCTCAGAGTAAAGACATTTTGTTTCTCATAATTTCAAATGATATTTTACAAATTTACGTTGCTCGCCTTGGACGGCCATCACAACGACACCATCTCCGGGAGCGAGTCTGCTAAAGCCACCCAACTTTATTTGGTTATTACCAAAATTAAATTATTTTCTTTAAAGTGTAGTAAATAAAATAGAAAAAGAGTTTTTCAAATATCTTGTTTGATTTTAATTACATTTTTTTTTAATGTTACCTTTTTTTTTTTTTACCTTGCAGTTAGGTATAACCCATTAAACTTTTAACAGTTTCTTTTTTTTTGACACAATAAACTAAATATAGGGACAAAACGTAACCATTTCTGTACTAAAATATTTGGCTTATACTATCAATAAAAGTCTGAGAATTATTAAAGCAAAGATCACAATTAAAAATTAGTGATCTGAAAAGCAACGAAGCAAGTCAAATCCTCGTGCCCGAGCAACGTTAGGCAAAACTGTTAAGTGGTAAAAAAATGCCAAACTCACAACCCTGCCTCTCACATCGATAACTCACAAGGAAGGTCTCCAGAAATTTTTGAAAAAGTTACAGAATGTTCTTCTCGTGAGGATATATACGTCTATAAAAAAATTTCTGCGGAACCTCGATATAACGTCCATAAAAAATATGAAAATTTCGTTTATTTGGCGATTTATCACCGGTTGGAGACGGAATGAAAATAACCCTTTCTGGGGCAAAGTACTTATGTTTTTAAAATGTTGAAATCATTGAGTCATACCGGGATTTAACAACAAATTTATTTCCAAAGAAGTAAAAGATTTTCTTCACGTATTTTCTAAAACTAAAATTTGATTCCAAAAATCCGGTGTCACTGTGGCATTTGGAAATTAAAATTAAGTGGGATATATTATATCCAACTGCCCTTCAAGGGGTTTAAAAAATAGGATTTTATGACAAATACACTTTAAAGAAAAACTTTTTCATACTGAACTTGTTTATGAATGTTTAACTTATATAATAAATAAATTTTTATAACTACAATTTTGTGTACACATTTATATGTATATATAATGGAATTTAAAGATTGTATTTTACGATTTAACACAAAATTTAAATTGATTAAAATTGTTTCTATTTCAAAAATAAGCCCGATTCTGAACATTGTCAGTTCAAGAAAGTTTTTGTTGCTATGGAAAAGACGACTTCTTTCATATATAAATGTATAACGAATCCGTTTGTCATCGGGCTTTTCCTTTTAAAATACATTTAAAAATTACTTGTACAACCGTTGAAGCCATTTAAATTTTAAAAAATCGGGGAATGGACTATAAAACAATAGTCAAAATTTCATTCAATCGGTATTAAATAGAGAAAAAACGTGAGGGATTTATTTAATCTGATTTAAAACATATTTTAAATTAATATTAATGCAAACGTACAGAGAGTTGAAAATGTTGAGCGCAAAATGCAAACGATTCTGAACAAAAGGGTATGGTATCATGAGCCATAGAATTAACCCATTAGTATAATTTTTTTAACTTATGACAATTTTACGCTTTCAAATTTTACAAAAATCTCATAGACATGTCTCATAACAAGAATTTCTTCAAACTCTTTGCTTACTTTAATATGCCTTTCAGATTCATATATTTTTAAAATTTCGATTGTTAACTAAAAGTGAAAATAAACATACAGATTCAATAATTCAATAATACACATAACTTAAATGTCAGCTTCGCTATAACATAAAATAGATATTTACAGCTTCCAAAACACAGAACATATTTTTTTCAGTGGTAAAAATAAATAACTGAAACAACAAGCAGCTTACATATATCATACAAAAAATAATAAATGTTTCATTGTTTAAGTTTAAATTCATTAAATATTGTGTCTTCGAATAATCCTTTTACAAACAATTTAAAATGCATTAAAATCTTTTGCGTTTTGCGAAGGAAAAATGTTGCTAACCAAATCGTGTGTTTTTGCACCAAATACTCGAAAGTATTTTATTTTTTTGCAGATTTTCTACAGGGATTCCGCAGCTAAATTTCACTGTTCCTTTATTACATACATGTGTAGCTTCATTAGCAGTTTTTTTTTATTTTCTAAGTATGCACTTTAACCCCTTGGGGACGAGCGACACGTATTCGTGACGCTTGAGATGCTCAGAATCCTCGATTATTCCCACCAGTTAATTTTTATTGTAAGTTTTGCCTTATTTAATGACACCATTTCTGCAATTCAACTAGTCGAAAATTTCTGTTTTGAAAAACTGGTGGTAAAAGATTAAAAATTATGTAAAGGACGCTCGTCGCGAAGGGGTTAAGGAGACCTTCCCTGACAGCGATAAAATGATATGCGGCGCTCATTTCTTTGACAATCGAGCACCTTAGGACAGTGTCATACGCCACGGTTCGCCAAATTCCAGCAAAACCGCTTACGTGAGTATACCCTTATTTTGTAGCTCCGCATACAGATACTCAGAATACATGTTTGTTTATTATATGTTTAAGATTTACCGGTGCGAAATGCAAAATCATTTAAACAAGGTGCACACACTCCTTCGAATTTTCAAGGATGTACGACACCATTATTCAAGATGAGACAATATCTATTTAGGTTTTAACCCCTTCAGGGGCAAAGTACTCTTGTAGCTAAAATTGTGAAATGACTGATTGACACCAGGATTCACGAATGAATTTTTTTTAAATAAGTAAAAGCTTTTCCTCATGTACCTCATAAATTTAAAATTTGATTATAAAATTCTGGTGTCATTGTGGCATTTTGGGATTAAAATTAAGTGGTATATATTATATACCGGTGCCGTTCAAGGGGTTAAATCTTTGAATTTGTAATCACTACGTTAAATAGTTGAATGTGTAATATTTTTTTTTCTATTAAATACAGTGAAAATTTCTATTAAAAATGTACCTAAAATTTTTTACACCTAAAATATATTTGTATGTAAAAGGTTTTAAGCCTAAATATTTAAATTAAATATGTTTATGTTTAACACTAGAACGGCCTGAAAGTTTACTCGAATTTTACAAAAATATTTTATACCAGAATTTTTATATTAAACTACTTTTTTTTTATTCAACTTTTTTCTGCGAGGCATACATTTAAATTATTTTACGAAGACATTTATTGTTAGAATCGAAATTTATTTATTTGGTACCGGCCAAAATGACAGGCATAGCGCTTATAGAGAAATTTCGCAAGTTTGCCACATATGTGTTACTCAGATTGCTGGATTGGTACCACATTTTTGAAATAGTAATATTCGCATTATTTAATGACATATTAAGTAATACAAATTGAAAGCAAATTACGCTTTCTCAAAAAGGTGTTGGCATTCAAGCAATTTGAATTATAAAGAAACAAGAACGAAAAATAATGCGTCAAGCATAGATTATGTAAAAAATATCCAAATTTCCAAAATGCTCTTACAAATATTAACCGTTTAATACGGTTAAAGATGATGGGTAAGTAAACAAGAATACAAGGGATGTCCGCCCCGGGAACTCACGTTTCGTTTTAAAGTATAAGTGCAATCTAGTGTCTTGGAAAACAATTTGGAAAAACATAACACATTTAAAAATCCAATTTCAGGATTTGAAAACAATATTCGAAAAAATATCCAAATTGTTTTCCGCAGCCCTATAAACGATCTATAATTCTGTATATATACTGCATAGCATGTTAAATTTCAGTTAATTTAGAAACGTTTAGCATAGTTTAAAATTCTCCCTTTGGAATTTCCGTCAATAAGCGGAAATGTACTCGAGATCTTTTGGACTGCCCTGTGTATGATCTATGTAATTTATACACTCCAAGTAACAGAAAAAACAATAGTTAACATTTAAAACGCGTTCCGCAACCGGAAACGCGCTTCTCGCAATTATAGTTAACGCACAGTACTCTAACCGATATCTTTTGTGTGTCCCTGTAAATTAACGATGAATGCTCATCCCACAATCTTGTAGTAAGCCTCTTGTAATAAACCTCAGTGATACATATCCATTTCAATATGTTTGAAATAGTTAAGCACTCCTAAAATAAAACCCAAATAATTTTTTCCCTTAGATCGGAATCCAACGGAATTGTTTTGAGTGTCCCTGTAAACGATCTATAAGTGCTGCACACTTCATTTTCAATACTGAACATGCCATAGTAATCCTCAATAATATATATATGAATTGCACGACAATCCAAATATGTTTACGAAGTTTTGTACAATCGGAAGCTGGAGAAATCTATTTTCAATTCGCTAAATTTCTTCCATTCAGACCTGCCAAGTCTCCGGCTTTTTGGATACCAGTAATTTAGTACAGAAAATGTTGTTTTATTTAATCGGAGCATTTTGCGATTTAACAGAACAACATTTTCTCAAAAAAATTACTGGTGTTCAAAATTCCGGAGACTTGGCAACTCTGCTTCCATTCATCTACGAAGGACTTATATATAAGGACTTTGATGGGCCCCAATGCAATGAGAGAGAGTAAAATAAGTTAAATACAAAACTGTAGAGTTTTGTACATTTAGTTTTTAATGATGTATTGCGTGTGAAATATCTTCATTAGAAGCCCTGAAAGGTAAGTTTTTCTATACTCATCACAGACTTATCCCCTTCTAAGGACATGGCATGTATACTTCCGAATTTATTTTAATCCGTAAATTACAAATTTGCACCGGACCGTATGACAAATTTTTTCTTTTATAACTTACGTGTCGAAAAGTAATTAATTGATTTCAAATCAGTTTCTTCTTAAATTATGGTGACATTAAATCATTTCAACATTGTAACAACAGAATTATCTTACCTTAAAAATGGTTAAATATCTCACAAATCTCGTGGAGAATTTCTGGAGACAAATGCACATTTACTAATAAAACTAGCGCATGTAAGGAAAGAACTGTTTATTTGAATCAGAAGACAATGTTGTGTATGCTTAATTTCTTCACCATTTGAACCATTCATGCATATCATGCATACATGTGGTATTATTATTAACAAATGAAAATCTTCCTTATGATGTCACACTTCTGCACGCGATTAATAACGTATTTAAGTCGGTGAACTGTTATCGAAAAATTAATATGTCAGGGCTTTAAATAATGTTCATTTCACGTGTAAGGCGTCCATTCATACTAAATTGAGGAAGATATACTGTTCTAGAATAGATTTAAAACTTCCAAATTTTGCCACTAGGAATACTGCAGTCACTCTCATTTTATAACATATAGCCATTTTACTTTAGCGAGACACTTGTGTAACAACTGTAGCTTTATCAGTGCAGACGTCATTTCAGTGTTTAATTTGCTCCCTGTATATATATATAGGGTAAATCTAAAGTTATGAGTGAAATTTGAAGGAGAGATAGAACACACCCAAACAATCTCGAAACACCATACAATACATGGTCGTAACTCTAGCAGTGAAGCGCTACGGGACGCTTTCTGATTGTAGAGCGAACATTATTTACTACACAATCCCTTGTAAATGATTGATGATTTTATTTATGTGGTATATTATTTATAACTAGAATGCTTATATTGATGAAAATTAGAGGAATCTGTAAAGAAATTGCAAATTGAGTAAATTTATTACAGCGCCTAGAATACATAGTGTGGAAAACGGTTTTACCGTTTTTTAATTCTGAATTTTCAAATTCCAACAGAAAATTCTGAAACAAGAATTTTTACTTTAAGATGTCATTAAATATCTGACATTACCTAACCAAAAGAACATTGTAGAAAATTTCTGGTACAAATGCGAAATTTCGAAATTTTAAAAAAGTTTACCTGTAATGCTTTAAAAAGTGTTAAAAAATTGTAGCCGATAAACGTGGAACGATGCGGATGTGGTCCAATAATAGAGCGATCGCAGCGACATCTGCTTAAAAAAAAGATTTACCTCTTGCAAAAGTAACCATTTCACTATCGGCAACATGAACATAATTTCTGTTAATAAAATCTTCTTGTAAGTGTTTCTTCTTGTTTCAGATGTAACTAATTTTGAAGGTAGTGTTTTATCATATCAAGGAATTAATATTTTCCACTCTTCTAGCACAGATTCATTCTTTGGTAGGCTAAATAGGGATAGTTTCTAGTTTGCTGTTTTTTATCAAGTACTGCAACCAGGCACACAAGAATGCGTATCACGTTTTTTGGCCATGATCAATATCATTCATATTTTCAAAGATTATGAAAAACACTATTCAAGTCAAAGGATATAGGGTATAATTTAATTATTTAAAATATTTACTACCAGCTGAAATGTTTTCTCAGTTCAATTCTTATACAACGTTTGCGTTGAAGAGCTAGCGGACAGTGACGTAGCCAGAGAGGGGGGGATCCAACTGCTCTGGAATCCAGTAGTATTATAAAGTTTTCTTCGCCTTCAATATCGCAGAAAATTCTCCGAATAGATAAGCCAAAAATATGTTTATACAATTAGTGGTATCCAAACCATCTGGACCTCCACCCTGTCTACGCCACTGTTAGAAGATGTCGCTGTGATTTAACAGTTATCTTTTCAGCATCGTTCTACATTTATGGGATTAGATTTTTTAGCACTATTTTGTAGCCGTTTTCCACATTATGTGTTCTAGGCGCTGTAATTGTATTAGACTGTACAACTGGAGAAGTGTAGGGATTTTAAATTGGACCAACTTTCTTTCAAAGACATTGCGGGTGAATCAGAACTCATGGGGAAAATTTAAAGTAGTTCTGCACAACCTTTTCGCCTGAAGAACGTTTACCACCAGAATATCCGAAATGCAATTTATGACTTTTTATATAGCGATGTTTCTGTCATTAACACTTAAATGCACAGTGAATCAATTTTGAATCAGTTTTTATTTAACTTTTAATAAATATATCTTCTTCTCAATCACTATATTTATATAGAATTATTAATCCGGTACGGCTCACATAAATATGCTGCTAAATTAAGTGAAAAATCTACCTTAAAATTTGTGGTGTCTAATCCTGAATATAAGGAACTTTTTCTACTTAAAACCATGTTATTAATTATGAAAATTATTAATAAATGCATATTTAAATATATTATGAATTACGACATACATTACTTTTTACATAGAACGGACTATAATTGTTAGAAACTTCGCTGTGTCAGTTTATAGCTCATTCGAATCATTATTTTTCGAAATATAGAAGAATCACATTTCGATGGTCTAAGGCAGGGATGTTCAAGATTTTGTCACTATGTTACTTGTCACCACTATTTCGAAACAGAAAATACCACCATATTTATATGCAAATTTTCTGTAATTAAATAATCCCAATTATTTTCTACAAAAATACTGCTAGCTCTGATATCCACGGCCAACTGTTTTTGTACACCGGTTTTAAAGGTAGAGTGACAGTTATTAAAGGATACAGAAAATAGAAAATTTTAGAAACTTACCGAAGACGTTTTCTAGGAATTTCTTTAATATAAAGCACGCTTTTTATATTATAAATTTCTCTCAAATGTTACTGGTGATTAATTGACTATTTAAAAGTACTTTTTTCCGAAATTTATAAATAAACCTTAATATTTTCTTTTAGAATTGTATGAAAATAATATACATACCGGGGTCGATCCAGAAATAACGTTCCCATCAAATTTACAACAAGACAACATTGTTTATTCTCATAGATATTTAAATCGTTGAAAGAAAAAAGATTGCTGTATTTATGTACATAATCGTCGTCTTTTTCAACGCATTTTTGTTGACGGTGCTCCAATTTCTGTATCCCAATGTCGTAGAACTCCGGCGCCAACCCGTTGAAGAAGCGTTTCATCTCTTCTTTGACGTCATCGTCGCTCTGGAAGCGTTAGCCACACAAGTATACCTTTAACTTGAGGAAAATTAGAGTGATAATTATTAGGTGCGAGGTAAAGACTGTAAGGTGGGTGGGGCATGACAGTCCACCCATATTGTGTCAAAAGTTCCTGGATTTTATGGGAGACGTGAGTTCGGGCGTTGTCGTGAAGCAACATTACACCGGCTGTCAGTCTATACACCTCTGCAAACTGACGATGAATATCCACGGGTGGAGTCCCTTTGGCGTGCAGAAAGCAAATTATGGAACGAATCTCGCACTGGCGGGATCAACAATGGGAACCTCCATCTCGGACGGCTGCTGAGCCAAGAATGAGCGGCGTAGCGAAGCGCGGCCGCTCATTCCTGTGAGTGCGGGAAAAGTCGCGCATAGCGCTGTTGCCGTATTTCGCCTCGCACCTTCCCGTGCGGCTGGAGCTCTTTGGGAACCTTATTTCTGGATCGACCCTTTGCTGGGCTGTTTTAGTCTAAGGAACTTGAAAAAAAGCTTTAAAAGTTCCTTAAAAAGCAAATGGGATGTAATTTTAAGTATGTATACAATCTCTATTTCGAAAATTGCACTCGGTAAGCAGAAATAGTTCACTGTCGAATATTAATTCTCACACCTCACTGCGGTAATTCAGTGACAAAATAGTTTGAGGTGCTCTTTTCTTTGGAAAAAAGAACGACGTAACCATTTCGGCAGCAAAGTGTGTTGATGAAATGCTTTAGTGACTCCAGCATGTATGAATAAATTTATTTGATATTTAAGTACAACCTAGATTTTAAATACAATATTTTAATCCAAAAGTCTGGCAATTCTCTCACTTACTGATTAAAATTACGTAAGATAAAGAACTTCTTACCACGATGCGCCGACATTCGATTCAACCGCTTGCTTGACCAGGCTGCTACTGATGAAACTTTTACAATCTTCAGCCATCTCAAAAAGCACCTTTGAATACAATATTTTTAAGATTTACCGGTGCGAAATTAAATAATCATTCCACATCTACAGAAGATATTCATACTTCTGTTAATTTTCAAGGTGTCTGGCACCACTATTTAAGATTAGAAAATTTCTATTTCTATTTAAATTGCACAATTTAAAAATACCACGTTTAATCGTCTAAATAGTAATATTTTTCTTCTGTGGTTACATTCTGCGTACCCTGTATATACATAGCTCAAAATCGGTTTGTACGGATGTAGGCTTCTCATGCAATTTTACTCTTAAATTAGTCCTTTATACATAAAATGATTAAATCCCAAACATTTAAATTAAATATTTTATGTTTACAGTAGAACGGGTAGAAGTTTTATAAAAATATTTTATCACAGAACTTTTATTTAAAACTATTTAACTTTTCATTTAATTTATTTCTATGTGGTATATAGTTAACGTATTTTATGAAGAATTTTGAGTTTCAAATCGAAATATATTTGTTTGTTACCGGTGAAAATGAGAGCTATGGGCGTTCTAGTGTTGTCCACATTGTGGCCAGTAGGCTATGTTTTTCGAATTCAGATTGCTTGTTTCCCACTACTTTTTTTAAGATAGCATAATTGGCGTTATACTCGCATTATTTATTCTGTCATTAAATGAGGCAAATATTTCTACTTCAAAAAGTGGTGGCAATCAAGCGATCTCAATTTACAAAAGTAGTCAACTCTCAACGCTGGTTGAATACAAGTTTGTGGCAAATGCGGATATACAGAAATTCGATGTACTCATTGCCTTAAGAAAACATAAAGTGTACAATTTAAAGAAATAAAGGTCAGTATAAAATTTATTCGCATATTCTATAATTTTTCTCATTTTTCTTCTTTTTATTTACATTTTACCTTTGTTGAGATATCAAGAATCATCGAAGGGCCAAATTGGCCCTTTTCGTCTTTCTAGGTATAAGGAAACTTGCCGTCTTTCTAGTGTTAAAATCATTCGCTATATTTCCATGGATATACGTGCTATTGTTAGACAAATGGATACACATACCGCACAATATTTACATATTTGTGTGCTGTAGCGATAGATTATTTCGTGCATTTTATTTTACAGTGTGATCTAAAATATTATTATTTTACTTCGATTTTTTGTTGCCCCCTAATTGATCTCCTGATCAAATCGTCCTTGATGAATGTGAAGTCAATCATATTCTTTATAATCCTGAAGTTCCAGAAGAAATCAACGTGTATATCTTTAAGTATTCGAAAAAATGTCTAAAAGTGAAAGTGTCCGGTGACGAATGACCATATAGTGCATATCTATTTTAACCCTTTATATCCTGAATTAATTTTCCAGCTACTTTTTAGATGCTCAGTATCCTCGATTATTCCCACCAGTTATTTTATTTTGTAAAGTTTTCCTTATCTAATCATAGCATTTTTGCGATTCAATTAGGTCAGTGTTTCCCAACCTTTTTTTGGCCGTGCCCCCCCCCCCCCCCAAATCATCACTATAACCTTGACGCTCCCCCTACCTCTGCCTCTGATAAATAAGTCTTATTACATAAAAATTGAGCTCTTATTCCCACTAAAGAAGTCCTAAACGCCTTTAATTGGATCTAAATAAAGAACAGTACGATCTTACAGTTCGACGAAAGAAATACATAAACGAAAAGAAAGTATTTATGAAGAAATCGTTAATAATAATAATAGTAATGTACAGAAATGTAAAAAAGCAAATTATTTTTTCAATGTTTAATAGAAAATTGAGATATATAAATAAAAACTTTAATTTTAATTGAAGCTTTTCCTATGATGATTTTATAATTTTAATTATTGGCAGTAAAGTACCTAATAAATTCAAAATAGACTCGAGAGGAAGAGAATAAAATTAATGGGTACTTCTCTATTATCCCGTCGACTACTTTTCATAACAAAAAATTATCGCCAAACTGTAACGCCCAATAAACGGGAGAACGTTGCCATTGGAATATCAAAATAAATAAATAAATAAAATATAAGAATTTAAGGACACAATTGTTATTTTAATGAATGAAATAACTAATAAATCAGTAAAACATAATGAAAAATACACGCAAATGTCGAATTAAAAACCACTTGATGACATAACAATGCTTCTGACATCAAGTAAATGGGACTGCATTTTTGGCGTTTAATCTTACAGTTTGGCGATAGTTTTTTGTTATGAAAAGTGGTCGACGGTATAATAGAGAAGTAGATGAGATCCTTGTGCTTCATGGTGATTGCAGAGAATTTTTTTATCAGGCCTTAATTTAGTCAGCTTTAATCTCAAGTCTCCTCGTTTAGTTATGTCCCGTCAATTTCTTTTCTTCAGAAATAAATCATTTACTGCACTAAAACTACATTTAACTAGGTATGTTTTTGGGAAATGGTAACAATATTTTTCTTGCAAATTTTCTTGCATTTGGATATTTAGATTCTGTCTCGGCACAAAGCCATGCTATCGCTCCTTTTATACTGAATGAGGTTTTAACTGACTCATCGTTTTAAATTTCAGAGAGTTCTTCTGGGATCGTATGAATCATTAATTGATAAGTCCACTAACATTGGCTACATGACCCATGATGGGAAATCCATTTGCTTTAAATCAGAAAATCTATCGTTAAAATCAGAGGCTAATATTTTCAAATAATCCACAATCACAGTTATAGCTGCATCGGTCATCTCTCATTTTTTTAATCAGCAAAACAGATCAAACTTCCTCTCAGAAATATGTTTCAGTCATACCTCACTGAATGTAATAAAACCAAATATTTTTGCTTTTGTATCAACAAGTGTTTTACCTTCTCCTTGAAATTCAAGGTATTCACTTTTCAAAGATACCTGCTAAATAACTAACAAATGCTTTTCCATCAATGGTTTGCAGGTGCTTCATGTCAGACTTCACACTTAGAAATTCATCAAGAACATCAAACAACTCTATGAATTTTTTTAAGCATTTCCCCTTTGAGAGACATCTTACATCCGTGTGAAGTAAAAGACGAACGTGGTCTGCGTTTTTGCCTTCACAAAACTGCTTCAATAGACGCTCACATTTGGTGCTGGATATTATGGAGTTGAC
Organism: Maratus michaelseni; assembly: GCA_963931845.1. Classification (NCBI taxonomy): domain Eukaryota; kingdom Metazoa; phylum Arthropoda; class Arachnida; order Araneae; family Salticidae; genus Maratus; species Maratus michaelseni. The sequence continues at coordinate 145,455,411 of OZ007599.1, read as the reverse complement.
ACATCTTATAACAGATTTCAATATATCACTAAGAATAGGTGAAATGTTTTTATATACTAAATTATCTCAATGGATGACGCAATGCACAAGAAGCATTTCTGGATTCTCATCTTTCATTAGTTTTAAACATCCATGAATCCTCTTACCCATCATAAATGGAGCACCCTCTGCAGCATAAGCTGTTATATTTGTCGTTGGTGTACTATTTATATCTAAGTAACTTTTCAATATATTACAAATATTAGAAGCAGTAGTGGTGCTCTCTAATGATTTACAGAAAGACAATTCTTCAGTAAATTTACCTATATCAATATACCTTACAGAAGTAAGCAATACGGCTTCGCCGTCTCTCAGAGTTGATTCGTCCATTTGTATGGAGAAATTTCTTGATCTCAGCTTTTCAACAAGTTGTGCTTCAATGTACTCACTCAGTTCATCTATTCTTCTACTAATGGTAGTGTTACTAAGTTGCATGGATTTCACATCTTTGCCATCTTTGCGAGATTGTAGTGCTTCCAGATTTCGCAATGAGTAAAGATATTTCATAACTGGCCTCAAGAGTACACTTTTCTGTAGCAGTTTGTGCAGTGAATAGAGACTTGTCCCTTGATCTTTTTTCAAACTTGTCCTTTAAAGTTTTAAAATAACTTAAATTTGAATTTATATACTCACTATGTTTTGCCTTGATATGCGCTTCAATACGACCTCGTTTCATAGATTCGTTTCTTAAGCATTGTTTGGAAAAAAACATAAAGGGGATCGTTCATCGTGGTTAGCCGGTATGAAACCAAATTTTAAATATTCATCCAAATACTTCTTTACAGATTTTTCACAGAAATACAAATTATATATTTTTAATTATTTTTTATACTATATACAATCATAGATCAATAATAATTTGAAGTATTGAAATAAGTAGTGAAGTAATCTAAAGTTAACTAGAGCATATGAAAACATCAGCAACGATTAAATAAATATATAACAATAGGATTAATTCTCTTGTTGCTTGACAAAAAATACAAAGATTACAAAACAGAGGGATTTATCGAATAATTTGGCCCAAAGTAATATCAAAGAAAGTTATAGAAACAATTTTGAAAAACAATAGCCGAATATACCGTGCAAAATATTTTGCACACATATTCAGAACAAATTTTTCATGCACTTATTTATGCATAAAAAGGAAAAGAATGGAATAATTTATTTAATTCTTGGACCTGTTTACGGCCTACATAAACCCATACCACTTAAAAAAAATCTTTATTTAATCATAGAATTTGTGATTCGATAACAAAAACATTTCTTTTCATAAATAGTGGTGGGAGGTTGAAATTAACCTATTTGTTAATCGAGCCGTATATATTCCACATAGTACTTCTATTAATAAAAAAGAATAGTTGTATTAACCGAATCTGATTATTTCAAAACATCACAATTTTCATTCATCACTTAAAACAAAATTTATTTTAATAAGCAGTGTAAAGAATAAATTATGAATTATAAGAAGAGAAGTGGTACTCTAAGTATTAAAGCTTATTTTAAAATTTTAAACTCGAAAATGCATATGGAATAAGAAAGTTTGACTATCATGCAGTTCAATAAATTTTAATTTAAAAGTTTTTGAAATTAGAAAATGAGAAATTATTAATCGAAATATCATAGAAAATATTTCTAAAAACTGAAATTCTTATTGAAATATTATAATTCCCAATATAGTCATTGCTAAGTTAAACACATTAAAATAAAACTATTTATGGCATCATACAAAATAAAAAAAATCATGAAATAATTAACGCATATAAAATGCTGTTATACAGATTTCAAAACTTATTTTAAATAACTGTTGTATTTGTATTACTATTAGAGACCCCCAGAATGTCGGGTTGTTTCCTTTGAATTGAGATGTTTGTAATTCTTTCCCAGAACTAATAAAAATTTTTGTCCCTGACTATAAGCCAGAATCAAATATTCGCTTTAGGATCCTAAAATAAAGATCTGTAAAAAAAGGAGTTTTAATTGGTTGATCGAACTTCTAGTCATGTATCTGACGGTAGCGCTTTGACTTTAGTACTTTCCCAAATATCAATTTGAAAAAATTAAAATGAAAAATGTTTTAAACCAGAAAATTTATTTTGCAAAATGTTTTTTCAATTTTTGTTTAACTTTGATTGCTTCCAAAAAGAAATTTTTCAAACTGTTTTAGGATTTAAAGAGCAAACGTCAGAATTTCCCCAAATTCCCATATTGCCCCTATAAAAAGTCAAATTGCCCCCCTGTGGGTCTTGCGCCCTCCGTTGGGAACCACTGAATTAGGTGAAAATTTCTCATTTGAAAAACCGGTGGTAACCAAAGCCATTAAATAATAAGCCCAGTTAGATAAATGGGAAACTTTTCGCAAGTTGAAAATAGCGCCATCTAGCGGTTGGGAGTGCTGCATTCGGTACCAAGAATATTTTAATAAAATTTTGCTTCTAAAATTAAAGCTTAAAATAAGGAGTTCATATTTTTTAAGAAAGTCGTTTGTAAATTCCGGTGTCAGTCAGTAATTTCACATTTTACGAACATAATTTGTCTGTGCCGGAAAGGGTTAATTGCATAGTGATGTAAATTTCCATCACTTTTTATTTAACTTTTAATAAATAAATCAACTTCTTCGCCACCACTATATTTATATAGAAATATTAATCCAGTAAATTTCCACAATTTTTTTTATCATTATAGTTTTAGCTTTAATGTAAAATATCCCAATAATTAGCAAGCTTTTAAAGGAAGTGCCAAAACAAAACATCGATAAAAATCGTATAAAATGATATAAATAAATCGTATCGTTTCTCTGCGACCCACTTCTGTTTTGTCCTCCTTCCGCAGTAGAGGTTTGGCGCTAGTGTGTCGCTAACACATTTAACACTATCTGACTGGGCTTATTATTTAATGGCTTTGGTGGTAACAGATTAAAAATTCTGTAAAAGACGCTCGTTGCGAAGGGGTTAAAGTGGTACTTATAAGAACCGTCAGGAGAAAAAGTGTTACCGTAATTTCCGGCGTATAATCCGCAGCTCAAAGAGTCGTTTTTCGACCCAGAAATTTTATTCAATAATTGTAGTTAAATATTTACAGCGATCTCTTAAGTTACATTTTATAAAATAATATTTCTGGGTCGAAAAACAACTCTTTGAGCTGCGGATTATACGCCGGAAATTACGGTAATATACTGATTCACAGAGGCGTAGCGTCAAGGGGGGCACGATCACTTTACTACCAGTATGTTTATATACTATATTTGTCCTTATTTAATTCATACCGTTCAAAGATTAAATAAGGCCAAATGTAGTTTATAATTATACTGGTAGTAAAATGATTGTGCCCCCCCTGACGCTACGCCACTGCTGATTCAGAGTCAAATCTTGCGACTTTTTTATAATCACTCTTACCTAAATTTACAAAATATTTCCTTGCGGTAGATTTTTCATTATTTCCTAGTATAAATGTATGGAAGGGGTTCTTTTTTCAAAATGCGGTACAAATAGAATAAAGAAAATAGTCCACTGAGAACAGAGGGACGGCATTAATGCTGGTATTCATCGTCTACCGCAACTGTTGGTTATATACGGAAAAACCTCAGTCCAACGCTTAAATAGTGTTCATCATTAATATGATTCGATATCGGTCGAGAATGTTAAAATCAGGTTAATCGCGAATTTCATTTGTACGTTCGTACCAGTGTTACCACTTCGCTACTTTACATTAAATTTAGATGGCTTGATTGCCATCACTATTTGAAACAGGAATATTCGCCTTATTTATTGACAGGTTAGCTAATTCTAAAATAATGCAAATTATACTATTTAAAAAAGTGATTGCAATCAAGCCATCTGATTATAAAAAAAGTAATGCACTGGCAACAGTGTTTCGAACGAGGTTTTTACACATAAACCCCTTGAAGGGATGTGGGATATAATACATCCCACTTAACAGAGGTGCCAAGCTCTCACTAATATTCCGTAATATGTGGGTTAATTTAACCTAGGTTTAACCCTTAATTGCATAGTGATGTAAGTTTCCATCACTTTTTATTTAACTTTTAATAAATAAATCAACTTCTTCGCCACCACTATATTTATATAGGAATATTAATCCAGTAAATTTCCCGTGAACTATGTTGCTGAACAAAGTTCAAAATCTATCTTAAAATTTCTGGTGTCTAATATTTAATATATGTATAAAAAAACACAATTGTAAAAGAAAAACTCTTGCAAAGAAGGGTTAATACGTTTTGACACAGATTTTTTTTAAGAAATGAAATTAAATATATACCATGTAGAAATATGAAATTAACTAAATAAAGATTAAGCATAATTTTTTTTCTGATTAAAAACGTTGTTAAACTGGGTCAAATTAATTCACATATTACGGAAGATTAGTGAGAGCTTGGCAACACTGCACTTAATTTTAATCCCAAAATGCAACAACGACATCGGAATTTTGGAATATAATTTCTTTTTTATAAAGTACACAACGAACTTTTCCTTATTTTCAAATCATTTTTCCGTAAATCCTGGTGTCAGCCAATCATATCAACAGTGGCAGCTCGTGACGGATTTTATTTGGGGCACTAAATGCATGGTTGGAAAATTTTATTATTTTCTCCCCACTATTCTGTAAAGAAGTATTTGCCTTATCTGTTGCTAGAAAGCTCTGGCATTAAAATAAACAAAATATTTCTTTAAAAAAGTAATGGTAAGAAAAGAATAAAACTTTCAGCCATGCATTTAGTGCCCCAAAAAGAGACACTCACTGCATATCATTTAGCGACAGAAGTACCGTAATTTCCGGCGTATAATCCGCAGCTCAAAGAGTCGTTTTTCGACCCAGAAATTTTATTCAATAATTGTAGTTAAATATTTACAGCGATCTTTTAAATTACATTATATAAAATAATATTTCTGGGTCGAAAAACGACTCTTTGAACTGCGGATTATACGCCGGAAATTACCGTAATTTCCGGCGTATAATCCGCAGCTCAAAGAGTCGTTTTTCGACCCAGAAATATTATTTTATGTAATGTAACTTAAAAGATCGCTGTAAATATTTACCTACAATTATTGAATAAAATTTCTGGGTCGAAAAACGACTCTTTGAGCTGCGGATTATACGCCGGAAATTACGGTACGGTACTTTGCCTCTTTCAGGGTGAACGGACAGTTGAGGTAGATGATGAATACTAGTGTTATAGTTTCTCGCAGTACGTATTAAATTTGTTAACACATACTAACGCTACTTTCTTTCACTGCGGTCGGTTGTAAAAACAGTCGAGCAATTACAGGAAAAATATGTACTAGTGTTTCACATGCTTTCTATTCTGTGAAGCATCGTTTTATTTTCGTGTTTCCCCCTAAAATCTTTTGTTTTAATACTAAAGCTCTAACTAAAATAAGTAGATAAGTAAAAAAAATAACGAATTTGGTTATCTTTATTTTTATAGATTTTAACAGTGGGCTAATAAGAATTATTAATCTACTGGTACGAATTAATATTTTACAATAGAAGTTTTAACATCGGCCGCTAGAAGGCGCTTTTTTTAACTTGCTTAATTTCTTCCATTCATGTGCGCAGTCTTAATAAATAAAGGCTTTGACTGGGACGTGTATGTCCTGACACGTAGTCAAAGATTTATTATAGCAGCATTCATATTCTAAAACCGCATTTTTATAATAATTTTTTTTGTTTTGTTATGAATGTAATATATGGATGTCACACCCAGAACCCATAAATTTAGACGTAAATGTAAGTACATACGTTCTCATGGATTTGTCGATAGAGCAGTGGTACTGATTACTTTTGAGAAAAGTATTCTTACACTGCTATTTATAGAATGTAATATTTGCCTTATTTAATGACATAAATTCTGCTATTATATAAGTTGAAGATTTCTTTATTTAAAAGTGAAAACGTAGTGAGAACGAATGATGAAGAGCAAGCAAAAGAGATTATTTTTGAGTACCATTCTAGAGCACCATATATATATATATATATATATATATAGAAGGCAATATAGAGTCAATAAACATTCAAATAACATGTGAAAGAAGATAGAGATTACGGACAGGTATATACAGGGTTCGTACGCATCAGGGGATTCAGGAAAATTTAAGTGTTTTAGTACCAGAAATGTCATAGAGTCTGGTCGCTGTATGTGAAGATAGAATTTCTTCTCCTTAAATAAGCCAAATGTTACTTTACGAAAATTCTGGTAAAGGTGCTTGAAAGTCCTCGAAGCGTACGAACCCTGTATATACCTTTAGTAAAGCGACTATGCATTATCATATGAGAGTGACTGCAGCGACCACGAATTTCTAAATATAGAATTTATTGACCCTTTCGTGAAAACTATGAAACAGAGGTGCCAAAGGATTAGGAATGTTGAGTCACACGATTTTATTTAATTTTTACCCTTCTTTATCAAATCACAGAAATGCATGATTAAATAATTCGAAGAAACTTTTATTAAATAATGGTATTGATAATCCACAACTCTTTGCACATATACTATGAGGGATAGCCAAAAAAAGTCAATTTCAAAAGTACACCGTTCCATCGATTTAGTTTGCAATGATATATTTCATATACTTTATGTATATCTTTGTTAAATACACTGAAATGTAAGTTCTTCGTTACTTAATCACCGTCTTCTTCTTTCTATGTTCATGTTTCGAATCGAATACTTCGAAAGTTATTTTAATCCATTAATGCCAAATTTCTGCAAGAATTTTGGAATAAAATTTGGCACAACTTATGATTTGAAGATCTATTAATTTCCTTAAATTCTATGAATATGCGCTGCCACAAAAATGTGGCTGTCGTTTCTGCATTATAACTGTCCCTGGAATTTGTGTACCAATAATTTCTAAAAGTTTTCTCCTCCTTATTTTATGAGATTAAATAAGTTAAAGAAAACTTTTGAAACATACAAGTGTCGAAATTTAGGTGACAGTATAAACGTTTAAAAAAATCTGCGTACGACAGCCATCATTTTTGTGTCGCCACACAGGCCCAGTACTAAATAGGCGGTGACTAGAACTAAGTTATTGAACACAGGCTTTTCGCGTTCTAGGTAAAAATATTTTTATAAACTGATAACTGTAATAGATTGTTTACATTAATTATATATTTTTTACATTTCCCTCTAACAAAACTAAAAAGGATTTTTTTATGAAAAGTATCAATAATGTATTAAAGTAAAATTCAGAAATTTGTTAGAAACAGTACTTTTGTATCAGCCACATGCCAGAAGTTAATAGCTGAAGAAATCTTCGCCATTAACGGCAGCTTTTTTTATTCTGAAAATTTCAGGGGTTTAACCCCTTCGGGACCGGCATCTTTTACACAAATTTTATTCGGTTGGCACCACTTTTTATTAAAAAGCTGCCTTTACTTAAACTATAGCAAAATTGCTCTAATTAGAAAAAGCAAATATTACTTTTATTTTTTACTGGTGCCTAAAACAAATTCTGTATGCTCTTTTTGAAGGTGCATATATGCACCCATGGTCCCGAATGGGTTAAGCGCGTAATTCAGTCACATGTCTGTAAAAGTAGTGCTTTATTTAAATTATTTTATTTATTTATGGATGAAGTTCTAATCTCGTTATGGATTATTATTCGGAAACAAAAACTGACCTATTTACACTGTTTGCAGTGCAGACACGTTAATTTTGTGATCCGCCTGCACGTGATAGAGATTAATTTTAAAAATCTTGCTTTAAAATTATTTTAAAAGACATAAATATTAGTAAATTGTGATGCACTTTTTTTAAAAAAAAGCACTTCAAAAAATTTTTTTTACCCTATTCGATCGTGTAAAATTGAAATTGTATGATATTTAGAAGCTCAAAAAATGAAGTAAAACAACAGCAAACAAATATTTGTCAAGTGTTTCCAGTGTCCATAAGACGTTAGCGTTACTCACGCAATAATTTTTCAGCTAGCATATCCACATATGATTATGAATGCATGCGTCCTCGAATGGACATGATTGGTGTTGTTTTATTGGCTGCAAAATCTGACCACAATTGGCGTTTGGAAAAAACAGGTTTGTCTTTTCGCAAGTCATACCAATAATGGCAAAAACTATCTGGTCCGTCCAAATAAAGTTTTATCCGTCCGAAAATATAATTGCTAAGAAACGTGTTTCTTAGCAAATTTCACTCTTATCTTCTTATGTAGTTTTGTAAGTGGTGGACGTGACCGTAGTTAAGCTGATCTAACATTGGGATTCTTTTCCAGAACATTACGCACTGTTCGGCCAAGTGCATGGTAGATTCATTTCTGTTTTAATTTGAGTAGAACTCTGTTTTTGTAAGCAAGTTCGACGCGCAATTCCACGTTTCTGGCGCATAGTCAGAGAAACAGGCCTACCTGTATGCTTCTTCTTGCCATAATATTTTGGATTCTACAAGAACTTATAAATTACTGTTTTAGATATGTTAATATTCCTTGCAATTTCCTGTCCACTCATTCCACATTTTCTGTAAGCAATGATTTTTCCCTTTTCAAATTCAAGTAGTTGTGTGCTCTTTGGCATGATAAAGAACGAGAGAAACTGAACAATCTTACTGCGCAACAGTTTTAGGCTGCTTTAAACAATCCTATTATATTACCAAATATGCAAAATTTTGTTTGCGATTTCAAAAGAAATGCGTGACCTTATAATTTTTTCCGAGCATCAAACTATTTAAACATTTTAAATTCATGCCTTTGAAAGATTTCCCAAATTTTCAACTTAAAGATTATATGGAAATATTCCGTTTAAAGCCTTTTTATCATACAAATATTTGCATAATTTTCTAGCCAAGCGGCTGCTACATTTGGCGACTTTTCACTTGTCCTTATAATTTTTTACATGGCTGTAGTTATTACGGAGGTAGTGGTTGAATTAACTTTTCAACTTAACGTAATTTCTGGTATATAATCCGCGGCAGAAATAAATCGGTTTCGAACCAGAAATTTTATTTAATAAATAAAGTCAAAGAAGTACCAAGTAGAAACGACTTACATTTTTTTTTAACTTTCTGGTTTGAAATCAATTTATTTGTGCCGCGGGTTATATACCAGAAATTACGGTAAGTCTCTACGTTGAATTTCATCTATTTCTCTATGCAAATACTTTTAATAAAATATTGTGCTAAAACTGTACGCAACCTGTATCACGAAGAGTATTAGTTTAGAATTTTTTTGTGTTACATGTCAGAGCATGGAGAAAACTTTTCTAAATGTAATTTACAGGAACCAAAGAGCGCAAAACAATTGAAAATACCAATTTATGTAAGAGATAATTATTTTGACATTAGATTTTAATATATAATAGAGAATTATCCTTGAAATATTATTGCAATTGGAACTATACTTTAAAACTATTTATTTAGGTATACTGAACTATACCTAAAACTATTTATTATACTTTAAAACTATTTATTTAGGCATATTAGAGATAACATCTTATATGAGTTAGACAGGTCAGATTCTATCTGTAATGAGACATGCGATGGAGTATATATAGTATATATTTTGAAAAATCGTCTTCGCCGTACGAGAAGTGACGTTCTTGGAACTATTCATTCTTTGTTGTCATTTAGGGTTCTGATGGTCTTAACATATTCCCGGCACTTTTTCTATTCAAAACCATATTATTAATTATGAAAATTATTAATAAATTCATATTTAAACATATTATGAATTATGAAATATTACTTTTTACCTAAAACGGACTATAATTATTATAAACATCGGTGTGTCAGTGTATAGCTCATTTGAATCATTAGTTTTCAAAATATAGAGAAATTCGTTACCTTTCGATGGTCTAACGGAGAGAGTCTGACATTTTATAACTATGTCACTTGTCGCCACTTTTTTCAAATAGAAACTTTTGCCTTATATATATCTACAGTTCCTATAATTAAATAATACCAATTTAATTCTACGAAAATACTGCTAGCTCTATAGTCCACGGGTAACGGATTAGGCAGACTAGGTTTATGGTTACAGTACTCGGTTACCAAAGAATTCAGAAACATTAAATTTTTCAAACTACCGAAGACATTTTTTAAGATTTTCTCTCATGTATAGCATATTTTTTATATTAGGAATATCTCTATAATTTTACTGGTCATTAATTGTTTAAAGTACTTTTTCCCGAAATTTATTAATATACCCTTATATTTTCTTTTATATCTTTCTGAAAAAAGTATACATACTACATGATTTTCTGCGCTGTTTTTATCTTAGTAACCCGAAAAAAGTCTTCAAAAGTGAGTTAACCCCTTCAGGGACAAAGTACTATTGGAGCTAAAATATTGAAATGATTCGTTTACACCAAAGCCATTAAATAATAAGCCCAGTCAGATAAATGGGAAACTTTTCGCAAGTTGAAAATAGCGCCATCTAGTGGTTGGGAGTGCTGCATTCGGCACCAAGAATATTTTAATAAAATTTTGCTTCTAAAATTAAAGCTTAAAATAAGGAGTTCATATTTTCTAAGAAAGTCGTTTGTAAATTCCGGTGTCAGTCAGTAATTTCACATTTTACGAACATAATTTGTCTGTGCCGGAAAGGGTTAATTGCATAGTGATGTAAATTTCCATCACTTTTTATTTAACTTTTAATAAATAAATCAACTTCTTCGCCACCACTATATTTATATAGAAATATTAATCCAGTAAATTTCCCCATTTTTTTTTCATTTTATTTTTAGCTTTAATGTAAAAGATCCCAATAATTAGCAAGCTTTTAAAGGAAGTGCAAAAACAAAACATCGATAAAAATCGTATAAAATATCGATATAAATAAATCGTATCGTTTCTCTGCGACCCACTTCTGTTTTGTCCTCCTTCCGCAGCAGAGGTTTGGCGCTAGTGTGTCGCTAACAAATTTAACACTATCTGACTGGGCTTATTATTTAATGGCTTTGGTTTACACCAAGATTCATGAACGAATTTATCTTAAATTAAGCAAAAGTTTTCCTTCGTGTACCTTATAAATTCAAAATTTGATTATAAAATTCTGGTGTCATTGTGGCATTTTGGGATTAATATTATGTGGTATATATAATATACACCGGCGCCCTTACAGGGTTTAACTTTTAACTGCATAGTGATGTAAATTTCCATCACTTTTTATTTAACTTTTAATAAATAAATAAACTTCTTCGCCACCACTATATTTATATAGAAATATTAATCAAGTAAATTTCCCGTGAACTATGTTGCTGAACAAAGTTAAAAATCTATCTTAAAATTTCTGGTGTCTAATATTGAATATATGTATCAAAAAACACAATTGTAAAAGAAAAACTCATGCAAAGAAGGGTTAATGTAACATATAATAATTTATAAAAATATTTACTAATAAATTCAGTCTTTTTTTAAAAGCTTTTCATCAACATATGGATTGTTTCTGTCCGATTATTATTACCGTTTCTGTTGTTTTTTATTAACTTTTTTAATTAATACAAGTTTCTTGATATTTAACAGTGATGGGGCTGAGAGCTTCCCATCAGTAAAGTTTTATTAAATATCAGTGGCGTGGTAAAATTTAATTCAGTGGACACTGGAATACTTTGCTACCAGTATTATTATAAATTTAATTTGGTCTTACTTATCCTTCGAACGTAATACGATTAAATAGGGCTAAATATTGCATATATTAATACTGGTATTAAAGTTCTCCAGTATCCCCTGACGCTACGCAACCGTTAAATGTAATTTCCATTTCAATGCATGATTATTCGATCTTTGGAGTATGCGCAGGAAATTAGGTTAAAACTTTGAAGGGGATGGTATCTTATATATACCACTTATTTGATCAAAATTTTTACCAGAATTTCTGATTAAATTAGCGTTTATTATATATATGAAAATAAAATTAAACTTGTATTTAATTATTTTCGAATGAGTATGTTATCTACATTACATAATATCTTGCCCTTGAAATAGTGACCTGCTAACTCAACAGATTTTTGAGTTGCAGTATTTTCGAATAGAAATAACATCCAGAGGGTTGTCAGTTCAGATGAAACAATTTTTAAGTGGGGTTGAATTTCTTTATTTTATCTGTGTATTTTTGCTTAGCTTCACATAAGTTTTAAATCTAAGTAACAAGAAAATATTTTTTTAAAAATTTCGTTATGTTTGTGCTGAGTTACCATTAGGACAAATACACAGAATAAAAAATTCTGTTAAAAGAACTATCAATCGCAGAACAATTCAAAAGATTATATGACTTTTACTTTTAAATTAACCACCCTTGCTGAGTCCTGAGAGAAAAAAAAACGCATACGTGCTATTTCATCAAAAGAATGCTACAGATTTCAATGCCACATGTATTGTTCAAATGTAAATTTTGTTTACTTTCTGAATATGAATGTAATTTTTGAAAATGTGGTTGTTTACAAAATAAAAATTGAACCAACTTTTACTTTTCAGATTGTAACACCCACATTGATATTTTTTTGACTTATTGGTTGAAGGCAGCCTCGATAAATTCGCAGTTTATGTTAGGGGTCTTCAAACTGGTTTTCGGAAAATTCTTTACCACCAATTCAGAAAATTAATCTTTCCCTCCTTATTTAATCGAAATTTTTTGTCATTAAATAAAGTAAAATTTTCAATTCTAAAATAGTGATAACCTCTTGACTGACATCTCACAGTTTAGAGACCCCTATTTTTAGGTGCGTTCGTACTTATATAAATACGTACCACCTATAGTCGTCGTCTGGTCTATCCGTCTGGCTGTCTGTCCGCATATAACACCGCAAAAACTACCCAACCCAATGGTTTGAAATTTAATATATATAATCGTTGCAGAATTTTGCCGAGTCATTTAAAATTTTATGAATATCGAATCAAAACTTAAAAAATATTAATAAAAGGTTTCTTTATTGTATTAAATCCAACCATACGTAAACTATATAATAAAAGCATAAGTCATGTGACTGAGAAAAACAAATATAGGCTAACCACATCTTTTTCCATATCCATTAAAAATTATTTTTTCGAATAAAATTTTATAAAAGTTACATTTTTAGAAATATCGTTCAAAAAATTGTTTACTTGAGAGATGAGTTACATTAACCCCTTGGGGACGAGCGACACGTATACGTGACACATACGATACTCAGAATCCTCGATTATTCCCACCAGTTAATTTTTATTGCAAACTCTGCCTTATGTAATCCTAGCATTTCTGCGATTCAATTAGGCGAAAATTTCTGTTTTGAAAAACCGGTGGTAAAAGATTAAAAATTCTGTAAAGGACGCTCGTCGCGAAGGAGTTAAAAAATGTATAGATTCTGAGATAACTTCAGTGAAAATTAAGTTAACAGCCGAATATCTCAGTCCATTAAAGTAAATATACAAAATATTCATTCATCGTGAGTCATAGAAGTACTCATCATTTAGGTAATCATTCGCAAATTATGATCTCCATGGTGCATAAGCAGCGCTGTCTGGTGTCGTAAAATAAAATTCTCATCTGTAAATATGGCACATAATAAAAAAAGAAAGACATCCTCATTCCGTTCATAGGAGACGATATAATTTATTTCGCTGAAAAAATAACGATGATTTTTTTAAATTGTAAAACTAGTTATAGCACGATACGAACGCACCTCATTTGTCACGTTTAACGTACATTTTCCAAAATTTTTATACTTTACTTAAATATTCATAGAGTTAAAAAATAAACTGAGCTAGGGTTGGGGTCTTCAATCTGTGGTCCGCGGGCTACCAAGCTACCGCTATTTCAGAATAGAAAAAAATTGCATTATTATATCATGGTAGACATTTTGAGATTAAAAAGTCTAATATTAACTTTCTTAAATTGAGGTGATATAAGACTTTCAGTCAGAATGTTTGAATACCGCTATTCTGCGGATTTATCCATAAAATTTGAAAAAAAAAAGATCTTAACAAATTGCATGCAGGCTAATTTTTTTTAAAATGAGCGCGAAAGCTATTTGCAAAAAATCTCTATAAATTGAAACCTGCTCAAAAGCAATTAGAGCACGTTTGCTAGTTTTATATCCTTTTAAATTCAGAAAATATTAATAGCAATTTTCTGCTTAATTCAATGCAGTGCTGTCAGTCCGCTATTTTTTTTAATTCAGATTGCTTGATTGTTACCACTTTTCGAAATTGTAAAATTCGCATTTATTTTATCTTATACTAGCAAGCTACGTCCGCTACGCTGGTCAATTTCTTATAACGAACTTTTAATCCAACAAAATATTGACATTTCATAATTCACTTTTATATTTTAACATAATAATAAGGCTACTATAATTTGCTATGGTACTCGATTGTGAAATTTAGTAATTTTTCAAATTCAATATTTGAAAAATGGCATAATCATTAGATTTGAAATTTATATCAAGAAAAATGCAATTTTTTACCTTTCAACCGCAGTTTGCCTAACAGGTTTCTGACAAACAGTTTTCGAGCTACTATTTTTTTCAGTAACTTCAAATGTTTCATTTTCCGAGATTAATCTGTGGCAACAATTAGCGAAAAACCCAGTCGTCAGAAACGCATAGTTCTTTATTAAAGAGGCTGTTGGAGCAGGGGTTGTCACTATCAATTTGCCACCATCACTTTTGAAATCGGTTCGGTTGTTGTAGAGATTCCATAGAAATTGTAATTTAGAATGTTTTTAGAACGCTTTTCGCTCATTTCACCCTTTTAAATTTCAATTTTTTTAAATTTTGTTCTTAGAGAGCACTTACATCTTATAAGTAACTACAATGCCAAATTCCAAATTTCTACCTCATTCAGTATTAAAAAAAAATCGCAATTTTAGAACGTTTTTCGCTCCTGCACCCCCCCCCCCCTGGAGTTACTGACACCGACATAAAATATAGCCTATGTTGGAACAGGGGTTGGCAACATAAATTTGCAATCATCACTTTTGAAATCGGTTCGGTAGTTCTAGAGAGTCCATAGAAATTGTAATTTAGAATGGTTTTAGAACGCTTTTCACTCATTTCACCCTTTTAAATTTCGATTTTTTTTATTTTGTTCTTAGAGAGCATTTACATCTTATAAGTAACTACAACGCCAAATTTCAAATTTCTAGCTCATTCAGTATAAACAAAATCGCAATTTTAGAACGTTTTTCGCTCCTGCAACCCCCTGGGGATAGTGGCACCCACAAAAAATATATCCTATGTTGGAGCAGGGGTTGTCACCATCCATTTGCCACCTCACTTTTGAAATCGGTTCGGTAGTTCCAGAGATTCCTAAGAAATTGTAATTTAGAATGTTTTTAGAACGCTTTTTGCTCATTTCACCCTTTTAAATTTCGAATTTTTTTTAATTTTGTTTTTAGAGAGAATTTACATCTTATAAGTAACTACAATGCCAAATTTCAAATTTCTAGCTCCTTCAGTATAAAAAAAAATCGCAATTTTAGAACGTTTTTCGCTCCTGCACCCCCCTTGGAGTTAGTGACACCGACATAAAATATAGCCTATGTTGGAGCAGGGGTTGGCCCCATCAATTTGCCACTATCAACTTTGAAATCAGTTCTGTAGTTCCAGAGATTCCATAGAAATTGTAATTTAGAATGTTTTTAGAACGCTTTTCGCTCATATCAGCCTTTTAAATTTCGAATTTTTTTTTTTTTGTTCTTAGAGAGCATTTACATCTTATAAGTAACTACAACGCCAAATTTCAAATCGGTTCGGTAGTTCTAGAGATTCCATAGAAATTGTAATTTAGAATGTTTTTTGAACGCTTTTCGCTCATTTCACCCTTTTAAATTTCGAATTTTTTTTTTATTTTGTTCTTAGAGAGCATTTACATCTTATAAGTAACTACAACGCCAAATTTCAAATCGGTTCGGTAGTTCTAGAGATTCCATAGAAATTGTAATTTAGAATGTTTTTAGAACGCTTTTCGCTCATTTCACCTTTTTAAATTTCGAATTTTTTTTATTTTGTTCTTAGAGAGCATTTACATCTTATAAGTAACTACAACGCCAAATTTCAAATTTCTAGCTGCTTCAGTATAGAAAAGATCGCAATTTTAGCAAATTTTTCGCTCCTGCTCCCCCCCTGGGGTAGTGGCACCGACATATAATATAGCCTATGTTGGAGCAGGGGTTGTCACCATCAATTTGCCACCATCACTTTTGAAATCGGTTCGGTAGTTCCAGAGATTACCCCCTACAAACAAACAAACAAAAAAACAATCTTTACTCCTTTATAATATTAGTATATATAATCTTTCATTAAATAAGGCAAATATTGTAATTTGAAAAATGTGATGGCAGTGAAGCAATCTGAATTTTTTTTTAAATAGTAATTTCGACTACCAATATATTTAAAAAGTTTATATCGTCGCTACCATGTCAAACGAATGAGAAAAAAGTGCATTTTTCATAACTTTTAAAAATGATCCGATTGTCAACACTAAATTTTAATAGGGTTTCAGGGTTGCAACATCACCAGCGTTGCCAGTTTGGCCTCTCTTTCCATTCAGAAATTTCGAATCCATACCAAAAATTTAAAATAGAAATTTTTTTTTTATGCAATGACAGCATATTTCATGATTACTTAAAGTAAAAGTTTTTCTCTCAAAATTTCCGGTATGAATTCGGTATCTCTGACTAAAAAGTGCGGCCAAACTGGTAACCCTGTGCTTTACAGATATTAGTATTTTTATTAGGCGAAAAATTTTAATAAAATTTAGTGGTGACAATCGGCCCATTTTTAAAAGTAATGAAAAATGCATAATTTCATATTCGATAGTTTGACATGGTAGCGACGATATGTTTGGGTCCTAAAATGAAATGCATATATGCCCTAATATACAAATATGCCCTAAAATGAAATGCAGCTGGATTCAGGGCTGTCAGTTTTGTCTTCTTTTAAATTCATTGATTCAGAAAATTCTAAATAGTTATTTTTACTTTATTTAATGACAGATATTTTGCGACAATATAAAGAAAAACATTCCTTTCGAAATTTCTGTTATGAACTCGGAATATCTTAATAAAAACTGAGTCCAAACTGATAACCTTTCCTGGAATACGCAAAAGGATGGGGAAAATTATACAGATTTTCTAATTATATTTACCCCACTTGATAAGCAAATTATCTTGACATTTTTCCGGTTATCGTGTGAGATTATCTTTTCTATGGAAGCTTTGATAAAAGGTTACGAAAACTTTTGTCAAAGTGTTCCATATTTGGCCTGTGAGTGGCTAGTGAACACTTTTTCGGAATATAAATCTTCGTCTTATTTAATCACTAAATATTCTGCGATTAAATAAAGCGATATTAGTGTGTATAAAAAGTGGTAATAAGCGACTTATAAACGCACAGTTTTGATACCTCTGCTTCAGACCGTAGAAAATTAAAACTTATCGTATATCGCCAAATCCATGGAAGTGTTTCTGACAATTTCATGCATAAATTAGCTTTGTACTTAAAGAATATATAGCCTAAACATATAAACTGAATATTTTAAATTTGACCAACATTTATTTAAATTTTTGTTCATATATCCTTTAAGTACAAAGCTAATTTAATTGTGGAAGTGTCAGTAACGGCCACATGGATTTGGCGTACATAAACTATACATTTGTCCGGGCGGAATTTATCGAAGGAACTGAAATATGGTGTCAAAAGTGTATGTTACCATTTGAAAATTTTACGTTTTTATAGTTTTTAATATGTAGAGGACCCTTATTTAAAACATTACGTGCATTTTTGGAAAGTAGAGACTATTGAAATTGGAATGGTACCTCTCACCTCTCTCTACAACAATTTGGTGATACAATAATATGGTCTGAGGCCTTTTTTTTCAGAATTGTGCATTTGAGCCTTTTAAAGCCTGGGCGGTGTAAGTAAGTAATTTTGAATAAATAAGTTAAGAGCAAAGAATTCATTTATGCAAAACTATTAATATTAATTCCTATAAATAGGACTGTCAGAATAAGTGATAGTTCCACGAAATGAGCTTAGAAATAACACCGGAAGACGTTTTACCCCTGGAAGTCACTATATTGTTTGAGTGTTCAACTTATGGTGCGCGTGCCAACCATATATCACTATTTTAGAATAGAACAAGTTGCAAATTGTACGTTAAATTTGAGAAATGAGGTGGGTTCGTTTTGTGCTATAACTAGTTTTACGATGTAAAAAAATCATCGTTATTATTTCAGTGAAATAAATTCTATCGTCTTCTATGCGCGAAATGAGGAATCCTTTTTTTCTTATTACGTATGCCATATTTACAGATGCGATTTTTTTACACCAGGCAGCGCTGTAAAACTCCCCATGGAGTTCTAGGTTTGCGAATGATTACCTCCATGGTTCAATATTTCTATGACTCACGATGAGTGAATCTTTTGTTTATTTACTTTAACCCTTAATTGCATAGTGATGTAAATTTCCATCACTGTTTATTTAACTTTTAATAAATAAATCAACTTCTTCGCCACGACTATATTTATATAGAAATATTATTCCAGTAAATTTCTCGTGAACTATGTTGCTGAACAAAGTTAAAAATCTATCTTAAAATTTCTGGTGTCTAATATTTAATATATGTATAAAAAACACAATTGCAAAAGAAAAACGTATGCAAAGAAGGGTTAATACATGAAATTGAGTATAATTTTAAGTATGTAGACAACCTCTATTTCAAAAATGACATTCATATTCGGAAAGCAGAAGAAATTCACTGTCGAATGGCATCTCACACACTTCACTGTGTTAATTCAGTGATAAAATATTTTGAGGTGATCTTTTCTTTAAAACCAGAACAACAGCAAAGTCTTAATGTTGGTAAAATGTTTTAATGACTTCATGATATGCGAATGAATTTATTTGATAACAAACACAAGATTTTCTCCAATCACATAATAAATGCAAAATTTTATTCCAAAGTCGGGTGCAATCAAAGCCATTAAATAATAAGCCCAGTCAGATAGTGTTAAATTTGTTAGCGGGGACACTAGCGCCACTTCATCTGCTGCGGAGGGAAGGCGAAACAGAAGTGCGTCGCAGAGAAACGATACGATTTTTATCGTTTGTATCGATGTTTTGTTTTTGCACTTCCTTTAAAAGCTTGCTAATTCTATACTAGCTAAAACTACAATGAAAAAAAATGGGGAAATTTACTGGATTAATATTTCTATATAAATATAGTGGTGGCGAAGAAGTTGATTTATTTATTAAAAGTTAAATAAAAAGTGATGGGAATTTACATCACTATGCAATTAACCCTTTCCGGCACAGACAAATTCTGTTCGTAAAATGTAAAATTACTGACTGACACCGGAATTTACAAACGACTTTTTTAGAAAATATGAACTCCTTATTTCAAGCTTTAATTTTAGAAGCAAAATTTTATTAAAATACTCTTGGTGCCGAATGCAAGCATCTCATCCGCTAGATGACGCTATTTTCAACTTGCGAAAAGTTTCCCATTTATCTGACTGGGCTTATTATTTAATGGCTTTGGGTGCAATTGTATCACTGAGGGATTTAAATGACGTGGGATATACAAATTCCTACAACACTAAAGTTAGTTAATGAAAATTTTTCGCACCACGGTGAACCGACACTCGGCACGACCGCTTACTTGACCCAGGACTCAAGTCGAGGATAGCCCCAATAAATGTGAAATTAAAAAAGGACCTTTAATTATTCTATATTTAAGATTTACCGGTGCGAAATTAAATAATCATTCCACATTTACAGTAAATATTCGTACACTTCTACTAATTTCAAGATGTCTGTTTAAGATTACAAAATTTCTATTTATAATTTAAATCACACAATTTGCAATTCCCACGTTTAATCGTTGAAATTTTAATATTTTTCTGCGATTACATAAAGTGAAAAATTCTGTTGTGGTTAAACTCTGCGTACCCTGCATATATATAGCGCAAAATTAGTTTGTATGGATGTAGGCTTCTCTTGAACTTTTACTACTAAATTGACTTTATACGTAAAATGTTTAAAGCCCAAACATTTAAATTAAGAATTTTTATGTTTAACAGTTGAACGGTAGAAATTTTATACAAGTTTTAAAAAAATATTTTACACCAGATTTTTTATCTAAAATTATTTAACTTTTTTGTTTAATTTATTTCTATGTGGTTTATATTTAACTTATTTTATGAAGAAATTTCAGATTCGAATCAAAACTTATTAGTTTGGAACTGGTGAAAATGACATCTATGTCCGTTCTAGTGTTGGCTACATTGTGAGTCCACATTTAATTCCAGGCCAGGTCTGGCGACTCTTTTTATATTCACTCGTACTTAAATTTACAAAATATTTCCTTGCGGTAGATTTCTCTTTAAAATTTCCTAGTATAGAGGTTATTTATCTCAACCAATCTTCTTCAAATTTTGACGAATTTGTAACTATATTATCTTTTGGCAATCTGATTATTATTTCTATTTTTTAATACAAAAAGTTCAAAATTTTCTTTGAAAATCGCTACCTTAACCCTTAAATGCCTACCTAGAGTATCAAATTTGAAACACTTTTTATTTAAATTTTAATAAATAAATAAAGTAGGTTACTTTTTTCTAATTCAGAATGTTTGATTCCCACCACTTTTTAAAGTAGTATTGTAGCGGCCATCTTAAAATGTCCGCTGTGTGGTAGAGCACGAGGAAAGAAGTACAACTGTTTTAAAACCAAAAACTGGTTTATTAACACAATCAGTAGGGAGTTTGAGCGAGCTCCACGAAATTTTCCTAAAAAATTAAATTAACTAAAGAGTTCTTGCTAACACTTGTAGCTTAAACAAAAACGAAACAATATAATTAAACCTTAACCTTTTTAAATATATAATCACGATTCAATACTCTTATCCTTCAAATTACATAAGCACTGATGCAGGTTCAAGTCAGCTTTATCAATGTATAAAATTCCAGTATAAGAATACTAAGGCTGATTTTTAATCACGAGACTCGATGCGAGGTCTCAAGGCTAAACCTAAATCTCAGTCGCAATATTCAACTTCCCAGGCCAAGTCTCTGCTGAGCGCTCACCAGCTCCTCTGAGCTCCGCACTCAAGTCAAAATTCGCTGCTTATATACTTCCGTGTCGATCGACCAGCTCCAGAAAATTTGCATAATCGAAATTACACGGCGACTCACAATTTCAGGGATTCAGCTGTCCTTCGAAAGTTAAAGAAAGATAGAGAGCCTTTATAACTTGTACGCACATAGTCGGTTAACGGACAAAAACGATCTCATTTACACATTGCCTACTCACGTGATGCGAGTAGTCAATACCTTACAACCCCTCCCGGAAATTGTGAAAAAAAAAGCGGTGGTTTAATGCAGACCATCGTCTTTTTCTTTTAAAAATTTAGAGTCCAAAAAAAAAATGAACACAACATGTGACGGGTAAATTTAAATTTTGAATCCAAATGTAAATTTTGTACTTTTAACCCATCACGCAAAAACTGGTCAGATCGACGACACTTTCAACATAACCTCCTGTAAATGTGCAGTATCATGCAAAAGAATCTCACAAAATTTTCCTCATAAAATTTTCCTCACAAAATTCACAGCTTGCCAAAATAAATACGCAACTTTACCTGCAAAATTCCATGAAGTGCCGAAACAAATTGCAAAGTAGAACGTCACTACAAAACTATCTGTCAAAGAAATAAAGTAGCGTTCCTAAAAATTCCCAAATTGCCAAAAACTCACATCCCCGAAATTCAATGTAGATGACTCGCTCAATTACAATGGTCACAAACTAACAGCTAACAGAGCTGTGAAACTGAAACAATTTTCTTTTATAAAATATAAAGGTATAAATATACATTACAAATTTCTTCAAGACAATTCTTCTTCTTGAGAACTAAAATATAAAAAAAACTTATAAATAGACTATCTGCTTCAAGATGATTTACTTCCTGGAACAAATTTCATTATCTACATACAATGTTACGTCAGAACTATGAAATACACTAACAATATTCATAATTAACAACAGCAGAACTAATAAGCAAGTTCCTAACTAGGGTATAACGAACAACACTTAAAACTTCATAACTAGTGCATAACCAACAACACTTTTAAAACGACATAACTTGCGAAAATCCAACATACAACACTAAACCGATAACGACCACGAACACGACCGAAGGGAGAAAGTTAGATTTGGTAACAATGTTAGTAAAGTGAAATAGAACGCGCGTGTCAAGGGCAACTCTTGACCGCAAAACACGTGCACGCCTATCCGCGGCGCGTGTAAAAAACCCATAATACTAAATTCATATTTCAAAATTCAACATATAGAACAATCATACACATAATATATACATAATTTATACATAGAATATTCACAGAACACTTATAGCACAATTATACAAGCAATTTAACAATCTCTCGAACATGAAAGCAGTGAATCTCGAAAGATGTTCTCTGACATCATAACTTAAATTTTGGCAAAAAAAATTTTGAACAGAAATTAAATGCACAACTTGTGAAGCCGAGATACAAAATCAAACAATGGTCGAAAGGTAACTATAACAGTTCAGCTGCTTTGTCCAGTCCATAGAACTTGTTGACATTTATATAGGCACTTTAAATGAAATTAATAAAAATGGAACGTCGTCACCTGATTTTATAGTGAAGATGAACTGGAAGCTTGTAGGCTCATAGAAGAACTCTGGCGGCGTCCCCAAAATCCTTGGACGAAACTCCGTTCTGATGCAGACTGGTAAGGAGAGGCCACTGTCGCTTGTCGTGCCTGCAGCCGGGTGTTGTAACCATGGCGACGTCCTTTGGGAGGAGCTCGTGTAGTGTCCACTCGACGACTGCTCGTAGATTCCACTCGACGACTTCTAGGCGGGCTTACTGATTTGTCCATTTGATGATTGCTAGGCGGGCTTGTTGAAGTGTCGACTCGACGATTTCTAGGCGGGTCTCGGCGATGGTGCCGCTGGGCAAGATTGTCTCTAGGGTTGAAGAATGTAGTAGCGAAAGGCGTTCGTTTCCGTGAGGCTCCCGACATCGATGTGGAGGGCAAGGTCCGCTTTCTGCCGATTCTCCTGCGCCGTTTGGTTGTAGAGGGGAGATAGTCCATGCCACGTTTTCGTGCGTCACTTTGGCACTGTCGATGTGATGACTTCTGAGATGGTTGACTATCGGAAGATTCGTTGAGATCTGTTGGTGGATTGCCGTTCCGGCCTCTCTTGGCAGGAATGTCTGTCGATGACTTTGACAACCGTCTCTTGTGTTGTGGTCGATGTGACGCAGAAGGGTTCTGCATGAACTTCTTGTCTGGAGGCTTAGAACTACTTGTCGAGATCGAATGCGGGTGCTGTCTTTTGCCATATTTTCGAACCACTTTAGGTAATGTCTGTTCAGCTGGCTGGTTAACCCTGTCTCGGTTAACTTGAGGAAACTTACGTTTCATCTCCGTTCGTATGTTATCACTATCATTATTAGAAGAATTATTTGCATAAGAAGATTGACTGACGTAAGGAGAATGAGAGGTCTTTGACTGAGGCATAGAGGATTCACCGTCTGACGTTTGAGAACCATTTGAGCTAGTGTCCCTAAACTTATAAACTCTGACCTGATCCAAGTTTACCGTGGTATGACAACCGTCAACATCAATAATTAAATTGTTACCTTTAACTTCCAACACTTTATACGGTCCCTCAAACTTAGGTCCAAACTTAGCGACTCGTTTTTGCCGACTAGAACTCAACCAATGTTTTTCTAACAACACAAAATCACCAACTTTAATTTCCAACTCTCTCCGACGCATATTATAATACAACGCTTGTTTTTTCTGAGCCTTTCCTATTTTTATTTGTGCTTCCTTAACCAACTTATCGATGTCCTGAATCATATATTCATTTTCATTTCCCGAAATTTTAATCAATTGTTGAAAAGGAGTAATGATTTTCCGACCCAAAAACAACTCTGCAGGGGTTTTCCCAGTGGATTCGTGAACTGCCGTACGCAAAGCATAGGCAAAATGCTGCAAGAATTGGTCCCAGTTTGAATGATGAGTGCCAATAAAGGAAGAAATCATTTGAATGATGGTTCTATTGACCCTCTCAGCCATATTGGACTGTGGCCGGTATGGAACTGTAAAAGAATGAGATATCTCCAGCTGTGTGCACAATTCTTTAAAAATTTCGGATATAAAACAGGGACCGTGATCACTAATTACCTGGGATGGTGCACCATATTTCGAAATAAAACAGTTAAACAAAGTGTTAGCTACAATTTTTCCTGAAGCTTTTCTGAGGGGGACAACCTCAACCCATTTACTAAAATAATCTACAATTACTAATACAAATCTATATCTATTTCCAGTTAAAGGATAAGGACCAATTAAATCAACTCCGATACATTCTAGGGGAAAGGACTTTTTAATTGAAATTAGTTTGCCAGCTGGTCTTATGTTTTTATAGTTATATTTTTGGCATGTGTCGCAGCTGGAGACATAAGCGCGCACTGCTTCCCGCATTTTAGGGAAGTAGCAGGAGTCACATAATCTAGCGTATGTTTTCCTGACACCTAGGTGACCTGCTAAAGGGTTGTCATGGAATTCGTGCAAGATGGCCTTACGAAGAGAAGCTGGAATATACACTTTTAATTCACCACGCGAATTTACAGTTTTTGAATAAAACAGAAGACCATCGATAATTTTGAAATTCCGGGACCAATTTTGGAACATATGCGCGTCCGCGCTTTGTACCATGTCAGCATCCTGTAAATAATTATATAACTGACCAAATTCCTCATCCTTTTTCTGTTCCTCTATAAGTTGCTCTCTTGACTTCAAAACCAACGACGACAAAACACAAACCTTAACCTCTTCAGCTATTTCAACACCCTCCTGGGGATTCCTCGATAAAGCATCTGCTACTGCGTTTTCCTTTCCGGCCCTATGCTCAATTACAATATTAAACTCCGCCAATTTCAAACACCATCGAACCATTCGAGACGATAAACCTTTTCCGTGCGTTAACTTTGTTAAAGCAGAGTGATCCGTAACCACTTTGACCGGGATATCACAGAAGAAACATCTAAATTTGTTCAAAGCCCAAATTACAGCAAGACATTCGCGTTCCGTAATTGAATAGTTCCGTTCCGCTGCATTTAAAATTCTAGACGCAAAAGCTATGGGGCGATCTTTCTGAGCTAACATCGCACCAATTCCGACTGCGCTAGCGTCACAGTATAATTCAAATTGTGAAGAGTAATCGGGATGAGCTAAAACCGGTGAAGAAATTAAAGAATTCTTTAAATGTTCGAAAGCATTTTGAGCCGCTTTCGACCAAACAAATTTAACCCTCTTTCGTTTTAAAGCATATAGTGGTTCGCAGATTTCTGAAAAATGTGGTATAAATTTTTGAAACCAAGCCACCATACCCAAAAATGTTGCTACTTGTTTCGCATTCTTTGGAGGTGCCATTGCCGCAATTGCATCTGTTTTTTGTTTGTCTGTTTGTATGCCCTCTTGTGTGATTCGAACACCAAGATATTTTAACTCTTTACGAATAAATTTACATTTTTCTAATTTGACAGTGAGACCCACGTTTCTGAGCAATGTGAAAACTTTACGTAATAAATTTATATGTTCCTCAAATGTTTCAGACATAACTATAATATCGTCGAGGTATACCAGAACTCCGAAACCAAGAAGGGGTTTCAGAATGGTATCCATTGCCTTCTGGAACGTGGCTGGAGCCCCCGATAATCCAAAACTCATGCGTTTAAATGCGAAACACCCATTATGCGTTATAAATGCTGTTTTAAGTATGTCTTCCGGTTTCATGCCGATTTGAAAATAACCGGAGGTTAAATCGAGTGTGGACATGAATTTAGTACTTTGAATATTGCCTAGTATGTCATCTATTACAGGAATTGGATACTGTGGATATTGGGTTATTGAATTGAGTTTTCGATAATCTATAGCGAATCGCCAAGCCTCAGGATCCTCAATGCTTTTTCCATTGTTTTTCCGACATAATACTACTGGTGACGCGTATGGAGATTCAATGGGCATAATGATGTCGTCGCGGAGCATTTTGTGAATGTGATAATTAATGATTTTCTGTTTGACTTTATCGTAACGGTATGGTTTGCTTGCTACTGGTGCATGTGAACCGGTATTAATTTCATGCCAGGAAACGTGTGTCAACCCCGGTTTGTCTGAAAACACTTCCCTGAAGTCATGTAAAAACTTATTAAATTTGCTTATCTCCCCCTTTGTTAAACCAGATTCACTTAAATCAATTGAGAGTGATGAGGACTCGTTTGTACAAGTATTCTCATCATTATTAACCTCCAGTGTACGTGAAAAGAAATCCAGGCTCATCCCTCTATCTTTCATGAAATCAACTCCAACAATACAATGTGCTTTTAATCCATCTAATACTAGAAATTGCCACCTCGCTTTAACCGACCGTATTTCTACATCCAAATCCACCAGACCTTTTATACTGCATTGTATCCCTTGAGCCGATTGAACCACTAAATTAACATGTCGCAACCTTTTATACGAAAAATATTTCTTATACACCTCAAACGATATAAAACTTTTATCCGCGCCTGTATCCAGAATACTTTTCACCACTATTCCACTCAAAACTATTAACAACTCAGGTAATTCCACTGGGTTAACTACTACCGTGTTTAACTCGATCACAGAAGGCTTTGAAGAGTTAACCTGTGACTGCTGACCTTCCGCACAACAGCCACCTACCAGTTTAACCCCTGCTGACAATTTCTAGCCTTACCAGATCTTTCCTCTTTACGCTGAACGACTTTTTCGCCAACCACCAACTGTCTAACCCTGGACGAACTATTCTGCCGAGGGTTAACCTCGTTCCTTCTATCCAAACCATTGCTATTGCGACTGCTCACCCCCTCATTTCTTCTGAAACCATTATTATAAGTTTGATCATCATTCCGTAAACCACCACTAACTCTTTGAAAATTTTGCCTATCCCCATAATTAACTGGACCACGAACATTACGACCATTATATTCAGTATCATAATTCCTGGACCTATTAATAAACCTATCCCCCTCGTTGAATTCTCGTGTGGTTCTCTGTCTATGGTGATCCGCCTCATGTCGCGCTTCATACTTTATTAATAATTGATAGAGTTCAGCTGTATTCGCTGGGGCACGCAGCTCGATAAAGTCCTGGATTGACACTGCGAAAAGAGGAAGCAGAATATCCATCAGCTCCTGATGAGTAACGTCAAGTGCCAACTTGTTTTTTAATTCGAGCTTTCTCAGAAAAAATCCGGACGCTTTTTCGTAAATAGTCTGGCGTTTACAATAGAATTCACGTCTTAATTCCGCTGCATTACGCTGATTAGGAAAGGCTTTAGTTAACTCCGAGCATGTTTGCTCAAATCTTTTCGCGTCATCGGTCACCAAGAAACGTCCAATGTTCTCAAGCCAAAGCAAGGCTTCATCCTTTAGAGAGCATTTCAATACTACATATTTGTTTTTATCCGGAATATCGTTAAAGGCAATATAATCGTTCAATTTATTTAAAAATTCTGTGACATCAGAATGTCCGGCAAAGTAAACTCTGGGGACTATCTCTCGTGGATGTGGGCCATCGTACAACCCGTGAAGTTGGGCGCCATTTGTAGCGGCCATCTTAAAATGTCCGCTGTGTGGTAGAGCACGAGGAAAGAAGTACAACTGTTTTAAAACCAAAAACTGGTTTATTAACACAATCAGTAGGGAGTTTGAGCGAGCTCCACGAAATTTTCCTAAAAAATTAAATTAACTAAAGAGTTCTTGCTAACACTTGTAGCTTAAACAAAAACGAAACAATATAATTAAACCTTAACCTTTTTAAATATATAATCACGATTCAATACTCTTATCCTTCAAATTACATAAGCACTGATGCAGGTTCAAGTCAGCTTTATCAATGTATAAAATTCCAGTATAAGAATACTAAGGCTGATTTTTAATCACGAGACTCGATGCGAGGTCTCAAGGCTAAACCTAAATCTCAGTCGCAATATTCAACTTCCCAGGCCAAGTCTCTGCTGAGCGCTCACCAGCTCCTCTGAGCTCCGCACTCAAGTCAAAATTCGCTGCTTATATACTTCCGTGTCGATCGACCAGCTCCAGAAAATTTGCATAATCGAAATTACACGGCGACTCACAATTTCAGGGATTCAGCTGTCCTTCGAAAGTTAAAGAAAGATAGAGAGCCTTTATAACTTGTACGCACATAGTCGGTTAACGGACAAAAACGATCTCATTCACACATTGCCTACTCACGTGATGCGAGTAGTCAATACCTTACAGTATAAGTGAAATTATTATCGCTTTATTTAATCTGTTATTAAATAATGCGAATATTTCTACATGAAAAAATTGGTTTCAACCAAGCAATTTGAATTTTAAAAAAATAACCTGCTGGCATCACTGGTTGTGCTAATTTATATCTATCTTTATACTTTAATTCCAGGCCAGGTCTGGCGACTCTTTTTATATTCACTCGTACTTAAATTTACAAAATATTTCCTTGCGGTAGATTTCTCTTTAAAATTTCCTAGTATAGAGGTTATTTATCTCAACCAATCTTCTTCAAATTTTGACGAATTTGTAACTATATTATCTTTTGGCAATCTGATTATTATTTCTATTTTTTAATACAAAAAGTTCAAAATTTTCTTTGAAAATTGCTACCTTAACCCTTAAATGCCTACCTAGAGTATCAAATTTGAAACACTTTTTATTTAAATTTTAATAAATAAATAAAGTTCTTCGCAACTACTTCATTTATATCGAAATAATATTTCTGTAAAATACACATAAACATGCTGCTAAATAAATTAAAAATAAATCTTAAAATTTCTGGTGTCAAATCCTTAAGCCTTCAATGCATGATTTTTTCTTTTAGAATTGTGATTGTTTAACTTTTATTAAGGATTGGGCACCAGAAAATTTAAGATATATTTTTAACTTTATTTAGTAGCATATTTATGTGATTTTTAGAGGATTAATATTTCAATATAAATATAGTGGTTGCGAAGTATGTGTTTTATTTATTAAAAATTAAATAAAACTTGTTGCAAATGTGATACTCTAGTCATTTAAGTATTAAATTTCAACGTCCGCCATTTTGTTTAAAATCATTTTTTCCAAAAACCTAACCATTACTCTCAAGTTCTAAGTGTATAGAGTAAAGACATTATGCTTTTTATAATTTTACATAACATTTGGCAGAGTTACGGTGATCGCCGTGAATGGCTATTACAACGACACTATCTCAGGGGAGCGGGTCTACTAAGGACAACCAAATTTATTTCGTCATTAAAAAATGAGTTTTTGTTCTTTAACTCATTAATGCCGGTTGGTACGAAAAGTTTCCATTTAAGTGATACGAAACTTTTAAATATGAACCCCAGTATCTTAGTAAAAAAAATTCATATTATGTAATGTGAAACAAATTGTATGTTATATATTATGTAATGTGAATTCATATTATGTAATGTGATAAAATATTTTGAGGTGATCTTTTCTTTAAAACCAGAACAACAGCAAAGTCTTAATGTTGGTAAAATGTTTTAATGACTTCATGATATGCGAATGAATTTATTTGATAACAAACACAAGATTTTCTCCAATCACATAATAAATGCAAAATTTTATTCCAAAGTCGGGTGCAATCAAAGCCATTAAATAATAAGCCCAGTCAGATAGTGTTAAATTTGTTAGCGGGGACACTAGCGCCACTTCATCTGCTGCGGAGGGAAGGCGAAACAGAAGTGCGTCGCAGAGAAACGATACGATTTTTATCGCTTGTATCGATGTTTTGTTTTTGCACTTATTTTAAAAGCTTGCTAATTCTATACTAGCTAAAACTACAATGAAAAAAAATGGGGAAATTTACTGGATTAATATTTCTATATAAATATAGTGGTGGCGAAGAAGTTGATTTATTTATTAAAAGTTAAATAAAAAGTGATGGGAATTTACATCACTATGCAATTAACCCTTTCCGGCACAGACAAATTCTGTTCGTAAAATGTAAAATTACTGACTGACACCGGAATTTACAAACGACTTTTTTAGAAAATATGAACTCCTTATTTCAAGCTTTAATTTTAGAAGCAAAATTTTATTAAAATACTCTTGGTGCCGAATGCAAGCATCATTCATTTAACTGATTCAATCAGTTAAAATAACAGTATGGGAAAACTGGTGTCAACTGGTATCGAAGTGTTAAAAGAAGTGTAAAACAAGTCGGCGTTAATGGGTTAAAGAGTAGTAAACAGAATAATGAAAGAGTTTTTGAAATATCTTGTTTCATTTTAATCAAACAAATTTTTACTTTTACCCTTTTTTTCAACCTTGCAGTTAGTATAACCCATTAATCTTTTAATCGTTTCTTTTTTTGACACAATAAACTAAAAATAGGGACAAAAAACTACCTTTTCTGTATTAAAATATTTGGCTTATACTATCGATAAAGGTCTGACAATTATTAAAGGAAAGATCACAGTTAAAAATTATTTAAATCCAAAAGTAACGAACAAAGCAAACTATTCTTGCCCGATTGGCGTTTCAGCAAAATTGTTACGTGGTAAAAAAAGCCCAAGTGGAAACCTTGCTTCTCACATCCATAATTCAGTGATAAAATGGTACGAGGCACTCTTTTCGTTGACTACTGAACGTCTTAGGAGAGTTTTGCATGCCACGGTTTGCCGATTTCCAGCGAAACCGTTAACATGACTACATCAGCTATTATTGCGCGTCTTTCGGCATAAAAATACTTAAAACGCATCTTTGTTTATTATATTTTTAAGATCTACCGATGCGGAATTAAAAATCGTTTATACAAGGTGCATACATTCCTTCGAATTTTCAAGGATGTATGGCACCATTATTTAAGATAAGACAATTTCTATTTATGTTTTAAATCTCTGAACTTGTAATCCCTAAGTTTAGTAGTTGAATGTGTAATATTTTTCTGCGATTAAATACAGTGAAAAATTCTATTAAAAATGTGTTAAAAGTGTATGCACCCTGCATAAACACTCACGTATTCATAGCCTCAAAATCCATGTGTGCATATGTAGGCTCATCTTTTACATTTACACCTAAATTAGATTTGTATGTAAAAGGTTTAAAGCCCAAACATTTAAATTAAATATCTTTATGTTTAACACTAGAACGGCCTGAATTTACCCGTAATGCATGGTGACGTCACAGCGACGTCAGGGTGAAGTCACACTGTGACTTTGTGACCGTCGTCGTGACGTCGATGTGAAGTCACTGTGACCTAAATGTGATGTCGTTATGGCCGTTTTCAAGGCTTTCTGTGACCTCACAATGTGACTACTTTGTGAAGTCACCGTGCGACTTCAATGTGAAAAATGTGACGAATCTGCATCGGATAGGATGACTAGATTTTACCCGAATCCTATCCAGATTGTTCGGATCAACATTTTTTTATGCTACAAGTTTGTGACGTTTGTGACGACACTGCACCGGGTCGGGTGAACAGATTTTACCCGAATCCAATCCAGAAAGTTCGGATCGATCTTTTTGGATTTGTTTATCTACAGAATAGATTTGGATTAGTGGTCGAATGACCTGATTTTCGTGAACCCTATCTGACTCGAGTCGGGTATAATATTTTTACTGTAAGTCTTGTTCGGAATAGAATCTTGCATACGACCGAGTAATCAGATTTTATCAGAAATTGTATTACGAAACAATTTCTGATGTCGGCTGGGATCTAGAGTCATGCACGAATCCGGTTATACACTTCTTGAACAACATGAATGATGGTTGACTGAAATTATATTTCGATTCAACCCGTATTCTTACCCTAACCCAACAACAACAACAACAAAAAAATCTGTAGGCCCTCAACCCGACCGAACCTGATAAATGATTTCGCATAGATTCGGATAACAAGATTTTACCAAATCACGATAAAATAGACGATAAGGATTGGATCGACAATAATTTTTATTGATGCAACTCGTATTCAAAGTAAAACTTTGCATCTCATTGGGAAACCGGCTAATGTAGCCGTTACGCAAGAAAATTATAAATGCAAAAAACGCATACTAATATAAAAATAATAGATGTATCCATTCAAAATTATAATAAAAGTAAATATTTCAAGAATATGAAATTCTATTGTGCAAATAACAACTTTTTAAATTAACTTCTACTTCCATTTGTTTTATGTAACAGCCAAAAATCTTTGACAATAATTAAAACTATGCTATTTTGCTGTTAAGTATTGAAGTCTTTAAATGTGTATACTTTACCATATTTCCCCTCGCTCAGTATCACGAAACTTTCTGACATATTTATGAACAAATATTTAAACGCATGTGACTTGCATGCCTGATTATTAAAGCGATTTGGAATGAATAACGTTTTCCATTTTTAGATAAATGAAATACTTAAGATCAATTTCGGTGGCGTTTTTCACGTTTCTGACGCTGCGAGTCGGAAATTCGGTTCAAAACACCGACTTTGCTAGTGTTTTCGGAAATATCTTCTGCCGCTATCAAAAAATGGAAAACGCCATTCTATTAAATACATTCTGATTAAGAACACCTGCCAATTTCATGTGTTTCCGAGTAAAAATGAATTCAGAAATATGTCAAAAATTAGTTATTTTGGATTTGAGAACAAAGAAATATTTTGATAACTAGAGAAAAAAAAAAGAAACATATTTTAAGAAGAGCACACGGAAAACAGAAGTTAAAAATATTAATTTCCTGAGGAGATATTTTAAATATACGAATGCATCCTTCGCCCATAGGTTTAACACTAGCGAGGGCAGTAGGGAAGTTCACTGAAGAACAGCCTTAAGAATTGTCAGGGGAAACACAATTCCATGTATTCTGATACTCCGAAAAATGTTCTCATTATATATATATATATATATATATATATATATATATATATATATATATATATATATATATATATATATATATATTACGGTCAATATGATTAATCCGGTCATTATTAATAATAATGACCGGACATAATGGCCGGTTATTATTAATAATACCCGTTATTATTATTAATGACCAGATCAATCATATTGACCGTAACATATATATATATTAAACTCCATACAAAATTATTGTCTCAGTAATCTTAATAAATGTAATTCGCTAAAATTCAGTATTTTAAATATTCTATCGAAATGCATAAAGTATTCATCTTGTGATAATAACAATAATTAGCTTGAACAATTAATTTTTAACATAAATATTTTATTAATTATTGATATTCTAATTGGTAAATGTATTTCAAAACGAATATTGTGTTTATTTAGTATAATTTCATTAAGTTCAGATTCGAAACGTAATTATAAAACAATTACCTATTACTTTTTTATATCAAGTCCATTACTGGCACAGTGGGTGTCCAGTACTGGAATGGTGGATGCCCGTTGCAGGAATTTTAAGTATTTTCATTTATTTCTATTAGTACAATTAACCCCTTAATCGCAGAGGCGTAGCGTCAAGGGGGGCACGGATCACTTTACTACCAGTATTTTTATATACTATATTTGGCCTTATTTAATTCATACCGTTCAAAGATTAAATAAGGCTAAATGTAGTATATAATTTTATTGGTACTAAATTGATCGTGCCCCCCCTGACGCTACGCCACTGCTTAATCGTCGCGCCCGATAAGTGTAGGCTACTTTTAAAAAATTCAGATTGCTTGATTGCCACCAGTTTTTTAAGTAGAAATATTCGCGTTATTTAACAGACATATAAAATATTACGAGAATAAAGCCAATTTCACTATTTTAAAGAACTGGTGGGAATCAAACAATCTGAATAAAACAAGCATAACTTACGCTGCCCGTGAATGTCTCGGGCACGACGATTAAGGGGTAAAATGTACATTCACAAGTGGAAATGTGACAATGAGATTGGTTTTATATTGTAGATACATTCACATATTGAATTTAAAAAGTGGAATATAATAACGATAACTAGTAATTAAAAACATATTTCTTAAAGAAATTACTTAAAAGTACTGGAAAGAGTACCCTATTACTATAATATAATTATAATTATTTTACATTAATCCCTCAGACGTAAATTTGTCTATTAAATATTTAAAATTCCCAAGTACTTCCTTACGTAATAGCCATCGTGTTATTTTCGTAATGCTGCAAAGTTCTATATTAGAAATTAATTCCCATTGTTTAATAATAAAACTCATATTTTATGCAAGACCTTTCATATATTATTAATAATAATTTTTATCCAGTCTCTTTAAAATGAAATACATTACGAATAAGAAATAGTACCTGTAAATAAATCTATGGAAATTCGCAAAATCTTATATTTATGTTTAAAAATCTATTAAGTCCTAAAACATAATAATATACGGATATATCGTTTTACATTATGAATTAAAAATATTACAACTAATTAATTTAAAACAATGTAATTTGTAACTCTTAAGTATAGACAAATTGAAATTAATTTTAGCATCTTTTGTACTTACCAAATCTTAATGCATATCCATCCAAAAATTGTTCGTGTGCTCCTTTATCCATTTTTAGCAAATTGTTAATGATGTCATATTAGAGGTAATCTTTTCCAGCAATAAATTTCGGATAACTGACTGTCTAATGTAACACAGCTACCACGAAATTCCCCAGCTAGAATTCTTCAAAATTTAAAAATAAATGAAATAAAACTTGAATCCATCTTATGATTACAACACTTTGAATAAATAATCCTTCCGAATGAAACAACCACTTTTCAAATTTATCTTGACCGCACACGATAGACGAGTCCATATTGTGAATAATGAGCAGCTGCCCGATTTCCTTACCAAAGAATAACTGTTTTCTCCTTCCCTCCCCCCTCCGCTGTTCAATATGTATATGTTGTTTTTCAGGCTTCAAAATAACGTTTTGCAGATGATACAATGAAAGACTTCCGTTTGTTTTATTTTATTTTATTTTATGTCAGGTTTGCTAAATGCAATTTTTAAATTAAAAAATGTCGAGATTTTTATTTTTTCCAAATATGGGCTAGAATAGCTAAAACAATTAAATTGAAAATTCTGGAGATAAAATAAAATGTAATAGTATTTTCCTTCTAACAGAAGCAAATTACTTATTTTATACGTTTATGATATTCTTAACCTACTTCATCCATAAAGGAACGAAAACAATTTAAATAAAGCCCTAGCATACAAAAAAGAAACTTTGCTTTTCTGAATATATCGGATTATCTCTATTCTCAATTTGTCTGCATTTTAATAGCAATTCGCAGTGAACAACACTTCCCTCCACTGTATTAATTTTTTGCCAGTTCCGATGATTACAAGTAATTTATAATTGACAAAATTCTTTGAAGTTATTTTAACACTAATTATTAATTTTTCCTAGAAAATAAAACTTTTATATTTTTTTTAATTAAAAAATAAGTTTTAAAATAAATTAAAAAAATTACATTTTCTAGTTTTCTTAAATAAGCATGTTTCTTTGATAATTTACAATTGCATAATTAAAAAGATTTATATATATATATATTATGCTGATAATTTTATTTCAGTTAGATAATTTAATAACTGAATATAAATTACTTTCCAAGGGGCATAATAAATTACTAAGGTTCTCAAATGCGTAAATACACTATGTATAATGTTTCTTATCATTTTCAAAGATTTTTAAAATTCACATTTTTGTCACAGTGTGAATTCACAATATGGTAATATTTTGGTCGCAGTTGTGACGTGACCTGCGTGATTCACAAAGACGTCAAAGTAACGTCACAAAAATTAAAAAATTGACTAGAAAAGTCTTTTTACGATGAATAACATGTTTGAAAAAGTTTTGTATGTTTTTTTTTAATTTTTAAAGAAGTTCACATTTTAGTCACAATGTGACTTCACTGAATGTTGGCATTTTGGTCATAGATGTGTCATGACAACTGTGACTTTCAGTGACATTCACAGTGACGTCACTGCGACCATGCATGCTATGCGGGTATACTCGAGATTTATAAAAAAAAATTACACAAGAAATTTTATTTGAAACTATTTAACTTATTTGTTTAATTAATTTCTATATGGTATATACTTAACTCATTTTATGAAGACATTTCAGGTTCGAATCAACACATATTTGTTTTGTGTTGGTGAAAATGACAGCTATGGCCGTTTCAGTGTTGGCTACAGTATGGCCAGTATTTCCATTTTTCTTTTAATTCAGATTGTTTTATCCCCACTAAATATTAGGTGTGTTCGTAATTATATAAATGCGTAGTACCTATAGTTGCCGTCTGGCCGCATATAACAGCGCAAAAACTGTCCAACCAAATGTTTTGAAATTTAATATTTATAGTAGTTGCAGAATTTTGTCGTGCATTTCAAATTTTATAAAAATGGAATCAAAACTTAAAAAAGATATTAATAAAAGTTTTTTTCATTCTATTAAATCCTTTCATACGTAATCTCTTTAATAAAAGCGTAAAGCATTTGATCGTCATTAACATTTCTGGGATGGTCGTATCGCTTTTTCATGTGCTAGACCGGACTTTTCATTCAAAATTGTTTTTTCGAATAAAACTGCATAAAAACTACATTTTTAGAAAGATCGTTGAAAACAAATTAATGCTTGAGAGATGAGTTACGATCAGTTATATATATATATATTCTGCAATAACTTCAGATAAAACTAGGCTGACAGTTCAAATTCTCGATTCATGAAAGTAAACAAAAAATAGATTCATTCTTCGTGAACGTTTCAAATATTAAACCTTGGAGGTAATAGTTCGCAAAACTTGGCGATGCAGCATGTTGTTTGTCGTAGCGATTATTGCAGGAATCGACATAGCGATGTAAGCCAAACACATGATAGACATGTTACACGTACACCAATTAAATCGACTGTACTCGTGTGTATAAAAGGATCCATAAAGAACAGATAGGTGTTTATTGCTATACCAGTAATTTGACAAATAATCACGTTAGTTGCCCTTTCCTTATTAGCCAATCAAAGTTTAGCGAAATTACATTATGCTGACGATATAATTTTTTTCACTGAATAATAATGATGATTTTTTTACATTGTCTTGTATTGGATATTTGCGCATAGTATAATATAGATTCTTATAAAATGGGAAAAATAAGTTTGAGAAATTCCGTTGAAGTTAACATAAATATTGAAATCTATATAGACATTATTTTTGATAATGCTATGTATGATATTTCAATTATAACAAATATTTCATTCTTTGTGATTATGTGACAAATTTCTCATTTACAATGGCATTAATTTTCATTTTATAGCATTATTTGAAAATTAAATATTGTTCTCTCTATTTAATAAATAGTTTTTCAGCAGAATAATACCAAAGACAGAATAAGGAACTTAAAAGGATTATGCATCATTACTATTCATTAAATTAAAAATAAAATCATTGCTTTACGTTCTTGTAAACAAACAGTACATTTCAGTAAATTCTTGGCATCTAAAAAGCAGAAGCAACGAATGTAAATTAAGCGTTCAGATTTAAATTCAGTCCCGCATCGGGTCGGTTTACCAGTTTTTAACCGCACTTGAATCGGACTCACTTTTTTCAAAGAACACATTTCTATACCTAACACTTATACATTATTATACGCTTATGTCTTGGAATAGTGGTCGCCTCCAAATCTACGCACATGTAGCATGTTATGTGGACATAAACTATTACAAATACGATACATGTGTTTTTGTGTGTATCATAAACTAAATGTTGGTAATGTTTAACATATTCTGAGAAAAGAAAAAACGGTTTTTATATGCACTGTAATTAAATCGACCGTACTCGTGTGTATAAAAGGATCCATAAAGAACAGATAGGTGTTTATTGCTATACCAGTAATTTGACAAACAATGACGTTAGCTGCCCTTTCCTTATTAGCCAATCAAAGTTTAGCGAAATTATATTATGCTGACGATATAATTTTTTTCACTGAATAATAATGATGATTATTTTACATTGTTTTGTATTGGATATTTGCGCATAGTATAATATAGATTCTTATAAAATAGGAAAAATAAGTTTGAGAAATTCCGTTGAAGTTAACATAAATATTGAAATCTATATAGACATTATTTTTGATAATGCTATGTATGATATTTCAAATATAACAAATATTTCATTCTTTGTGATTATGTGACAAATTTCTCATTTACAATGGCATTAATTTTCATTTTATAGCATTATTTGAAAATTAAATATTGTTCTTTCTATTTAATATTGTATGATTACATTTCTTAGATACATTTTACCTTTCCTCATGCAGTAAGTTGAATATTCTAATACGTATTTATTTTTAACTGCAACAAAGTTCTTTTCAAACTTTTTGTGAAAATCTCAACAATCCCACTTGCAAAAAAAACTAAATATGACCCGGAAGAATTAATCTAGGGTGAACCCCACATGCAGAAAGAAAATTAGAGTCAACCGGATCCGAAAAAAAAAGAAACAATTCGACACAATGCAGGACTCTATTCAACGATCTCGATAAGTCCGCTAATCAAAGGTTTCATTATATTTGAATATTAAAGTATATAGATTTTTTCATTTTTCTAATTAAATATAAACTTGTTTTTAGAGATATGCTTGTACATTTACTTTTCAAAATAGCATTAGAATGTGTTTTATTGTCCTTTCATTACAGGTGCGGATCGGGTTACGGGTTGAAGTATTTTGCGTTCGGGTCGAGTGCGGGTTGAAGTATGTCGGATTTAGGTTGTATTGTGAGTCACCGAAATTTATTTTTGCGAGTTCGGGTCGGGTTGCGGGTCGAATAAAATTATTTTGTTGTGTTCGGATCGGATACAACCCGACCCGTGCAAGACTGTAATTCAGCTGACCAAACTCTTTGTAAAAAGATCCCCTTCTGCAATCTTCATCTATACCAGACATGTCGCTTGCCGAAGCGGGTAAAATTAAGCATTATATACAAAGCCGCGGGCCACATAATGAAAGTAGATAATCTTATTACAATTGTACACAATAAAATTTGTACGTACAAAACACAGCTATGTTAAGGACATATTCATGCAAAGTTCCAAAGTTATTATTATACGTAGTTTTTTTTTTATTAAAAAAACAAGAACAACAACACTTAATTATTTTAAATCAACCAAATCTATAACATTTAATTGAATTTTCTAAATTATTTTCTAATAGCGTTGTTATAAAATTCTTTGAGATAGCGGCATTGTTTACTGAGCCATTTTATACAAACTAATTTTCATATGTCTAATTAATCTTATTTTATCAAACACGAAAGCAGTCGTAGTTGTCGGCATTTATATTACAAATATCTAGTTAAAGGTTTGTCTACTCATTTATAATGTATTTTTATTAATAATAAATATTAATGTTGATCGGGTTAAGGCTGTATTTTGTTATGTATAAATGTGTTATCAACGATTTCGGTATAGATGGGTTAAATTTTACATTAAATGTCTCCCCTCTAGCCCCCCCATTCTACATTGAATAATTTCTTCATAATTAACTAGCCATTTAATCTTTTATTATCATTTTTTATTAATTGTTGCTAGTTTTCGTATAATGCTCAATTCACGCTAGCTACTTTCTGACATTTGCCTGAATGATTTTTAATTCTTAAACGCGTAAAAGCAGCGAGTAGACTTGAATAAAAATTAAGAAATGGATTAGTGTCTCGCTTTTTTCTTTTAAATGCAAAGGATTTTTCAAGAGGTATTGTTAAATTTTTATTGTTTTCAGTAAATAAAGAACATTTCTATTAAAAATGCTCGGTTATTTTTTTTAAATTCTATATACACTAAAAGCTGCTGAGAAGGAATCGCATGGAACCGCGGAAAAAGTTCATAAACTATGAAAATTTTATGAGTTTTATTAAATAATATCAACAAAATAAAAATAATAAAGCATTTTAGTTATTCGTGCTCTAACCTACACGGAAACTATTTGCACTATAATTGCATATTTACCGTAATTTCCGGCGTATAATCCGCAGCTCAAAGAGTCGTTTTTCAACCCAGAAATATTATTTTATAAAATGTAACTTAAAAGATCGCTGTAAATATTAAATTACAATTATTGAATAAAATTTCTGGGTCGAAAAACGACTCTTTGAGCTGCGGATTATACGCCGGAAATTACGGTAATAAAAGAAATTAAAAAAAACTGTATTCAAGTAATGCATTAAAATTTAATGGAATTTATAATGTAATTTGTATTTTCACATAAGATTTTTAAAATTCAGAATGTTACTGGATTATGAAGAGACTTTTATTTAATGATAGAATTAAATATATATATATATATATATTTCTTATATATATATATATATATATATATATATATATATTAAATATACAGGGTGTTCCGTTAAAGGGGTCCAATATTAATAGGGGTAATAGAGGAGATCACACGGAGCATAAATCAGTATATAATGCCTGGCCGGATCTCAATAATTTTCAAGTTACAGCAAATAGAATGAAAAATCGGAAATTTGTAAAAAAACCCTCATTGCTAAACTATCGATAATGCTACATAAAAACGAAGCACATATTTAGAAAGAGCAGAAAAAATCCTACGAAATGACATAAGTTGTTTTAGAATATTGAGAATTAATGGCGAGTTACAAGCTCTGAAACAGTGAAAAAATACAAAATCAAATATTTAGCAAAATAGTTAATCGTTAATTCCAAAAATGCAACTCTACCTACATCAAGGAAAATGTTATAAAATTTGGTCCATTCCGAAAGCTTTCGAAGAAGCTGACAATAAACCATATCAGTTTAATTGTATGGGAGAAATCAAGCAGTTCCCTAGTTACAACTCTGTACTGTTGCACGCTCGGAAAGAGCGAAACTCCACCCATGACGATTGTAAACACCCCGTTTTAATATCTTTCAATTATACATTTCTGATCAACCTCTATCAATACCCTTTCATTATTCAGTCTGGTCAAGTGAATGACATATTGTGCAGCTCTCGCCTTGTCTTAAAGCAAACTCCGTGACTGCTGCGTTTCCTCCATGAACTTTCAGGATGATGAAGAAGAAGTACTTTTTATGCAAATTTTCTATGTGTATAGGAAGAAAAGTGTAATAAAACAGCAGTCATCAGTGGGCGTTATGTTAAAGGGAGGCTGTTGTAAGTGGGATTGTAGTAAGTTGATGTATAATAATTATGCCGGAATACTCTAACGAAGAATATGCGGACATGCATCTGATGTACGGGCAAGCTCATGGAAATGCATGTCTAGCACAGCGCATGTACCGTGAGCAATTTCCAAGGAGACGTTTCCCAAGTTCGAAACTCTTCATAAAAATCGATAGACGATTACGGGAGACTGGATCGTTTAATACAGCAAGCATTGATGCAGGGAAACCTCGACATGTACGAACACCTGCAATGGAAGAAGATGTACTGAATATTTTTAAAGTTAACCCCTCCACGAGTACACGAGCTGCTGCGTCTGAAGTCGGTGTTTCTCACCAAAGTGTGTGGCGTGTTCTGCGTGCAGAAAACATGCACCCCTTTCATGTGCAGCGGGTACAACTGTTATCAGTAACAGATTGTGCTCAGCGGACAGAATTCGTACGCTGGTTGCTTAATGTAACAGAAAATAATCCACAATTTCTGGAAAATATTTTATTTACTGATGAAGCAACATTTACGAGAGAGGGCGTGGTAAACACGCACAATATGCACACATGGTCATATACAAATCCGCACACTGTTTTCCCGTCGAACGCACAACAAAAGTTCAGTGTGAACATATGGGCAGGTGTCCTCGGCGATTATCTCATAGGACCATATTTACTCCCAGATGTACTCAATGGCAGTACGTACTTGGTTTTCCTACGGGATATCTTACCGCAGTTACTGCAAAATGTGCCAGCAACATTGCTCCACAATATGTGGTTTATGCACGATGGCGCACCGGCACATTTTTTCATAGGTGTTCGCATTCACCTCAATTCAACATATCCTGGGAAATGGATTGGACGCAGTGGACCTGTTGCTTGGCCTGCACGCTCTCCAGACCTCAATCCGTTAGACTTTTTTGTTTGGGGACACCTTAAATCGCTGGTGTATGAAACGCCTGTGGATACACCGGAGGATTTACTAGCGCGAATCGTTGTCGCTGCAGGAGACATTCCCAACTCCGTCGGAGTTTTTCGGCGTGTTCGCCAATCTTTACGACGTCGCTGTCGGCTGTGCGATTCTGTTAATGGGCGCAACTTCGAACACCTATTATAATAATGTCCGTTCGTCTGCCTTCCGACATTGAACTGTGCAGCGCAGGCCAGAAGACTATGCTTCACATATGTCATAAAGTACGTGGAATGTAATTCTTTATTTGTCATTTTTCTTTTATTTTCAACACTTTTTGGCACAGTATTTTGTAAGTCACAGACTGTGGTGTACTCAAATTGTAAATTACAAAGTTTGTATGAATTAATTTAAAATATAGTGTCTTTTTTAAATTTATAATTAATAAAATTATTATGCTATTTGTTATTATTATTTCCTATCATAAATTATGATGCACATATACATACAATAATTGTCCATGTAAAACATGTACTGAAACTTCTTGCATAGTTACAAATCACAATATTTTTAATTATTTCCGAATTTTCACCACCAGTTTAATTTTAAGGAATTTAACTTAAGCTTTATATCAATAAAAGACCACTTTAAAATGTTGACTATTATTGTAAAGTTATTTTGGTTCATTCAACTCTTGAATAATTAAAAATGTTGCATCTCAGAAGAAGCATGATCGAAAATGTATAGTTGAGAGTAATTAAAAAGGCGGTGTTTCCAATCGTGATGGGCGGAGTTTAACCTTTGCTAGTGTCAAAGAAAGCGGAGTTGTAACTAAGAAACTGATTAATTTCTCTCACACAATTAAACCGATATGGTTCATTGTAAGCTTCTTCGAAAGTTTTCGGAATGGACCAAATTTTACTACATTTTCCTTGTTGTAGCTAGAGTTGTCTTTTTGGAATTAACGATTAACTATTTTGATGTATATTGGATTTCCTACTTTTTTCACTGTTTCAGGGCTTGTAACTCGTCAATAAATATTGCTATTTTAATACAATTGATGTCATTTTGTAGGTCTTTTTCTGCTCTTTCTAAATATGTGCTTCGTTTTTATGTAGCATTATCGATAGTTTAGCAATGAGGGTTCTTTTACAATTTTCCGAATTTTCATTCTATTTGCTGTAACTTGAAAACTATTGAGATCCGACCAGGCTTTATATACTGATTTATGCTCCATGTGATCTCCTCTATTACCCCTATTAATATTGGACCCCTTTAACGGAACACCCTGTATATATATATATTAAATATATATTATATATATATATATTATATATATATTATATATATATATTAAATATATATATATATATATATATATAGCATTCTGATTTAACCAACAACTAAAACAACAAAATTAAACATAGATAAACGGCCAAAAGGTTTGCGGGGATCAGTGATAAGTTGTCGGGCCAGTTGTGGCCCACTGGCGACTTGTTTGACATGCCTGATTTAAACTAATAAAATACAGCTTTTTGTCTGTGTGCTGTCTGCAATGACTAGCGAAATCTACCGCGCACAGAAGTCTGAAAATTCAGGTACGGATAGTCCAAGGGAAGTCCTGATGCACCTGAGGCTCGTATTTTTAATTTTTTAAGACTCTGGCCCTCTGGAGCCCCTTTAAGATTTTTGCCCTAAATTGTTAATAACTTTCCCAATTTTGAACCGATCCTCTTCATTTTTGAGGCACTTACGCCATTTTGTTTTAAACCTACGTTCCGGTTAAGATCCTGGCACCTTGGGTCCCGATACAGGTCCCGTTGAAGTTTTCGTTTTCTTAACTGTTATAAACTTGCCCCCTTTTAATCCGTTTTATTTAGTTTTTGGTGCTTTTTCTCCATTTAGTTATTCTCCCATTTCTACTTTCTAATTAGGAGACCCTTCTTCTTAGGGCCTTGCTCAAACGTATCAGCTGTCCCCTTATGGGCCCCTACTATATTTCCCATAAAAATCTTCCGATTCACTTTTTTCTATCCTTTTTACTATCTTTTTTCCGAGGATCTGCTTAGTACTTCAAGCTACTACATGATCGATAAAAAAATTTCGGAGACAATCCGGGCCCCTGAGCCACTTGAAGTATTTGTTCCCTAAATTATTAATACTTTGCCCCCTTTTAATCCGATTTTCTAAGTTTTTCGTGCTTTTTCTCCATTTAGATGTTCCCCCATTTCTACTTTCCAATTAAGACTCTTCATCTTAGGGGCTCAAAACTATCAGCTGTCCCATTTTTGGTTACCTACTATACTTCCCTTAAAAATCGTCCGATTCTCTAGCGTTTTTTCTAACAACTTCTTAGAACTTTCAGCTACTATATGAAAAAAAAAAATTTCGGACAAGACCCGGATCCACAGGACTCTTTAACGTTTTTAAATTTTCAATAACTTAAACCTTTTTTATCCGACCTTCTTCGTTTTTAGTGCCTTTTATCTATTTAGTTATTACCCCATTTCTAGATTCCTGTTAGGATCTTGTCCCCCTGGGGCCCTGACCGTGGCCTTTGAACTTTTTGTGTGCCATCCATCCCCCC
Source organism: Maratus michaelseni (assembly GCA_963931845.1). NCBI lineage: Eukaryota > Metazoa > Arthropoda > Arachnida > Araneae > Salticidae > Maratus > Maratus michaelseni. The sequence continues at coordinate 145,410,712 of OZ007599.1, read as the reverse complement.
TCCTAATTGTTTCACCATCTCAATGCATAATTTTAAAGTTGATTCTTGGACTTCTCTCACGGGCCATCACCCGCATACTTTTATTAGGGCTAAATTTCATTAAAATTTTATTTTAATGATTAATTTATTCCCTATGACTAATTAAAGATCTAAAGCGCTAAGTACTAGGATCTTTTAAGATGTTTTACTTTTAGAGTGCCCCCTTTGAGGCCCCGTATTGAAGCTCCCTTAAAAATAGTCCGATTTCTCAGTTTTTATTTACTAACAACTTCTTAAAACTTCCATCTACTATCAGCACGACAAAAAACTTCTCGGACTTCAGCTGCCACCAATTTTAAATATTAATCCCCTTCTTGGTGCCTTGGTGCAGCTTCTTTAAAAATGATCCGATTCTCTTGCAATATTCATTAACATCGTTCTAGGGTACCCCAGCTACTTTTTAAACTACTAAACATTTCCTTACACTCTCAACTACCACCTTATTTTTAAATATTCATCTTCTTTTTCGGCATCAACTTACGTTTACTCCCTACAGACGTAAATTAAAAATCTCTTGAACATAAGTGGTTAGGTTTAGAGAGAGGCCGGGCGATTTCATCCGCAAATTAAATATCGTGTTAATGTTAAAATAATTTCGTTAAATTTACAGGTGGGGGCACATTCCACCGCCTGGGGGCTCATTCTTTTTTTCGGTTCTATAGGATCAGTTTCAACAGGTTTTCGGTCATTCGACTTGACATCGAAAACTTGAGGTTTATTGTTTTTTTTTTAATTTAACATCACGGGTTCGGACAACGCTGGGCGTATTAAAAGAAAGGTGGAGAGAAAGACAGAAATGGTAACGTAGTCTTAGTTTGCCGCTATTGTTCTCCATTCTCTCTTTTATTCACTTCGAATTAATGGAGGGCTCCTAACCGAAGCTTTCAAAAAGTTATATTCTAAAATTTGTTGTTTTGCTGTTTATGTGATATGCATTTCCTTTAGTTTATTTTTACTCTAATGAAATCATCTAAACGCAATGGATTTTTTATACCTCTTATCAAGAGTCTTATTAAGAGTTTTGAAAGATATATAGTAATCCCTAATACCATTCCAACCTCTAATTTTTTTTTATAATTTGGACCGTAAATTCTAACTAAAACACAGTTAGGCCTTTCTTCCCCCTACCCTTCTTATCCCTATGTCTTAGCACTTGACACGAATCGTTTTTATTTTAAATATTATTTTCGTCTCGCGACTCATTCTCCTCCCCTCACCGGCAATTTTTCTCCTTCTGAATGTCGGTCTTATTATTTTTTTTCAATTGCACCCTCCACCCTCCTATGTCTTCTATACATTTTATAACTGAAATAAACCTTCAATAGACCCCACTTGGACGGTATCCTAATATAATAAAAACCATACGACCTTCGCCCTTAATTCAAACTTTAGTTTTTCACAAGGGGCTATAGTATTAGAAATTTAGGGTGCGCTTGCCCCACTTTTCTTTTTTACCCCCCCCACCTCCCTTTAAATTTATCGCACATTAGTGATTTTTCATTTTATGCATGGGTCTCAGTCCTTCCTTTCTTCTTCTAAAGTCTAAATTTTGTTTAATTTGGGCAGTATATTCTAGCTAATATATAAATAGCCCTCTCTCTCTGTTTGTCCCCCACCTCTCTGTCCTCTTAGCGCCAGAGGCTAATCTTTCTTATATTTAATGTAATTTACTTCTTTCCCTACACTTCTCTTTCTCTGGGGAACTTGACTCTTTACGGAAAAGGACGTCGTTCTATTTCTTAATACCCTTTCCAATATCCCATATATATATATATATATATTTTATAACTAACATTAACCTTCAGTGGACGCATAGATGCTAAGACATAGCTATCATGTAAATCGTAAAATACACAGTATACCAGCTCCACCTATAAGGCGATATACATGCAAACCTAATCAACGTCAAATTATGTCGGTGTCTAACAGAACATGAAACTTGGTGAAATTATGAGCATTAGTTCTTGAGAAAGAATTTCAAAATTTGTGTCACGGAAAGTAATTAACAGAAAATAAATAAATCTTGATCAGGACATCCCAAAACGGGCAAATACGTCAAAGATGAAGTCAGAAATTTTTCAGATTCTTTTTTCTTCTTCTTGTTCTTATGCATATTGTAGAAATTAAACAAGAAAAAATTATGGTAAATTATGTCATGTCTATTTAATCCTGTTGAAATATATTTTCGAAACGTATTCAAAAATTCTTCTTCATTTTATTGTATTTAATATTAATAATTAGACCAAATAATCGCTTTCGTTAGATTTTAGTAAATAACATATTTTTTAAATTTAAATAACCTTAATTTTTGTAATTTGGATAATTACTTTTAATTTTTTTAAATCTATATTTTACGTCCAAAAAAGAAAAAAATCCAAAGCAAATTGGTTAAATACAATATAATATCTTCCATCTAAATTAATTTTCTGCAATAAAACAGATATTCTTCTCCCAACAAAGAAAAATCACATGATTTCCGTTTAGTTTTTATTTGTCTTATATAAGTTAGAGATTCAGTATAGTACAAGCACATATCACGCAGGTGATTATTCTTGTTTCTTTTTGCTATGTTCTAAAATCTAAACAAAAAACATAAAAAATACTCCAGCTCTGCGTTTGCGCCATTGAATCACACCACAAGAAGTTTAAGAAGGAAAGAAAAAAAAAATCTCTTCCCTACTCTAAAGCTTCATTCAGTCCCCTCCTGAGCGATTCAGTCTAAGATGATCATATATCAGTCAACTTCCCATTACGCAAAAGATCCTGCGCATGATATCATCGGATAAGAATAGCAATTTAACAAGTTATTGTCTGGAGAGACATCGATAAAAAATTGATACCATAGATAAAAATATTGATACTACCGTAAAAAAAAATTATGCTATCGAAAAAAAATTATACTATCGATTAAAAAATGATACTGTCGATAAAAAATTGATACTATCATAAAAAAAAATTTGTACAATCGATATAATCGATTTGACCATACTATCGATAAAATCGATAAAACATATCATTATCGCCATTCACTCATTTAAAGTGTAGTAAACAAAATAAAGAAAGTGCTTTTCATATATTTTGTTTCAATTTCTGTAAACAAATTTTCAATATTATCCTTTTTTTTCGACCTTGCAGGTAGGTATAAGCCTTTAACCTTTAACAGTTTCCTTTTTTTTGACACAACAAACTATAAACAGGGTCAAAACACCTCCTTTTCTGTACTAAAATATTTTGCTTATACTATCGATAAAGTCTGACAATTGTTAAAGCAAAAATCACAGTTAAAAATTAGTGATATCCAAAAGTTAATAGTAACAAAGCAAGCGAACTATTCTTGCCCAAGAGGCGTTCCAGCGAAACTGTTAAGCAATAAAAAAAAAAGCCCAACAGGGCAGGACCTCCCCAAGGTTCGTGCGTTTTGACCACAATTTTTTAATAGAAAATTTCTATTTAATATTTAAATAGCAGAAATTGGAGGCGCTTCGTTTGATTGCAGGTTTTGTAATATTTTTATGCATTTAAATAAGGCGAAAAATTCAATTAAGAAATTGTGGCAAAAGCATGCGAACCCTGCGTCATATCGATAAAATGACATGCGGCGTTCTTTTCTTTGAGAATTGAACATCTTTGGACAGTTCGGCATGCCACGGTTTGCCAATTTTCAGCAAAGCCGTTAACGTGAATACATCAAAATTAATTATTTTTTTCAAACATCAAAGTACTCAAAACGCATCTTTGTTCATTATATTTTTAAGATTTACTGGTGCGAAATTAAAAATAGTGCATACAAGGTGCACACACTCCATCAAATTCTCAACGATGTGTGGCTCCATTATTTAAGATGAAACAATTTATATTTATGTTTTAAATCTCAGAATGTTTAATCACTAATTTTAATAGTTGAATGTGCAACATTTTCTTCAATACAATACAGTTTAAATTTCTATTAAATGTGTTAAAATTGTACGCACCCTACATACACAAACACACACATATTCATAGCGTCAAATTCATGTGTTCATATGTAGGTTTGTCTTCCACATTTACACCTATTTTAATTAGATTTGTATGTAAAAGGTTTTTAAAGTCCAGACATTTAAATTAAATATCTTTATGTTTAACACTAAAACGGCCTGAAATTATACTCGAGTTTTATAAAAATATTTTACATCAAATTTTTATTGAAAACTACTTAACAAATTATTATTTTTTTTTAAAATTTACTGCTATGTGGTTTATATTTAACTCATTTTATGTAGAAATTTCAGGTTCGAATAAAAAAATATTTGTTTTGTGCGGGTGAAAATGATAGCTATGGCCGTCACAATGTTGGCTACAGTATGGCCAGTATGGCCACTTTTCTTTTAATACAGATTGTTTGATTCTCACCACTTTTTAGTTGTGTTCGTAATTATATAAATACGTAGCACTTATAGTTGCCGTCTGTCCGTCTGTCCGCAAATAACTGCTCAAAAACTACAGAACCGAATCATTTGAAATGTAATATATATACAATCGTTGCAGAAGTTTGTCGTGTCATTTCAAATTTTAATGAAAATCGAATCAAAATTTAAAAAGATATTAATAAAAGTGTTCTTTATTCCATTAAATCCTTCCATACATAATCTTTATAATAAAAGCGTAATGCATTTGACCGTCATTAGCAGTTCCGGGATGGTCGTCTCGCCTTTTCATATGCTAGGCGGCCCTTTCTATTCAAAATTATTTTTCCGAATAAAACTGCTTAAAAGTTACATTTTTAGAAGATTGTTCAAAATAAATTAATCTAACAAACACATACTTGTGAAAAAAGGAAGCCAAGTTCTGTAAAAAAAAAAAAAAGACAAAAAAACAAGAAAAGAAGTAATATGTAAGTGGGTGCCAAGTTCAAATAAAATTCATTTAAACTTACCTACTGAAATAATTTAGCATTATTTAATTTGTTTAAAAATAAAAATTTTTGATAGGATATTAATAAAAAATTTAGAACTTGGCAAGTGTTTACCTAAGAGTCATTTATCTTTATTAATGACATTATTATATCAAAACTTGTTGTTTCATGTTTGGAGACCTTCATTTGAGTGTATTGAGGATCCTGAAAGGGGTGGAGTCTCTAGAGTGATGACCAAGGACAAGCGTAAGTGTATCTGTCTCTTTGTCAGGCCTTAGTCTGTATTGAGGTTTCCGTGAGTGGGTGTCGCTAGAGTGATAATCAAGGACGAGCGGAAGTGTATCTGTGTATTTATTTATTAGTCAAATCTTTAACACGAATCATTTGCTTATAATAATAACAATATTAAAAATTATTATAATGACAGTGTTATTAATATTATCATTATCATTTTACTAAGACATGAAAATGATAGGCATAATATTTATCAAAAACTTCCCAAGTTCTAGATTTAGTTTTAATATAATATCAATAATTTTTATTTTTAAACAATTTAAACAATGCTATAATACTTCGGTAGGTAAGTTTGAGTGAACTTTATTTGAATTTAGTACTCACTTACATATCACTTCTTTTCGTGTTTTTTTTTTTTTTTTTTACAGAACTTTGCTCCCTTTTTTCACAGTGATGTTTTTGTTAGATATCATTACTTTTTGTACAGTTACGATATACTTAAACACTTTACATAATGGTTTTTAACGTGTTTACAAGTAACTATTTTATTCACCAGGCAACATTCAATTTAATTTAAATTTCCTTCAACAAAATATTTGGTTGTAAATTTGCGGCAGAAATCTGTATTTTAATGATACTGTATTTAATGTTCGTTTTGAAACGAAATATAGTGATTCGAAATTTTTATTATTTCTGAAATAACAATAATCATGTTGACATAATTTTATGTTTTACCATTACAGACCCATTAACACATAAATAAACTGTCCTATTCATATTTACAAATAAAATGAGGAAGCTATCCAAATAATATCAAACAAATAGTATAAAATTTAAACAATCAATAAAAAGAAAATCCAGCCGAAAGAAAGAATTGGCTCAAACTATAATTAAAAACAAAATGCTAATGCACCTTTTGCTTAATTATAACATTTATTTGACACACAGCATGCAAACTTGACAGTATTGTCCTACCACGTATTTGGTGGAAAATTATAAAGGGGAAAATAAGAACGAATCCAAATACAGTCGTCTCGCAGGGAGAAAGAATAAAGCCAATTACTGGATAGGTAAACTTCCACCGGTAACTTTTAATAGAATTATTCGTCTAAATTTAACGCCTTATTCGTGCAGAAGTGCTGTCTAGAAAATGTCCATTCCGTTTTACTGGTTGTAGTTTGCCCCTGCAGTAAACAGTCTCAAGCTATCACCCCCAAAATCTAATCGATTCTTCCATTTCCGCCTTTAAACCGGATGTTTGTATTTCCATCTAATCCGTGGTACAACAGTAAACAGATAGTAATTATTAAAATTCGAATTCGTCCACTGAAACTACAGCATAGCAAGAATTTGCATCTTCAAAACCCTCCGTATCCAACAGTTTGAAATTTGGTGTCGCTATCGAAAGACATCTAAATGATAGTTGATAGTTCTCTAAAAGCATTATCTATATACTCAGCGGTAATCGGTGGAGTACCTTTATTTGCAGAGGTAAGCGATAGAGTACCCGTAGCACTGTTGTTGAGAGTCTGAGACACCGCAAGGTTGTCCACAGCTACACTGCCTAGACCCATGGTAGCCAAATATCCATGATCAATATTTATTTGACTCATAGGAATGACTCTCTTTTGTTTACATTTTTAATTCTGGGATTAGACGAATTTCAATTGCGGATGTCCCGAAATATATGTGTATTTCGATATATGCATTCGCTCACCATGTTTTTGTCTTTTCACAATGTGTCTAAAAACGTAAATTTTATGCACCATTACTCAAAAAATAATTCTCTGAAATTAGCCAAAAATGGCTGATAATCAGGTAATTTTTCTGCAAGGTCAGCCCAGATACAGCAGTTGGCGCACATTTTGGCAAATTAAAATTTCGCCTAATAGACGTAACGTTAAAGTAAAAATGGACACCACAAGTGGGTAATTTATCGATTTACAGATTTTTTTTTCGATTCCTTATAGTGTAAACGAACTTCGTACCAAATTTGAAGTCAGTAGGCGCAATAGATATCTGAGATCTTTTTGATGAGTGAGTGAGATCAGTGATAAAATTATCGATTATCAGACATTTTCAAATATCATTATCTCGGAACCTAATTATACGTTATTTATAAAATTTTGGATTCTGGATAATTAAGGGGACCTTACTACACATCTAAAGTTACAAGTATGTAGGTCAAATAGATTTTTGCAGTAAAGTCTCGAAATTTGGCGAAAATAGCTCGAAATGTTTAGCGCAATATAACACACTAGTATGATAGACGAACTTGGCTGATACACTCACGTGTGTCTAGATGGTTGAGAGATGATTTATGTTCAATTATGTATATATTTTGCAATAATTTCAGTTTAATTTATGTTGACAGTTCAAATTCTCGATCCATGAAAGTAAAATAAAAATAGATTCATTCGTCGTGAACGTTTAAAATATTAAACCATGGATGTAATCGTTGGCAAAGCTTGGCAATGTAGCCTGGTGTTTGTCGTAGCGATCATTGCAGGAATCGACATAGCGACGTAGGTCAATCATTTGATAGACATGTTACACGTACATCAATCAAATCGACCGTACTCGTGTGTATAGTAGGATCCATAAAGAACAGATAGGTATTTTTGCCATAGAAATAATTTGAGAAACCATGACGTCAGCTGCCCTTTCTTTATAAGCCAATCAAAGTTTAGCGAAACTAGTTATGCAGATGTAATAATTCATTTCACTGAAATAATAATGATGATTTTTTGACATCGTCTTTTATTGGATATTTGCACATAGTATAATATAGATTCTTATAAAATAGAAAAAGTAAGTTTGATAAATTCCGTTGAAGTTAACATGAATATTGAAATCTATGTCGACATTATTTTTAATAATGCCATGTATGATATTTTAATTATAAAAATATTTCATTCTTTGTGATTATGTGACAAATTTCTCAATTACAATGGAATTAATTTTCATATTATAGCATTATTTAAAAATTAAATATTGTTCTTTCTATATAATGAAATAGATTTTAAGCAGAATATCACCAAAAAGAGAATAAGCATTGTAAAAACAAATGCACGCTTTTTCTCCACAATGTTATGTCATGTCTTTTTAATGTTTAAATTTAAAATAAATTCTTAAATTAATTTTCCTCACATGACATATCTTGTATTTTTACCTTTTCCAAGTTTGCTGTAAAGTACAGTGATGCGCCATACATTATTACTTGCTTCTATATATAATAGAAGAAAGTATTGTAATCGAAATTTTTATCGACAGATTTACTCGTTTTAGGGGTCAGAGATTCCGAAAAACATGTTTTACAAAATGTCCGTCTGTCCGTCCTCATTGTATCATCGAAAAGTGTATGAAGTTATGCTTCAAATTGAACCACATGTTTTTGGCTATGGCAAGCAAGTTCTATCAGAATTTGGGGATATTTCGACAAAAGGGGGGCGCTGTGATCGATATTCTTGTTCCATTTTCACTATTGTATCATCGAAAAGTGTATGAAGTTATGCTTCAAATTGAACCAAATTACTTTTCTATGTTTTTGGCTATGGCAAGCAGGTTCTATTAGAATTTGGGGATATTTCGACGAAAGGGAGCGCTGTGATAGCCATTTAAAGATTGCAAATTTAAAAAAAATGTGCAAAATCCTAAAAGTTTTTTCGTTAAATGTTCGGCCTTTATACGGATAATCCGGAACATTTTTTGTTTTGCCGCTATCTTAAAAAATGGCTGAGATATAGCGGTTTGAAAATTTAGGGTGGCTGACATTTTCAAACAAGACAGCAGAATTCATCCATAAACGGGTTTAATTTAAGCGCTCAATACATTTTCTTTTCGTGACATCAATGTAGTATTTACGGTCATTATTTTCCAAATTGATAGGAATTTCATAAACGCCGGAGCGAAAGAAAATTTATTGAGTACTTAAAAGAGCATAAGAGTGACATTATACACTACCGACAGGCGACAGCTCTTTCTAGATTTTACTTTAATAATCCTGGCTGCTGTATTGACTTTGGAAATGCAAGAGTTATAATTCATTGTGATTATAGGATGGATGGGTTTCAGAAAGAAGCGATCGAAATATTATTACGTGAAAGCGATGTGTGCAATGCTAATGTTAGTTTCTTATTTTATTCCTAAACTTTTGTTGAACATTTTGAAATGATCACATATCGCTGGATTTTTATACAATTTATGTTCTTTTGCCATCTTTGAAAGTACGACTATTTATTTTTTAAACTGTAATTTCATGTTATTATTTCGGGATCCCGTATTGTTCTTCTGTAACTAGGATTTTTTCTAGTAGGTGGCACCACTACACGGCCTTTGATTTGACCTTGCTTATATCATAAGCATGAGTTAGTTATGTGCATAGTATTTCAATATGAAAGCCTTTTGTTTATAAGTGTAATTGTTACTTAACATCATATTCTGAAGATGGTCATAGAAGTTGACCGAAATGTCAATTTGATGTAATTTTAAAGTATAATTTTACATAAATATTTATCACCATTCAGTAAAAAACGTGTGGTTTACTATACACAAATATTTTCTATACAAAAATGTTTTGATGGTGTAACGGTCCAGCTCAATCATTGATAAAATGATTTAATGACTCCTGGATGTACGAATAAATTTATTTCCTAATATGTACAAGACTTTCTCCAGTGTTTCCAGTTGGCTACTTCTTTAAAATTCAGATTGTCTGATACCCATCCTTATTTTAAAATAGTGCAATTGGCCTTACTCTTTCATTATTTAATCTGTCATTAAATAAGGCAAATATTTCTACTTAAAAAAAGTGGTCTGCAATCAAGCAATCTGAATTTATAAAAAGTAGTACTGGCAACAGTGTTTTTGTCCGCCTACATTATATATGCAAAATTTTATTCCAAAAGTCTGGTGCAATTGTATCATTCAGGGATTAAACTTGCGAGGGATACACAATGTCCTAACCCCTTTCAATGAATTACGAAAACTTTCCACACCACGGTGCACCAGCATTCGGTACGACCGTTTACTTGACTAAACTAACTTTTACTAGAAACCTGCAATGTTGAGAATCTTGAAAAGTACCTTTGTTTATTATAGTTTTAAGATTTACCGGCACGAAGTTAAATAATCATTGTACATCTACACAAGATATGCGTATACTCCTTCGAATTTCCGAGGTTTCTGGCACAATTATTTAAGATTAGAAAATTTATATTTAAAATTTAAATCGCAGAATTTGTAATCATCACGTTTAATCGTTTAAATTGAAATATGTTACTGCCTTTATATAAAGCGAAAAATTCTATCGTGGTCAAACTCTTCGACCCCTGCATTCTTATAGCGTGAAATCCGTGTGCTTGGGAGTAGGCTTCTCTTGCACTTTTACGTCTAAAGTGGCTTTATACGTAAAATGTTTAAAGCCTAAGTATTTTATTTAAATATTTTTATGTTTAACACTAGAACGTGTAGAAATTTTACACAAGTTTTTAAAAAATATTTTACACCAGAATTTTTATTTAAAAGTACTTAACATTTTTATTCAATTTATTTTTAAATGGTATATATTTAACTTATTTTATGAAGAAATTTCAGGTTCAAATTAAACAAATATATATTGGTAAGGGTGAAACTGACAGCTATGGCCGTTCTAGTATTGGCTACAGTGCGGCCAGTAGGCTACATTTTGTAATTCAGATTGTTTGATTCCCGCCACTTTTTACAAATAGTGCAATTACCCTTATTACCGCATTATTTAATATGTCCTTAAATAAGACAAATATTTCTACTTCAAAAAAGTGGTGGTAATCAAGCAATCTGAATTACAAAAGTAGCCTTCTGGTCTACGTTTTTTAACAGGTCATCAATTTCTAATTTCTTATTTATTTTCAAAATGCAATTATTTGTAAATAATGAGTGGACCAAGATTAACTTTCATAAAAAGAAAATTTATTTTCAAATACTATTGTACGTATGAAAATGTAGCAAAAGTATAAAAACAATATCGCAGGGAGTTTCATGCAGATCCACCTATGCGACTTACACTTTATCGGATAAAATATAAGTCTTTAATGAACGGATATTCCTAGAAAACGTTCTGCAACCGCAATTGAGCAAGAATGCGCCAAAACACCAAATGAAATGCTTGTTGGAGTTTGTGAATCCATAGCCTGCTGATAAAAGCAGTGTATCAACCAAAACGTTAATAAAAGTAATAACAATGAACATCTGTGGTAGGATAAATGAAATACTTGGTTTTGTAATTTAAATATTAATTATATGTGAATAAAAACTGTACATATACGCATTTAAAGTGTATATACATCTTTATCTTAATATTTTAATTTTGGTCTGGTTACTTCTTTTGTATTAACTCGTACCTAAATTTAAAAAATATTTCCTTGTGGTAGATTTCTATTTTTTTCCTATAATTTTTCTATGGCTGACGTTGCTTTTCAAAATGCTTTACAAATAGTATAAAAAATTAGTCCAATGAGAACAGAGGAATTACATGATATGAAGCAGAAACAATTTCCTGTCGAATAGTTCCTCCCACACCTCACTGTGGTAATTCAGTGCTAAAATAGTTTGAGGGGCTCTTTTCTTTGAAAAAAGAACAACTTACTTCTTTCAGCAGCAAAGTACTATCTATCGTCGCTACCATGTCAAACTATCGAATTTGAAAAAAAAAAGAAATTTCCATTACTTTTAAAATGGGCCGATTGCCACCACTAAATTTTAGTAGAATTCTTTGCCTAGTAAAAATACTAATAATATTTCTCTGAAGAACAGGATTATCAGTTTCGCCATCTATTTTATTTAGAAATGCCGAATTCATACCGGAAATTTTGAGATTTTTTTATTACTTTCAGTAATCGGGAAATGCGTGTCATTAAGAAAATCAAAAATTTCTATTTGTAATTTCTGGTAGCGACGATATGTTGCTAAAATATTTAAATGACTCCAGGATATAAGAATAAATATATTTGATAACAGATACAAGTTTTTCTGCAACTACATTATAAATGCAAAATTTTATTCAAACTGTCTGGTGCAACTGTATCATTTAGTGATTAAAATCATGTGGGACACACGATGTCATACCGCCCGAAAATTCGTTAATAAAATTTTCCATAACACGGTGCGCCGACATTCTACACAACCGTTTACTTGACAAAAACTAAATTCCTCCTGTAATGTCACAACTTGAGAATCTCATAAAGCACCTTTGATTATTCTATTTTTAAGATTTACCGGTGCGAAATTAAATCGTCATTAAACATCTACTCAAGATATTCGTACACGCCATCCAAGTTTCAAATTGCTTGTTTAAGATAGAACATTTTTATTTTTAATTTAAATCGAAAATTTATAATTACCCCGTTTAATCGTTCAAATTGTATTATATTTCTGCGATTATATAAAGTGAAAAATTCTATTGTGGTTAAACTCATCGTACCCTGTATATATATAGCGCAAAATCAGTTTTAATGGATGTAGGCTTTTTTTGCACTTTTACTCCTAAATTGGCTTTATACGTAAAATGTTTAAAGTCCAAACATTTAAATTAAATACGTTTATGTTTAAAGTTTAACAGTAGAAATTTTACACAAGTTTTTAAAGAATATTTTACACCAGATTTTTTATTTAAAACTATTTAACTTTTTCGTATAATTACTTTCTATGTGGTATATTTTTTACTTATTTTATGAAGAAATTTCAAATTCTAATCAAAACTTATTTGTTTAGAACCAGTGAAAATGACAGTTATGGCCGTTCTAGTGATGGCTACATTGTGGCCAGTAGGCTAATTTTCTCTAATTCAGATTTCTTGATTCCCACCACTTTTTAAAAATATTATAAGTGACATTATTATCGTATTATTTAATCTGTCATTAAATAATGCGATATTTCTACATAAAAAAATTGGTGGCAATCAAACAATCTTCTTCAACTATTGACGAATTTTTAACAACTATATTATCTACAAGATAATCGTTTCTTTTGGCATAGGTCTGGTTATTATTTCTATTTTAATGAACAAAGTTCAAAATTTTCTTCAAATATCTCTACTTTTACCCTTAAATGGCTAGAGACGCAAATTTTCAAAATTTTTTTTTAACTTTTAATAAATAAATGAAGTTTTCGCAACCACTATATTTATATCAAAATATTAATTCTCAAAAAATCACATAAATATGCTACTAAATAAAATTAAAAAAAGTCCCAAATTTTGATAATTTTGTCGCCAATTTTGCTGCCAATGTCGCCAATTTTGGAGCTAACGGATATGAATATATAGTTTTATGCGTATGATTGGGAAAATTATTACAACAATGAAAGAAAATAATTTGCGAGTAATCGCGTTAATGTGCTGTTTTGTTTCAAAATGTCAGCCACCCTAGAATTTCAAACTGCTTTATCTGAGCCATTTTTTAAGATAGAGGTAAACCAAAAAAGGCTCTGGAATCCTTGTATCAAGGCCTAATACGTAATTAAAAAATAAATTTGAATTTTTAATTTTTTTGTATATTTATTTTAGTTTTAAATTTTTAAATGGCCGCCATCTTGAAACAAAATGGCGGACCAAGCTGGCCAACGAACTCGGTCGAGACATTGGTGACCTTAATACACACAATTAGTTTCATCAAAATCGATTTATAAATACGAGCGTTATCGTATGACATAGGTCAGATATATATATATATATATATATATATATATATATATATATATATATATATATATATATGGATATATCCATATATATAAATCAACATTTGAACGGAGGGTGGTTTTGGGGTCTGGGGGTCATGATCGGTGAAAATATATCGAAATTTTCCGGAACTGCTTTCCTCCGAACGGCTGCAATAGGTAGCTTTATACTTTTTTGTATTGAAAGCTACCTAAAAGTATAAAGCTACCTATTGCAGCCGTTCGGAGGAAAGCAGTTCCGGAAAATTTCGATATATATTTTCACCGATCATGACCCCCAGACCCCAAAACCACCCTCCGTTCAAATGTTGATTTATATATATATATATATATATATATATATATATATATATATATATATATGACCTATGTCATACGATAACGCTCGTATTTATAAATCAATTTTGATGAAACTAATTGTGTGTATTAAGCTAACCAATGTCTCGACCGAGTTCGTTGGCCAGCTTGGTCCGCCATTTTGTTTCAAGATTGCGGCCATTTAAATATTTAAAACTAAAATAAATATACAAAAATGTTACAAATTCAAATTTATTTTTTAATTACGTGTTAGGCCTTGATACAAGGATTCCAGAGCACTTTTTGGTTTACCTCTATCTTAAAAAATGGCTGAGATAGAGCAGTTTGAAATTCTAGGGTGGCTGACATTTTGAAACAAAACAGCACATTAACGCGATTACTCGCAAATTATTTTCTTTCATTGTTGAAATAATTTTCCCAATCATACGCATAAAACTATATATTCATATCCGTTAGCGCCAGAATTGGCGACAAAATTGGCGACATTTGGCGAAATATCGCCAAATTAAGCGACCAAAATAAGTCTTCATAAATGAAGCCAATTTGGCTATTGCTCAATAATTTGTCGTATTTCTTATTCAAATTCAGTATTAACGTATCTTTTGTAAACGTTTCTTTGCATTTTAACTTTCTGTTTTCATGTAACATTAGCTAAAATTTTAAAACGAAGATATAGGAAAGCTACCTTTTCCTCCCGGTACAAGCCGGAAGGATTTTTTTGTATTGAAAGCTACCTAATATATCTTAAATTTTCTGGTGTCTAATAAATTAACCCTTCAATGCATGAGTTTTTCTTTTAGAATTGAGATTTTTTTTTTTTTTTTTTTACTTATATTAAGGATTGGACACCAGAAATTTTAAGATATATTTTTAACTTTATTTAATTGCATATTTATGAGATTTTTTTACAAGATTAAAATTTCGATATAAATATAGTGATTGCGAAAAACTTGATTTATTTATTAAAAGTTAAAAAGTGTTTCAAATTTGATACTCTTGATTTAATTGTTAAATTTGAACGGCTGCCATTTTGTTTAAAATCGTTTTATCAAAAAACTTAACCATTACTCTCCAGTTCTAAATATACTGAGTAAAGACATTATGCTTTTTATAATTTCAGATAACACTTGACCGAGTTACAGTGTTCGCCGTGGATATAGTTATAACAACGACACTATCTCTGGAGAGCGGGTCTTCTAAGGTCACCCAACTTTATTTCGTCATTAAAAAAGGAATTTTTGTTCTTTAAAGGGTAGTAAACAGAATAGTGTAAGAGGTTTTGAAGTATCTTCTTTCATTTTAATGAAACAATTTTTAATATATTACCCTTTTTTACTGGAGCTTGCACGTAGTATAACACATTAACCTTTTAACAGTTCCTTTGTTTGACACAATAAATTAAAAATAAGGACAAAACACCACCTTTTCTGTACTAAAATATTTGTATTATACTATAAAGAAAAATCTGACAATTATTAAAGCAAACATCACAGTTAAAAAATAGTTATATCGAAAAATATCGAAGCAAGCAAACTATTCTTGCCCGATCAGCGTTTAAAAAGCCCAACTGGTAACCTTGCCTCTCACATCGATAATTCAGTAATAAAACAACATGCGGCGCTTGTTTCTTCGACGATTGAACATCTTAGGACAATTTTCGATACCACGGTTTGCAAATTTCCATCAAACCATTAACATGAGCAATTGAGTATTGCTTAAACTTCTTCCGACCTAGCAAGACTCAAAATGCATCTTTGTTTATTATATTTTAAAGATTTACCGGTGCGAAATTAAAAATCTTTTATACAAGGTGCACACACTCCTTTGATTTTTCTAGGATGTTCGGCATCATTATTTAAGATGAGACAATTTCTATTTATGTTTTAACCCCTTAATCGTCGTGCCCGAGACATTCACGGGCAGCGTAGGTTACGCCTGTTTTATTCAAATTGTTTGATTCCCACCAGTTTTTTAAAATAGTTTTATTGGCTTTATTCTTGCATTATCTTATCTGTCTATTAAATAAGACGAACATTTCTACTTAAAAAAACTGGTGGTAATCAAGCAATCTGAATTTTTAAAAAGTAGCCTACACTTAAAGTGCGTGACGATTAAGTGGTTAAATCTCTGAACTTGTAATCGCTAAGTTTAATATTTGAATGTGTAATATTTTTCTGAGATTAAATGCTTTGAAAAATTTTATTATAAATGTGTTAGAATTGTACACACCTTGCATACACACACACACATATACATAGCGTTAAATTGATGTGTATGTATGTAGGCTTGTCTTTCACATTTACAGCTAAATTAGATTTGTTTTTAAAAAGGTTTTTAAAGACCAGACATTTAAATTAATTATCTTTATATTTAACACTAGAACAGCCTGAAATGATACTCGAGTTTTATAAAAATATTTCACACCTGAATTTTTATTTAAAACTATTTAACATTTTTCTTTAATTCATTGCTATTTGGTTTATATTTAACTCTTTTTATGAAGAAATTTTGGATTCGAATCGAAATATATTTGTTTTGTGCCGATGAAAATGACAGCTATGGTCTTTGCAGTGTTGGCTACATTATGGCCAGTATGGCCACTTTTCTTTTAATTCAAATTGTTTTATTACCACTACTTTTCAGGTGAATTCGTAATTCTATAATTACATAGCTCTTATTGTTGCCGTCTGTCCGTCTGTCCGCATATAACAGCGCAATAATTACTGTACCGAATGGTTTGAAATGTAATATATAGATAATCGTTGCACAATTTTGTCGAGACATTTCAAATTTTATGAAAATCGAATCAAAACTTCCAAAAGAATTTAATAAAAGTTTTCTTCATTCTATTAAGTCCTATCATACGTAATCTTAATAATAAAAGCGTAAATCATTTGACCGTCATTAGCAGTTCCGGGATGGTCGTTTCGCTTTTTCATATGCTAGGCGGACCTTTTTATTCAAAATAGTTTCATCGAATATATCTCCATAAAAGTTACATTATTTGTAAGATCGTTCAAAATAAATTAATGGTTGAGAGATGACTTACGTTAATTTATGTATATATTCTGCAATAACGTCAGTTGAAATTAGGTTGACAGTTCAAATTCTCGACCCATGAAAGTAAACAACAAAAAAACAAGGTTCATTCGTCGTCAACGTTTAAAATATTAAATCATGGAGGTAATCGTTCGCAAAGCTTGGCGATGTAGCCTGGTGTTTGTCATAACGATTGTTGCAGGAATCGACATAGCTATGTAGGTCAATAGTATGATTAGACATGTTAAACGTGCACCGGTTACATCGACCGTACTTCTGTGTATAGTAGTATCCATAAAGAAAAGCTAGGTGTTTCTTGCTATAGAAGTAATTTTACAGACAATGACGTCAGCTGCCCTTTCCTTGTAAGCCAATCAAAGTTTAGCGAAATTATGTTATGCAGACTATATAATTCATTTCACAGAAATAATAATGATGATTATTTTTTTTACATTGTCTTGTATTGGACATTTGCGCATAATATAGATTCTTATAAAATAGAAAAAATATCTTTGAGAAATTCCGTTGAAGTTAACTTGAATATTGAAATCTATTTAGACATTATTTTTGATAATGCCATGTGTGATATTTCAATTATAAAAATATTTTATTCTTTGTGATTATGTGACACATTTCTCAATTACAATGGCATTAATTTTCCTTTTATAGCATTATTTAAAATTTAAATATTGTTCTTTCTATTTAATGAAATAGTTTTTCAGCAATATATCACCAAAGAGAGACGAAGAAACTTGTAAGGATTATGAATTAATACTATTCATAAAATTAAAAAGAAAATCATCGCTTTACGTGCTTATAAACATACAATATATTTCAGTAAATTTGTTCCAACTAAAAAGCATAAAAATCCAATGTAAATTTAACATTCAGATTCAGATTCAGTCCTGCATCTGGTCGGGTTACCTGCTTTTAACCGCACCTTACCCGGACTCGCTTTTTTCAAAAGTCCCCAATATTTTTTTAAAGATTAAAAATATACGTACAATAAGACCTCCCTAATAGACACTCCCGAAAAGCGAACACGTATATTACGAACACTTTTTTATTCCTAACACGTATATATATTTATACGCTTATGTCTTGGAATAGTGAGCACCTCCGAATCTACGCACATGTAGCATGTTATGTGTGCAAAAACTATCCCAAATACGATACAAGTGTTTTTGTGAGTATCATAAACGAAATTTTGGTAATGTTTATCATATTCTGAGAAAATTAAAAACGGTTCTTAATTGCACTGTAAAGAAATAGTAATGTATGATTACATTTCTTATATACATTTTACTTTTTCTCACGCAGTAAATTGAATATTCAAATATGCATTTATTTTCATCTAAAACATAGTTCTGTTCAAACTTTTTTAAATCTCAAGAATCCGACTTGTAAAAAACCTAAATGTGACCCGAAAGAAATATTCTAGGGTGAACGCGACATGCAGAAAGAAAATTAGTCAACCCGATCCGAAAAAAAATAATTAGAAACAATCCGACCCAATGCACCAGTCTATTTAACGATCTCAAGGGGTCCGCTAATCAAAGGTTTCACTATATTTAAAAGTTAAAGAATATAGATTTGTTCATTTTTCTAATTAAATATAAAATTGTTAATAGAAATATAATTGTAAATTTAATTTTCAAAATAGCATTAGATCGTGATTTATTGTTATTTCATTACACGCGTAGATCGGGTTGCGGGTTGAAGTATTTCGGGTTCGGGTCAAGTACGGGTTGAAATATGTCGGGTTCAGGTGTGATTGCCGGTCGCCGAAAAATTTTTTTGTGAGATCGGGTCGGGTTGCTGATCGAATTTTTTTTTTTTTTTGTCGTGTTCGGGTCGGATACAACCCGACCTGTGTAGGACTCTAATTCAGTTGACCAAACTCTTTGTAAAAAGATCCCCTTCTGCAATCTTCATCTATACCAGGCGTGTGAAACTCGCTTGCCACCGCGGGTCAAATTAAGCATTATATACAAAGCCACATAATAAAAGTAGACAACCTTATTATCAATGTACAGAACAGATTTTGTACGTACGAAACACAGCCATGTTAAAGACCTATTCATGCAAATTTCCAAATTTATTATTATACACAGTTTATTTATTTCTCCCTATATTAAAAAAAAAGTAACCACCGCCGCGGCCGCCGCTGTCAATGAAGATTTTATGCCTTGAAGTCTTTCTGGACTAATATCCAGAAAACTATTGCAAATAAAAATTAAAAAATTGGTGGTTTTATAAAGAAATGTTCGATAAACACGCTGAAGTAGACAGTTTTTAAATCGAAGAATTATTTTAAGAGATATTTAATATTAAAGTTGGTCAAAATAATTTTCTTATAAAAGTTTTATAGAAATGAAAACTATGCACAGGAATTTAATCATAATTTGTAAGGATATAGTTGACAAGGTTGGGGTGTGTAGACTGCAATTATTTTTTCAATTTGACTCATTTTTTGAGGTTATATTTCAATTTTTTACTCAAAATTTTCATTTATTTGACGAAGATTTATTTCATATTTCATAAATTCCATTATTTAAATCGTTGCCAATTTGTAAAATAGCGCACGTAATAATATTCCCTTTCAATTAAGAAATGTATTAACACGAGACTATTAAAAACAGAAATAAAACTTTAAAATAATATTTAAATGATCACGTGTTAAAAGTAATAAATGTAGAAAATGACGGAATAAAAAATATACTTGCGCGTGAATATAATAAAATAATAAATAATTAAATAATGATAAATAATTAAATTATTCAGCGTTTTCAAAACATTAAGTAGAGTAAGATTGATTTATTTCGACAAAATATTTTATCTATTATTGCAAATTTTAAAACGGCGTAATTAATAATATTTCCCTTCAATTAAAAGCCATATTTTTACGTTTAATAATTATGTTTAAATCAACGAAATAACTAATAAATTGGTAAAATATAATTAAAAATACAGATAAACGTTGAATTAAAGATCACTCGATGACATAACTACCACGCGTAACGTATCTGGTATCAATTGAATGCGACGCCACAGATATGCACTTTTGGCTTTAAATCCTATATTTTGGCGACAGTTCTTTTATTTTATAGAAAGTAGTAGTCGGGATAATGGAGTAATATCCAATTGTCTATTAGCATCGTTATAAAATTTCCCGATGCAATGACATTGCTTACTTTTGCCCTTTTGCACAAGTTGATTTTCAAATGTTTAATTAACCTTATTTTATCAACAGTTGTTAGCTATCTCGATAGCAGTTGATTCGGCTTTAAAATCTCTTGGTCAAAGGAAAATGAATGGAAACCCGATTATAGCAGATATTACAGCGAGCAGCCGATTACACAAGGCCGATTATAGTAGCCGATTACAGCAGGTCGTTTAATTATAATTCAATCTTCCGCAATCGTTTTAAGGTTGATCAAATCAGAGCGTTTTTACAGTTTGTGGTGTGAGAACGGGGGTTGGCGAGCGTAGCTCGTAGGGGGCAGAGCCCCCTAGTAATTAAAAAAAAGAAGAAGAACAACTTTCAATTACTTTAAATCAACCAAATCTACATTTAGTTGAATTTTCTAATTTGTATTAATTTTCGGTCTATTTCCAACCTAGTTTAAAAGTGTTTATAAATTCTGCTTGTCTGTGTGTAAGTCCTCTAATTCGCATAAATATACTCGGATTTCTGTGAAATTGATATGTGTTATCGACATTTATTATGACATGTTCGGTATTGAAAATGAAGTGTTTAAAATTTATAGCTCATTTTTAGGGACATAGTTGACAAAAGCGCAATGGTTAATTATTATTTTTTGTTTTTTTGATTCATAATTTCATAATTTCGATAGAAATTACTTTCATATTTTGAAAAGGCCATTTTTAACACTTTCCAACCTAGTTGAAAAATGTTTATGACTTCGGTTTGTCTGCCGTCTGCCGTCTGTCAGTGCTCTAACTCCGGTAAATATGCTCGGATTGCCTTGCAATTTTTATATGTTACTGTCGTTATCTATAGCACGTTCCCTATTTCAACTGAAGTGTGTAGCACTTATAGTTTTTTTACAGGGACACTCAAAAGAATTCCGTTACATTACGGTCTATGGGGGAAAAATCATTTGCGGTTTATTTTAAGGATGTTACACAATTGCAAACACATTATAATTGATATATATCACTAAGGTGTAATACAAGAAGCTTTATATGGAATAGGGTGTGGATAGCACTTATAGTTAATTTACAGGGACAGTCAAAATAATTCCGTTACATTACGTCTATGGAGAAAAATCGTCTGCGGTTTATTTAAATAATGTTTCACTATTTTAAACGCATTGAAATTTATATATATCACCAAGGTGCATTACAAGAGGTGTACTACAGAATAGTGTGTGTATAGCAATCATCGTTCATTTACAGGGACACACAAAAGAATTCTCTACTGTCTGTTAACAATAATTCCTGGAAGTGCGTTTTCAGTTACTGAACGCGATTTTAAATTTAACTTACTTTTTGTTTATTACGTGGTGAGTATAAATTATGTATATCATATACAGGGAAGCACAAAAGTTCGCGAACACATTTCCGTTTATTGACAGAAACTCCAGAAGGAGAATTTTAAACTGTGCTACACGTTTATTAACTGAACTAAAATTTGGCATCCTATGTAGTATATATACAAATCTATAGATCATATACAGGGCTGAATAAAAGTATTCGGATATTTTTCCGATTATTGTATACGTTGGAAATTCCTGAAATTATGTTTTTAAATGTGTTATGCGTTTTTCAAATCGTTTACTTAGATGTTATCTTTCAGCTTATTAAACAGTATGATTTGTAAAATTATTTTGGAAGCGTTGGAAAGTGTTACATAATCTATGCTTGACGCATGATTTTCCGTTCTTGTTTATATTGTTGTCGATTTGCAAAATAGCGCAAATAATAATATTACCATTCAATCCAAAAAATGTATTTGCACATGACTATTAAAATCAGAAATAAAACTTTAAAATAATAATTAAATAATTGCATGTTAAAAGCAGTTAATTACATCATAATTGCATGTTAATTACATCATAAAATATACTTGAACGGGAATATTGAAAAAATAAATAAAACTTTAAAATAATAATCAAATTATTACGCGAAAGAAATTAATGGCGGAGAAAATTACGGAATATTTAAAATACTCAAATATTATTCCCAAACATTTTTCAATTTAAAAATAAATTTACACGGAGAGATTTATTTATTTCAGAAAAATAGTTTCTCCTATTGTTGTTAATTTTAAAA
Organism: Maratus michaelseni; assembly: GCA_963931845.1. NCBI lineage: Eukaryota > Metazoa > Arthropoda > Arachnida > Araneae > Salticidae > Maratus > Maratus michaelseni. The sequence continues at coordinate 145,388,178 of OZ007599.1, read as the reverse complement.
GAGCGCAAATAATAATATTTCCATTCAATTGAAAACTGTATTTACGTTAATATTAAAAATAGGAAAAAACTTTTGGGAAAATTACGTCTTATTGGAAACAATACATTTAAAACTTCTTATTTGAATCAATTTTCTTATAGCGTCGTTATGAAATCCTTTGATTTAGCGGCATTGTTTACTTAGCCATTTTATACAACTAATTTTCAAATGTCTAATTGAGCTTATTTAATCAGTCACCAAACCAGTCGTTTGCTGTCTGCATTTATATTAATAATATTTAATTAAAGGTTCGTCTACTCATTTATAATTTATTTTAATTAATAATAAATATTGATGTTTATCCGTTTAAGGCTGTATTTTGCTATGCAGAGATGTATTATCGACAGCTGCGGTATATATGGGTTTCATTTTACATTAAATGTTTTAAAAATACCTTCTCGCCCCCAATTATACATTGAATAATTGCTTCATAATTAATTAGCTATTTAATCGTTTATTATTATTTGTTAGTATTTGTTGATATAGTTTTCGTATAATGCTCAATTCACACTAGATACTTTCTAATATTTGTCTGAATGATTTTTGTTTCTCAAACACGTAAAACCAGCATGTGGTCTTGATTTAATATTAAGAAATCGATTAATGTCTCGCTTTTTTTTTCTTTGAGGTGCAAAGGGTATTGTCAAAAAATTTTAACAGAATTTATCAAAAACTGAAAAACACTATTCGATTTGAAATCTTTTTAATCGCCATGACTGCCAATTTTATACTTTTAATGTATTAAAATGACTGTCAATGTTTTCGATATGTTGATTGGGTAAAATATGTTTTGGGGAACAACTTTAATGTTATTTTCCGTTATACACAAGTTCCGTCTTCGCACGTTTTATTGTTTTGAGTAAATAATGAGTATTTATATTAAAAATACTCTGTTATTATTTTTTAAACACTCTATACACTAAAACCTGCTGAGAAGGAATCGCAAAGAACCGCGGAAAATGTTCATAAACTTTGAACATTTTATCAGTTTTATGAAATAATATAAACAAAATAAAAAAAGAGTATTTTAATAATTCGTGCTCCAACCTACAGGAAAACTATTTGCACTATGATTGCATATTTAAAAAAAGAACTAAAAAAAACTGTATTCAAGTAATGCATTAAAATTTAATGGAATTTATATTGTAGTTTGTATTTTCACATAAGATATTTGTAATTCAGAATGTTACTGGATTATGAAGAGACTTTTATTTAATGATAGAACAAAAAAGAAAAATATAACTATTCATAAATAGTGCTAGCATTCTAAATTAACCAAAAACTAAAACAACTAAATTAAACATAGATAAACGGCCGAAGGGTTTGCGGGCCACTGTTAAGTTGTGGGCGGCCCAGTTGTGGCCCGCGGGGCACGTGTTTGAAATTACTGATATATACTAATAAAAAAGTTGTTTGTGTGAAGGTCTGTGTGCGATGACTAGCAGAATCTTCCACACGTAGAAGTCGGAAAGTTTTGGATACGGATAGTCCAAGGCAGGTCCTTATACACCCGAGGTTCGTATTTTTAATGTTTTGAGACCTGGGGCCCCTTTAAGATTTTTGCTCTAAATTATTAATAAACTCCCCAATTTTTATCCGATCCTCTTTTTTTTTGAGGCACTTTCTTCATTTAGTTTTCCCCCCTTCTATACGTCCCAGTTAAAATCCTGGCCACTTGGTGCCCGGTACAGGGCCCGTTGAAGTTTTTGTTCCCTAAACTGCTTATAACGTACCCCCTTTTAATCCGTTTTACTTAGTTTTTGGTGCTTTTTCTCCATTTAGTTTTTCTCCCATTTCTACTTTCCAGTTAGGAGACCCTTCATCTCAGGGCCTTGCTCAAGATCAGATGTCCCCTTTTTGGCCCCCTACTATACTTCCATTAAAAATTGTCCAATTCACTAGCATATTTTCTCTAAGAACTTCTTTGTACTTCCGACTACTACATGATCGACAAAAAAAAAAAAATAAATAAATAAATTAAAAAAAAATTCGGAGAAGATCCGGGCTCTGAGTCCTTTGAAATTTTTGTTCCCTAAATTGTTTATACCTTGCCCAGAAAATCGGATTAAAAATCCGATTTTCTAAGTTTTTGGTGCTTTTTCTCTATTTAGTTATTCCCTCATTTCTACTTTCCAACTAGGACTTTTCATCTTAGGGGATCAAAACTATCAGCCGGCTTCTTTTGGGCCCCCTACTATAGTTCCCTTAAACATCGCCCGATTTTCTAGCTTTTTTACTAACAACTTCTTAGGACTTCCAGCTACTACATGAATGCCAAAAAATTCCTCGGACAAGCCCGGGCCCATAGGGTTCCTTTACGTTTTAAATTTTTATTAACTTACACTCTTTTTATCCGATCTGCTTCGTTTTTAGGGCCTTTTCCCTATCTAGTTATTCCCCCATTTCTACATTCCTGTCAGGATCCTGTCCTCCAGGGGCGCTGTCCGGGGGCTCCCAAAAAATCCAAATAGCAACCTTGTCTCTCACACCGATAACTCAGTGATAAAATGATATGCGGAGCTCTTTTCTTTGACAATTGAACATCTTAGGACAGTTTTGTACGCCACGGATTGCCGATTTTCAGCAAAATGCTAACAAGAGTACATCAACTATATTTGTATGTTTGGTAGGGATGTACTCAAAATGCTTTTTTGTTTATTATATTTTTAAGACTTACCGGTGCGAAATTAAAAATCGTTTCTACAAGGTGCACACAATCCTTCGAATTTTCAAGGATATACGGTGCCATTATTTAAGATGAGACAATTTCTATATATGTATTAAATCTCAGAATTTGTAATCACTACCTTAAATAGATGAATGTGCAATATGTTTCTGCGATTAAATACAGTTTAAATTTCTATTAAAATGTGTTAAAATTGTACGCACTCTGCATACACACACACAAATTCATAGCGTAAAAATCACGTGTACATACGTAGGCTAAATTAGATTTGTATGTAAAAAGTTTAAAGCTCAACCATTTAAATTAAATATCTTTTTGTATATCACTAGAACGACCTGAAATTATACTCAAGATATAGAAAAATATGTTACACCAGAATTTTTATTTAAAATTATTTAACTTTTTTGTTTAATTAATTTCTACGTGGTTTGTATTTAACTCATTTTATGAAGAAATTTCAGATTCGAATCAAAACATATTTGTTTTGTGGCGGTGACAATGGCAGCTATGGCCATTCCAGTGTTGGCTACACTATGGCCAGAATGGCCACTTTTCTTTTAATTCAGACTGTTTGATTCCCACCACGTTTTAAAAATATTATAAGTGACATTTTTATCGTATTATTTAATCTGTCATTAAATAAGGCGATTATTTCTACATAAAAAAATTGGTGGCAAACAAGCAATCTGAATTTAAAAAAATTAACCCAGATGCAACACTCGTTGGTTAATTTATATCTATCTTAACATTTTGATTCCGGGCAGTGTTGTCAGTAGGCTACTTATTTTTAATTCAGATATCTTGATTGCCACCAGATTTTTTAAGTAGAAATTTTCGACTTTTTTAATGACTGTTAACTAATGCGAGAATAAAGCCAATTACATTATTTTTAAAAAGTGGTGGGAATCAAACAATTTGAATTTAAAAAAAGTAGCCTACTGGCAACACTGATTCCGGGTCAGGTCGGGTGATTTGTTTTATATTCACTCGTACTTAAATTTACAAAATATTTCCTTGTGGTAGAATTCTCTTTAAAATTTCCTATAATAAATGTATGGCTGAGGTTATTTTTCTCAACCAGTCTGGGCCGATTTTTAACAACAATACAATATAGAGCGTAATCGTTCCTTTTGGCAATCGGATTATTATTTCTATTTTTTAATAAACAACGTCCAAAATTTTCTTTGAAAATCGGTACCTTAAATTTGAACGGCCGCTATTTTGCTTAAAATATTTTTTTCCAAAAACATAACGATTACTCTCCAGTCCTAAGTGTACAGAGTAAAGACATTAAGATTTTTATAATTTCAAATAACATTTCAGACATTTACGGTGATCGCGGTGGATGGCTGTCACAACGACACTATCTCCGGGGAACGGGTCTGCTAAAGACACCCAACTTTACTTCGTCATAACAAAAATGAATTTTTTTTCTTTAAATTATAGTAAACGGAATAGTGAAAGAGTTTTTGAAATATCTTGTTTCGTTATAATCAAACAAATTTTTAATATTACCCTTTTTTTCGAACTTCCAGATAGTATAATCCCCAACGTTTTATTAGTTCATTTTTTGACACAATAAAATAAAAATAGGGAAAACACACCACCTTTTCTGTACTAAAATATTTGTCTTATACTATCGATAAGGGCCTGACAATTATTGAAGTAAAGATCACAGTTAAAAAATATTTATATCCAAAAGTAATGAAGCAGGAAAACTATTCTTGCCCGATCAGCGTTGGAGCAAAACTATTAAGTGGTAAAAGAAACCGAACTGGCAACCTTGCCTCTCACACCGATAATTCAGTGATAAGATGACATGCGGTGCTCTTTTTTTTGGCAATTGAACATCTTAGGACAGTCTTGTATGCCACGGTTTGCCGATTTCGAGCAAAACCGCTAACAAGAGTGCATCGAATATATTTGTCCCTACCTTGGTATGGAATTACTCAAAATGCATCTTCGTTTATTATGGTTTTAATATTTACCGGTGCGAAATTAAAAATCGCCTATACAAGGTGCACACAATCCTTCAAACTTTCAAGGATATACGGTACCATTATTTAAGATGAAACAATTTATATATGTGTGTTAAATCTCACAATTTGTAATCATTATCTTAAATAGTTGAATGTGCAATATGTTTCTGCGATTAAATACAGATTAAATTTCTATTAAAATGTGTTAAAATTGTACGCAGCCTGCATACACACACACAAATTCATAGCGTCAAAATCATGTGTACATACGTAGGCTTGTCTTTCACGGTTACACCTAAATTAGATTTGTATGTAAAAGGTTTAAAGCCCAACCATTTAAATTAAATACCTTTTTGTATATCACTAGAACGGCCTGAAATTATACTCAAGATTTAGAAAAATATATTACAGCAGAATTTTTATTTAAAATTATTTAACTTTTTTTTAAATTTATTGCTTTGTGGTTTATATATTTTTTTATATTCACTCGTACTTAAATTTACAAAATATTTCCTTGTGGTAGAATTCTCTTTAAAATTTTCCAGCATAAATGTATGGCTGAGGTTATATTTCTCAACCAATCTGGACCGATTTTTAACCCCTTAATCGTCGCGCCCTTTAAGTGTAGGCTACTTTTTAAAAATTCAGATTGCTTGATTACCACCAATTTTTTTAAGTAGAAATGTTCGTCTTATTTAATAGACAGATAAAATAATGCAAGAATAAAGCCAATAATACTATTTAAAAAAAATTGGTGGGAATCAAACAATCTGAATAAAACAGGCGTAACCTACGCTGCCCGTGAATGTCTCGGGCACGACGATTAAGGGGTTAACAACAATATAATTTAGAGCGTAATCGTTCCTTTTCGCAATCTGATGATTATTTCTGGTTTTTAGTAAACAAAGTTCAAAATTTTGTTTGATAATCACAGGGTTCGTACGGATCAGGGAATTTTCCAGGAGATTCACCAGTATTTTCTTTATAGAAAAGGAAATCTAGGTTAAACTCGTGAAACTTCGCCTTCTTTGAAGGAGAGATTTTCTATAAGAAAATACTGGTACCGAAGAATTTCCAGGTCACGAAATTCCAGGAGCCGTACGAACCCTGTAATCAATACCTTCAATTTGAACGGCCGTCATTTTGCTTAAAATCATTTTTCCAAAAACTTAACGATTACTCTCCAGTTCTAAGTGTACAGAGTAAAGACATTATGCTTTTAAAAATTTCAAATAACATTTGGGACATTTACGGCGATCGCGGTGGATGGCTATTACAACTACACTATCTCCGGGGAGCGGGTCTGCTAAGGACACATAACTTTACTCCGTCATAACAAAAATGAATTTTTGTTCTTTAAAGTGTATTTAACAGAATAGTGAGAGAGTTTTCGAAATATCTTGTTTCATTTTAATCAAACAAACTTTTAATGTTACCCTTTTTTTAGAACTTGCAGAGAGTATAATCCCCAACCTTTTAATAGTACCTTTTTTTTTGAAGCAATAAACTAAAAATAGGGACAAAACACAACCTTTTCTGTACTAAAATATTTGTCTTATACTATCGATAAAGGTCTTATAATTATTGAAGTAAAGATCACAGTTAAAAATTATTTATATCCAAAAGTAACTATGTAAGCAAAATATTTATGCCCGATCAGTGTTCGAGCAATACTGTTAAGTGTTAAAAGAAACCCAACTGGCAACCTTGCCTCTCACATTTATAATTCAGTGATGAAATGATATGCGGTGCTCTTTTCTTTGACGATTTAATATCTCAGGACAGTTTTGCATGCCACGGTTTGCCTATTTCTAGCAAAACCGTTAACGAGAGTACATCAACGACATTTACGCCTTCCGCAGCGTGGAAATACTCAACATTCATGTTTGTTTATTATATTTTTAAGATTTACCTTTGCGAAATTAAAAATCGTTTATACCAGGTGCACACACACCTTTGAATTTTAAAGGATGTACGGCACCATTATTTAAGATGTCACAATTTATATTTATGTTATAAATATCTCAATTTGTAATCACTACGTTTAATAGTTGAATGTGCAATATTTTTCTGCAATTAAATACAGTTTAAATTTCTATTAAAAATGTGTTAAAATTGTATGCACCGTGCCTACACACACACACACAAACACACACAAATTCATAGCGTCAAAATCATGTGTACATATGTAGGCATGTCTTTCACGGTTACACCTAAATTAGATTGGTATGTAAAAGTTTTAACGCCCAACCATTTAAATTAAATATGATTTTGTATATCACTAGAACGGCCTGAAATTGTACTCAAGATTTAAAAAAAATTTTACACCAGAATTTTTATATAAAATTATTAACTTTTTTGTTTAATTGTTTTCTATGTGGTTTATATTTAACTTATTTTACGAAGAAATTTCAGATTCGAATCAAAACATATTTATTTTGTGGCGGTGACAATGACAGCTTTGGCCATTCCAGTGTTGGCCACACCATGGCCAGAATAGCTACTTTTCTTTTAATTCAGATTGTTTGATTACCACTACTTTTTATGTGTGTTCATAATCATATAGATACGTTGCACCTGTAGTTACCGTCTGTCTGTATATAACAGCCCAAAATTTACCCAACCAAATGGTTTGAATTTTAATATATATATAATAGTTGCAGAATTTTTTCGAGTAATTTCAAATTTTATGAAAATCGAATAAAAACTTATAAAGATATTAACCTGAGAGCAATCGCACGGTGTATGTCATACCCCAGGGTGCGTACAATTTTTTACAATTGTCACCACTATTTTTCGAAAAGTAATCTACAATTTACATTATCATAGAATTCGTAACAATTGTCTCAGACTGAATAAGGTGACGATTATTAATTGTATATATTGGTGACAATGTAAAAACCATTCATTATCTGGCTATGCGCGACTTAGTATAAGAGTTAATATAAGTTTTCTTCATTCTATTAAATTCTATCATACGTAATTTTTATAATAAAAGCTCAAAGCATTTGACTGTCATTAACAGTTCTTTGATGGTTGTTTCGCTTTTTTATATGCTAGGCGGTTATTTTTATTCAAAATAATCTTTTGAATAAAAGTGCATAAAAGTTACATTTTTGAAAGATTGTGCAAAATAAATTAATGTTTGAGCAATAACTTCAGTTGGAATTAGGTTAACAGTTCAAAAATTTCGATGCATGAAAGTAAACAAAATAGTGATGCATTCGTCGTGAACGTTTAAAATATTACACCATGGAGGTAATCGTTCGCAAAGCTTGGCGATGCAGCCTGGTATTTGTCGTAGCGATTATTGAGGGAATCGACATATCGACGTAGGTAGATCATATGATAGACATGTCACTCTTGCACAAATCAAATCGACCGTACCCATGAACATAGTAGCAGCCAAAAACAAAATATAGGTGTTTTTTGCTATACAAGTAATTTGACAAACAATGACGAAAGCTACCCTTTCATTATAATCCAATGAACGTTTAGCGAAATTATGCAGACGATATGATTCCTTTAACTGATTTACATTCTCTTATATTGGATATTTGCGCATAGTATAATTTTAATGTACCGTAATTTCCGGCGTATAATCCGCAGCTCAAAGAGTCGTTTTTCGACCCAGAAATATTATTTTATAAAATGTAACTTAAAAGATCGCTGTAAATATTTAACTACAATTATTGAATAAAATTTCTGGGTCGAAAAACGACTCTTTGAGCTGCGGATTATACGCCGGAAATTACGGTAACAGAATTGTAACTAATTGTTTGCAGCTATTGCACGAAAATATGAATATTTATAAAACTAGTTATATTACGAACGCTAAATATTATTATTATATTATATATTACGGTATATATTGCTAGTTATATTACTAGTTATATTATATCACGTTTGATTTTACAATTTCCAACTTGTTTAAAATAGTTCAATTGACATTATTCTCGCATTATTTAATCTGTCATTAAATAGGGCAAATATTTCTACACCAAAAAAATGGTGGCAATCCCGCAATCTGAATTTTAATAAAGTAACCTACTGGCAACAATGGTTGGCAAATATACCTATCTTAACATTTTGATTTAGGGCCAAGTCTGGCGACTTTTTTTTATACTCACCTGTACCTAAAATTACAAAGTACTTCCTTGCGGTAGATTTCCCTTCAACCCTTAACTGCCTGAATTTTTCTTTTAGAATTGTGTTTTTTTATACTCATATTAAGGATTATGCACCAGAAATTTTAAGATACAATTTTAATTTTTATTATGTGATTTGTACATGATTAATTTTTCTATATAAATATAGTGATTGCGAAGAATTTGATTTGTTTATTAATTGTTAAATAAAAATTATTTTTTATTTGATACACTATGTATTAAGGGTTAAAATTTCCTAGTATAAATGTATGGCAGATGTCATTGTTCAAAATGGGGTGCAAATAGAATAAAAAAATAGTCCACTGGGAACAGAGCTATGGTTTTAATGCTGGTATTCAGCATCTACCACAACTGTCGGTTAAGCGCGGAAAAACCTCGGTCGAACGCTTAAATAGTGTTCATCACTAATATGATTCGATATCAGTTGAGAATGTTAAAATCATGTCAGTTATGAATTTCATTTCAACGTTTATACCAGTGGCAATTCGCTACTTTATTTAAAATTTAGATTGCTTGATTGCCATCACTATTTGAAGCAGGAATATTCTGCCTGTTTATTGACAGGTTAACTAATTTGGAAACAATGCAAATTATACTACTTTAAAAAGTGATTGCAATCAAGCAATCTGTATATAAAAAATAGCGCACTGGAAACACTGGTTCGAACGAGATTTTTGCACTATAAACCCCTTGAAGGGATGTGGGATATAATACATCCCACTTAAAGTTAATCCCAAAATACCACAACGACACCTGAATTTGTAATAAAATTTCTTTCTTATAAAGTACACGAAGAAAATCTTTTACTTATTTTCAAATAATTTTTCCGTAAATACTGGTGTCAATCAATCATATGAATATTTTAGCGGCAGAAGTACTTTGCCTTTTACAGGGAGAACGGCCAGTTGAGGTAGATGATGAATACTTGTGTTACAGTTTTTCGCAGTACGTGTTAAATTTGTTAGCACACACTAACGCCACTATCTTTTCCTACGGCGGGTTATAAAAACAGTCGAGCAATTGCAGGGAAAATATCTACTAGTATCTCATACGATTTTTATCGTTTGAAGAAATATTTTAATTTCGTGTTTCCCTCTAAAATCTTTTGTTTTAATACTAAAGCTCTAACGAAAATAAAAAAATAAATTAAAAAAAATAAACGGATTGGATTTTTTTATTTTTATAGATTTTAACAGTGGGCTAACAAGAATTATTACTCTATTGGTGCGAATTAATATTTTACTACAGCTGGACATCAAATGTGAAGTGTATTACCATCTGCCGCTAGAAGGCGCTATTTTGAACTTGCTAAATTTCTCCTATTCATGTGCGCACACTCAATACATAAAGGCTTTGACTGGGACGTGTGTGTCCTGGCATGTTGTCAAAGAGTCATTATAGCAGAATTGATGTTCTAAAATCTTAAGAATTTTTTTTCTTGTTTTATGGTTGTGATATGGATACCACACCCGCAACCCTTAGATTTTGACGTAAAAGTAAGTACACATGTCCTCATGGATTTGGGTATAGCACAGTAGTACTCAGTACTTTTGAGAAAATTAGTTTTACAGCATTATTTATAGAATGTAATATTTGCCTTATTTAATGACGGAAATTCTTCTATTAAATAAGTTGAAGATTTCTTTATTTATAATGTAGTGAGACGAATGATATGGAGCAAGTAATAGGGATTAATTTTTAGTATCATTTCTGAGCACCATATATATATATATATATATATACAAGGCAAAATAAAGTCAAGAAATACTCAAATAACATGTCGTCGCTACCATGTCAAACTATCGAATGTGAAAAAAAAGCATTTTTCATTACTTTTAAAAATGAGCTATTCTTCACCAGGGTTGCCAGTTTTGTATGTTTTTTTAATAGCAATTCTGAATTCCTAACAGAAATTTTTGCTTTATTTAAAAACAGCCATTTCGTGATTACTTAAAGTAAAAATTTTTCTCTCAAAATTTCCGGTGTGAATTTGACATCTCTACATAAACAAGAAGGCCAAACTGCAACCCCGGACCTCACAGAAATTTTATTAGTATTTTTACTAGGCGAAGAATTCTACTAAAATTTAGTGGTGATAATCAGCACATTTTTAAAAGTAATGAAAAATGCATTTTTTCTAATTCGATAGTTTGACATAGTACCGACGATGTGAAAGAAGCTAAAGATTAGGGACAGGTGTAAACCATTAGTAAAAAGACTATTTATTCATTATCATACGACAGTGACTGCAGCGCCCAGTAATGTCTAAGTATATAATTTATTGACACTTTCTTGAAAATTATGAAAAAGAGTTGCCAAGGATTAGGAAATTTGAGTAACCCAATTTTATTTAAATTTTGCGCTTCTGTATATAATTACAGAAGTGCATGATTTAATTATTCGAAGAAACTTTTATTAAATAAATTGAGTATTGGGAATCCAGAACTCTTTGCACATATACTATGAGGGATAGCCAAAAACAGTCAGTTACAAAAGTATAGAGTGCCATCAGTTTAGTTTGCAATGATATATTTCATATACTATATGTATATCTTTATTAAACGTTTAAAAAAGCTGCTTACGACAGCCGACATTTTTTCGTCACCGCGCAGTTCTAGTACTCAAGGGGTGGTGATTAGAATTAAGATTTTGAACCCGGAATTTCCGCGTTCTAGATAAAAATAATTTTTTTTTAACTAAAAACTCTAATAGATTGTTTACATTGATTATATATTTTTTTAGATTGTCCTCTAACAACACCAAAAAGGATTTTTGTATGAAAAATATCAATAATGTATTAAAGTAAAATTTAGAAATTTATTAAAAGCGGTACTTTCGTATCAGCCACATGACAGAAGTTAATAGCTGAACAAATTTCAAAAGATTTCGCTACTTACGGCAGATTTTTTTTTTAATTCTGACAATTTCACGGGTTTAAGCGAGTAATAGAATCACATGTCTGTAAAATTTGTGTTTTATTTAAATTGAAGTTCTAATTTCGTTATGGATTATTATCCGGAAACAAATGATGACCTATTTATATTGTTTTAAGTGCAAACACGTTGATTTTGTGATCGAACTGCACGTGGTAGAGATATATTTTTTTTTAATCTTGCTTCAAAAATTTTTAAAGCCATATGGAAAAGTAAATTGAGATATACTTTTCAAACAAAAAGCATTTCAGAGAAAATTCATTTCTCTATTTGATCGTGTAAAAATTGAAATTGTACGATAATTAGAAGCTAAAAAAATTGCAGTAAAACAACAACAACAACAACAAAAACGAATTTGTAAAATGTTTCCACTGTCCATATGACGTCAACCCACGAACATGTGTTTGCTTCTATTATAGATTTTTTAGTACAATAATTTCTCTAAAACGGGCACCGTAGCACTCAAATAAATGTTCAGTAGTATTTTGCATTTTAATGTCCGATGTTCTTTTAGATAAATGTTTAATACGCTTTAATAAACCCAGGGTTCGTATGCTTTTACCCAATTTTTTAACAGAAATTTTCTATTTAGTATTTAAATAGAAGAAATTACAGACGCCTCGCTTAATTGTGTTTTTTTAATACTTTTCTGCATTTAAATAAGATGAAAAATACTATTAAAATTTATGGTAAATGCTTACGAACCATGTAAACACTCAGTATGTCCCTTTGCATTGTGAACAACGTGTTGTAATTGAAAAAATATATTTTCTATCGTTGAGTGCAAGTCTGGCTGAATATCCAGAACACAGATCTCCAATGCGGCGCCCTTTGAAGGCTTTTTTGGCGCCATTTTGAAGGTTATTAGCATTTAATAAAAAATAAAATTCCATTTTAAAGTATGATTTATTTAAAATCCTTGCTATTTGAGTAAGAGAAACCGTTTTTAAAAATTATATTTCACGCATCAAGATCAAAAAATGATCTTTAAAAATTTAATTATGTGTTATTACATTTCTTCATTAATTTATAGTTATTCTGTATAAAGGTTTTTATAAACATTTTGCGATAAAAATTGGTAACAGTTGGCACTAACTTTCCTAATATGGTATGAAGTGAAATTTAGAAAGTAAGCTGTTCTAATCCACTTCCTCCTCCTTGACGCATGAAAGTTCAGATTTTCTTTTTGTTGCTGTTGTTGTTACACTGGCCCATTGTCTGTTTCATAAGAGGGGTAAGAGGGTATAGTTTTGTGTCCCAGACCTTTGAAAGTTCAGGTAATTTTCTCATTTTGTATAAAAAATATCTATAAAATCATGCGAAATTATTTCCGTCAATAGAAGATCTTCCAGACTATCTCTCTGGAACAGCCCATGGATTGGTCACAATCATGCCTGCCTTTAATAGCGCTAAATTCACACTAACAAAATAAGTCAAGGAATATTTTTACGTCTTAAAAAAACTAACAATATCTCTGATTTACATTTTTTTTAAAATTATAGCAAGATTAAAGTTTATAGCTCCTTCCCCTACAAATATTTTTTCAGATGGCCGTCGAAGAAAACTCGAAATTTAATACGATTTATACTTTTTCTGATTTTTTTTTACATGGAGCTCTTGAACCATAGGGGCTTTATGTCTTCCACTGTGAGATGAAGTTGCATCGCATAAGATCAATGCTAAGTGGTGTTTGTAGACTATCACCCCGTACATACGTGTGTATTGCTACTAATACTGTGAGTTAAAATTGTTACGTGTTTTGAGACATGTTAATAATGGCGCCTTTCATTGTTTGAACACAGCTGAAGTGCGCCCCTTTCTACTGAAAGTTTGGACAGGCCTGATCCAGAACATTGCAATAAATGCCATGTTTCATATCTGTCATAGATATCGCTCTTGAATGGCAATTTACTATAGGGAAAATATGAGTTTGATACTACAGCACGTTGTCGCATACTGAGCATGTATTGAAGAATAGTAAATATTTATGTTAATGCGTATTGCAAAAGAGTGTTTATCAAATGGGAAAACTGTCACCACTTTTTCAAATAATTATTTTCACGTTATTTATGACAGAAATTCTACAATTGGATATGGCGATGATTACTATACATAAATACTGATGTAAATTTACACTTCTGGTAATCAGGCTGTACGTATTGGGTATTAACCCTTTAACGGATAAAGCACTTCAATTTCTAAAATGTTAAAATAAATGATTGACACTGGAAATTATGAACAAATTTATTTGTATATAACAAAAAAGCGATATTTCACATTCATAATAAATGGAAAACATTTCTATTAAAATTCTGCTGTCTCTGTTGAATTTCGTAATTAAAATTTTGTGGTTTCGTAGGGAAACCAATGAACGTTAACCCTTTAGCGAGCGGTGGTCACAAAAAAGGACACCTAATTTTAATTCCAAAACTGACAAACGGCATCAAGAATATTTAATTAAAATTTTCCTTTTATAAAGTAAGGGAAAATCAGCAAGTTATTCTTTTCTAAGGAAATCGTTTGTAAAATCTGGTGTCCCATTATTTCATTATTTTACAAACAGATTTATTCCGCGCCGGAAAGGGTTAAAGGGTTAAAATGCAGATGCCGGAACAGATGTGTTACAACCACGCACCGATGCATGGCGACTTTTTTATTGTTACGAATTCGAAGCCCGCGCCAAACCAATAACTTAATACAATATCCAGGTTTTCATTAAAGGAAATAATCCCCAAAATTTGGCGACATTTTTCTTTTTTATAACCGATTAAAAAAAAAGATGCGTGAGTGTAAGACATCATAGCCTATATGCCTAATGAACACTTATTTTATTCTTAGAGCGCCAGATTTTGGAAAACTTTTCTACTAAAACTTTTATTTAATAAATGGCAAGCTTATCATTTTATTTATATATTTCGATAAGATCTAGTTTTTATTCAGTCTTTACTGGAGCTTATTTTACGCTAACTGAGTATAACGAACGTCAAATCCATGGTGTCCGTCAAAAACTTTTACAAATAAAATTGCTTTGTACAGAAAGGATTTAAAGCCCAATGTTTTATGTTTAACATACATTTATCTATCGTAATACTACAGAGGCGATTTTCTAAAGAGATTTTCATATTTGAAAGAAGTGGATTTAACCAATTGAGGGTGTATCCATGTCACATCCGTAAAACAAAAATTACTTTTCTAAATACAAAAATAATGTTTTAGAAAACTTATGCTATATAAATATAAAAATTGCTATATTAATATAGATAAATGTTAGTTAAACATAAAGATATATAATTTTAATGTATAGGCTTTAAACGTTTTACGTAGAGAGCTAATTTAGGTGTAAAACAGTCAGACATGCCTATATCCGTATGCATAGATTTGGCGCGAAATAAACGTTACGTGTTGAATTAACTTTTCAACTTACGTCTCTACGTTGATTTTTACCTATTTCACTATTTTCCTTTTAGAGGCGAAAATTTCTATTCCGAAATACTGGTGGAAATTTACACATGATACAAGTGTTCACAATACGTCCTTGGGGGTGACAATTGAAACGCTTTGACGCGTTAACCCGCGTCAAAGCGTTAAGAGTAAAGAGTTAAGAGTCGAGTAGTGCAAAGAGTTAAGAGTAGAAGTAGAGCTACTTCTACTCTATAAATTTTTGATAACTAGAAATGAATTGTCAAATAAATTATTATTTAGTCTTGTTTTATTTCTGATTTAAGGAAAAATCACGTAGATGTGTCACATGAAATAAATTGTACTTTTAAATATCCACTAAGCAATATGTAATTTATTATTACAAAAGAATGTTTAATTTTAAAATGTTTTATTTATTTTAAATAAAACTTTTACTGAGCTGCAACATTTCTATCCCCTTTTCCTGTTACAATTTCTGTACCGTAATTTCCGGCGTATAATCCGCAGCTCAAAGAGTTGTTTTTCGACCCAGAAATATTATTTTATAAAATGTAACTTAAAAAATCGCTGTAAATATTTAACTACAATATAATAATACACTATACAATAATACTACAATTTAATAATATTTAACTACAATTATTGAATAAAATTTCTGGGTCGAAAAACGACTCTTTGAGCTGCGGATTATACGCCGGAAATTACGGTAATATTTATATGGATATATTTTTACCGTAATTTCCGGCGTATAATCCGCAGCTCAAAGAGTCGTTTTTCGACCCAGAAATTTTATTCAATAATTGTAGTTAAATATTTACAGCGATCTTTTAAGTGACATTTTATAAAATAATATTTCTGGGTCGAAAAGCGACTCTTTGAGCTGCGGATTATACGCCGGAAATTACGGTACTTGTAAAATGTATCAAAGTAGCAACATAAAGTATGATGCTTTGAAGAATTTCCAATGCTGATTTGATCCAGCTGAAAGAGACTTTACAGCTGTAACGCAAGAAAAATATTTTATATAAAAAGCTTTGAAAAGAAAGTGCTGCATTTTTCATATTAATATATTTCTATTATTATTTATATTTTTCGTTTAAAAAAAAAAGATTCACATAGTAGAGATTTCATTTTTTTTATGCTATATCTTTTTTATATTTTTTTCAAATTACTATTTAAATTTAGTTTTTATACTGGAATAACTTCTCTCAATATTAAGAGATATACAGGTTGTCCCATCTAACTTTGCCCAAAACCTAATTTATAATCCGTTAGTTTTAGAGTTACATTCATGATGTCACATTAAACAGTTTTTTTGTAGGTGACACGAAATTTAAATTCTCGTAAAGCTTTTTGTTCTATAAGTTATACTTAGACAAGTTTTCTCCATGCGTTAACAAGAATAACTTCTGCACGACCAAAACTTAGAAGTTTGTGCTGCATTAAATTTTCAGAATTTTATGATATTAAACAAAGAAAAAAGTGTTCTTACTGCCGGTAAACGTTGATAATTCTGAAAATTCAAAGTATCCTATTACATACTTGCCAACATCGCACTAAACTTTCGTTAATCATATATTCTAATACGAGCAAATCTTGTGTGTGGCTATATATATATAAGCAAATTTCATTATAAAAACGGTTCTAACGATTTTGACGAAATTTTGTATCCTACTTTTTTGGGGCACTAGAAAACTATTGGGCTAGGTCACATGTTCGAGAAAATTGGATTACTGGGTCCTTTTGAGTCATCATGGGTCAGGGTCAAGCTAATTGTATCTAAAAAATTGTTCAAACGATTTTGACTAAATTTTGTATCTTACCATTTTCGGGCACAAGAAAATCATTGGGCTGGGTCCCATGTTCGAGAACTTTCGATTATTGGGTCATTTTTGAGTCAACGCGGGTCAAGTTAATTTGATCTATAAAATGGCGATAACGACTTTGATTAAATTTTGCAGCCTACGAGTTTCGGGCACGAGAAAATCAGTGGACTAGGTCACATGTCCGAGAAAATTCGATTAGTGTGTCATTTTTGGGTCACTGTGGGTCGTACTAATTTTATCTAAAAAATGACTCAGACTATTTACACTAAATTTTGCAATCTATGGTTGTCGGGCATGAGAAGACTGTTAGGCTAGGTCACATGGGTCACTGTGGGTCAATCTAAATTTATCTAAAAAATGGGTCAGACTATTTAGACAAAACTTTGCATCCTATGGTTTTCGGGAACGAGAAGACTGTTGAGCTAGGTCACATGTTCGAGAAAATTCGATTAGTGGGTCATTTTGGTCGTAGGTCATTATGGGTCATGCTATTTTTATCTTAAAAACGGCTCAGAGGATTTGAACTAAATTTAGTATCCTACAGTTTTAGGGAACGAGAAGACTATTGGGCTAGGTCACATGCTCGAGAAAATCCGATTAGTGGGTCATTTTTGGGTCACTGTGGGTCAAGCTAATTTTATCTAAAAAACGGCTCAGACTATTTTGATTAAACTTTACATCCTACGGGTTTCGGGCACGAGAAGACAGTTGGGCTTGGTCATATGTTCGAGAAAATTTAATTAGTGGGTCATTTTGGTCATGGTATTTGAACTCAAAGCTAATTTTGATCGAGCATAGCCCGGTCATCCCTGCTCGTGCAAGTTCATTTAAACAAGGTTAAACACGTTTCAAACTAGAATTTTTTAAAGAAATGCAATCAAATAGGTTCCATGTAAGAACATAAAACTGAATATGTATTATTTATTCAGATATATTTTCTGGTGAGGAACGTTATTAACCTGGATCAAATTAACTCACATTGTATGGAAATTTAGTTGAAAGTTGGCATGTATGCTAACCTAGATCCGTAATCTCCTTGAATTTCCAAGAAGTATAACACCACTACTACAGATAAAAGAATTTCATTTAATATTTAAATCGCAGAATTTGTAACCACGTTATTTAAACATAGAATTTGTATTATTTTACAGCCATTAATTGAGGAGAACAACTCTATTAAAATATCGTCATAGACATGCGTGCAACCTGTATTATATATTTCAAAATTTTTTAACTTGTTACAGCAAGGATAAAAAAATTTTCTAAATGTAAGTTATAGATTCTTGGGAGCGTATAACAATTAAAATTTCTGAGTTTATTTAATAAATATATTTTTTTTACGTAAATGGCTTTTAATATATGAGAGAACAAAATTTGAAAGAATATTGAAATTAAAACAATATTTTAAAACTACCGATTTAAGTATTAGCTGTTGGACAACAATTAGAGGGAACACCCTTTATGAGATAGACAAGTCAAAATAAATCCATTATGAGACACAGACCGAGTATTATTTTTTGGAAAATAGGCTTTGTCGTACGAGAAGCGAAGTTCTTGGAAATGTTTATTCGTTGCGGTCAAATTGGGTTCCGATGGTTTTAACAAATTCCTGTAACATTTACAATTCAAAAACATATTTTTATTTTCGAAAATTATTATTAAATTCGTATATAACGCTAAATTTGCCACAAATCGGTGATTTGAGTGGTACCAAATGAAAATATTTCGATTCGAAGCAGAAATTTCTTCATAAAATATATACAATATAAATAAAACAGAAATAATTTAACAAAAAAGTTAAATAGATTTTTCCTTTCGAATTTTACGTCTTACCAGGGTTCCAGTCAGGATTTTTTTCTTAAATTCAGAAATGCCTTATTCGTACCAGATATTCCTAATAGTATTTGTTTATTTATTTAATGGAAAGCTTTTCCTGTTTACTTAAAGTTCTTCTTTCAGAATTTCTGAATTAGAGGGTTATACCTATCCACAAAATTAAAAAAAAAAGTACTTTTTATTGCAATTTATGAAAGTACAAATATTAATTAATATTCAGTTACATTTTCTAGTCGATCTGATAAAAATTTAGAAAGTTACGCTGCTATAATTTAGTTTGTTCTGTCATACATAAGTTATTACTTGAATCTTTAAACGTGATTATCTTAAAAATATGTTTTTAAAGTCGGTACTCACGATCACTTAACAAATCTCAACCAATCTTCTTCAATATTTCACCAGTTTTTAATAGCAATATTATCTACTCTACAGATTGGTCGTTTCTTTTGGCAATCTGATGATTTTTTCCAGTGTTTTATTAACAAAATTCAAAATGTTTTGTGTAAATGTGTACCATTTTGTCCAAAACCAATTTTTCCAAAAACTTGAAAATTTTGCTCTAAGTGTTCAGAGTAAAGACATTATACTTTTTCTAATTTAAAATAAAATTTGACAGAGTTACCGTGATATCCTGGACGGATATCAGGCGAACACCATCTCGGAGGATCAGGGCAGGGCCCCCTGAATGCTAGGCATGCACGCTGACACAAGTATAGCGGCGGATTTTTTTCTGCGTTTAGAGGACCTCAAATTTGAACGTCAATAATTTCTAAACTTTTTCTGCTTCTTATATTTGTGATATCAAATATGTCAAAGAAAATTTTAGAAATTACTGATGTGTAATTTCAGGGGACTGTACAAACGCTTAAAATAATTCATGTTCGACTCTATCATTGTGTCAGCACTCATGCATAATATTCAAAGGGCGATGAGCGGATATGCTCAGGACACCCAACTTTATTCAGTCATTACAAAAATCAATTTATTTTCTTTAAAGTGAAGTAAACGAAATACAGAAAGAGTTTTTGAAATATCTCGTTTCATTTTTCTAAATTTATTTTTTGAAAATTGCACGTTTTTTCCGACCTTGCAGGTAGGTATAACCCGTAAAAAACTAGCAACTCTGCCTCTATGATAACTCAGTAGTAAAATAGTATGCGGCGCTCTCTCCTTTGATAACCGAATATCTCAGAATATTTTTTGACACTACGGTTCGCCGGTATTCGGTATAACCGTTAACATGACTATATCGGATCCATAATCGAACTCATCCGCAACGATATATTCAAAAATGATCTTTGTTTATTATATTTTTAAGATTTACCGGTGCAAAATTAAAAACCATTCATACAACATGCGCACACCTCTTCGAATTTCCAAGAAGTCTAATAACACTATTTAAGATGAGACAATTTCTATTTATAATTTAGATCGCAGAATTTGCAACCACTACTTTTTCTGCGACTTAATATAGTAAAAAAATCTATTAACATTTGTTTTTGAATTTTTCCGCACCATGTATATATATATATATATATATATATATATATATATATATATATATATATATATATATATATATATATATATATATATATATACAGGGTGTTTCTAAACTCATGGTACAAACTTTAAGGGTAGGTAGAGCACAGAGTAACAATCATTTATTGTATAGGAATGTATTGGACCAAGTGACGCATTAAGGTAAAAACACCAGGGGGCAATTAGGCACCTTTTTTTAAGTTTCAAAATTTCTCATTCATACCAGAAAAATTTTATGCTATCCTTTTCTTGACATTTCATAATTACTTAATAATAAAATTCTTCTTTGAAAATTTTTGGTATGTGAAATCGAAATTTTTTGAATTGAAAGTAGAAATAGAAATAGAAATTTTTTGAAATAGAAATAGAGTTTCTGGTTGATTCCACTGGCGGTAGAAGGCAGTAAGTGGCTGGTCGCCGTTCCATACCATGCATTCAAGTAGAAGAAATCACCATTTTTAATTGTGCTATCGTTCGTCATGAAAGACTATACATATGCCGAAAAAGCCGTCATGCATTTTATGTATGGTCGTGCAAATGGCAACGCCAGGGCTGCCCTACGAATGTATCAGGAGCAGTTTCCTCGCAAAAGAATGCCTGATCGTAGAATGTGTCGGCGGTTACACCGTCAGCTTTCTGAAACAGATTCTTTCCACGTCACCAGACAGGAAACTGGGCGAGAAAGAGCTGTACGCAGTGCAAGCGTGGAAAAAATTATTTTTAATTTTGTGAGTGAAAGGCCCGAATCAAGTAAAGGAGCTGTTTCACAGAATTTAGGTATGAGTCATCCGACCATTTGGAGAGTGTTAAATGAAAATCGATTTCATCCCTTACGTTTTCAACGTGTACAAAGTTTGAATCCGGAAAACTATCTTCTGCGGTTGAATTTTTGCCAGTGGGTTTTGCAACAGCATGCATTGCAGCCAGACTTTACTGCGCATATTCTATTTACAGATGAGGCAGTTTTTACACGCGAGGGTGTATTTAATGCGCACAATTTCCATCTTTGGGCAACCAATAATCCACATGCAACGCGGCCACATGCTTATCAACAATGATTTTCTGTGAATTTGTGGGCGGGTATTGTTAATAATTATTTGATTGGCCCATACCTACTACCAAAGAGGCTGGATGGTTGCTGTTACCTTATTTTTTTTAAACGGGTGTTACCAGAACTGCTGCAAGATGTTCCGATCGCCATTCGTGACCGGATGTTGTTTCAACATGGTGGAGCACCCGCTCACTTCACCACTGATGTGTGCAGTTACCTGAATGCCACATTTGGGTCGCGATGGATTGGGCGTGGTGGACCAGTTCCTTGGCCACCGCGATCTCCCGATTTATCGAGCCTTGATTTCTTTTTATGGGGACATCTGAAGAGTCTTGTTTATGAGACTCCAGTTGACTCAGACGAAAATCTAGTATCTCGCATATCCGAAGCTGCTGCACGTGTGCGGGAAATGCCTGACATCTTTAGAAGTGTACGCCAATCGTTCCACCGACGCTGTGAAGCATTTATCAAAGTTGGTGGGCGCAATTTTAAACACTTATTGTATTATTATTGTATGCATTATTATTTACTTGTAAACTACATTGTAAATAAACATTTTATCTTTTTTATTCATGTATTTCGTTTGATAAGTTTAGCGCTTTTTTTTTAATTCAAAAATTTCGATTTCAAACCAAAAATTTTCAAAGAAGAATTTTATTGTTAAGTAATTATGAAATGTCAAGAAAATGATAGCATAAAAAATTTCTGGTATGAATGATAAATTTTGAAAATTAAAAAGGGGCTTAATTGCCCCCTGGTGTTTTTACCTTAATGAGTCACTTGGTCTCATACATTCCTATACAATAAATGATTGTTACTGTGTGCTCTACCTATCCTTAAAATTTGTACCATGAGTTTAGAAACACCTTGTATATATATATATATATATATATATACAGGGTGTAACTGAAATGCTTCAACAAACTTTGAGGGATGATAGTACTCATGAAGATGAACAAAAAATGCAATAGAACACGGGGTCGCAAATGACATTTAACCCTTTCAGGGACAGTGATATATCTAAAAAACCACTTAATTTTAATTCCAAAACGCCACAATGGCACCAGAATTTTGCTAAAATCTTTTTCATTTAATATTTATGTGAAATATAGCCTTTTTCTTATTTACAAACAATTTTTTTTTGTAAATTCCGGTGCCAGTCCATTTTCAGACGCATTTTCTCTATTTTTATCCTTTAAGCCTTTTAGGGGCAAACTACTTTTAGTACTAAAATGTTGAAATAAATGACTGGCACCGGAATTTATAAAAAAATTTGTTTGTAAATAAGAAAAAGGCTATATTTCACATACATATTAAATGGAAAAGATTTTAGCAAAATTCTGGTGCCATTATGGCGTTTTGGAATTAAAATTAAGCGCTTTCATAAACATACCACTGCCCCTGAAGGGGTTAAACGTCATTTGCGACCCCATGTTCCATTGCATTTTTTGTTCGTCTTCATGAGTACTATCATCCCTCAAAGTTTGTTGAAGCATTTCAGTTACACCCTGTATATATATATAGCGTCAAATTCAAGTGTATGGATGTGGGTTTGTCATTAATATTTATGCTTAAATTAAATTTTTACGTAAGAGGTTTTAAGTCCAAACATTTAAATTAAATATGTTTATGTTTAACACTAGAATGGCCTAAAATTTTACTCGAATTTTATAAAAATATTTTATACCAGAATTTTTATATAAAAGTATTTTATTTTGTATTTAACTAAATTCTGTGAGGTATATATTTAAATTCTTTTACAAAGACATCTCTGGTTAGAATCGAAATTTATTAATTTGTTAACGGCCAAAATGACCGGTATGGAGATTTTAGAGCAGTTTTGCAAGTTTGCCACTTATTTTTTTATTCAGATTGCTGGATTTATACCACATTTCTGAAATAGTAATATTCGCATTATTTAATGACATATTAAATAATACAAATTCAAGACGAATTACACTCTTTCAAAAAGGTGTTGGCATTCAAGCAATTTACATAATAAAGAAACAGGAACGAAAAATCATGCGTGAGGCATATTACTTTTAAGCAAAATACTTTTACAAATCTTTACCTTTTAATACGGTGAAAGATGATGTCTAAGTAGACCAGGGATAACAAGGGATGTCCATCCCGGGAACGCAGTTTTCGTTTTAAAGTATAAGTGCAATCTCGTGTCTAGGTATACAATTTGAAAAAGCATAACGCATTTAAAAACCCAATTATAGGATTTACCAACAATATTCGGAAAAATATCCGAATTCTTTTGTGCAGCCGTATATGTGATATACATGGATATGTATATATACAACATCGAGTGCTAAATTTTAGTTCAGTTAGGAAACTCATAGCACGGTTTAAAATTCTCCTTTCGGAATTTCCGTCAGTAAACGGAAATGTTCTCGAGATATTTTGTGCTGCCCTGTATATTATCTCTATAATTTATACACTCCAAGTAACAAGAAAAAATTAGTTAACATTATAAACGCGTTCCGCAACTGGAAACTCACTTCCAGCAATTGTATTTAACGAACAGTACCGAATTCTTTTGTTTGTACTTGTAAAAAAAAATGTAGTAAGCTTCTTGAACGAACCTCAGTGATATATATATCCATTTCAATATGTTTGAAATAGCTAAACATTATTAAAATAAAGTGCAAACCAGTTTTTTCTCTTAGATTGGAATGCAGCGAAATTCTTTTGAGTGTCCCTATGTAAGAACTATGCACACCATAGTATGCACACCATATTCTATAGTAAGCCTCTTGTAGTGCACTTCAGTGATATATATATATATATATCCATTTCAGTATGTTTGAAATAATGTAACATCATTCAAATAAACTGTAAATGATTTTTCTATATAGACTGTAATGTAACGGAATTCTTTTGAGTGTCCCTGTAAAGGATCTATATGTGCTACACACTTCATTTTCAATACATAACATGCCATAGTAATCCTGAACAACATATAAGAATTGCATGACAATCCAAATATATTTACGATGTTTTGTTCAATCGGCAGATGGAGGACTCTGATTTTAAACTCGCTAAATTTATTCCATTCATCTACGCAGGATAAATATATAACGACTTTTATTATCCCTTATGCAATGAGGAAGAGCAAAATAAGTTAATTGCAAAAGTGTACAGTTTTGTCGATTTAGTTTTTAATGATGTCTTGCATGTGAAATATTTTCATTAGAAGCCCTGAAATGTTAATTTTTTGATACTCAATCACAGACTTACCCCTTTCTAAGGACATGACAAGTTTACTTCCCAATTTATTTTAATCCGTAAATTACATATTTTTGTGCCAGACCGTATGATAAAATTTTTCTTTTATAATTTACGTGTCGAAAAATAATTTATTATTTTCAAATCAGTTTGTTCTTAAATTATGATGACATTAAATCATTTCAACATTCTAGCAACAGAATTATTTTACCTTAGAAATGGTTAAATAGCTCACAAATCGCGTGGAGAATTTCTGGAGACGAATGCATATTTACTAATAAAACTAGCGCATGTAAGTAAAGAACAGTTAATTTTAATAAGAAAGCAACGTTATGTATGCTTAATTTGTTCACCATCTAAACTATTCATGCATATGCATGGTTATCCAGTTATACATGTGACACTTTTATTAACAAATGTAATTGTTCCTTGTGATGTCACATTTCTGCACGCGATTAATAACGTATTTAATCCGGTGAATTGTTATCGAAAAATTAACATTTCAGGGCTTTAACCCTTCTTTGCATATTTCTAAATAAATATAGTGGTGGCGAAGAAGTTGATTTATTTATTAAAAGTTAAATAAACAGTGATGGAAATTTACATCACTATGCAATTAAGGGTTAAATAAACTTCATTTCACGTGTAAGGCGTCCTTTCATACTAAATTGAGGAAGCTGAATTCTACAAGAATTGATTTAAATCTTCCAAATTTTGTCACTAGGAATACTTCAGTCACTCTCATCTTATAACACATAACCATTTTACTATAGCGAGACACTTGTGTAACATTTGTAGCTTTATAAGTTCAAAAGTTATTTCAGTGTTTAGTCCTCCCTGTATATATATATGTATAGGGTGATTCTAAACGTATGAGTAAAATTTGAAAAAGAAATAGAGCATACCTATATAATCTCGAAACACCATACAATGCATGGTCGTAACTCAAGCAGTGAAGCGCTACTAGACGCTTTCTGATTGTAGAGCAAACCTTATTTACTACAAAATCCGTTGTAAATGATTGATGATTTTATTTATGTGGTATATTTTTTATAACTAGAATGCTTATAGTGATGAACATTAGAGGAATCTGTAAAGAAATTTCAAAGTGAATAACTCTATTAGACTGTACAACTGGAGAAGTGTAGTGATTTTAAATTGGACCAATTTCCTTTCAAAGACATTGAGGGTGAATCATAACTCACGGGGAAAGTTTTATTGTAGTTTTGCACAACCCCTTTTCGCCCAAAGCCATTAACCCTTTCAGGGGCAAGCACTTGTGCTCCTGTAACGTTGAATTGCCACCGGAATTTAGGAAAGAATTTAATTCAAAATAAGAATAAGCAATTTTTCAACTTTTTCTCGTCAAAGTTAAAAAAGTAAAATTTAATTAAAAGTTTCTGGTTTGAATCGGATTAAAATTAGGTGGTATATAATATATACCACCGCCCCTCAAAGGGTTAAATAATAAGCCCAGTTAGATAAATGGGAAACTTTTCGCAAGTTGAAAATAGCGCCATCTAGCGGTTGGGAGTGCTGTATTCGGAACCAAGAATATTTTAATAAAATTTTGCCTCTAAAATTAAAGCTTAAAATAAGGAGTTCATATTTTCTAAGAAAGTCGTTTGTAAATTCCGGTGTCAGTCAGTAATTTCACATTTTACGAACACAATTAGTCTGTGCCGGATTGCATAGTGATGTAAATTTCCATCACTTTTTATTTAACTTTTAATAAATAAATCAACTTCTTCGCCACCACTATATTTATATAGAAATATTAATCCAGTAAATTTCCACCTTTTTTTTTTCATTATAGTTTTAGTTTTAATGTAAAAGATCCCAATAATTAGCGAGCTTTTAAAGGAAGTGCAAAAATAAAAAATAGATAAGAATCGTATAAAATATCGATATAAATAAATCGTATCGTTTCTCTGCGACGCACTTCTGTTTTGTCCTCCTTCCGCAGCAGAGGTTTGGCGCTAGTGTGTCGCTAACAAATTTAACACTATTTGACTGGGGTTATTATTTAATGGCTTTGTTTTCGCCTGAAAAACCACAGCTCACATAAATATGCTGCTAAATAAAGTTAAAAATCTATCTTACAATTTCTGGTGTCTAATCTTTAATATAAGGAACTTTTTCTATTTGAAACCATATTATTAATTAAGAAATTATTAATAAATGCATATTTAAATATATTATGAATTACGACATACATTAATTTTTACATAAACGGACTACAATTGTCAGAATCTCTGCTGTGTCAGTTTATAGCTCATTCGAATCATTATTTTTCGAAATATAGAAGCATCACATTTCGATGGTCTAATGCAGGGATGTCCAACATTTTGTCACTATGTCACTTGTCACCAGTATTTCGAAAGAGAAAATATCACCATATTTATATGCAGATTTCCTGTAATTAAATAATCCCAGTTATTTTCTACGAAACTACTGCTAGGTCTGGGATGCGCGGCCAACTGGTTTTGTACATCGGGTTTAAATGTACAGTTATCGGTTATCAAAGGGTCCATAAAAATGAAAATTTTAGAAACTTACTGAATACATTTTGTAGGATTTTCTTTAATATAAAGCACGCTTTTATATTATATATTTCTCTCAAATTTTACTGGTGATTATTTGTGTATTTAAAGTACTTTTTTCCGAAATTAATATATAAACATTTATATTTTCTTTTAGAACTTTATGAAAAAAATATACACACTATATTCTTTCTGTGCTGTTTTACTCTAAGGAACTTGAAAAAAAGCTTTAAAAGTGTCTTAAAAAAGAAATTTGGGTGTAATTTTAAGTATGTAGACAACCTCTATTTGAAAAATCGTACTCGGTAAACAGAAGCAGTTCACTGTCGAATGGTAATTCAGTTGACAAAATAATTTGAAGTGTTTTTTTCTTTGAAAAACGAACGACGTAACCCTTTCGGCAGCAAAGTACTTATGTTGCAGAAATGTTTTAATGACTCCAGCATGTATGAATAAATTTATTTGATAATAAGTACAACCTAGATTATAAATGCAATATTTCATTCCAAAAGTCTGGGGCAATTGTACCGCCCCTCTATGCGTTAAGAAAAATTTCCATTCCACGGTGCGCCGACATCCGATACAACCTTTTATTTGACCAAGCACTCTTACAAAAAAGTACTACAATAGTCAAAAAACTCAAAAAGTACCTTTGATTATTCTATTTTTAAGATTTACTGGTGCGAAATTAAATATTCATTCCACATCTACAAAATTGTCTCAAAAGTTTATTATGTAGAAAAATCTGATATATTGCAACCTGATGTTGAGCAGCTAAACGGGTATTTCACTCAGTACATGTGTTATTAAACGTATAAAGGAAAGATAAACTAATTGAGTTGAAGATAACTGTTTACCGGTTTCGTACGAGTGTTTACTTTTTAATTTCAGTTTTTCAGAAATGTAAATTTTGCGTTTTTACCTGGGAATCTTGAAAATAAATAAGGCATAAATTTATTTTCAAAATAGGGTTATTAAAAATAAGTACCAGTTCGTACCATGGTTGAACATATTTTTCGATTGATTCAAATGACATGCCATCTTATATATTTTTTCTGAAAAAATTAAAAAATAGTGCTTTGCCACTTTATAACAAAGACGGAAATAGGGTTGCCAGTTTGGTCTCCCTTTTTATTCAGCAATTCCTAATTAATTCCAGAAAATTCATGTAGTATATTTTGTTTTATTTGATGGCAGATATTGTGTGACTACTTAACGTAAAAATTCTTTTTTCGGAATTTCCGTTATGAATTCTGAATTTCTGAATGAAAAATCCGCCAAAACTGGACACCATGTATTCAATATCTTAAAATGTTCGTCGGATATATGTATTTTTTTTACCTCGTAATTTTAATTCATATGACATGCCATCTTATATATAATTTCTGAAAAAAAAAATAAAAAATGATGTTTTGTCACTTTCGAACAAAGACGGAAATAGGGTTGCCAGTTTGGTCTCCCTTTTTATTCAGAAATTCAGAATTCACTCCAGAAAATTCATGTAGTATATTTTGATTTATTTGATGGCAGATATTGTGTGACTACTTAACGTAAAAATTCTTTTTTCGAAATTTCCGTTATGAATTCTGAATTTCTGAATCACAAAGCCACCAAAACTGGCCCCATGTATTCAATATCTTAAAATGATCGTCGTATATATGTATTTTTTTACCACGTAATTTTAATTCAAATGACATGTCATTTTATATATAATTTCTGAAAAAATAAAAAAATAGTGTTTTGCCACTTTCAAACAAAGACGGAAATAGGGTTGCCAGTTTGGTCTCCCTTTTTATTCAGAAATTTCTAATTCATTCCAGAAAATTCATGTAGTATATTTTGCTTTATTTGATGGCAGATATTGTGTGACTACTTAACGTAAAATTTCTTTTTTCGGAATTTCCATTATGAATTCGGAATTTCTGAATCAAAAAGGATTCAAAACTGGCCACCATGTATTCAATATCTTAAAATGATCGAAGGATATATATATATATATATATTTTTTTTTTTTTTACCACGTAATTTTATTCGAGATTTGTATCAGAATTTCTCAATAAAATTTTACTTTTATAATTTTGGCCATTTTTTTTCAAATTGTATTTCTTTATTTTCACATATTTTTTTCGAAATGTCTCGTGTGAATTTGATACTAAAGACACATAATTATTGTCTCTGAAAGGTTTAAATGTATATCAGTCATTTCAAAGAAGTAAATACACTTAAAACTCATCAAAAGTCATCAGTATTTAATAATGGAATAATGTATGTTCATCATCTAATACTAAAAAAATATGTGGAAATTCTAAAAATACTTTCTAAAAGAAATATATTCTTTATTTAATGACCAAATTACTCAAATTTTATAAGATGAAAATTACTTTTAGATTAAAGTGGTAACACATCCATCTATAGTATTCTAACATGACTCATTTTACTGTAGAGAGGTTTGCTTAGAATGAAAATTTGAGAAAATTCATAATGTGATCGAATTTATGTCAGTGGAAATTTTCCGAGTTTGAACAGTTATTCAGGTGTGGAGTATTTAACAAAAATCTCCTTGATAACTATGTTGTTCTCATTCTTCAAGTTTTTGCATTTGAATTCGGTGATAAAATACGTGGTTAGTGAAAAATGTCGTACCTAATTTATAGGGCTGCGCTCTGCAGTGTTGCCAGTGGGCTACTTTTTTTAAATTCCGTTTTTTTTATTGACAGCAGTTTTTTGAGAAAGTAAAATTAGCCTTATTTAATGACAGACTAAATAGAGCTAAAACAAAGCGAATTATACCGTTTCAAAAAACTGGTAACAATCAAGCAATTTGAATTTTCAAAAAGTAGCCCATTGGCAACACTGGCGCTCTGCTACTCCAATGGAGAAAAAATATAAACTACAGAAAATTTACGTAATGGACTTATGATTTATTAATTAGTACTAATAGATCCAATCCAGGCAACCGAGGTTACACAATATAGGTGAAAACATTTATTTTATTTGAAAACTCTGATAAATTGTTTACATTTATTATATTTGTTTAGACCGATTTATTAAATATAGTTTTTTAGATTAATTATATATTTTTTAAGATCAACTTAAATATTTATAAAGAAATTAAAATAATTTTTAATTTTTTAAGTAAAAAATGTAAATCAGTGAAAGTTCTACCAACTTCATCATATTTTAAATAGAAAAATGCTTTTGGAATTATCTTCCGTATACTATCCTATAAGAGTCTATCAGTATTTTGCGATACATTTTCCTCCGAAATCCTATGACATTTTGTATTTATGGACGGACAATTCCATTCAGTATCTGCATTCTACTACTCTGATCGAGAAAAAAATTGAAAAACACATTTATGTAGCATTACATAACTTATAATGAACTTATCTTTTATTAAATAGAACTAAGAGATCCAATTCAGGCATTCCGGGTCACACAGTATAGGTGAAAACATTTATTTTATTTGAAAACTCTGATAAATTATTTACATTTATTATATTTTTTTAGATTGATTTATTAATTATGTCTTTTAGATTAATTGTATTTTTTAAGATCAAATTAAATGTTTATAAAGAAATTAAATACAATTTTTTACATTGTTTATATAAAAAACATAAATTCGTGAAAAACTGTAGCAACTTCATCGTATTTTAAAAAAGAGAACGAATTTGAAAATATCTACCATATACTATTCTATAAGAGTCTATCAGTAGTTTGCGATAAATGTTCCTCCGAAATCCTATGACATTTTGTATTTATTAACGGACCACGGCAATCAGTGTAACAGAATAGGGAGTTAGCGATTCGTTCTATTATGGAGCTTAGTGGTATAACAACAACATGGTAGCTTATGATACTTTGAAATTTATAAATTATTAAAAATTTATAAATTATTCATTTTTTGTTACTAAAAAAGAAAAAATGCGTCTTTCTTTCGGAAAATTTTGAAATATCATAAAACTAAATGTATCCTATTACCAAGGTGCGTAACCACAAAGAATTTCCAAGTGGTAATGCACCATCATTTCGGATAAGGAATTATGTATTTAATATTTAAATCGCAGTATTTCATAACCTCTTTATTTAATCGTAGAATATGCAATATTTTTCTGCGATTAAATAAGGCGAAAATTTTTAATAAAATATTGTGCTAAAATTGTACACGACCTGTATTACGAAGAATATTGGTTTTGTATTTTTTGTGTTTTCCATCTTAGACCATGGCAAAACTTTTCAAAATGTAATTTATAGGAACCATAGAGCATAAATAAATTGAAATTTACGAATTTATTTAAAAAATAATTATTTTCACGCAAATAGATTTTAATATATGATAGAGAATTATCCTTGAAACATTATTGCAATTGAAAGTATACTTTTTTTCTATTTAGATATATTAGACAGTAATTTGAGAGAACAATAAATATGAATTAGGCAAATCAGAATCTATCCGCTGTCAGACATGCGACCGAGTAATTTATTTACTTTTTTTTTAAAAATCAGCTTCGCCGTACGATAAGTGACTTTATTGGTGCATGTAAAATCCGTCGTGGGTGCAAAGCTCTCCAAGTTACCTTTGAATTATACCTCTGGGGGTGCCTAGTCAGGTGAGGGTCTCGTCACCTGATCAAGGTTCTAAATTACGAGACACAACAATGTTAAACAGAAACCTTGAACCGGCAAACAAAGATAACTGTAGCAAACCACAAGAGAATAAGAACAGCAGAGATGTCAACAAATATATAGTCAGGAGGATCACAGCCATGCAAGCGATTTCCGTCCCACACACAGGTACTAACCCGTCAAGCTAGGCATTCATGCCGGGCAGGTAGGGGCCTGGTTAGCGGTATAAAAAAAAAGTTACTTTATTGGAAGTGGTCATTCTTAGCTGTCATTTAAGGTTTTTATTGTTAATTATAACTATTAATAACTATTAATAACTATATTGTTAATTATAAAAATTATTAGTAAATTCCTATTTAAATATATTATGAATTACAATTTACATTACTTTTTACATAAACCAGACTAAAATTTTTATAAACACCAGTGCGTCAGTTTATAGCTCATTCGAATCATTAGTTTTCGAAATATAGAGAAACTTGAAGGGGTGTCCAACATTTTGTCACTAAGACACTCTTCACCACTATTTCCAAATAGAAAATTTTGGCATATGTATATGCAGAGTTTCTGTCATTAAATAAAATATTTTCTACGAAAATACTGCACTGTGGTCCGCGGCCAACTGGTTTTGCACACTGATTTTAAGGGTACAGTCATAAGTTCTAAATGGATCTTGAAAAATGAAAGTTATAGAAACTTACCGAAAACATTTCATACGTTTATCCTTCAGAGAAAGGATGTTTCTTTATATTATAAATTTTTCTAATATTTTACTGGTGATTAATTGAGAGTTTTAAGTTTATTTTCCGTTTGTTAATAAATTTGATATTTTCTTGTAAGTGTATAAAAAAATATATATACATACTATATCCTTTCCTGGGCTGTTTTACTGTAAGGTACAGGATAAAAGCTTCCAGAGTGAGTTAAAAAAAAACAAATTGGGTGTAATTTTAATTATGTAGACAATCCCTATTTCTAAAATCACACTAATATTCGGAAAGCAGAAACAATTCCCTCTCGAATGGTATATCACTCACCTCACTGTGATTATTCAGTGATAAAACAGTTTGAGGTGCTCTTTTCTTTGAACAAAGAACAACTTAACCCTCACTGGTTTCCCTGAAAATCACAGATATCTCGGTTGTTTCCTCTTCACTTCTGTTTTGTGAGTGACTTACAGACTTGAGATAGTGGCCATAGGTTTCACCAGAGTTCGATGATATATCGTGATATATGTCCTATATTATTTTCAAACTATCGCTATATTTGATACTTTTGATGATTTCATATATATGAAATGTAGTTTTAAAATATAATTTTATATGACATATTTTATATTTTCAGGCAAAACAAATATAAATGAATTTTTCAGGTGTATTGACTAAGTCGTTTTGTAGCCAAAGAAATTTTGCAAGTCACTGCCCCTGCTTCCTTCAAGTAAAAGATGTTTTCTAAACTTTATGTTTAAAGCTGAATTTTTAAATGTAGAACCAATAATTATGTGAGACAATATCACTTTCGATTAGCCAATTTAAAGATAATTGAAAGATCCATTGACAAGTGTTTGGAAATTATTCGGGCTTTAAAAAAGGTGGCATCTGTAAGTAAAAAAGTCTTTTTCGAAATAGGAAATAAATCTCTATTAAGATGATAAAATTTTGAATAAAAAATTGTAAAAAACGCCTAGTAATAGACTTTATTCTTTTCGCAGACTTGCCAAGTCTCCGGATTTTTGAACACCAGTATTATTTTAGAGAAAATGTTGTTCTTTTAAATCGAAGAATGTCCCGATTATATAAAACAATATTTTCTGTACTAAAATACTGGTATCCAAAAAGCCGGAGACTTGGCAGCTCTGTTTTCGTACTTAAGTATAAGAGCTGGTTAAAAAGAACCTCATATACATTGTGAAAAAAAGTAGTGAACTGGGGAAGTTGGAACCCGTTAAAATAGAAAATCCTCCCAAGTCTTGAAGGTCAGTGAATATCATAGGCCCCTCTTGGAGAAAATACTATAGTGTTGGCTATATTGTGGCCAGGAGTTTACATTTTTAAAATTCAGATTGTTTGATTACCAACACACTTTTTTTAAAATTGTGAAATTGGCATTATTCTCGCATTATTTATTTTGTCACTAAATAAGGCAAACATTTCTCTTTCAAATAATTGAGGAAATAAAGCAATCTGAATTTAAAAGAAGTAAACTCTGGCAACACTGTTTGGCTAATATAAATCAATATTAACATTTTTATTCCGAGCATGGTCGTGCGATTTTTTATATTCAGTCGTACCTAAATGAGCAAAATATTTCTTTGTGGTAGAATTTTTTAAAAATTTCTTAGTAAAAATGCATGGCAGATGTTAATTTTCTCAACCAATCTTCTTCAAATCTTGGACAAATTTTAACAACATTATTATCTAGAGAGTAATGGTTCCTTTTGGCAATTTGATGATTATTTAAATTTTTTTTATAAAAAAAATCAAAATTTGTTGTGAAAATCAGTACCTTAAATTTAAACGGCCGCAATTTAGTTCAAAACCAATTTTTCCAAAAACGTAACTATTGCCCTCCAGTTCTAAGTGTTCAGAGTAAACACATTATGCTTTTTATAATTTCATATAACGTTTGGCAAAGTTACGGTGATCACAATGATACAATCTCCAGAGAGCGGGTCTGCTAAGGACAGCCAACTTTAATTCGTCATTTCAAAAAGCTTTTTCTGCTCTTTAAAGTGTAGTAAACAGAATAAAGAAAGAGTTTTTACAATATCCTGTTTCATTTTCCTGACATTTTTTTAAATATTATCCTTTTTTTCGACCTTGCAGGTAGGTATAAGCCTATAACCTTTTAACAGTTTATTTATTTTTTGACTTTATAAACTATAAATAGGGACAAAACACCTCCTTTTCTACACTAAAATATTTTGCTTATACTATCGATAAAAGTCTCACAATTATTAAAGAAAAATCACAGTTAAAAATTAGTGATACCCAAAAGCTCTTAGTAACGAAGCATGCAAACTATTCTTGCCCGAGCGTCGTTCGAAAGAAACTGTTAAGTGATAAAAAAGCCCAACAGGGTTCGTACGCTTTTACCGCATTTTTTTAATAGAAAATTTCTATTTAATATTTAATTAGCAGAAATTGTAGACGCTTTAAAATTGTAGGCGCGTTTAATTGCAGGATATGTAATAATTTTATGTTCAATATTTAAAGTTCAATTAAAAAATTGTCGTAAAAGCGCACGAACCCTGCGCTCACACGGATAATGCAGTAATAGAATGATATGTGGCGCTCTTCTCTTTGACAATTGAAAGTCTAACTACAGTTTTGCACGCCACGGTTCGCCGATTTTCAGCAAAACCGTTAACTAGAATACAGAAAGTACGATTAAGTGGTGTTGACGTAAAAGAATACTGAACAGACATCTTTGTTTATTATATTTTTAAGATTTACCGGTGCGAAATTAAAAATTGGTTATACAAGCTACAAACACCCCTTCGAATTTTCAAAGATGTACGACACCATTATTTAAGATGAGACAATTTCTATTTATGTTTTAAATCTCAGAATTTGTAATCACTACCTTTAATAGTTGTAATATTTTCTGCGATTAAATACAGTTTAAATTTTGATTAAAAATGTGTGAAAATTGTATCCACCATGCATAGAGAAACAGACACAAATTTATGTCTACATATGTAGGTTTGCTTTAACATTTACACCTAAATTATATTTGTATGTAACATGTCTTTAAAAAGCCCAGACCTTTAAATTAAATATCTTTATGTTTAACAATAGAACAGCCTGAAATTATACTCGAGTTTTATAAAAATATTTTGTACCAGAATTTTTATTCAAAACTATTTAAAAATTTTAATTTCTATGTGGTTTATATTTAACTCATTTTATAAAGAAACTAGCAAGCTACGCCCGCTACTCTGGTCAATTTCTCTTAACGAACCTTTAATCAAACAAAATATTGACATTTCATAATTCAATTTTATATTTTAACAGAATAATAAGGATACTATAATTTGTGACTCGTGCTATAGTCAATATACACGTCAGGACACGTCGCCCTTATCATTATCTTTTTACGCGTGAAGGTTTCGCTATGGTACTCTATTGTGAAATTTGGTAATTTTAGAAATTCAATAGTTGAAAAATCGCAGAATCATTAGATCATTTTTCTTTAGAAATTGTTCTTAGAGCGCATTTAGATCTTATAAATAACAATCATGCCGAACTTGAAGTTTCTATCTCCTTCAGCATCGCAAAAATCGCAATTTTAGAACGTTTTTCGCTTCTACACCCCCCACGGGGTAGTGGCACCGACATAAAATATAGCCTATGTTGGAGCAGGGATTGTCACCATCCATTTGCCACCATCACTTTTGAAATCGCTTTAGTAGTTCCAGAAATTCCATACAAATTGTAATTGAGAATGTTTTTAGAACACTTTTCGCTCATCTCACACCTTTTAAATTTCGAATTTGTTTAGATTTTGTTCTTATAGAGCATTTAAATCTTGTAAGTAACGACCATACAAAATGTCAAGTTCCTAACTCCTTCATTATTGAAAATATCATAATTTTGCAACGTTTTTCGCTCCTGCACCCTCTGCGGGCAGTGGCACCGACAAAAAATTTAGTATATGTTGGAGCAGGGACTGTAACCATCCATTTGCCACCATCACTTTTGAAATCGGTTCTGTAGTTTCAGAGATTCCATAGAAATTGTAATTTAGAATGTTTTTAGAACGTTTCTTCCTCATCTCACCCTTTTAAATTGCGAATGTTTTTATAATTTGTTCTTAGAGAGCATTTACATCTTATAAGTAACTACCATACCAAATTTGATACTTCTATCTCCTTCAGTACACAAAAAATCGAAATTTTAGAACGTTTTTCGCTCCTGCACCCCCCTGGGGGTGGTGGCACCGACATAAAATATAGCCTATGTTGGAGCAGGGATTGTCACCATTAATTTGCCACCATCACTTTTAAAATCGCTTCAGTGGTTCCAGAGATTACCCCCTACAAACAAACAAACAAACAAACAAACAATCTTTACTACTTTATATATTAGTATAAATAAGGGGGAATTAGCCCCTTGTTCTCCCCCTTTATACTTAACCAATCAATCCCGAAAACTAATCAGAGATGCGCCTTAACACAGTGAACCTATAAATAAAATGTGAAGGAAATGGGATAATTCTGCATGAAAAACCCATTTACATAAATTAAGGGCGTTATTAGCCCCCCGTTCCCCCCCTTTTATACTTAATCAATCAATCCCGAAAACTAATCAGGGAAGCGTCTTAACCCAATGAATCTATAAACAAATTTTGAAGCAAATAGAATAATTCTGTATGAAAAACCCATTTATATAAATTAAGGGGGGATTATCCCCCCGTTCCCCCCCTTTATACTTAACCAATCAATCCCGAAAACTAATCAGGGAAGCGCCTTAACACAGTGAACCTATAAACAAAATTTGAAGGAAAACGGAATAATTCTGCATGAAAAACCCATTTATATAAATTAAGGGGGGATTAGCCCCCCGATCCCCCCCCTTTATACTTAACTAATCAATCCCGAAAACTAATCAGGGAAGCGCCTTAACTCAGTGAACCTATAAACAAAATTTGAAGGAAAACGGAATAATTCTGCATGAGAAACCCATTTATATAAATTAAGGGGGGGGATTAGCCCCCCCCCCCCCGTTCCCCCCTTTATACTCAGCCAATCAATCCCGAAAATTATCATGCAAGCGCCTTAACACAGTGAACCTATAAACAAAATTTGAAGGAAAACGGAATAATTCTGCATGAAAAACCCATTTATATAAATTAAGGGGGGGATTAGTCCCCCGTTCCCCCCTTTATACTTAACCAATCAATCCCGAAAAGTAATCAGGGAAGCGTCTGAACCCAATGAACCTATAAACAAAATTTGAAGGAAAACGGAATAATTCTGCATGAAAAACCCATTTATATAAATTAAGGGGGGGATTAGCCCCCCCGATCCCCCCCTTTATACTTAACTAATCAAACCCGTAAACTAATCAGGGAAGCGCCTTAACTCAGTGAACCTATAAACAAAACTTGAAGGGAAACGGAATAATTCTGCATGAAAAACCTATTTATATAAATTAAGGGGGGGGGGAATTAGACCCTTGTTCCCCCCCTTTATACTTGACCAATCAATCCCGAAAAGTAATCAGGGAAACGCCTTAACTCAGTGAACCTATAAACAAAATTTGAAGGAAAACGGAATAATTCTGCATGAAAAAC
The DNA here is from genome assembly GCA_963931845.1 of Maratus michaelseni. Taxonomy (NCBI): domain Eukaryota; kingdom Metazoa; phylum Arthropoda; class Arachnida; order Araneae; family Salticidae; genus Maratus; species Maratus michaelseni. The sequence goes on along the minus strand of OZ007599.1, from coordinate 145,349,997 downwards.
CCATTTATATAAATTAAGGGGGGGGAATTAGCCCCTTGTTCCCCCCCTTTTATACATAACCAATCAATCCCGAAAACTAATTAGGGAAGCGCCTTAACACAGTGAACGTATAAACAAAATTTGAAGGAAAACGGATATTTCTATGAAGAGTTATCGCATTACGTACGTACATACATACATACAGAACCGGCTGCCAAGCTCTCAGGGCTTGACAGCCAGTGTGATAACTGAAAAATTGCAATTTTAGAACGTTTTTTGCTCCTGCACCCCTGGGGTTAGTGGCACCGACATAAAATATAGCCTATGTTGGAGCAGGGGTTGTCACCATCAATTTGCCACCATCACTTTTGAAATCGGTTCGGTAGTTCCAGAGATTATCCCCTACAAACAAACAAACAAGATTTACTCCTTTATAATATTAGTATAGATTTCAAATTCGAATCAAAATATATTTGTTTTGTGCCGGTGAAAATGACTGCTATGGCCATTCTAGTGTATGCCCACTTTTCTTTTAATTCAGATTGTTTGATTCCCTCTACATTTTAGGTGTGTTCGTACTTATATAAATACGTAGCACCAATAGTTGCCATCTGTCTGCCTGTCCGCATATAACAGAGCAAAAACTACCCAACCAAATAGTGTGAAATGTAATATATATATGATCTTTGCTGAATTTTGTCTATCACTTAAAATTTATGATAATCGAATGAAAACTTAAAAAGATATTAATAAAAATAAAAGTTTTCTTCATTCTATTAAATCCTTTCATACGTAATTTTTATAATAAAAGCGTAAAGCATTTGACCGCCATTAACAGTTCAGGGATGGTCGTTTCGCTTTTTCATATGCTAGGCGACACTTTTTATTCAAAATTATTTTTTCGAATAAAACTGCATAACAGTTATACAGTAACTGTATAACAAAATAAATTAATTTTTGAGAGATGACTTACGTCTAATTACGTATATATTCTGTATATATTCTGCAATAACTTCAGTTGAAATTAGGTTTGCAGTTCAAATTCTCGATCCATGAAAGTAAACAAAAAGAGATTCATTCGTCGTGAACGTTTAAAATATTAAACCATGGGGGCAATCGTTCACAAATATTGGCGATGTAGCCGGGTGTTTGTCGTAGTGACCATTGCAGGAATCGACATAGTGACGTAAGCCAATCATATGCTAGACATTTACATGTACACCAATCAATCCGACCGCACCCATGTGTATAGTAGGATCCATAAAGAACAGGTAGATGTTTCTTTTTATAGAAGTAATTTGACAAACAATGACGTCCGCTGCCCTTTCCTTATAAGCAAATGAAAGTTTATCGAAATTATGTCTAATATTTATTATGCTGACATTATGCTATATTATGCTGACATTATGCTATATTATGCTGACGATATAATTCATTTCACTGAAATAATAATGATTATTTTTTTACATTGTCTTGTATTGGATATTTGCATTGTCTTGTATTGGATATATATAACATAAATTCTTATAAAATAAAAAAATTAAGTTTGAGTAATTCCGTTGAAGTTAACATGAATATTGAAATCTATGTAGACATTATGTTTGATAATGCCATGTATGCTATTTCAATTATAAAATTATTACATTCTTTGTGATTATGTGACAAATTTATCAATTACAATGGCATTAATTTTCATTTTATAGCATTATTAAAAAATTAAATATTGTTATTTCCATTTAATAAAATAGTTTTTCAGCAGAAGAACACCAAAGAGAGAATAATCATTGTAAAAACAAATGCACGCTTTTTATCCAAGATGTTATGTCATGTCTTTTTAATGTTTAAAGTTAAAATAAATTATTAAATTAGTTTTCCTCACATGACATACCTTGTGTTTTTAAATTCCCCAAATTTGCAGCAAAGTACATCAAAGCGCCATAGATTCATTTTTTTTCCGAAGAGGTTTCTTATGGTAGTTTTCGAAAGATATCTAAAATATCAATAAAAAATGAAAAATAGTATGAAAATTAAAAATGACAATTTGTTTAATATCCCTTATCATTCAGCTAGGTACTTTTAATAGTGCAACTAAAAATCAGCTCACTCTATCGCTGGTATATTTTTGAATTTTCACGATATTTGCCTGTCTCTTTTATATGCGTTGCTCCATAGTGTTGACTTTTAAATCACGAAAAAAAAACCATTTTTTATCGTTCGCGCATGCATTGATTAAAAACATTTTTTCAACTGCTCATATTTCATTAAATATTTAATATATTTGTATTCCAATTGCGCTATACTGTTTCGTCTCCCTTTTGTCAAATTGTCTGAAACTGGCATTTTTGTTTAAAAACGCTGCATGATATAAGCAAAAAACTTGCAAGATTTTTTTGAACTTAAAAAATAATTCGCTATACTTCAATGAATATAGGTGCTAGTGTTACACAAATGAACACACATATTGTACAATACCCACATATTCGTGTGCTGTAGCGATAGATTATTTCTTTCATTTTATTTTACATGAGGACAGGGATGAGATTTCTTCGCTTTTTTGAATACCATTATAATCTTAGAGAAAACGTTGTTCTCTTAAATCGCAAAATGTTCCGATTAAACAAAAAAAAAACATTTTCTATAAGATTATACTGGTTTGCAAAAAAGCGGAAAAATCTCATCCCTGCATGAGGATCCCAAATATTATTATTTTACTTTGATTTTTTGTCGGACCGCTAATTGACCTCCTGAGCAAATCGTCGTTGATAAATATGAGGTCAAACATATTCTTTATAATCCTTTATAAACGAGTATATTTTTAAATATTCGACAAAATGTCTAAAATTGAAAGTGTCCAATGACGAATGGCCATACAGTGTATATCGATCTTAACATTTTGATTCCGGGCCAAGACTGGCGACTTTTTTTTTATTCACTAAAACATAAATTTACAAAATATTTCCCTGCGGTAGATTTATTTTTAAAATTTCCTAGTATAAATGTATGGCAGAGGTTATTTTTCAAAATATGGTACAAACAGAACAAATAAATAATCCAATGGGAACAGATGAATAGTATTAATGCTGGTACTCAGCATCTACTGCAACTGTCGGTTAACCCTTTCAGGCACAAAGTATTTCTGTTATTAAAATGTTGAAATTATTGATTGACACCAGGACTTACGAACAAATTTATTTCGAAATAAATAAAAACTTTCTTCACATACACTATAAAAGGTAAAAATTAATTTCAAAATTTTGGTGCCGTTGTGGTATTTGGGGATTAAAATTAAGTGGGACAGAATTTAACCCACCATGCCGGAAAGGGTTAAAACCCTTTCGGACACAGTGGTCCCACTCCGGGCACACCTAATTTTAATTCCAAACTTGTATTCGACAGCAAAATATTTAATAAAATTTTGTTTGTAGAGTGAAAGCTTAGAATAAGGGAGTTCTTATTTTCTAAAAAAAGTCGTTTGCAAATTCCGGTGTGAGTCAGTAATTTTTCATTTTACGAACAGACTTTGTCTGTGCCGGAAAGGGTTGAGCGCGGAAAAACCTCGGCCGAACGCTTAAATAGTGATCATAATTAATATAATTCGATATCGGTCGAGAATGTTAAAATCAGGTTAATCGTGAATTCCATTTGAACGTTCTTACCAGTGTTACCAATTCCCTACTTTATTTTAAATTCAGATTGCTTGATTGCCCTAACTATTTGAAGCAGGAATATTTGCCTTATTTATTGACAGGTTAACTAATTTGAAAATAATGCAAATTAAACAATTTAAAAAAGTGATTGCAATTAAGCAATGTGAATATAAAAAAATTAGCACACTGGCAACACTAGTTGGAACGAGGTTTTTGCACATAAACTCCTTGAATGGATATGGGATATAATACATCCCACTTAAAGTTAATCCCAAAATGCCACAACAACACCGGGACTTTGGAATAAAATTTCTTTTTTATGAAGTACACGAAGAAAAGCTTTTACTTATTTTCAAATAATTTTTCCGTAAATATTAATGTCAATCAATCATATCTATGTTTTAGCGACAGAAGTACTTCGCCTCTTACCTGGTTAACGGCCAGTTGAGGTAGATCAGACTTGCCAAGTCTCCGGATTTTTGAACACCAGTATTATTTTAGAGAAAATGTTGTTCTTTTAAATCGAAGAATGTCCCGATTATATAAAACAACATTTTCTGTACTAAAATACTGGTATCCAAAAAGCCGGAGACTTGGCAGCTCTGGGTAGATGATGATTACTTGTGTTAGAGTTTTTCGCAGTACGTGTTAAATTTGTTAGCACACACTAACTTTGGTTAGTGTGACAGGTTATAAAAACAGTCGAGCAATTTTAGGGACAATATCTACAAGTATTGCATGCGCTTTTTTTCGTTTGAAGCAGTGTTTTATTTTCGTTTTCCCTCTAAAATATTTTGTTTTAATACTAAAGCGCTAACGAAATTAAATAGATAAATTAAAAAATAATAACGAATTGGATTATATTTTAATAGAACTTAACAATGGGCTAATAAGAATTATTACTCTACTGGTGCAAATTAATATTTTACGATAGCCGGACATCAAATGTAAAGTGTTTTACCATCTGCCGCTAGAAAGCGCTATTTTGAACTTGCTAAATTTCTTCCATTCATATGCGCAGAGCAGACTTAAGGGTTCTTGTAACTTTTAAACTCAGCAAAAATCAACACAAACATTCAAAGTTTGAAATATTGTATCTTCATAACCTTTTTATGTATAAATTTAAATTTTTGACTTATGATTAAACAGATTGTGCTTTTTACTATACTACCATTAGAAACTGACTAGTATGCTACAGAATATGTGTATTGTTGAAATTAAACTAGCTCTTTTTCTACTCCGTAAGTGATTGCACGCATGATACCTTGATAACGTATGCATGGATTGTTATTCAATTTCATATACACGACGATAATAACGTCATAGATAACAAGCACATATATATTTTTAAAATAATGTACTCTTAGGTCAAAAATATTTCATAAACTATGAAAAAAAATTTTAATCAAAATCAAACTTTTACTTTTTTTAATGAAAAAAAAATATTCCTAACTATATATCTTATCACAGCAAATATTTAAAAGTGTGCTTATCATCTGCATCAAATTTCATAATAATCCTTACTCATGTTCGCAAGATGTCATGCGCGCAATGACTTACAGAGTAAAAAAATCAGTTATTTTAATTTCAACAAAGCACAAGTTCTGCAAAATGCTAATTATTTTCTAATGGTGGTATATTAAAAAGCCCAATATGATTAATATGATTAATCAATAGTCAGAATTTCATGTTTATACATAAAAAGGTTTTGAAGATACACTAATTCGAACTTTGAATGTTGTTGATTTTCGGCTTTTAAAAAGGTACAAGAACCTTTAATAAATAAAGGCTTTGACTGGGACGTGTATGTCCTGATACATAGTAAAACATTTAATATAGCATTATAGATATTCTAAAATCTTATTTTTATAAAAAAATAATTTTTTTTCTTGTGTTATGGATGTCACACTTGGAATCCTTTTTAGACGTAAAAGTAAGTAGACACGTCCTTTTTTTAAGAATTGTATTTCACGCATCGAGATCAAAAAATGTTTTTTTTTAAATTTAATTATGTGTTATTACATTTCTTCACTAATTTATAGTTATTCCTTATAAAGGTTTTTATAAACATTATGACGATGGAAATTGTTTAACAGTCGGCACTAATTTTTTTAATATGTTAAGAAGTGAAATTTAGAAAATAAGCGGTTCTAATCTACCTCCTCCTCGTTAGTACATGTAAGTTCAGATTTTCTTTTTGTTACTGTTGTTGTTACACGGTCCCATTGGATGTTTTATAAGAAAGGTTAGAGGGTATAATTTTATTTCCCAGACATTTGAAATTTTAGGTAATTTTCTCATTTTGTATAAAAAGTACTATAAAACCATAGAAAATGTTTTCCGTCAATAGAAGATCTTCCAACCTATCTCTCTGGAGCAACCCATGGATTGGTCACTATCATGCCTGCCTTTAATTACGCTAAAATCACGCAAACGGGTCAAGGAGCATTTTTACGTCTTATAAAACTAACAATATCTCTGATTTACATTTTTTACATTACAGCGAGATTAAATTTTATGTCGGCCCGGCAGCGTGGTTGGTAACGAAGGCGACAGCCCGGGTGAGGATCCGTGGTTCGAATCCCGGTAAGGCATGGATGTCATTGTTTGTGTGTCTTCAGTGCTGTCTACTTCCTTGTGTCTATCCCGTCCCCAAGAAGAAGATTTATGTAATTTGTCAAAGTCCTGTATGTATTTCTGTGAATAAAAAATATGGATCATTCGAGACAACAGCCTTGTAGCTTATAGGTCTCAAAGCAATCTTCGTCAAATGTCAAATGTCAAATTAAATTTTATAGCTGCAAAAGGTTATCCTTTCCCTTACAAATATTTTAGATACGGCCCTCGAAGAAAAATGTATTATTCAAAATTTAATACGATTTATACTTTTCCTGATTCTTTTTTTCATGGAGCTCACGAACCATAGGGATTTTATGTCTTCCACTGTGAGATGCAGTTGCAACGTATAATATCAAATCTAAGTGCTGTTAGTAGAATAACACCCTCTAGATACGTGTGTATGTCTATTAATACTGTGAGAAAATTTTGTTGCATGTTTCGATCAACGTTAATAAAGGCGTGCTTCATTGTTTGAAAATAGCTGAGGTGCACCCTTGGTTACTGAAAGGATGGAAAGGCCTGATCCAGAACATTGCAATAAATGCAATGTTTCAGAGTTGTCATAGATACCGGTCGTGAACGGCAATTTACAAAATGGAAAATATGATTTTGAGACTACAGCACGTTGTCGCATGTATTGAAGATTATTAAACATTTATATTAATGCATATTGACAAAGAGTGTTTATCACAAGGGCAAACTTCGACCACTTTTTCAAACAGTTGTTTTCACGTTATTTATGAGAGAAATTCTGTATTTAGATAAGGCGACGATTTTTATACATAATTAATGGTGTAACTTCTGGTAATCAGGCTCTACATATTGGGTATTAAAATGTATATGCCTAATGAACACATACTTTATTCTTAAAGCGCCAGATTTTGGAAAACTTTTCTACTAAAAATTGTTAATTAACCCTTAATTGCATAGTGATGTAAATTTCCATCACTGTTTATTTAACTTTTAATAAATAAATCAACTTCTTCGCCACCACTATATTTATATAGAAATATTAATCCAGTAAATTTCCCGTGAACTATGTTGCTGAACAAAATTAAAAATCCATCTTAAAATTTCTGGTGTCTAATATTTAATATATATATATAAAAACACAATTGTAAAAGAAAAACTCATGCAAAGAAGGGTTAATAAATGACCACCTTATCATTTCATTTATATATTTCGATAAGATCTAGTTTTAATTCAGTCCCAACTGTAGCAGTACAACGAAGTACATTAGCCTTTTGAAGTGGGTAGCTTATTTTACGATAACTCTGTATAACGAACTTCAAATCCATGGGGTCCGTCAAACACTTTTGCATCTAAAATAGCTTTGTACATAAAGGATTTAAAGCCCAAAGTTTTAAATTATTTTTTTATGTTTTGCAAACATTTATCTATCGTATTATAACGGCGGCGATTTTCTAAAGAGATCACCTTTTGCGGGTATATCCACGTCACATCCGTAATAGAAAAATATATTTTTCTAACTACAAAAATATTTTTTTAGAAAATCAGTGCTGCTATATTATTATAGATAAATGTTAATTAAACATAAAGATATATAATTTTAATGTATAGGCTATAAAATATCTTCGTAGAGAGCTAATTTAAGTGTAAAACAGTCAGACATGCCTACACCCTTACGTATAGATTTGGCGCGAAATAAACGTTGCGTATTGAATTAACTTTTCACCATACGTCTCTACGTCGATTATCACCTATTTCGCTATTTTCCTTTTAAAAGCGAAAATTTCTATTCGGAAATACTGGTAGAAATTTGCACATGTTATAAGTGTTACGAATAGGTCTCTGGTGGTGACAATTGAAACGCTTTGACGCGAGATTCACCCCTTCTACTCTATAAATTTTTGAAAACTAGAAATGAATTGTCAAATAAATTATCATTTAGTCTTGTTTTATTTTTGATTTAAGGAAAAATGACGTAGATGTGTCACATGAAATAAATTGTACTTTTAAATATCTACTAAGCAATATGTCATTTATTATTGCAAAATAATGCTTAATTTTAAAATATTTTATTTATTTTAAATAAAACTTTTAGTGAGCTACAATATTTCTATCCCCTTTTCTTGTTACAATTTCTGTAATATTTTTATGGATGTATTTTGACCTGTAAAATGTATCAAAGTAGCAACATAAAGTATGATGCTTTGAAGAATTTCCAATTCTGATTTGATCCAGCTGAAAGAGCCTTTACAGCTGTAACGCAAGAAAAATATTTTATATAAAAATCTTTGAAAAGAAACTGCTGCATTTTTCATAGTAATCTATTTCTATTATTCGATATATTTTGTAATATATATATATATATATATATATATATATATATATATACTTAAGGCTGCTCTTCAGTAAACTTCCCGATTCCCCTCGCTAATGTTATTCCTATGGGCGTAGGATGCATTCGTATTTTTAAAATATCTCCCCAGGAAATTAATATTTTTAACTTCTGTTTTCTGTGTACTGTTCTTAAAGAATGTCTCTTTTTTTCTTAGTTATCAAAATATTTCTAAACTATGTGCTTAATTTATATTTTTATGTGTTAAAATCTTAGCTAAACTGAATAAGATTTTAACATTTCATATAAAATTAAGTATATATTTTAGAAAAAAATTGACAACTAAGAAAAAAAGAGACATTCTTTAAAAACAGTATACAGAAACAGAAGTTAAAAATATCAATTTTCCGAGGAGATATTTTAAAAATACGAATGCAACCTACGCCCATAGGAATAACATTAGCGCGGGGAATCGGTAAGTTTAATGAAGAGCAGCCTTAATAGATATTTTATTTTTTTATGAAACATAATGTATACACCTAAATTTATAGATTTTCTATTCTATTACTGTTTTAATTTAGTTTTTATAGTGGTATAGCGTCGCTCAATATTAAGAGATATACAAGGTGTCCCATCTTAATTTTTCCCAAAACCTAATTCCTAATCCGTTAGTTTTAGAGGTATAAAGTTCCCATTACAAATGTGACCAAAAACCTCCATCATATTACATTATGTAGTTTTTTTTTGCAAAAGACAAGAAATTAAAATTTTTCCACAACGTTTGGCCTACAAGTTATATATAGACAAATTTTCTCCATGCGTTAACAAAAATTTACACCTTTACGCGTTAACACCTTCTGCACGACCAAAACTTAGCAGTTTATGCTACATTAAGTCTTCAGAATTTTATTGTATTAAACAAAGAAAAAAGTGTTCTTACTGCCGGTAAACGTTGACATTTCTTATAATTCAAATTATCCAATTACATACCTGCCAACATCGCACTAAAATTCTGTACAATGTAAGTTCATTTTACAAAGTTTAAACACGTTTCCAACCAGATTTTTTTTTACGAAATGCTTTCAAATCGGTGCCATGTAAGAACATAAAACTGAATATATATTATTTTTCAGGTCTATTTTCTGGTGAGAATTGTCCTTAACCTGGATCAAATTAACTCCCATTGTACGGAAGTTTAGTTAAAAGTTGGCACGTATGCTATTACCTAGATGCGTAATCTCCTTAGAATGTCCAAGAAGTATAACACCACTACTACAAATAAAGAATTGTATGTAATATTCAAATTGCAGTACTTGTAACCATGCTATTTAATTGTAGAATTTGTAATATTCTTCTGGCACGTATGCTATTACCTAGATGCGTAATCTCCTTAGAATGTCCAAGAAGTATAACACCACTACTACAGATAAAGAATTGTATGTAATATCTAAATTGCAGAACTTGTAACCATGTTATTTAATTGTAGAATTTGTAATATTCTTCTGTCATTAAATAAGGCGAACAATTCTATTAAAATATTATGGTTGATATGCGTGCAATCTGTATTATATGATTCAAAATTTTTTAGATTGTTACAGCATGGATAAATCTTTTCGAAATGTAAGTTATAGAATCTAGTGAGCATATAACAATTTAAATTTAAGATTTCATTTAATAAATATATATTTTACGTAAATGGCTTTTAATATATGATAGAGAACAACATTTGAAACTTTATTGAAATTAAAACAATATTTTAAATCTATCGATTTATGTTTTTAGCTATTGAACAACAATTAGAGGGAACATCCTAAATGAGACAGACAAGTCAGTATATATCCATTGTGAAACACAGATCGAGTATTGTTTTTTGGAAAATCAGCTTCGCTATACGAGAAGCGAAATTCTTGGAAATGTTTATTCGTTGCGGTCAAATAGGGTTTCGAAGGATTTAACATATTCGTGGTATTCTTAATAAATGAAAAACATATTTTTATTTCTGAAAATTATTATTAAATTCATACCTTTAATCGTTTTGTTCGTATTTTTCCTTTCCCCACCAAAAAAAAAAAAAAAAAAAAAAAAAAAATTAAAAAAAAAAATTAAAATTAAATAGGCCCTAGACAAAAATATTTTTAACAAAATTGTTTTTTAAGGTGTATGCAAAATAAAGAGATATGAAGTGTATTTTAGAAACAAACTGGTAAAGAAAATTTAAACTATTTTTAATTTTACAAATATTTTTATGGAAATGCAGGAAAGCTCTCAGACGTTCAGAGGGTAACGCTAAATTTCTGCTTCGAATCGAAATATTTTCATTGGTACCGCTCAAATGGGTCATTTGAGTGGTACCAAATGAAAATATTTCGATTCGAAGCAGAAAGTTCTTCATAAAATAAGTAAAATATAAATGAAACAGAAATAAGTTCAATAAAAATGTTAAATAGTTTTTGCTTTCGAATGGTACCTCTCACCAGGGTTGCCAGTATGTTCTTATTTATTTAATTCAGAAATGCCGACTTCGTACCAGATAGTCCTAGTAGTATTTATTTATTTGTTTAATGGAAAGCATTTCCCGATTATTTGAAGTAAAAGTTCTTCTTTCGAAATTTATGAATAAAGGGTTATACCTACCAGTAAAATTTCAAAAACATTTATTTTTTATTACAAATTATGAAAGTACAAATAGTAAAGAATATTCAGTTACATTTTCTAGTCTATCTGATAATAATTAAGAAAGTTACGCTGCTATAATTTAGTTTGTTCTATCATACATAAGTTATTACTTGAATCTTTAAACGTGATTATCGTAAAACTATGTATTTAGAGTCGGTACTCACGATAACTTTAACAAATCTCAACCAATCTTCTTCAGTTTTTCACCAATTCTTAACAGCAATATTATCTAGAGAGTAATCGTTGCTTTTGGCAATCTGATGATTAATTCTACTTTTTATAAACAAAGTTCAAATTTTTTTGTAAATCGTTACCTTAAATTTGAATGACCACTATTTTGTTCAAAATCAATTTTTCCAAAAACTTAACCATTACTCCTTAGATCTAAGTGTTCAGTGTAACGGCAATATCCTTTTCTAATTTAAGATAACACGAGCAGGGAAGACCGAGCTAAGCTCGGTCAAAATTAAATTTGAGTTCAAATATAATGACCCATGACCAAAATGACCCACTAATTGAATTTTCTCGAACATGTGACTTAGCCCAACAGTCTTCTCGTGCCCGAAAACCATAGGATGAAAAATTTAGTGTAAATAGTCAGAGCCGTTTTTAAGATAAAATAGCTTGACCCATAATGACCCATGACCAAAATGATCCACTAATCGAAATTTCTCGAACATGTGACCCAGCCCAATAGTCTTCTCGTGCCCGAAAATAGTCGGATACAAAATTTCGTCAAAATCGTGTGAACGTTTTTTAGGTACAATTAGCTTGACCATGACCGAAAATGACCCAAAATGACCAACTAATTGAATTTTCTCGAACATGTGACATAGCCCAACAGTCTTCTCGTGCCCAAAAACTATTGGATGCAAAATTTAGTGTAAATTGAGCCGCTTTTTAGATCTTGACCCACAATGACCCAGAAATGACCCGTTAATCGAATTTTCTCAGGCATGTGACCTAGCCTAATGATTTTATCGTGCTCGAAACTCGTAGGACACAAAATTTAATCAAAATTGTTAGAGCCGTTTTTTAGATAAAATTAATTTGACCCGCGTTGACCCAAAAATGACCCCCTAATCGAAAGTTCTCGAACATGTGACCCAGCCCAATAGTCTTCTCGTGCTCGAAAACCATTGGATGCAAAATTTAGTGTAAATGGAGCCGCTTTTTAGCTCTTGACCCACAATGACCCAGAAATGACCCACTAATCGAATTTTCTCGAACATGTGACCTAGCCCAATGATTTTCACGTGCCCGAAACTCGTAGGATACAAAATTTAATCAAAATCGTTAGAGCCGTTTTTTAGATAAAATTAATTTGACCCGCTTTGACCCAAAAATGACCCTCTAATCGAAAGTTCTCGAACATGTGATCCATCCCAATAGTCTTCTCGTGCCCGAAAATAGTCGGATACAAAATTTCGTCAAAATCGTTTGAACCGTTTTTTAGATACAATTAGCTTGACCATGACCCAAAATGACCCAAAATGACCCAGTAATTGAATTTTCTCGAACATGTGACCCAGCCCAATAGTCTTCTCGTGCTCGAAAACCATTGGATGCAAAATTTAGTGTAAATTGAGCCGCTTGACCCACAGTGACCCAAAAATGACCCAGTAATCGAATTTTCTCGGACATGTGACCTAGCCCAATGATTTTATCGTGCTCGAAACTCGTAGGACAGAAAATTTAATCAAAATCGTTAGAGCCGTTTTTTAGATAAAATTAATTTGACCCGCGTTGACCCAAAAATGACCCACTAATCAAAAGTTCTCGAACATGTGACCCAGCCCAATAGTCTTCTCGTGCCCGAAAATTGTCGGATACAAAATTTCGTCGAAATCGTTTGAACCGTTTTTTAGATGCAATTAGCTTGGCCATGACCCAAAATGACCCAAAATGACCCACTAATCGAATTTTCTCGAACATATGACCAAGCCCAATGGTTTTCTGGTGCCCCAAAACGGTAGGATACAAAATTTCATGAAAATCGTTAGAGCCGTTTTTAAGATAAAATTTGCATATATATATATATATATATATATATATATAACCACACACAAGATTTGCTCGTATTAGAATATATGATTTGACAGAGGTACCGTGATAGCCTGTACGGATATCACGTGGTCTCCGAGGAGCAGGTCACTGCCCCCTGACACAAAAATGGCGGCGGATTTTTTCTGTGTTTGTACGGTTCTCAAATTTGAACACCAATAATTTCTAAACATTTTCTTCGCATTATTTTTCTAATATCAAATATGTCAAAAACAATTTTAGAAATTAGTGGTGTGTAAATTCTTGGGACACTACAAACTCTTAAAATAATCCGTCTGCGACACCCGCAACTTTTGTGTCAGCGCTCATGCACAGTATTCAGAAGGCGGCGAGCGGATCTACTGAAGACACCCAACTTTATTTATTCATTACAAAAATCATTTTATTTTCTTTAAAGTAAAATAAAAAAAAACAGTGAAAGATTTTGAAATATTTTGTTTCAATTTAGTGAAAAATAAAATTTGAAAATTACACGTTTTTTCGGCCTTGCAGGTAGGTACAACCCTTAAAAAATTTAACTGGCAACCCTGCCTGTAACAGGTCTCTGTGATAATTAAGCAATAAAATATTATGCGATGCTCTCCCCTTTGATAACAGAATGTATTAGGAAAGTTTTCCACGCTACGGTTCGCCGATATCCGGTATAACCGTTAACGTGACTATACGGATCGTTCTGTTAATCATGCGCAGTGAAACATTCAAAGTGTAGCGTTGTTTATTACATTTTTAAGATTTACTGGTGCGAAATTAAAAATCATTTATTCAAGGTACGCACACTTCTTCGAATTTCCAAGGATCCTGATGCCTCTATTTAAGATGAGACAATTTCTATTTATAATTTAAATCGAAGAATTTGCAACCACTACGTTTAATATTTGAATTTGTATTATTTTTCTGTGATTAAATATAGTAAAAATAGAAAAAAAAACTATTAACATTTGTGTAAAATTCTATGAACTCTGCATATATATATATATATATATATATATATATATATATATATATATATATATATATATATATATATACATACACACAAACACACACATATATATATATATAGCGTCAAATTCATGTGTACGGATGTAGGTTTTTGTCATTCACATTTACATCTAAATTAGATTTGTACGTAAAATGTTTTAAGTCCAAACATTAAGTTGAATAAGTGTATGTTTGACACTATAACGCCCTGAAATTTTACTCAAATTTCATAAAAATATTTTATAAGAGGATTTTTATATAAAACCGTTTTATTTTTTATTTAACTTATTTCTGTGAGGTATATATTTAAATTATTTTACGAAGACATTTCGTGTTAGAATCGAAATTTATTTATTTGGTACCGGCCAAAATGTCCGGTATGAGGCTTTTTAAAAAGTTATTTAAGTTTGCACTTGTATTTTTATTCAAATTTCTGGATTGATACCACATTTTTAAAATAGTAATATTCGCTATTTAATGACATATTAAATAATACAAATTCAAGGCGAATTACACTCTTTCAAAAAGTTATTAGCATTCAATCAATTTGCATAATAAAGAAATAAGACCGAAAAATCTTGCGTCAAGCATATATTATGTAAAACTTTCGAAAACTTCCAAAATACTTTTACAAATCTTTACCGTTTAATACGGTGAAAGGTGATGTCTAAGTAATCAAGAGATAAAAAGGTATGACCACCCCGGGAACTCAGATTTCGTTTTAGAGTATAAGTACAATCTCGTGTCTAGGTAAACAATTTAGCAAAGTATAACACATTTAAAAACCCAATTTCAGGATTCAACAACAATATTCGGAAAAATGTCCGAATTCTTTTGTGCAGCCCTATAAATGATCTATAGATGTGTATATATACTACATAGAATGCTAAATTTTATTTCAGTTAGGAAACGCATAGCACAGTTTAAAATTCCCCTTTTGGAATTTTCGTCAATAAAAGGAATTGTATTCGAGATATTTTGTGGCGCCCTGTGTATGATCTATATAATTTATACACACCAAGTAACAGGCTAAAAATTAGTTAAAATTAAAAACGCGTTCCGCAACTGGAAACTCACTTCTAGCAATTATAGTTTTCGGACAGTACTTTCACCGAATTCTTTTGTGTGTCCCTGTAAGTAAACGAAGAATGCTGGGCACACAATTCTGTAATAAGCCTCTTGTAATGAACCTCAATGATGTATATCCATTTCAATTATGTTTGGAATATTTAAACATTATTAAAATAATCCGCAAATGAGGTTTTCCCTTAGATCGGAATGCAACGGAATTCTTTTGAGTGTCCCTATAAAGGAACTATAAGTTCTATGCACTTCATTTTCAATACCAAACATGCCGTAGTAATCCTCAATAACCTATATGAATTATAGGACAATCCAAATTTATTTACGAAGTTTTGTTCAATCGGCAGCTGGAGGACTCTATTTTCAACTCGCTAAATTTCTTCCATTTACCTACATCGGATAAATATATAAGAACATTGACTGGCCCATATGCAATGAGAAAAAAAAATACGATAACAACAAAACTGTTGGGTTTTTTTGATTTAGATTTTAATGATGTCTTGCATGTAAAATATATTCATTAGAAGCCCTGAAATGAAAGTTTTTCGATACTCAATCACAGACTTATCACTTTCTGAGGACATGGCAAGTATACTTCCCAATTTATTTTAATCCGTAAATTACAAATTTGTGCCGGAAATGCATGATAAAATTGTGCTTTTAAAAAGTAACTAACCGTTAAATGCAGGAATTTTTCTTTTAGAATTGTGTTTTTTATACTTAATCAAGGATTACACACCATAAATTGTAAGATAGATTTTTAATATTATTTAGTAGCATATTTGTGGGAGCTTTAAAGAATTAATATTTCTATATAAATATAGTGGTTGCGAAGAACTTGATTTATCGTATATTCTAATACGAGCAAATCTTGTGTGTGGTTATATATATATATATATATATATATATATATATATACATATATATTTATATATATATGCAAATTTTATCTTAAAAACGGATCTAACGATTTTAACGAAATTTTGTATCCTACCGTTTTAAGGCACCAGAAAACCATTGGGCTAGGTCACGTGCTCGACAAAATTCTATTAGGGGGTCATTTTGGGTCATTTTAGGTCAAGGTTAAGCTAATTCTATCTAAAAAACGGTTCAAACGATTTTGAGTAAATTTTGTATCTTACCATTTTAGGGCACGAGAAGACTATTGGGCTGGGTCACTTGTTCGAAAACTTTCGATTAGTGGGTCATTTTTGGGTCAAACCGGGTCAAGTTAATTTTATCTAAAAACGCCTCTAACGATTTTGATTAAATTTTGTATCCTAAGAGTTTCGGGCACGACAACATCATTGGGCTAGGTCACATGTCCGAGAAAATTCGATTAGTGGGTCATTTTTGGGTCACTGTGGGTCATACTAATTTTATCTAAAAAATGACTCAGACTATTTGCACTAAATTTTGCATCCTATGGTTTTCGGGCATGAGAAGACTGTTAGGCTAGGTCACATGTCCGAGAAAATTCGAAACACCCTGCAATGCACGGTCGTAACTGAAGCGGTGTAGCGCTATATGGCGCTTTCTGATTGTAGAGAGAACCTTATTTACAACACAATAGCTTGTAAATGATTGATGATTTTATTTATGTGGTCTATTAGTTATAACTAGAATGCTTATATTAATGAAAATTAGACGAATCTATAAAAAATTGCAAAGTAAGTAACTTTATTAGACTGTAAAACTGAGCTCAAGCGAGGAAAAGTTTAGAGATTTTGGGTCATTTTGGTCATGGGTCAGTATGGGTCAAGCTGTTTTATCTTAAAAACGGCTCAGACTATTTAGACTAAATTTTGCCTCCTATGGTTTTTGGGCACAAGAAGACTGTTGGGCTAGGCCACATGTTCGAGAAAATTTAATTAGTGGGTCATTTTGGTCATGGGTCATTGTAGGTCAAGCTATTTTATCTTAAAAACGGCTCAGACTATTTAGACTGAATTTTGCCTCCTATGGTTTTGGGCACGATAAGACTGTTGGGCTAGGTTACATGTTCGAGAAAAGTTGATTAGTGAGTCATTTTGGTCATGGGTCATATTTGAACTCAAATCTAATTTTGACCGAGCATACCGTAATTTCCGGCGTATAAGCCGCAGCTCAAAGAGTCGTTTTTCGACCCAGAAATATTATTTTATAAAATGTAACTTAAAAGATCGCTGTAAATATTTAACTACAATTATTGAATAAAATTTCTGGGTCGAAAAACGACTCTTTGAGCTGCGGCTTATACGCCGGAAATTACGGTAACTCGGATTTCCCTGCTCGTTTATTAAAAGTTAAATAAAATGTTTTGCAAATTTGATGCACTATGCATTTAAGCGTTAATTGCTTTCAAATCAATTTGTTCTTAAATTACGGTTACATTCAATCATTTAAACAATCTATCAACAGAATTATTTTACCTGAGAAATGGTTAAATATCTCACAAATCTCGTACAGAATATTTGGAGACAAATGCACATTGGCTAATAAAACTAGCGCATGTAAGTAAAGAACAATTTATTTTAATAAGAAAACAACGTTATGTATGCTTAATTAGTTCACTATCTGAACCATGTATGCATTTGCATGTTTCACATGCATTGTTACCGATGATGAGACAGATTGATCAGTCTTTAGAAACATAATTTTTATCTTGCTTACATGTGATACTTTTATTAGAAAATGTACATCTTCCTTATGATGTCGCACTTCTGCATGCGATTAATAACGTATTTAAGCCCGTGAATTGTTATCGAAAAATTAACATTTCAGGGCTTTAAATAAAGTTCATTTCACGTGTAAGGCGTCATTTTATACGAAATTGAGGCAGCAATCCTCTTTCAGAAATGATTTAAAACTTCCAAATTTTGCCACTGGGAATACTGCAGTAACTCACATATTATAACACATAACCATTTTACTATAGCGAGGCACTTGTGTCACAATTGTAGCTTTATCCGTTCAGAATTTATTTGAGTATTTATTTTGCTACCTGTATATAGATATATATTTATACAGGTAGCAAAAAAAACACTCAAATAAATAGAGATAGAACACACCTAGAAAATCTCGAAACACACCCTGCAATGCACGGTCGTAACTGAAGCGGTGTAGCGCTACATGGCGCTTTCTAATTGTATAGAGAATCTTATTTACTACACAATAGCTTGTAAATGATTGATGATTTTATTTATTTATGTGGTACATTAGTTATAACTAGAATGCTTATATTAATGAAAATTAGAGGAATCTATAAAAAAATTGCAAAGTAAGTAACTTTATTAGACTCTACAACTGAGCTCAAGCAAGGAAAAGTTTAGGTATTTAGACGAACTTTCTTTCAAAGACATTGAGGGTGAATCAGAACTCATGAGGAAAAGTTTAAAGTAGTTCTGCACAACCTTTTCGTCTGAAAAACGTTTACCACCAGAATATCCGAAAGGTTCTATTGGACTTATTATATATCAAAGTTTCTGTCATTAAATAAAGTAAAATATTCTGTGTAAGCATAGTGGTATCTTGTTTGCCCCCGGACCAGTGGCTATATCCCTACTTTAAGGATGTTATAAACCATCTAAATAAATAAAATCAGCAATTATTTATTACATATTGTGTAGTAAACATGCTTATCTCTCCAATCAGAAAGTACCTTGCAGCGCCTGATTGCTTCAGTTACGGTCATGCATTGTCAGGTGTCAAGTTGTGTTCGATTTCTTCTTAAAATTTTACTCATTAATTCAGATTCACTCTGTATATATATATATATATGGGCTAATTCCTTAATAAAGCATATACGAAAAAACAAATTAGTCGTGTTAAATAATAGGCTGACTAGCTCAAAACGAACATTTGTGAAGTTTATCCCTTCTATGTGTGTCCGACATTACACAATCAAGAGACATCAACATAGCATTTTTTTAAAGAATCCTGTTTCATATTTTTATATTTTGACAACATCCTTTTTAGTACCAGCTTGCGCTTTTATTTCATCGCAGTTGAGGAGTCGTACGCTTCTTGACTGAATGCTTCTTCAGCCGAAAGTGAATTCGACTGAATTAGAAGCTGTCGTCCTCGGCAGGAAATATATGACATGCATCTTAAAAGACTCGGTAACTATAATGAAACTTAGCAGAAAAAAAAGAGATAAAAAATGGAAAGACAAAATGAGTCAGTTCTTTTAGAGACTGTTTGAAATT
Organism: Maratus michaelseni; assembly: GCA_963931845.1. Lineage (NCBI taxonomy): Eukaryota > Metazoa > Arthropoda > Arachnida > Araneae > Salticidae > Maratus > Maratus michaelseni. The sequence goes on along the minus strand of OZ007599.1, from coordinate 145,330,459 downwards.
TAGTTATGTAATATAATTTGTATGTCTATAGTACCATATTGAGTTTTTGTATTGGAACAAGATCTAGTTGTTTTACAAAAATTTGATTTTTTATCTCCAAAGTGTTTATTTTTCTTTTTATAATTTTAAATTATTCTTTCTTGCTTTCTTCATCATACCTAGACTTTTTTTATCGTGTAATTTAGGGCTGCAGAACGTTTTTGCCTGGAATTTGTTTGATACAACAAATTCGGAAAGGTGATGTTCGCTTTAATTTATCGCAAAGTTTTTGTCGTTGGTTTTCTGTTCTGAAATAGTAGTAAGTTACTAGTTCGCGAGCCACAGGTTGTAACACCCCTAATGTAGTTCTTATATTCGTCATCCAGAATTTCTTTGATCTTTAAATCATCTTTTTTCAAGGGGTGCCTGACAGAAAAGGCACAATCGTGGATACCTCAAGAACGGAGAGAAATAATTAAAATTTGTAAAAAGCAAATGAAAGTATATTTCCTTAGCAATAAATTTTTGCCTTTATAGTTCAACATCGTCACCATTTTGACACCATTTCCGAGTAACAAGTTTTTCATTCCGTCAATGAAGTACGTAGATGGTTTCTATTTGATCCAAGACTCCACTGCTTCCTTCACTTCTTACCGGGCAATTCACCACCAACCTTCAACTCGTTCTTTAACTCTCGGTTGAGAAACCGTACGTTAGTTAAAATTATAAAATCCTATCGCGAGTTAAAATTTCGAATTCTAAGTTAACTTCAGAATCGTGATTACTCAACCTTAGGTTAGTTAACCCAAGGTTTAAAAGTGCACAGCTGATTGGCTAAATGGATTAGATGACCCAAGACTCCCTTATCATAGATCAGACTTGACAATCCGGAGAAAGTCTATGGGAGAAAATGTCCGCGGTAATTGCCAACTTATTAATTGACTTTCTCCGGAAAGTATCGCCGCCTGGTGGATACTACCGCACGGTTGCCATGTTTCGGGCTTTTTGAACACCAGTATATTTTTAGAGAAAATGTTGTTCTTTTAAATCCCAGAATTCTCCGATCAAACAAAACAAAATTGTCTCTACTAAAAAACTGGTATCCAAAAATATAATAGAAAAATCCAGCTGGTCTGCTACCGCATAGCTGCCAACTCTTACGCTTTTTTCTTACCACTAAAATTTAATAGAATTTTTTTCGTCATGTAATCACACGATCGTGTCAATTTAATAAGATAAAATTTACTATAAAATTTTAGTGGTAGGAAAACTACTAGTTCATAAGCAAACGCATAGAACAAATGGAGCTGTGAAAAAATTTCGTGTGATTTCGTGTCGTAAATACTATTACTGACGATTGATGGCGCTAGTAGCAGGACAAGTATAGCGGTCAAAGGCAACTTGCTGATTGAGAGGTCTGATACTATGATAAGGAGGTCTTGAGATGACCTAGTAATCGCCTCGTATGATCTTTGAAATGATTGTAATGACTTTATCTGTTTTTTTAAATAGCGGAACTAAAACGAGAATTTAAAGTGATACTTATCATGTTTAATTTTTAGATAAATAAAGCATAAAATAAATTTGTACAATTTTGGTTTAATGGTTTTGTTTATTTACAAAATTAGATCCAATGATTAGAAATGCTAATACAATTATAAGACGTTCATTTTTACAAAATTTTGCGTTACTGTAAAATGCTTAAAAGACAATTGAAAAAACAAAACATATTTTCTTTTGTTATTTAATCTATAAGTTTAATAAATAATTTTATGATCATGCTAGCAGTATTAAGTGGAATAAAAGTAAATAACGAGATAGGTTTTTTATTTATTTATTTTTTAGTTTTATTTATTTATTTATTTAGATTTATTTATTTATTTATTTAGATTTATTTATTTATTGCAACGATATTATAAAAAAATACATTTTTTTCATTCATTTCTATTAAATATATGTTTTTTTTATTTAACTAAACTAATTGATTACATATTGAATAAAAATATCTTGGATAAAATTGCATGTCCATTAGCAAAAAATGTGAGACAAGAGAAGTTATTTTCAATTTCATCTGTATATATTATAAGAAATATTTTTTAATATAAAAAAAATAATTTTAGAAGGTGTCCGAAACAAATTCTAGCGTAATGAGAAAATTTTCAAGAAAAAGTTTGAAAAATATTACTTTGATTCAAAAGCAATTCTATGTAACTTAACAAATATAAAGTTTAACCCCTTAATCGTCGCGCCCGAGACATTCACGGGCAGTGTAGGCTACTATTTTTTTTATTCTGGTTGTTTGATTCCCACCAGTTTTTTGAAATAGTGTAACTGGCTTCAATCTCCCATTATTGTATCTGCCATTACATAAGATGAACATTTAATCTTCAAAAGCTGGTGGCAAACAAACAATCTGAATTTTTTTTAAAGTAACCTACACTTATCGGGAGCGACGATTAAGGGGTTAAAGATTTATTATCGTATGTTATTGTTGAACAGATTCTTTTTTACCTATTATAAACGAATGGTCATATATACGCAATACGAAAATTCCTGCTTCTATGATTGTATGTTGTAATCAAATATGAAGGAGGGTAGTAAAATTGAGATGAAAAAAAAATGTTTTCCGTTTTGATTATAATTATTAAAAAAAAAATTGAACAATATATTGAAAAATTAGTGTTGTAAGAATATATTTTCTATTCGCACTCGGTAGATAATGCTACCAAAGGCACTTAGTAATTCAATAAATGGAAAGCTGAAAACTTCGTCATAAATTAATATAATTTGGAATTCACAGAGCTAAAATATCCAAAAAAGGCCTGTAAACGGTAACACATTCTTCCATATTAACTTCTTTTATAATTAACATTCTGTTTAATTACTGAATCACAAGCAGCATTGTCTAAAAACAGAACCCATTTCGCAGGTGGAATTAACTCGGGAGAAGTCGCGCATATCCAGATAATGAATGGTTTTTACATTGTCACCAATAAATAAAATTACTAATTGTCACTTTATTCAGTCTGAGACAATTGTTACAAATTCTATGATAATGTAAATTGTAGATTTCTTTTCGAAAAATAGTGGTGACAATTGTAAAAAACCGTACGCACCCTGGGGTATGTCATACCCCATGCGACTGATCCCGGGTTAATGTTGAATTGTATTTCAGGTTGAACCCAGATTGAAGCCTTTCAACTGCAGTTGAAGTTAATGGTAAATTGCTTGGGTAGTCAGACGCGAGATGGGTGCCTTTGAGTTTCCTTTTGAGGTCTGGAAAGAAGTTACAGGATAGCCAAATCTTGTGAGTTTGGCGTGTGTGGAATAACGTCGAACTTCAGCTCTTTGAGAGCAGCGCAGGTTGCTTGCGATGTATGAAATAGGGCGTTATCGTAGTGCAACAAAATGGTCTTCGTTCATACAGGGTTAAAACTATTACATCTCTGCTTAGACCAATTTGACATTTCGTCTGTACTACGCTATATTCTCGCACGTACAGATTAGAAAAGTGTCACGCGATGTTTATGCCCAAATACAGTGTTGTAAAGGATGATGCTAGCTATCTTTTGGCGATAAGCGAAAGTTTCTAAATCGTTTGGAATTTGATTTATCTGCGATTGCTTTTTCCTTATCGTCCGCCGCTCGTACTATATTTTCATTCCTATCATCAATTTTTAATTCTCCGCTTGAGTAGCATATTTTTTACTTTTTACAACATCTCTACATTCCTTACGTCTACCTTCAAATCTCTTATCTACTCTGTCAAAAACAGTTTTACATCTTACATTAGACAAGGTGCTTACACTTTCCGGATTAGAAAAGCTTGGAATTTCAATTAAATTTTTTTTTTAGAATTACAAAGGAGTCTGGCACCGCTTTTATTGATTAAAAAATTTCTATTTAATATTTAAATTGTAGAATTCGCAATATTTTTCTGTAATTAAATAAGGCGAAAAATTCTATTAAAAATTGTTGTCAAAATCTACACACCCTGATAAGAGCTAAATTTATTGTGCAAGATTGCACATGTTGCACGTTTTCAGAATACCCTATCTTAGATAATAACCAAAATTATCAGCTAGATCTCACGAACCATCACTTTGTCGACACTTATTTCTCTCATCCCAGACATCTATTCATTACGAAGACTATCAAAAGTATTTTAGTACTATTTCTATCTTGAAATGCCTTTTGAGTACTTTTCCGCAATTCCACTTTTTTTCTTTGAAACTTTTCACTTTCTAATATTTGTTTTACTTTGCAATAATTTCAGCTCTTAATTTTTCAATTTTTCCTTTTCTAATGTTCAAAATTTCACGTATATTTCCCTTCTATTTCTTTCTGAGAGATATCTAAAAATCTTCTTCGATCCTCAATATCTCTATGTTGTTCACGGTATTTGTGACATCTATCCATAAAACTGATTCTTGGATAATATGCTATAAATCCTCTTCCATGATCATAGTCACGTCTCATAAAGAAATCATATTCAACGAAATCCCATTCTTCCACATTTTATGTTTTCTACGTTCTCGGTTTTTTAACTTTAATCTGTTTTCTCAGATAAAATTATGTTTATTTTTTGTGTCGTGTTTTTTAGTGATAATTTTTATTTCAAAATCGTTATTTCTTTTTTATGCTCTGCTATCTTCACGGGACTTAAATCAAATTAATCAATTTTTATAGCACCTGCTAAATTAATTAGGAAATATTTTCTGAGCACTTTTAATTTATGATTTCAGAACTTGTGTTTTTGTCTCGTGAATTATTTAGGCTTACATTTTTTTTAATTGTAATTGGCAATACAATTTATTTCGTTATTGCTATATTATTTTACAATTTTAATGTAACTAACATGAAAATTATTACGTTTACTGAAAATTTAAATTCCATCTCTGTTTATAGCGAAAGTCAGCTAATTAATCCCCTCAGATTCTAACACCATATCACATGGGAAATATTTTATAACATAAAATATTGTACAAATGGGAAAATTATCAATACTTTTCAATCGAAAAATATCCTAGTGGATGCACTTTGTTTTACTGAAACTGAGTAAAAAAGTATCGTTAAAAGGTAATTTGGGTAACCCAATGTTTAGATATTCATAATTTACACTGTAAAAAAAAATCCGGGAACGTTCCTAGGGAGTAATGGGAAGCTGGGTCGTTCATTATTTCCAAAATACATTTCTTAGAAATAACAGTATCTTTACTGAATAATTTTGAAACTTTCGATTGAAATATCAGTAACATGCCTGTAAAACATCAGGAATGTTTCTGTTCATATCACAGGAAACTCACTGACACTTCAGCGGAAGGTTTGTATTGGCAACAGAAACATTCCTGATTTTACCCAGGGATATATTTCAGCATAATATTCCAATACAATTCGGTATACTTTTTATTTTTTTTTTAAAAACGTATTTTTGTTTACTGTGTTATAGTTGCAAACGTAACATCTGCACTGTAATTCCCGTCACGTATACATCCGATAGCTCCTTAAAGTGCGTGCAATGAAGCTGGCGGGAATCGAACACCGCCGGCCTGCTTCCTACGCTCTCAAGCGATTAGCGGAATGGTGGCTTAAGCACTTGGCCACGGAGGACCCAATGGATTGAAACAACACTGTAAAAAATGTTCGGAACGTTTCAGGAAATTATTCAGAAACATTTCGCATATTTTACCGGAATTTCGAATTTCTTTATGTCCGACGTCAATTACGGCAATAATTCGTGTAATATTTTTAAGAGGTTTCAACTTTTCCGTAAACTATATTCTGCGCATGCGTACTTCATGTTTTATGTTCCATTAGCCATTTCGATAACTAAAGAATAAAAAACAGCTGCCTAAGTACTTAGAGACAAATGCAATATGAGCAAATGCCATTCTTTGTTTGGTCCGATAAAGTAAGTAGCTAATTTAAATCTTTTTATGCTTCATTATTTGAATTTTCATTGTATCTGTAATACAAAACTTTAAAATTTAATTACTTAAATAATGTTGATTATTGAAAATTGGAATGTTTCACTACTTTGTTGTGAAACGTAGCAGCAAAAAGCCGTGGCATCTTAATGCCACCACTTTTTTCCGGAAACTCCTAGAAAATTTTTTACAGTGAATGTAGCTATTTTATCAATTAAACAATCGTAACGTTCTTTGTATGGGGAAAATGTAAGTTTTGGGCTGACGTTGATGCCTCTTAGGGATCGAAATAAAATAAAAATAATGTAAAATTCATGTATTGCTGTCAAGAATACATATATAGACCAAATTTCAAAGCTCTACGTTCTACGTCAACAGGACGTGGGTGAAAAATGAGTATCAAGATTTGACTGTAACATACATACAGAAATGTAAGTTAAAAGAAAGTATGTAAAAAAAGGCTTTTTATATCAAGAGATTTTCAGCGAGTATATAAGGCAAATTTTGCTATTCAAAAATAGGGGTAACATAAAAGCGCAAAAGTTGGGAGCTATGCCATTGGCAAAGACAAACAAATCATTCAATCGTTTATTTAAGGGGTCCGGCAGGGCTCCTACTTGGTCCGCCTTCTGAACACCACTTTTTTTCAAAGAAAAATCCGCTTTATAATTTTCGTAGAGTCTTACCTGGAAAGCCGTTTTTGTTCCAATTCTTGCAAAACCATACCACGAAATTTTTCTTAAAAAATACTGGTTTTCAGAAAGCGGGCCTGTGGGAGCCCTGGGACCAGATGTCAAATTTTATTTTCTTTATTTATAAGCATTTATTAGTGAATCTTCTCATGAAATGTGTCTTTGTATAAAAATTATTTTTCAAGTACAAAGTTTTTGAAAACTATGATTTTTTTAATAAAGAATTCAAAATTTTATATTTTAAACTTATATAAATTTTGATATAACTCAAGAACTACTTCCCCGATTTCATTACGTTTTTCACTATTGTGAGCATTTAAGGATTATTGTTAATTTTGCTTCAGGAATTATAAAAATGTTACTTACAAAATTTATAATAAATTTAGAAGTAAACAAGAACGAAAAATCATGCGCCAAGCATAGATTATGTAACACTTTCCAACGCTTACAAAATAATTTTACAAATCATTACCGTTTAATAAGCTGAAAGATAACATCTAAGTAAACAATTTGGAAAACGCATAACATATTTAAAAACGTAATTTCAGGAATTCCCAACATATATTTCCAACATATACAATATTCGGAAAAATATCCGAATACTTTTATTCAGCCCTGTATATGAACTATAGATTTGTATATGTACAACATAGGATGCTAAATTTTAGTTTAGTTAGGAAACGCGTAGCAGAGTTTAAAATTCTACTTATGGAGTTTCTGTCAATAAACGGAAATATGTTCGCGAACTTTTGTGCTGCCCTGTATATGATCTACAGAATTTATACACACCAAGTAATAGACGAAAAGTGAGTTAAATTTAAAATGGTGTTCAGCAACATAAAACGCACTTCCAGGAATTATTGCTAACAGACAGTAGAGAATTCCTTTGTGTGTCCCTGTAAATGAACGATGAGTGCTATACACACAATATTCTGTAGTAAGCCTCTTGTAATGCACCTTAGTGATATATATAAATTTCAATGCGTTTAAAATAGTGAAACATTATTTAATTAAACCGCAAACGATTTTTCTCCATAGACGTAATGTAACGGAATTCTTTTGACAGTCCCTGTAAAGTAACTATAAGTGCTATGCACACCCTATTCCATATTAAGCTTCCTGTAATGCACTTTAGTGATATATATCAATTACAATGTGTTTGAAATCGTGTAACATCTTTAAAATAAACCGCAAATGATTTTTCCCCATAGACCGTAACGTAACCGAATTCTTTTGAGTGTCCCTGTAAAAAAAAACTATAAGTGCTACACACTTCAGTTGAAATAGGGAACATGCTATAGATAACGACAATAACATATAAAAATTGCAAGGCAATCCGAGCATATTTACGGGATTTAGAGCATGGACAGACGGCCAGACGGCAGACGGTCAGACGGCCATACGGCAGACAAACCGAAGTCATAAACACTTTTCAACTAGGTTGGAAAGTGTTAAAAAAAAGAAGCTGAAAAAAGAAAATACATTTTTATACTGTGATGCCATCTATTAGTTCTGTAATATAGTTAAATTTTTACACTTGAGAAAATTAATGAAATTTTAACTTCAAAAATATCTTCATTTGTAAAATTTGCAAGAAAAAAAAACTTGGATTTTTTTTTAAATATGAAAATTGAATTATCTCAAAAATGTTCTGTTGTCTACATCCGTGTAAAGATAGTTATATGCAGCCGGTCCCCAGCTTGTTCATAAAAGGAGAGGTCTTTCTTTCTTTTAACTATTGCCAACAAATACTCTATAAAACTTTCTGCTATTTTAATGATGTTATGCTTTTCTCTGTGAAACCTTGAAGTTGTTTACCATGAAGTTTTAACGGGTACTAGATTATTATTATTTGAATTCTTTTATAACGAACATCCCTCCCGAAAATTCCAATCTGAAGAATTTTTTCTGAATGATAATTATGCAGTGAGTGACCTGCAGTTATGTTATTTCAAGCAACCTCATCGTTATTTATATAAAAAACTATTATATAAGCTATGATCCATATGTTATTTCAAGTAATCTCATCGTTATTTATATTTAAAAAAAAAAAAAACTCTATAACCTGTGATCCGAAGCCTGTTTATGTTTAATTTTCTTTTAACTATTTCCCTTTTTAAAAAAATCATATTATGAACCCCACGATAAAAATAATACTGGTTTCCAACACAATTATCTTAACATATACACACTTCATTGAATTCAAAACAAAAACTATTGAAATTTCTGTCAGACATTTTTGATTAATGATTCAAACCGCCAAAGACGCTGCTAAAAAGAAAGAAAAGTGTGTTTTTTAATTTTTTAATGCCTTTCATGGAATAAATAACTTGGAAATTGCAGTTAGAGGAAACGGTTTGCCAAATTTATTTCATGTTAAAATAATAAACCTGCACGAAACTAACAGTAGGAATAAAGTGAAAATAACGCATTTTCAAATAATTTAAATTTACATTTATCGATTCATACGTCTAATTTTTGATATTTACATAAATGTAAAACAAGAACGAAAAATCATGCGTCAAGCATAGATTATGTAACACTTTCCAACGCTTCCACAATAATTTTACAAATCATAACGTTTAATAAGCTAAAAGATAACATCTAAGTAAACAATTTGGAAAACGCATAACATATTTAAAAACATAATTTCAGGAATTTCCAACATATACAATATTCGGAAAAATATCCGAATACTTTTATTCAGTCCTGTATAGGATCTATAGATTTGTATATATACTACATAGGATGCTAAGTTTTAGTTCGGTTACGAAACGCGTAGCACAGTTTAAAATTCTCCGTCTGGAGTTTCTGTCAATAAACGGAAATGTGTTCGCGAACTTTTGTGCTTTCCTGTATAGGATCTACAGAATTTATACACACCACGTAATAGACAAAAAGCGAGTTAAAATTAAAATTGCGTTCAGTAACTTAAAACGCACTTCCAGGAATTATTGTTAACAGACAGTAGAGAATTCTTTTGTGTGTCCCTGTAAATGAACGATGACTGCTATACACACAATATTCTGTAGTAAGCCTCTTGTCATGCACCTTAGTGATCTATATAAATTTCAATGCGTTTAAAATAGTGAAACATTATTTAAATAAACCACAGACGATTTTTCTCCATAGACGTAATGTAACGGAATTCTTTTGACTCTCCCTGTAAAGTAACTATAAGTGCTATGGACACCCTATTCCATATTAAGCTTCTTCTAATGCACCTTAGTGATATATATAAATTTCAATGCGTTTAAAATAGTGAAACATTATTTAAATAAACCGCAAATGATTTTTCCCTATAGACCGCAATGTAACGGAATTCTTTTGAGTGTCCTTGTAAAAAAACTATAAGTGCTACACACTTCCGTTGAAATAGGGAACATGCTATAGATAACGACAATAACATATAAAAATTGCAGAACAATCCGAGCATATTTACGGGAGTTAGAGCACGGACAGACGGACAGACGGCCATACGGCAGACGGCAGACGACCATACGGTAGACGGCCAGACAAACCGAAGTCCTAAACACTTTTCAACTAGGTTGGAAAGTGTTAAAAAAGAGGATTTTTTAGATTGTTTTTTATTTCGAGGGCTATATTTTCAAAAGTTTCACATGAAATTAGAAGTTCTGAAGAAAATTTATTAAACACATAACATAATAAAAGAAAACTGCCCAGTTAAACTGACGGCATTGAGCTCACAGGCTATTCACACTAACTGTAAATTATATTCTTATTTCAAAGAATTTGAAATAAGCCCTCGAAAAATGAAGAAATCGACAATATATTAAGAGGGGGGAACCATCCCCCGTTTCTCCTTCTTATAATTAACCAATGAACCCATAAAACTAATCAGAGAAGCGCCTTGCCACAATGAACCTATATACAAAATTTGAAAAAATCGGATAATTCTGCATGAAAAATCCATTTATCTAAATTAATCCCCCCTTTATACTTAACCAAAGAACCCCCAAAACTAATCAGAGAAGCGCCTTATCACAATGAACATATATATAAAATTTGAAGAAAATCGGATAATTCTGCTTAAAAAACCCATTTATCTATATCAAGGGGGGTTAGTCCCCCCCGTTCCCCCCTTTATACTTTACCAGTGAACCCCCAAAACTAATCAGGGAAGTGCCGTACCACAATGAGCCTATATACAAAATTTGGAGTAAATTGGATAATTCTGCATGAAAAACCCATTTATCAAAATTAGGGGGGGTAGCCCCCGTTTCCCTCCTTTACACTTCACCAATGAACCCCCAAAACTAATCAGGGAAGCCCCTTACCACAATGAGCCCATATAGAAAGTTTGAAGAAAATCAGATAACTCTTCATGAAAAATATAATTTATCTAAAATAAGGGGGGAGGATTAGCCCCCCGTTACCCCCTTTATACTTAACCTATGAACCCCCAAAACTAATCAGGAAAGAACCTTATCACAATGAACCTATATACAAAATTTGAAGAAAATCGGATAACTCTGCATGAAAAAAATAATTTATCTAAAATAACGGGGGAGGATTAACCCCCCCGTTACCCCCTTTATACTTAACCTATGAACCCCCAAAACTAATCAGGAAAGAACCTTATCACAATGAACCTATATACAAAATTTGAAGAAAATTGGATAATTCTGCATGAAAAAAACATTTATCCAAATTAAGGGGGGTTAGCCCCCCGTTCCCCCCCCCTTTATAATTAACCAATCAATCCCCAAAACTAATCAGGGAAGCGCCTTATCACAAGGAACCTATAAACAAAAGTGGAAGAAAATCGGATAACTCTGCATGAAAAATTCATTTATCTAAATTAAGGGGGAGGATTCCCCCCCCCGTTAGCCCCTTTATACTTAACCTATGAACCCCCAAAACTAATCAGGAAAGAACCTTATCACAATGAACCTATATACAAAATTTGAAGAAAATTGGACAATTCTGCATGAAAAAACCATTTATCTTAATTAAGGGGGGTTAGCCCCCCCCCGTTCCCCCCTTTATAGTTAAACAATCAATCCCCAAAACTAATCAGGGAAGCGCCTTATCACAAGGAACCTATAAACAAAATTGGAAGCAAAACGGTTATTTCTGTCAAGAGTTATCGCGTTACGTACGTACATACGTACATACATACATACATACATACATACAGAACGGGCGGGCACATAAGCTCTCAGGCTTTGATAGCCTGTGAGCTAAAAAGTCTGTACTAAATTTCTAAATATGACAAATTATGAAAAAACCATTCTGAAATAAATGAACGTGAATAATTTTTAATTACGGGCAGGGCAGAACTAATAGTACAACAAAAAAACTTGCTGATATCTGCTGACGTAATCATCATAAAAATACGCAGTTTACTTTATTTAATTTATTTAACTTTGTAGTATTTTATTAGTAAAAAAAAAAAAATGAAAAATGCATTTTTTTGAGAATTTTAACAACCGGACCACATTAAAGTTAAGAATAATTTGTAATTGGGAAAATGAGAATTATATTCAACACCGCACTGAAGGATACCAATTTGATTCATTTTTAAATACAACATTTTTCAAACAATAGTCTTCTTTTTAGATTTTTTTGTAATTTTTGGAGAATCCTACTACGAAAATACTGGTATTCATAAAACAAACCAGTGGGAGCCCTGCGCACTATTAATTACTCTAAAACCATTTATTTAATTTCAAAACAACACCTTCCATATTTACGAACAGTTTAAGAAGTTTTTGTAAAAATCTTTGATGACTTGAAGGGAGCAAATAAAAAGGAGTTTCGCTTCAGGATAAAAACTTAACTTTGTCTAAATATAAAGTACTTATTTCACGTTCAAGACTTTTTATTTCTATTCAACTTTGAAAATAAGTTTTTCAAACTTCTTTTTTCATTTCTTCTGTATTTGTAGTCAGTTATGCAAGAAGTTTTAATCAGAAATGACACTTTTTTAAAATGAATTTCAGTTTAAGTTAAAGCAGCGGAAATTTGCATTTAAATTAAACTGATAATGAAACATTCTAAGAAAGTAAAATTGCAGTTTCAAATTATAAATATGAAATGTTGAGTAAAAGTAAAATATTTAGCATTATTAAAAATGTAATATAGAATCAATGTATATTTAATTAAAAGGGAAAATCATCAGTGTTAATATCACAATTTTTATTATATTTAGAAATAAGAATATATCTGGGTTAAGATATTCTGTGGTTGGGACTTAATTATATAAGAAATAAAAAAACAAATGAGAATAGAAATATATGTTAACATTTCTTAAGGTATTTGTTTTATTAATATACAAGGTGTTTCTTTTTCTCGTTATAGAATTGATAATTCCTAAACCATTAGTTTTAGAGGCCCACATCCTACAGGGTTCGTACGGGTCCGGGAATTTTAAGACCAGGAAATTGTGGTACCAGTATTTTGTTATAGATAATCTCTTCTTAAATAAGGTGAAATTCCTCACGTTTGAACTTGATGTATTTTATTAGAAAAATATACTGGTATGTCACCTGGAAAAGTAACGGTACCCGTACGAACCCTGCCGTAGTGTTGTTTTTCACATAGCTACTAACTTTAAGCTTTTTATCTTATCACTAAAATTTAATAGTAATGTTTACCTTATTTAACACCAAAATCTACGATTATAAATGGCAAAAATTTGTATTAAATTTTAGTAGTAACAAAAAAGCGTATAAGTTGGCAACTATTTGTCAATCATCTTAAAAGACATTTACGTCAAAATAGTAATTGTAAATTTTATCAAATTTTAAGCCCCTGAGTTAAATGTGATATTTAGAAAACTTTTTTCCATGTTCTGAGAAGTAAAACAATCAAAAAAGAATTGTTCATGCAGGGTTCCTACGATTTTACGACAACTTTTCTATTTAATATTTAAATATAATAAATTTTAGACACTTCCTTTAATAACATGATTCGTAATACTTTTCTGCATTTAAGTAAGGTGAAAAATTCGATTAAAAAATTCTGGTACAAGCGTACGAACTCTGTCATGACATAAATTTTCCAAGTAATGATATTTTGAGTTTTATGATGTTTTACCGTTTTGCTGAATTTAAAAATCACCTTTCCGTATTTATTGCTTGAGAATGCTTCATGAAATTCTAAGTAACATATCTCGCGTGCGTTTTTGAATTAAAAAAGTGGATTTAGTTTGTTTAATTTTGCAGAACACAAATACTTTTTTCTAGATATAACTTATAGACCATAGAGTCCGTATAAAAATTTAAATTTTGAAATTTATACAAAATTAACTATTTTGAAATAAATCGTCTCTATGATGATGAACAAAAATATTTGAAACACTTTTGCAATTAGAAGTATGCCTGAATAACAAACTTTTAAGACAGAGATGACTAACCCGCGTACCAGCTGATCAATTCTCGGCAGTAATTCCAAATATTAATCTCGATTGTATTTAATGGTATAAAGTCTGTGAATAAATAAGGTGATGATTACTATTCGGAAATAGGGGTGACATTTGTATTGCTGGTACACTGGTTTACCATCCCTGGCTTGAGATTTAGCTATTGTATAGCGATAAAAAAGGACACACCTTGTATAAATGTCGGAAAGATAGACTGTATAAACATTAAAAGTTCGTTAAAAAATAGTAATGAAATTTTAATGCGGATAATGCTAAAAGCATTTTCAGGTTGCATGATTTTTTGTAAGGAGAAAAAAAAGTTGTTCAAAAGTAATTGATAGAAGGCGCTAATGCAAATATACCGGGTGATTATAATTAAAGTTACGATTTCAAAAATCGATAATTTTAAAACTACTGGTCAGAATGACTTGATATTTTAGCAGAACAATCGTGAGGCAATGGAATTTTGTTTGGCGAAAGAAAAAAAATAGTTCCAAATTGTGCCGATAGATGGCGTTGTCAGGGTAATGTCAGGGGAAAGACCAAAAATGTATTCTTGAACCCTTTCCGGCGCGGAGTAAATTTGTTTGCAAAATGATGAAATAATAGACTGACACCGGAATTTACAAACGAATCCATTAGTAAAAAAAACTTGCTTATTTTTCAGGTTCTTAATGAAAGGAAAATTTTAATTAAATACCGTGTGATTATAATTAAAGTTACGATTTCAAAAATCGATAATTTTAATTAAAACTACTGGTCAGATTGACTTGATATTTTAGCAGAACAATCGTGAAGCAATGGAATTTTGTTTGGCGAAGGAAAAAAAAAAGTTTCAAAATGTGCCCATAGATGGCGTTGTCTGGGTTCACATTGTCTGAAGATATGCAAATTACTAATACGTGACATGCGCACCGCAGACATAGCAACCATAAAAATGCAGAGCAGCCGCTCTTTGCCTGAATGCTTCATCATGACTCTGACTACGAAGGATCGCGCTCTGCTCTTGAAGCTTTTTTATAAGAACGATGACTGTGCACTTACAGCTATTAGGAAGTTTCGGACATTAAAATCCATAAAAAAAGGTCCAATAACAACAAATGGTCTGCAAAAAATGATTGCTAAATTCGAAGAGACCGGTTCATTTGACGTTAAACGGGGTAGAGGAAGGAAACCAGTTTCAGCTGCGGCAGTAGAAGATGTGGCTACAGCATTACAGGAACATACTGACAGTGATGCTGGAATCAGCAGTGCAAGGGGGATTGGCCGAATGCTGGATATGCCGAACAGCACGGTGCGTAAAGTCCTACGGAACGTCTTACGCTGTTATCCGTACAAGATAACTCATGTGCAGGAGTTGCTACCTGCTGACCTGGAAGCACGTCAATCTTTTGCACTACAATTTCTTGCCCGGATGGAAGTGGACAACGGATGGCCATGGAACATTCTGTGGTCTGACGAAGCCCACTTTCATTTGCAAGGTTCTGTAAATACGCAAAATTGCAGGATATAGGCGACCGAGAATCCGTCCCAGCTACAGTCATTACCTCTTCAGTCTGAAAAGGTCACTGTGTGGTGCGGAATAACGGCAGCGTTTATCGTCGGTCCATTTTTCTTCGAGGAGATCACACCTGCGGGTCCCGTTACCTGCACAGTTACTGGCAAGCGGTATGAAGCACTTTTGCGTAACCATGTTCTTCCGGCACTTCAACAGCGTCAGTGTGTGGATCGCATAATATTCATGCAAGATGGCGCTCCTCCGCACATTGCTACTACTGTGAAGCAGCTACTGAGTGATAATTTCGGAGATGATAGGATCATAAGCCGCCATTTTCCAACAACGTGGCCGCCACGTTCCCCCGACATAAACCCGTGTGGTTTCTGGCTTTGGGTGTACCTGAAGAATGTTGTTTATAGCGGGCGGATTCAGAATCTAGCCGACTTGAAGGCAAGCATCACACAACACACCCATTGCATTAGTACAGATACCCTCCGATCTGTTGTGGAGCATGCCGTTTTGCGCTTCCAATTAGTAGCGGAACAAGGCGGAGGGCATATTGAGCAACTTATGCCTTAATAATCAGTAAGGTGTTTGTTCCATGAAGCTCTTTTTTTTTTCATTTTTTGTCATTATCGCTGTCGTCTGCTGTAAACACGTAGTCTTGTCTTTTCGCTAATAAATTTTTAGTAAATCTCTGAACTCTATTTTTTCCCTTTTGGCAACATC
This sequence comes from Maratus michaelseni, assembly GCA_963931845.1. Classification (NCBI taxonomy): domain Eukaryota; kingdom Metazoa; phylum Arthropoda; class Arachnida; order Araneae; family Salticidae; genus Maratus; species Maratus michaelseni. Next base: position 145,314,247 of record OZ007599.1, on the reverse strand, counting down.
ATTCCTATGTTTAACCCCTTAATCGTCGTGCCCAAGACATTCACGGGCAGCGTAGGTTACGCCTGTTTTATTCAGATTGTTTGATTCCCACCATTTTTTTTAAATAGTATTATTGCCTTTATTCTTGCATTATTTTATCTGTATTAAATAAGACGAACATTTCTACTTAAAAAAATTGGTGGTAATCAAGCAATCTGAATTTTTAAAAAGTAGCCTACACTTAAAGGGCGCGACGATTAAGGGGTTAACCCTTTAACGGGCGGTGGTCACAAAAAAGGACATCCAATTTTAATTCTAAAACTGACAAACGACACTAAGAATATTTAATTAAAATTTTCCTTTCATTAAGAACCAGAAAATAAGCAAGTTTCTTTTTACTAAAGGATTCGTTTGTAAATTCCGGTGTCAGTCTATTATTTCATCATTTTGCAAACAAATTTACACCGCGCTGGAAAGGGTTCAAGAATACATTTTTGGTCTTTCCCCTGACATTACCCTGACAACGCCATCTATCGGCACAATTTGGAACTATTTTTTTTCCTTCGCCAAACAAAATTCCATTGCCTCACGATTGTTCTGCTAAAATATCAAGTCATTCTGACCAGTAGTTTTAAAATTATCGATTTTTGAAATCGTAACTTTAATTATAATCACCCGGTATATCCCGGAAATATGCAGATAAGAATGATTATATAATAACGAACTACCCAGTGGATTCATTTTTCGATTCAGTCAAGCTTTTGAGTACACGTTGCCTATGAATTTTCTAAATAGTGAAATACAACGAATGCTTTGAGACAATTATGACCACCGAAACATCTATAGAAGAAAATGATCGCCGGCAGAGGGCGATGGAAATCTGACACCAAATATGTGTATAAGATGTCGAAAATCCATTGAAATTTACTAAACCCCTTCGCAACGAACCACAGATATGCGTAACGTATAAGGTTTTGGATTTTCCTAAATTAATTTTTAATAGTAAATTCTGATTAATTTAATCGGATTAAATTAGGCAAACATTTCTGGTTGGAAATATTGGTGGAAAAGATTAAAAAAATGCACATGTCATAAAGGGGTTAAGAATGTTACATTTTCCGAAAAAAAAAAATATTTATAATGTTTTATTACAGTAATAACGTACCAGCTGGCAATAACTGCGTAAATTCCGACCACAGAAAGAATACGAAAAACGGAAAGGGCATCTTCATATGTACAAATCTGCTGCACCTTCTCTATTTATTTAAAAAAAGACATGAGATAAAAGATCATCCAAGAAGAGAATGGTAAATCTTAATGGAGTGCCGTGTTTCTTGTGCTTCAAATTCCTCCTCTATCTCTACCAAGTGGATAATTCCATTTATTTGCAAGTGGGGAAAACGTTAAATGAGGAGAAAGGTCTGAACCATGTGACATTTGTCTACACCCTGAAATTTTAACTTTGTCATCGGCATCCGATCAGAGATTTGAAAATCATTTTAGCAGCTGCTGCCATCTATACTCTGAAAGTGAATTTTTTTATATGAATATTTTTTACCGTTAAGTTTTATTCTTACTCATTTGCCGTTATCTTAGAGGTATATCTTGTCAATTGAAAAAATTAGAATCTCGAAAAATATATAATTTGTTAAATCCGCTATCACTTTAATGCGTGAATGAGCGCTTCACGCCCATGAAATCCAAACGATCATCAGTAGAATTCGCCAACTTCTGGTAAAGAAATCTTTAAAAATATGAAATTTTTTATAGCTGTTATCACTATTACACACATGGGAGCGCTACGCGTCTACGAAAATAACTGAAAATAACATCAGTGACACTCGGCTCCAACACTCAGTCAGAGATTCCAACACTCGGTGTTTTGGAATCTCTAAAAAATTAAATTATTTATAGCTACTATGGCTGAAACACGTGTATGAGATCTTTGCTGCCATGAAAACCAAAAATAAACATCAGTGGATTCAGCTAAATAATTGTACTAGAATATCTAAAAATATGAAAATCTTTATAGCCGCTATCACAAAACGTGTGAACTTCGCGCTCTTGAAAACTACAAAAAAGCATTGGTGAATACAGCTAACTCGTTGCATTGGAATTTAGATAACCCTATTATTAACCCTATTATTTATATCACGTTTTTAAATCTATAAAAATATGAAAATCACTAAAACGCATGTATGAGCTCTTCGCGCCCATGAAAAGAATAGTAATAAGTAGGACAGCATCAGTACATTCTGCTAGCTTGTTATACTGGAATCTCCAAAATTATGAAATTCCTTAAAACAATGATCACTGAACAAATTGTCATAATATAAATTATTAATATTGTCTTAAATAATCTTGTGTAACTTAAATCTATTGAAAAATAAAAACTTTCGATTTTTTTTAACATTAGGCTGGCAAGATGTGTTCTTCCTGTCATGTTTAACCCATCAAGATTTCTAAAAACACATGCATAAACACGTCAGATTTATTGCTATTAATTTTCTGTTCAAATGGAAAATAAAACCTGTTGTTTTAAATGTAGAAAATTAGGCTTTAAACTTTTTTTCCAACTTAATACATGTTGCAAATTAATGAAATATTTTCAAGCATCCATTTAAAAAATAAATTACATAAATTATACACTTATAATATTTGATTTAGTTTACATTTGCAATTAAAAATATTGCATTTTTTTTCGGCCAAGGTTTTTCAAGATTTGGCGATTTTTCATATGCCTTCATACTTTTCCCACCATTGTCGTATATAAGGTGGGACAAAGCGCACAAATTTAGTTAATTTTTTTCTTATGATATTTTTTATGCCTTCGTATCTTGATTAATGATCTATGTTTGACAATGTCTTAACACATATCATTTTAAGGGATGGCACTCAAGATGACCTAACTTCAAATTATTGAATTTTACTATTTTAAATATGTTTATTATAATAATATCTATATACGTGAAGTACTCTTGTTATATTGCGATGTGTCGTATTTAGAGGAAGGGTGTGTATGTGTTAAGTATACGATTATTTTTGAAAAGAAATCTTCGACCTATTAAATCGCAGAATTTCTGTGATTAAATAAGGCAAAGATTTATTTTCGAAAATTGTGGTATGCATACCCTTTCACCCATATGTGTACGACACAGCAAGTGCGTAATTATTATCTGGAATTGTCATGGAATTTAATTAATTTTTTCAGCATTAATTTTTTGGATGGAAATTTATGTTTTAATTTCATTTAATCGTCGTCAATATTCCCACCATTACAATAGGCATTTGGTATAGTTTAAATTTATAAACAAAATAAATTCATCTAAGTTTTCAAATAATTTGTCGGTGTAAAGAAATAATTTTATAGCGTTTAAATTATAGAACAGCATATTGTCAAATTGAACTATATATAATGCCTACTACGTCTTATTTTCTTATACATTTTAGCATGTAACAGGGTTCGTACACTGTTACCACAATTTTTTAACAGAATCTTGCGACGCATTTAAATGCAGAGAAGTATTAGAAATCCTGCAATTACGCGAGGTGACTACACTTTCTACTATATAAATATTAAATAGAAAAATTCGATAAAAATTGTGGTACAAGAGCACGAACCCTGTGTAATGAAATATTAAGTTAACTACTCCAGTTTACTTTATATTAAAAATAACCGAAATTAAAGTTTTAAATTAGAAAACTGAGGTGAAAGTATTAAGAAAATATTAAGCTTTTCGAGTGAAACATTCGCTATTTAGCCACTGAACACTTTTTATAATATCGTGTTGCTTAAGGAAATCACTCCAGGGGTGTACATCCTGCGGTTCTTTGAGCCACAACTATTTCCGAATAGTATAATTCTTCTTATTTAATGACAGAAACTCTGAGATTAAATAACGCGAAAGATACTATTCGTAAATGGTGATGACAAGAGGTCTGCAGGTAAAAATGTTTGATAATCCTGGTGTATTTTAAAACTGCATTTTTCTCCTCCAGCTTTTCTGATCGAAACTCTTTACAACTACGAAGAAGTAATTTCCATATCGCATACAACACGCAGTTTGTCAATTAAACTTATGTGAAACATCCATGTACAGAGCTTCAAAATGATTATTTTTTTAATCGAACCTTTTTTTAAACAAAAATCTGTTTAGGTTTTTCTTGCGAATTTTGTAAAAACCTACCCTGAATTTTATTTCTACTGCAACAATTAAAGAAACCTACCACAAGAAGTTTCTTAGGAAATAATGGTATTAGAAAAATGAACCATTTGAGAACCCTGATGAAATTCTTCTCTACATCAGGGTTGCCAGCTTAGCCTTTACATTTAATTAAAAATCCCGAATTCATACCAGAAATTCTAAATGAAAACTTTGCTTTATCCAATGACAAACTTTTGATTATCTAAAGCAAATATTCTTTGTTTTAAACCTCCGGTATGAATTCGAAATCGCTGAAATAAAAAAAGGCCAAGCTGGACCCTTCTCTACATCAAAGCTGAGTACAAAGGATTTGTTCACATTTCCATAAGAATACCGATTGGGAGACTGCAGCGCCACAACGCCGTGCAAATATCGCGAGGTTTCGGGAGGACTGTAGCATGTAGTGTTGCCACCGGGCAACTTTTTTAAAATTCAGTTTTACTGATTGCCACCAGGTATTTGAGGAAGTAAAATTCACATTACTTAATGACGGAGTGCAATAAAAGATTAACACAAGGCAACTTATACCATTTAAAAGAAGTGGTGCCAATCAAATAATCTGATTTTTTTTAAGTAGTCCACTGGCAACACTGTTATCATGTAGTCTAGCATCCTCACATTGAGAAAAATTTCACAAATATCAAACATTTCCATAAAACACACGACACCGTCGTTCCTGTTGCTTTTGTTTCGAATTGTAATCTTTGCTTTTCATCGCACAAAATTACTACAAGTGATTACCGTAATTTCCGGCCTATAATCCACGGGTCAAACAATCATGTTTCGCCCCAGAAATTTCATTTTATAAAATGTCACTTACTAGATTGCTTTAAATATTTAACTGCAAACAATTATCGAATAAAATTACTGGGTTGATTGCTTTATCCACGGATGGTAAGCCGTAAATTAGGGCACTACAATTTACTATTTAGAAATACTGGTATTAAAAATTTAATATATGTCCTATTTTATGTAATGCAGCCCTCCAGCCTCTACAAACACTGCAGTCGTCTGAATTTCTACACTTGCTAGCGACCACGTGCTCTGAAAACTGATGTTTTAACATTTCAAATGAAGCATAGTAGTGTAAAAATAGTTGTATGTCTGCATTTATATTCTTCTGAAATCTCTAACAACATTTAGGATTGACTGCAAAAATGTTTGCATGGCTGCTAAGTTTTATCATTTTCTTCATGTCAAATAAACATATTTTGTACCAGAAATAAAACTTCATAAATGAAATCAAGCGGCCCACAGACAAAGAATCTTGATCCCTGAATTACTGTTTTAGGAATAACAATGAATAGAATTTTGTATTGGTAAAACACAGGCGAAAGGAACATCAAACTTTATATCTTAAATTTGTTTTTACAAAACCTAAACATAAAAACAAATCCTTTGAACATAAAAGAGAAATACTTCTTTTGGAATACATGACTTAACCTCGCAGATACATATAAAAAAAAAAAAATTTCTTGCTCAATAAATCTTTTGAATTTATGTGGGTTGGCTTTGAGGCAAGCGGTAATAAAATATGTTTCAAGTGAAACGCAATTGTTAGTTTTTTAATGCTTATTTTTGTGTTATCTCTTCCCATTAATTTTTTTTTAATTTCTTATGCTAGTGATTATTTGTGATATTTCTCATTAACCCCTTAATCGTCGTGCCCGAGACATTCAGGGGCAGCGTAGGTTACGCCTGTTTTATTCAGATTGTTTGATTCTCACAAGTTTTTTTTTTTTTTTTTTTAAATAGTGTTATTGGCTTTATTCTTGCATTATTTTATCTGTCTATTAAATAAGACGAACATTTCTACTTAAAAAAACTGGTGGTAATCAAGCAATCAGAATTTTTAAAAAGTAGCCTACACTTAAAGGGCGCGACGATTAAGGGGTTAAAAGAATATATGGGAATAAAACAATAAACTTTCTTAAAATGGTTAGAACAGAAAACGATTTAAAATAGTAAGGGTAAAAATATACCCTATTTTATTTTCGTAGCAAATTTATATTTCTATATGTTAGGCTGTGTTATCATACCTGCTAAATTCTACTAATGTTTGTCACCACTATTTGCGAATAGTATTCTTCTCCTTATTCAATTGCAGTTAGCTACCAACTTCTATGATTTTGTGTCATAATTATTTCCGAACTGTAACCGTCGCCTTATTTAATCAAAGAAATCTGCAATTAAATAAGGCAAATATTACTATACGGAAATGGTGGTGACAAAAGATAGCAGACGTTGACCACTATGTGAAGAGCCCAATTACCACAGGCGTAAACTTTCACCAGTATTATGTTATAGAAAATTTCGCTTTAATTAAAAGCTGAATTTCTAATTTTATTAAGGTGAAATCTTCTATTATAAAATACTGGCGGAAGTCTTTGACCATGTGGTAGTCAGTTTCTATTTATGGGTCACGATCCCTAAAGTCACCAGGATAATGACATTTATACAAAAACAAATACCCAGTTGATATATATATATATATTTAAAAATACGAATATCATGATATAGCCCAACATATATTTTAAAGCAAAATTTCTAAATCAAATAAAATATTGAAAAACAGGATGTACGTACATCTCTTATTAATCAAGATTACGTGAAATCAGGCTTCATAAAATAAAACGTGTTGAAAATAATTAAATATATTTTCACTTTTTCATGCACTTTACTACTTCTATTTCAATATAGTAATCTTCACTTTATTTTATAGAAGAACATTCCACAATTAAATAACATCAGTATCACTATTTGGAAATAGTGTTTGTAAAAGCCTACAAAACTAAGGACAGTTTGAATTCTTTATGAGACTATAGAACCTATGTTAATTTTAATTCTATTACATATGAAGAAGGTTTAATGCACTATTTTACAGTGGCGCAGCATCAGGGGATGCTGCTGCATCACTTTACTATCAGTATTATTGTATACTAAATTTAGCATTAATTAATCTTTGAACGTTTTAAGATTAATTAAGGCTATATTTAGTATATAACAATTTTGGTAGTAGAGTGATGTAGCATCACCTGACACCACCCCTCTGCATTTAACTACAGATGCAATACAAACATCAGAAACAATACATCACTTTCAAGCATCAAAGAATTAAACTTTTTCACCACAGAATATATTATTCAATCGGGATATTTATGTCCTCGCAGCAGTGAAAGTTTTAATGATAAAATAATTAAACACGACTAGATAGATCCGCTGGCATAAAAATTGAGCTCCTAAAACAAGAAGATTTTTTATAGTTTAAAATATTTAATTATTAATTCGAGAGTGTTTACGAGTGGTTAAAGAAAAAATTCTACATCAAATAAAATATTGAAAAACAGGATGTAGGTACATCTCTTATTAATCAAGATTACGCGAAATCAGGCTTCATAAAATAGAACGTGTAGAAAATAATAAACTATTTTTGTTATGTATTTTAGTTTTGCCTTTATCCTTGTGAAATTCTAAGGCGTCTGTGCATCTCTGTATTCTCTGGTATATTATAAATTAATTGGTTAGGTAACAGCATTCACGAAATGAAATGATACATTAAAACAGAAGGCCAGAACTTTCAATTCAACATATTTAATGGCAGAAAAACTTTTACATTTGTCAATTAACCACTGAATGATTTGTAATCTAAAAAAAAATCGTTAAGCAAATATTTCCTACCTGATACAGTTTTGCCTTTATCCTTGTGAAATTCTAAGGCGTGTGTGCATCTCTGTATTCTCTGCTATATTATAAATTAATTGGTTAGGTAGCAGCATTCACGAAATGAAATGATACATTAAAACAGTTGTAAAGATTTGTATTTCAATGGCAAATGTAAAAGTTGTTGAAAACACAAACAAAAAACACACACAAACAAAAAACTTAAACAAAAATGTACAAATTAAAATACTGAATAAACTGGTGTGATACAATAAAGCATTAAAAACTTCTTAATAACACCATAAAATAAGGATTGAACTTTGTCTTTCTTCGTTATGCGCAATAAAGACGTACCACCACTTTGAAAATAGGAACAATGCTCATGGATATGAAGACTTAATCGGGGGGCGGGGGGAATACAAGAATTTTTCTGTTCAACATAAACAGAAATCTTGAAACTCAGGTAGATTCGGACCTGTCTTCATCTATACAGAAACAGATTTGTAGACTTCTATATGCGATAGATTTCACTAGCCATCGCCAAGAAACACACACAGCACACACACAGACGAACATTTTTATTTTATCAATACCGATTAGAAAGTATATATGTGTCGACAGAGCGGGAAAGTGAACAGCAGCCTCAAATGGAAATGCGAAAGAAGCCTTAAAAAGCAACAGAAATATGGAGTATACAGACATAAGAATGACACTATGAAGAAGAAATGGCGAGGACTGATGTTCAAAGAGAACAATTTAACTTTAACCCCTTGACCAGTGGCGTAGCGTCAGGGGGGGGCACGATCATTTTACTACCAGTATAATTATATACTACATTTAGCCTTATTTAATCTTTGAACGGTATGAATTAATTAGGACCAAGTATAGTGTATAAAAATACTGGTAGTAAAGTGATCCGTGCCCCCCTTGACGCTACGCCTCTGCCCTTGACACTTATGATGTACACTATGTACATCATTATGTTATCATAAAGCTCTACATAATTCATACGACCCTCCCCGATGTCTTGCTCCTACCTTCAAAGTGGCAGCATGTCTTCTTTGCGCCTGACGAAGAAAGACACAGTTCTTTCGAAAGGCTTAGCGCATTCCTTACTTTATGGTATATTAAGAAGTTTTTTATGCTTTTGAAAATGTATACTTACAACTTCAGTATCTTCAAGAAGTTAAATTCATTGCGAACATACAGTCTTCTGTGTAATATATTCACATACAGGTTTACCGCGAAAATTGTCAGTCATGTTCTATAAAAATTTTATGATTTAACCGAAAAGTATTGCTACATATCAGATTCTATATTATACGATTTACTTATGTTTAGTGTCTTAAACCTGCATTTCTTTTAGAATAAGTGTCTTCAACCTTTTTGTCTAAAATTCATAGCCACTAACTAAATCATAGCCATTGATTTAGTTAATCGAACAGTTTCTATCATAAAAAAAGGCAAGATTTTCTATACTTAAAAACTGTTAGTTTGGTAGCCCGCAGGCCACGGGTTGAAGACACCTATATTAGAAGCTTATTTCGGTGTTTGGTTGCTCTTTATAATAGTGCCGTAATTTCCGACGTATAATCCTCGAATCAAACAAACATTTTTCAATCCAGAAATTTTATTTTATAAGATGTAATTTTCTAGATCGCTGTAAGTATTTGACTTCAATTATTAAATAAAATGTCTGGGTCTAAACATGATTGTTTGATTCGCAGATTATATGCTGGAAATTACGGTATTCGGAAAAGTATTGAAAATTGTCTTAATTTTTATACAGGGTGTCCGAAAAATCTGGAAACGGTCAAATAACTCAAGAAATATACATCGGGTTGAAAAACGGGAAAATGCATGTTCAATATTTTTGAAAAATCTATTTAGGGATATTAAAGTTGCCACCCCCCCCCCCAACATTTTAACATACTTTGTTAAAATTTACCCTTGTCTCCTTTATTACACAGAAAATGAATCTCCCCAATCGTTTCAATTTTCACCTTTAGCATGAAAAAGTATATTAGAGTCCCTTACATGCAAAAAGGGGGAATGGGACTGCATTTCTATATATGAATTTCTGTGTGCCACACATGTCACACACGCAACACAATGTTTTTTAATTATAAAAATAACATCTTAAAAATATATTAATATAGAAAATAATGTTAGATTAAGATACATAAATGTAGTGATGGGAAGAATGAAATTTTTCGATATTTGAATAAATTATTCTGGCATGCGCAAAAGCATAGCTGTTAACCTTGGTATTATTTTTAATCAATTAAACCCAGTAATTTTGTAAAAAAAAAAAAAAGAATATTTTAAGAGCCCTCTAAAAAGCTCTTTAGTGAATTCTTTTTTATAAAAATTACTGGTTTCAATTGGTTAAAAAGAATATGAAGCGTAGCATGTATGCTTTTTCGAGCCCGAAAGATTCACTCGAATATCAAAATAATTTATTATACATATCACTCAATAAATGTTAGTAACAATTCCTATTTCGAAATTTCCCCTATGGATTCGGAATGTCTGAATAAAAAAAAAAAATCCCTAAATGGAAGCATATATTCGCTAATCATATACGAGGGTGGTTTGATAAGTTCTCGGCCTGACAGTGAAAGCACAAGATTTTTGACATAATTTCCTATTATTTTCCAATGTAGACCCAATGCAACTGAATACATTTAATTCACACTCTTGTGTCCGAATTCTTTAGTGCAGCCCTGTACGAGGGTGGTTCGAAAAGTTATCTACTTCGCAAAAAATACAAGATTTTTGACAATATTTCATTTTATTTTTCAACTTACAACACGATGCATTTTAGAAGATACTTGAGAAATGTTCATTCTTTGGCGTTTTTGGACGACGTTGAACAAACGCGACACTCATCGGGCAGAAGGCTTTTTCATACCAAAAACATCGTGTAAAATGTAGTGGACACGGTGTATAGAGATGTTTGCAATGCCAGCAAGTTAACGTATTTTCAATCGACGATCATTCAATACGGCATTGTGAATTTTTGAGACGATTTCGTCGGTCGTAACGGTTTTTGGGCATCCTGAGCCTTCATCAACTTGAAATGATTTTTTACCATGTTTAAATTCAGTAGCCCACTTTTTTATCGTCGAATATGAAGGCCAAGAATGTTTTAAGGTGAAATATAACTCTTTTTGTATGTACATGGGGTTAAACCTAAACAGCTCGAATTTCATTTTTTTCCAGTTTTAGAAAATGTCAAAACTTGTTTAGTTTTATTTATCGCCCAGAAATAATCAATAAACTCACTCGCCTGAAACTCGCCAGCATATCATCTAAAGGATCATACTTACAAACATCATTATTGTCATTTAGACATACTTGTTCCATCTCTGTGTCAGCCCGGGAACTTATCAAACTACCCTCGTAAATGGGCTGTGTTGCCTTTTTATTTAATTCAGTTTTTGGTGTCTTTTTTAATTACGGTCTATTATCTGCACGAGGGATATAGGCCAAAGGGGGAATACCTTACATAGTGGTCCCTGTAAAGCATCCTAATCCGTATTTACGCAAGCTCAGCTAGGTTAAAAAAAACCTTTAAAAAAAATTCTGATTTCTTTATCAGCACCAGTGTTACCAGTGGGCTACTTTTTTCAAATTCAGATTGCTTGATTGGAACCACTTTTCTGAAATGGTTTAGTTCGCTTTGTTTTCGCCTTATTTAATCTGTCATTAAATAAGGCGAATTTTACTTTCTCATCATACTGGTGGCAATCAAGCAATCTGAATTATAAAAAATAGCCCACTGGTAACACTGGATTACCACCACTTTTTGAAATAGTATAATTCGGCTTGTTTTTGCCTTATTTAACCTGTCATTAAATAAGGCGAAAAATGCTCTTTAAAAAATGTGGTGCCAAAAAAGTAATCTAAATTAAAAAAAAAATAGCGCACTGACAACATTGCAAATAGGTTTTAAGTAATTCAGAGAAAATGTCCCATCTTGCAAAACCTTTCACATTATTTACTCGTCCTTAAACATTATCATACGTACAAATAATTTAATTATTTATTTTTCATACTATTTAAAACTGTACATCAAAACGAATTTAATTTCCGATGATTCTTGACAAACACATGAAAACGTTAAATAAAAAATCATTGTTAGTATAGCATAATTAAATAATGCTTTAACTATTGAACAAAAGTGTTTAGTGTATGATATTTAAATCTCTCCAAATTAAACAGATTTCAATAAGTATATTTTTAAAAATTTATCTATTCCAGAGATTCTCCTGAAATGTCAAGAATAAAATAACATGATAAATTTGTCGGTTACCGGACTCCTTTTAAAATACGAAATTTCTATAAAAACGCTTAGTATAATATTATTCATTTAAAATTCTATCTTTCAGTTTAAAATCTACCAAAAGTAAGGAAAAAAATCTGCTTTGGTAATGAAGTAGTAGCTGTCTGATAAATGCTCTGCTCTTTCATCTGGTAATTTAATGATGTACTTATAATAAAATTAGGTAGTTTGAAAATTTTAAAAGTAAGTCTTACTATTTCAAGACTTTAAACTAATTTAACATCATTAAAAATGTTAACTCATCGAAAATGACTTTGATCTGATCATTAAAAGTAGCATATTTGAAATAGAAACGTATTGAAAATCAATTTTACTTTCCGTTTTCAATTTCGAATGGAAATTTAAGCAAATTATTCTTTTTGAAATTACTTTTAAATACATTTGCATAGTTATCAATCCTCCCGTTTTTTTTTAGACCGCTGTATTTTTATAGAAATATTCACTTTATTATTCGCTTATAACTTTATGATTAAATAAGACGAATATTACTGTTTAAAAAAAGTGATGTCAAAAGGGAGGGAAATTAGCAACTACAAGCTTTCCACTCCGTCCGTTTTTAGAAAAATACTTTATTCAAAGAATAATTTTTTATTAGATTTTTTTTTTTAAATTTTGCAGAGCCTTACGCAGGAGGTAATTTTTGTTGCAAAAGGTTGTAATAACCTAGTACGGAAAATTTTCTTCAGAATTACTGGTATCCAAAAAAACGGTGCTCCAGGAGAAGAATACTATTAGCAAACAGTGGTGACAAATATTTGCAGAATTTAGCAGGTATGATAACACAGCCTAACTTGTAGAAATATAAATTTGCTACGAAAAGAAAATAGGGTATATTTTTACCCTTACTATTTTAAATCGTTTTCTGTTCTAACCATTTTCAGAAAGTTTATTTTTTTATTCCCATACATTCTTTTAATGAGAAATATCACGAACAATCACTAGCATAAGAAAATTAAAAAAAATAAATTAATAGGAAGAGATAACACAAAAAGCATTAAAAAACTAACAATTGTGTTTCACTTAAAACATATTTTATTACCGATTGCCTCAAAACCAACCCACATAAATTCAAAAGATTTATTGAGCAAGAAAAAAATTTTTTTTTTATACGTATCTGCGAGGTTAAGTCATGTATTCTAAAAGAAGTATTTCTCTTTTATGTTCAAAGGATTTGTTTTTATGTTTAGGTTTTGTAAATACAAAATTAAGATATAAAGTTTGATGTTGCTTTCGCTTGTGTTTTACCAATACAAAATTCTATTCATTGTTGTTCCTAAATCAGTAATTCAGGAGATCAAAATTCTTTGTCTGTGGGCCGCTTGATTTCATTTATGAAGTTTTATTTCTGGTACAAAATATGTTTATTTGACATGAAGAAAAGGGTAAAACTTAGCAGTCATGCAAACATTTTCGCAATCTGTCCTAAATGTTGGAGCCCCGCAACTATGAGTTTGAGATTCAAAGTCGTTTGAATATAGTAGTGTAGTAAGTATATAGTTTTTTTTTCAAACTTGTATAATTTTTCGTAAAATACTTCGATTGAGAAGCAAAAACTTAGCGCTTTTTTGTGTAACAAAAAATGCAATTTTTTATTTTTTACTTTAATAGTCTATCGAAATTAGTGCTACATGACCTTTTTGCCTGAATTTTTCCTGTAATTAATCGCTAAGTTTCCCTCATAAAATAAGGCATTTTTTTATTTTAAATTAATGGTGGAACCGTGGGCCACAGATACTGAACCCCTGATCTAATTCATTATCTTGCAAAAGTTTAAAAATATCTAGAAAATATGAAATATATTACAGTAATTTCCGGCATATAATCCGTGAATCAAACATGTTAAGACCTAGAACTGAGTGTGTGCCATCTATCAACTGATAATCTGGAATGTAAATAAAGCTTGAACAGACAAACAAAATTATTACTGTATGGAAAACAGAGCTTTATTCTATATAAAAAATATCTGTACTGGCTGTATTCCCGAGAGATCAAGGTCAGGCTTAATTGATTACATTTTTGATTAATTATTAGATTAAATTTATAAACATGTTAATTTCATTCATGATAAATTTAACCATGATTGCAATTAAAAAATAAATAACACGTTATTTTTTGTTTTGTTAATTTAATCATGATTAATTCAGTCATGATTCAGTTAATCATTACTCCACGTACAATATTAGAAGTTAAATAAAGGGTTGGTTGGTACGTTGAATGGGGTTTTATGGCACAAAGTCCCTTAAGGGACATCCTGCGCCAAAAAAAGATTAGAGTAAGAACGTCAAATTAAAATTTAAAATTGATTTAAAACTTTGTCATAAAAACAATATGAACGGAAATAACACAGTTAAATGAGTTAGTCTAAGATTGATTATGCTTAGAATAACTCTCGTTCATGTTACCTCCCACTGAATATAGGCGTACACGCTGACACAAAAAGGGTGACTGTCGTAGGCGGATTTTTTTAAATGTTTGTATGGTAGCATGAATTTACACACCAGTATTTTATAAAAGTTTTCTTTCCCTTATTTAATCTCAGAAAAATAAAGCGAAGGAAACTTTTAGAAATTATTGGTATTCAAATTCAAGGGACCATATCAATGGTGAAAAATATCCGCATACGAATGCCGTCATTTTTAAGTCAGCGCTTAGGATTAGCATTCAGGCGGCTGTGTTCATGAGCATGACAGCGTAACGACTTCAGTCACGTGACATCCGACTATTATTATCAAGACACGCTTTTGCCAAGAGAGGAGCAGAAGCTTTCGAGATCCGTAGTATCTTATATAATAAGTCTACAACACAAAACTCTCAGAATAATCAGTAATAATTTGTCTATTAAATAAAACTGGTACAAAATTTTTCTTTTCTTTTGTGCGATATCATACCGGGTGATTATAATTAAAGTTACGATTTCAAAAATCGATAATTTTAAAACTACTGGTCAGAATGACTTGATATTTTAGCAGAACAATCGTGAGGCAATGGAATTTTGTTTGGCGAAGGAAAAAAATAGTTCCAAATTGTACCGATAGATGGCGTTGTCAGGTTAATGTCAGGGGAAAGACCAAAAATGTATTCTTGAACCCTTTCCGGCGCGGTGAAAATTTGTTTGCAAAATGATGAAATAATAGACTGACACCGGAATTTACAAACGAATTCATTAGTAAAAAGAAACTTGCTTATTTTCTGGTTCTTAATGAAAGGAAAATTTTAATTAAATATTCTTGGTGCCGTTTGTCAGTTTTAGAATTAAAATTGGGTGTCCTTTTTTGTGACCACCGCCCGGTAAAGGGTTAAACATAGGAATGATGTTGCCAAAAGGAAAAAAATAGAGTTCAGAGATTTACTAAAAATTTATTAGCGAAAAGACAAGGCTACGTGTTTACAGCGACGACAGCGATAATGACAAAAAATGAAAAAAAAAGAGCTTCATGGAACAAACACCTTACTGATTATTAAGGCATAAGTTGCTCAATATGCCCTCCGCCTTGTTCCGCTACTAATTGGAAGCGCAAAACGGCATGCTCTACAACAAATAGGAGGGTATCTGTACTAATGCAATGGGTGTGTTGTGTGATGCTTGCCTTCAAGTCGGCTAGATTCTGAATCCGCCCGCTATAAACAACATTCTTCAGGTACCCCCAAAGCCAGAAATCACACGGGTTTAAGTCGGGGGAACGTGGCGGCCACGTTGTTGAAAAATGGCGGATTATGATCCTATCATCTCCGAAATTATCACTCAGTAGCTGCTTCACAGTAGTAGCAATGTGCGGAGGAGCGCCATCTTGCATGAATATTATGCGATCCACACACTGACGCTGTTGAAGTGCCGGAAGAACATGGTTACGCAAAAGTGCTTCATACCGCTTGCCAGTAACTGTGCAGGTAACGGGACCCGCAGGTGTGATCTCCTCGAAGAAAAATGGACCGACAATAAACGCTGCCGTTATTCCGCACCACACAGTGACCTTTTCAGACTGAAGAGGTAATGGCTGTAGCTGGGACGGATTCTCGGTCGCCCATATCCTGCAATTTTGCGTATTTACAGAACCTTGCAAATGAAAGTGGGCTTCGTCAGACCACAGAATGTTCCATGGCCATCCGTTGTCCACTTCCATCCGGGCAAGAAATTGTAGTGCAAAAGATTGACGTGCTTCCAGGTCAGCAGGTAGCAACTCCTGCACATGAGTTATCTTGTACGGATAACAGCGTAAAACGTTCCGTAGGACTTTACGCACCGTGCTGTTCGGCATATCCAGCATTCGGCCAATCCCCCTTGCACTGCTGATTCCAGCATCACTGTCAGTATGTTCCTGTAATGCTGTAGCCACATCTTCCACTGCCGCAGCTGAAACTGGTTTCCTTCCTCTACCCCGTTTAACGTCAAATGAACCGGTCTCTTCGAATTTAGCAATCATTTTTTGCAGACCATTTGTTGTTATTGGACCTTTTTTATGGATTTTAATGTCCGAAACTTCCTAATAGCTGTAAGTGCACAGTCATCGTTCTTATAAAAAAGCTTCAAGAGCAGAGCGCGATCCTTCATAGTCAGAGTCATGATGAAGCATTCAGGCAAAGAGCTGCTGCTCTGCATTTTTATGGTTGCTATGTCTGCGGTGCGCATGTCACGTATTAGTAATTTGCATATCTTCAGACAATGTGAACCCAGACAGCGCCATCTATGGGCACATTTTGAAACTTTTTTTTTTCCTTCGCCAAACAAAATTCCATTGCCTCACGATTGTTCTGCTAAAATATCAAGTCAATCTGACCAGTAGTTTTAATTAAAATTATCGATTTTTGAAATCGTAACTTTAATTATAATCACCCGGTATTTAATTAAAATTTTCCTTTCATTAAGAACCAGAAAAATAAGCAAGTTTCTTTTTACTAATGGATTCGTTTGTAAATTCCGGTGTCAGTCTATTATTTCATCATTTTGCAAACAAATTTACTCCGCGCCGGAAAGGGTTCAAGAATACATTTTTGGTCTTTCCCCTGACATTACCCTGACAACGCCATCTATCGGCACAATTTGGAACTATTTTTTTCCGTCGCCAAACAAAATTCCATTGCCTCACGATTGTTCTGCTAAAATATCAAGTCATTCTGACCAGTAGTTTTAAAATTATCGATTTTTGAAATCGTAACTTTAATTATAATCACCCGGTATATTATCAAGGCTTTCCAACAAATCAAACGCGGGCTGCAGAGCTACCATTATTTTTTAATGTGTTCTTTACTTTATTTAATTAAAGAAATTGAATCTGTTTTTGCGATTATATAAGTGATATTTTACTATATAAAAAATGGTAGGTTGAGTTGTTAGAAACCCCTGATACCGATTAACACATTCGTGGTGGCTGATTCAAATTCGCGTCTTTTGGATATGCGTAATTCCACCCACCAGCGGAATTTTTGCATTGTATATGCTACATTATTTCTGAAAAATATACAAAATTTTCATACTTATATAATTAAAGTACTATGCATAAAAACACTTTGATTAGAAGTTTTACCATTGTATATATTCATATGTAATGTAAACACGACCACACAAAATACCTTTATGTTAAGCCTTTCATGGGCAAAGTACTTCTGGTGCTAAAATGTTTTAATAATTGTATGACACCAGAATTTACGAGCAAATGTATTTGACAATGATTAAAATATTATCGTGCATATTTTGGCAACAATTTATTATTAACACGTTGACGGACACTTGCGGCTATAGCCGCCAAAGCGAAGTTCGCAATGTGGCATAACGGCTATAGCCGCTCAAAACGAAACGGTCGTTTTTAGACACTACGGCTATAGCAGCACAAATGTGCATTTACCGGCGTATAAGTAGAAGTCCAGTGTCATGTTTTGGAAACAATTTTTTATGTTGAAGTTCGTTTTCCACCCGTTATACGAGTTGCAGCTTGAGTATGCACGTGCAGGGGGGCTAGTGGGTTGTGTTGGGTTGATTATTGACGGCCAATTATCTACACTTGGGATATAGGCCCGGGGAGAGTGCCCTTCGTGGGGGTCTTTCTAAGGGAACCTAACCCGTATTTACGCATGGATAAATCCACGGCTCGAAGAAAACCACGAAAACTCCGAACGATTAGGCCGACGGGCGCGATAGGGATCGAACCCAGCACCTCCCAGCCACTGGTGGAACGGGTGGCTAGTGGGAAAAACACAGTAAAAAATGACAGTTACGAGCACATTCTTATAGAAAAATTCAAATTGATTATTTGATCGAATAATCAACGTAAATTTTTCTATAAGAATATACTGGTGTTTATCACTTTTTTTACTGTATTTTTCCCTGACCACTAGCCACCCTGACGTGGTTGTGAACGGAGTAGTGCAACCTAATTAAAGGTGCTGAATTAATCAAAATTAAGTTTATTTAAGCAGAAAGAGTAAAAGTATACTTCTAATATTCTAAAAATTACAAAATCATATAGTGTCAATTTTCGAACTTCACTTGTTCTTACTGTCTGTCAATGTGTTAAAAGATATAGCTCCCAATCAGAAAATCACACAAGTGTTTAAAAACTGCACAAAACCAAATGAACTCAATTACTGAACTAATTCTTCTTGCTCTGAAAATGATAGTGTTGCTTTTAGATCTTCATTTCAAATTCAAGAGAGCTATTGTTTTCAAGGAACGCAGAATACTTACAGATTCTTTTATATCAACCTGCTGTTCAACCATTCCAAAATAAATTTAATAGCTAAAGGTACATTATCACGCGTTCATATGCAATAAAAAATATATTATTTGAGGTAAGATATTGAGCATTTGAAAAACATTTTTTTCAGTTGAAAATTTTGAATCATAGATCAAATGAAAACAATTGTTAAGGAAATAAATTCTCTCAAAATATGTGATCTCAAAATATGTGATTATGTTTGATTGCTGCATTATTCCAACGTTGTTGTCGTGCATGTTCCATTTATCAAGACTTTTGATGAATATCAAACTGGAAACCCTGGTACGAAATCGTGTATTAGTATAAAATGCTTCTCAATGCTTTATTTAAGCAGAAACAGTAAAACTATACCTCTGATATTCTAAAAATTACAGAAACATATAGTGTCAATTTTCAAACTTCACTTGTTTCTACTGTCCGTCAATGTGTTAAAAAAACCTTTGTGCCATTTGGCAGTTTGGAATTAAAATTAAGAGTTTGCGCCATGCAATCACCGCCCTTAAAATGGGTAAATAATTCAACATGAAAGTGTAACACTTCCTGTTGAAAAGGTGAAACCTATCCTTCCCGAATTTGTTAACACTCTTAGTAAACATCTGTTTATACACAATTTACGTAAAATATATATGTTCTTTTGTAAGTGTACCATATTTATCGCCCGAAATGGGTTTGGAAATTTTAAGAAATGTGGTTTCACTAATAGTGGGGCTCGAAACAACACACTGATAACGATTTGTGTTTGTCTTCTAAACA
Organism: Maratus michaelseni; assembly: GCA_963931845.1. Taxonomy (NCBI): domain Eukaryota; kingdom Metazoa; phylum Arthropoda; class Arachnida; order Araneae; family Salticidae; genus Maratus; species Maratus michaelseni. Next base: position 145,294,592 of record OZ007599.1, on the reverse strand, counting down.
GGAAGCCCCACATATGGACGTTATACTTGAATGTTAGATTATTTAACAAAAATATTTCCCTATTAGTTTTTATATTACGAATGAATGTATATAATAATAGTATTTTTTCTAATAGAAGTACTTATATATGCGTCAAGTATATAGTCGTCAGGTAGACTATGTAGTTCTATATGTGTATATATACGTCATGTAGAGTACTATATTTGTATAGTACTCTAATTGTAAAAATACGAATTTTGTGAATGTTTTTTGAGTAATAATGTAACACTGCAAAAGTACTGCCCGTGGGCAGAATTACACCGAAAAGACGTGAATTCTCGTTTCCCGTCAATGATGTGTTAACTATTTTTTGACCGGTGACGAGTATACTCGTCTCTAATTTAGTGCGTTTTTTTAGTTAAAACATCTATCAGAAATATTAAGCAGTAGTCTTTCTTTGTCTAACAAAAACATATCTGACGTTAAATAAATCGTAATTTACTGTTCAAAAACTCCTGCAGGTGTTTGTTTGTTTGTTGATTGAGACCATACATCTGACTGTGTGCTTCACATTAAGTGCCCCCTTATAAGTCATCGTCAATATACAAAGACGAGATAGCACAAGGAAATTTGCGACACCAGAGAAATACAGTCGGACACTCCACAAAGTGTGTGCAATGAAGTTGACGGGAGTCGTACACGCCGATCTGACTCCCACGCTCTCAGGCGATTAGCGGAAGGGTGTTTTAACCACTCGGCCACGAAGGTCTCTCTGGCAGGTGTTGTAAAAAAAAAAAAGCAAGGTTAAACATTTTTGGAACCAGAAAATTTATTTGATATAAGTTTATTTATCATTTTCATGTTTATTTCATGTTTGTTTCATTTCATGTTTATTCACGTGGAACCTATTTGATTTGATTTCGAAAAAACGTTTCTGGTTCGAAATGTGTTTGAAATGTGGGTCAAATTAATCTATACTTTACGGATGAATATCGGGAGGTTGGCAAATTAACAGATTAGTTTTTGCACGTAAACTCCAAAGGAAATCACTTTGGAGATCATAGTACAATTTTCTTCTTTTGTAACAGAAAGGGGATAAAAAAAATACAGACCACTCTCAACATATACAGCTCACACTATTTGTTTTTAAAAGAAAAATGTTTCTTTAATTAGTGACATTTGATTGTTATGTCCAACACATGACATTTTGGCACCCATCGTTAACGAGTAGGCTGATATCTTCTTTATCGAACGAAGTTATTAATTCAGCAATGTGTAATAAAATACATTGAAAGAGTAAAGAGGGGGAAGTGCCACATCTCATAATGAAGCAGATTTTCAATAGCAATATGTATTTCTATACAACAAAGTGTGGCGTTTGTATATTATTTCTTCATTATTTATGACCCCCGCCTCCCCTTGTTTTAAAATATCTTCAGTTTACGGGGGTGGGGGATTGATATTTCCGTTCTATACATTTTTACAATAATATTAATTAAAAATAGTATATTTAATTAGATTAAATGCGTATATTTTTCTTTGGCACAAAGTTTATTGTAGTTCAGATTTGATTGATATCCTATTCTTGTTTAACCCTCCATTTTAAGTATTTTGTAAACCATGTCGCGATCGTTGACCTAACCTTTCGGAATTTTCTGTGGTATTCTCTGAATCTTGCGTAAATACGGGTTAGATTTCCTTATGATGACTTCTATGGAGGGCAATGATCTCCCCTAGATCTATAATATCCCGTTGACACGGGATATGTAAGACATCATATGCTCGTATTCACCATAAACCTCAACCTAGAAAACCTGGGTTGAATGCTCAAATGGTATTTATCATTAATCTGATTGGACATTATCCGCGATCAGGTCCAATCAAGTTAATCGGGATTTCATTTAGGCGTTCGACTGAGGTTTTATAGGTTGAGGTGGATGGTGAATACGAGCATTAGACGCACGAACTCACTGAGAGAATTCCATAATCTCACTTAAAAAAGTAGAAACTTTCTATGGCTAGCTATAGCTACTACCACTCACTGTGATTGGCTGTGGTTGTTCCCGTTACCTGATTGTCTGTTGAGTCTATAGCTTTAACTTATGCACAAGCGCTCACTTCTTATGTGTTCACGTATCAGACATACTGACGTTCGATGAGTTATCCTAGATACGTTTTATGGTATGGACAGGTACTCTAATCTGGGGCATACCACTTCCAAAATTGAGGCCTGATATATCTTAAAAATCCAGTATGGATGTAGTATTACCCAGGCGCGGATAATCGGCGATAATAAACACCAATCAACCAAGGATTTTTAAAATTTCACGCTTGGGTAAAATTAACCCATGTCTTTAAAAAATAGTTTGAGTTTCAAAAAATGTCTCAACAATATTTTTTTTCTTGTAACCAGTATAATAAATATGTTAAATTCAACAAATATATATAAAATAATATTTTAATAAAACTGAAATTATAAAAATGTACTTATTTATTTTAAAATTATTTAAACTGTTTCAGCATGTAGAGTAAGAAAATTGTTAAGTGATATTACCTAACAAGCAGAATGACAGATCTTTCACGATAGAACATTTAGAATTATTTTCGTTTTATGTTTGATATTTTCAATTTTCTATACGTTTACAACAAAATTAATCTGAAATATTTTTAATCTGAGAAATAAATATATTTTGTTGCCCCAAATTTTATAGTAGCTCCCTCATATCATATTTTTGTTTAACCCTCCATTCCATGAGTTTTTAAAAGTTCAGTGTTTTCATGTTTTAAAATATTTTTACATTTTTTAAACGTTTTTCGGTAACCATTAGAATTTTTATGAGCAACACCTCCCTCCCCCTCCCCCCAAGAAAATCCTTCACTTCTGATCATTGGTTATCAATTTTTAATCAAACATGTAAATTGGACAATTTTAACTTTTGATAAAATTTAAAAAATCATTTTCTGTCATTTCATACATCCTATAAAACAGTAACAATCACTATATATTTATCGATTTTTAGATGAGCATCGTTACACGCATCAATAAATAAAGTTCGTATATAAGTAAATATGTATGGAGTGGTTTAATATTGTGGCCTCCAGAATACCAATATTTTATGATAATAATATGCACTTTATTTAAATACAGAACTTCTGCAATTAAATAAGGTGAATATTACTATTCAAAAATAGTGTAACCCATCGGAGACACAGTTTTACACCCCTGATGTATACAATTCCTTTAATCCCAGGGGTGATTGTGCTCCGGTATTTTGAACACCACTAAATTTACATAGCAATCTTTTTCCTCTTTAATCGATAAATTCTGCGATGACATATTAAGAATATTGCTATATAAATTTAGTGGTGTACAAAATACCGGAACACAATCACCCCTGTTTAACCCTCCTAGTACCAAGTTTTAATGTTTGATGAGAGTTCTTAGTTTTGGATAATTCGAACCAGAAATTAAGTTAATTAATGCTGTTAAATTTCTTCCGAGCTGTCTGTTTGATTTTATTTATTATCTTTAAGTTACAATTTTTTCTGGCTCGAAGCATGAAACATTTCAAAACAGTAATAAATTGGGTCCATAGAGACACCAATAGTACTAGGAGAGTTAAAAAATTACAAAAATAGTGTAGAAATCTATAAACAAGGTACTTTTATAAAAATGGCTTTATTCTGCGTATTTAAGAACGAGAGTTATGACTAGCGTTCGGATTTTTTCATTTTTTCCCTTTCTATTTTTGTTTTTAGCTTACTGTATATTCCTTTTGAAACTAAAAAAGCGTATATCGTTTTATTCAATCACATTTTTTAACACTGAGTGAATTGTAACTACATTTTTCGTACTTCAGTTTTAAAAAGGATTATAAAATACATTTTACATCCACATATTTCATATCTAACAAAATAAACTCTTTAGCAATATTCCTCATTCCTGTCTCAAGAGTAAATTTTGAAAAATAGCTATATTGTCAACAGTATGCCCAAGGGTAAGTCTATCTACACTAGGATGAAAATCATAAAAATTCAAAAGGTAGCATTTGAATTGAAAATTTTTACAATCTTTGACTCTCGAAGAAAACAGCTAGGAAATTCAATGAAAGATTACTCACGCTACTTACTGTTTCCATAGCGATGTATTTCAAAGATAACGGTTATTCTTCTAGGCTTTGTAAATACATTTTCAGGACTTAGTTCATGTTTTAAAATGTATAAGAGTACTCACTTTTTCTAGCCCTTTTTCCTTTTATGTTTAAAGGGGAATAAATAAAAAGCTGAAGATAAGAACGTGTTTTATGGGGTTACGTGCAAAAATTTTTTTGCATGGTGTAAAATATATATTGTAAAATTATATATATCTGATTGGATCATCAGAAATATCAGTGGAGTTGACACGTATTATCACCCCTGAAATTTCTGATGATCAGTTCAGATATAAATTTTTTCATTATATATTTTATACCATGCAAAAACTTTTTGCACATAACTCTATAAAACGCTTTCTTGTCTTGCAGCTTTTTATTTATTCGCCTTTAAACATACAAGAAAAAAGGACTATAACGTATCAAGACAAACAAGTTTTGTATAAAAAACAAAAGTCGTTATCCAGTTTACAAATATAGGGCACTAACCTACAAGTTTAACCCAAATTTTCACAACTGCAATAACTGTAACAAATATAATGAGCAGGGGTCGGTTGGTTGGTTCGATGATTTTTGACTGCCGATTATCTACACGAGGGATATAGGCCCTAGATTGGGAGTGCCCTACGTGGGGGTCTTTCTAAGGGATTCTAAACCGTATTTACGGCGAGGTTCGAAGAAAACCACGGAAAACTCCTAATGGTTAGGTTGACGAGTGCGATCGGGGTTTGAACCCAGCACCTCCCGTCTACCACCTTTGAGAGCAGAAACTCTCAGCTAATGGTGGGGCCTGATTAATGAGCATAACATTAATGAATATAAATTAGCGGATATTTCAAGGGATCAACTTTGCTTTGTATGAAACATGATGAAATCATGTGGAGTGCTGAAAGTGTACTGTTATTTAGGCTCTGAAACCTCATATGCTGCCAACGGTATTCCGAATTATCGAATATCTAATTCAGTGTTGTTTACATGGAAATGGTGCCATTTCCAAAACGTATCATGATATCATCATATTTAACTCTTTGAGTAAGAAGTAATATTGTTTCTGTAATATTGAATTCACTCCAGAATTTTCGAAAAATTTTATATGGAAACGAAATGCAATTTTACAGCTTTTTTCATCGAAGTTATAAAAGTAAAAGTTTGATAAAAATTCTGGCACAAACCTTTATTAAAATTAGAAGGAATAAAAAAATTTCCAAAACCCTTTAAAAAGTTGAAAAAAGTAAGTAAATCTGCTGAAAATGTCGTTACATTACATTCATTATTTTATAAGTTATGAACGAAAATCCTAGGTCGAATTCAAATGCGATACCATGTATTTTTGGCTTAATAAGTGTATTACGACCGACGTTTCTAATGTGAAAATTGTTTTTCTTGTAACGAATTTCACTCTTGAAAGTTCAGATCATCAGTTCCGATACACCTGTTGATATGACTTTTCCGAAAATGAAATAGCATATGTGCAAAATGCTACAATGTATGGCCACAAGTATTTTAGAAGAGTAATCTTTGCCTTATTTAGTAGCAAAATTTTTTGATTTAATAAGGTGATGATTATTATTCTTAAATGCTGGTGGAGAAAAATCGTATGCTTAGTTTCACGCTGGATTTTGAGGAATTATTGTTGAGATATAACCACAAATGTTGCATTTGTATAAAATATACACTACAATTTAAACCATTACCCGCTAGTGTTGCTTTGACGCAATGGTCAAAATAAATGTCCATGCTTAAATTAACTACCTAGCTATCGCTATTTTAAAACTAAATCTTGTCTATTTTAAAACTAAACTTGTCTATTTTAAAACTAAACTTGTCTTATTTAATGACAGAAAAACGTTGTGAATAAATAAATCAAAAATTAACTTTCAGAATTTGTAGTGGCAATCGACATTTGGAAAAAAAAGTTGCAAGCCCGTTCCTTATAGATGTGGTGGTTAATGGATAAAAAAGCTTTAAAAATAATAATAATCATAAATTGAAAATAATTTATCCAACAAGATTTTATTTCTCATCCATTATTCGTGAATAAATAGAAATATATTTGCGATAACAGATGCAATGGATCTGCCTCTTTTGAATTACCTGAAATTTGGCACGAGATGCTTTACAAATTAAAAAAAACAATAAGAAAAATAATAATTTTTACAGTTAACCAGTTTAAGCATCTGCTTTCATTCTACATGTGATCTCGTGGTTTACGCTTATCATTTTCAAAAAATTTTACGAGAATAGTTTATTTATCATTATAACTCTTGAAAATGTCGCCGTTTGTACGTATGAAACAGGTCGATCTTTCATATTAAAATGTATTTATAAGCCTTTTTGTGTAATATTTTATCACTTTAAACAACTACATCTTCGCTTTAACGGTAAATACTCTTTCAGAAAGACATGTGATCAATGACATTAATTTGCTTTACAGAGAAAAAAATCTAAATTTGAATAACTTAATTTTATTTTATTTCGAAACAAGCTATTTCAAAAGCTACTAAACTGTCAGTTCAAACGGTAACAAAACAAATTGTATGCCAGAAACAGATGCTAGCTTAGCAGAATAAAAAAAATAAGTAGCTTAAGGAAAAAAGCAATTTTCAAAGAAATAATATAATACATACGACACAGTGGTTCTGATACATGGATTAAAGGAATATTTAAAATGTTTGAAATGTGGCAGTTAATATTTTTTGAGAAGTGCCAAAATAAAACTTTATTTTTAGAAGTGGGAAAATATATGATTATTAATGGTAATTTAAATCAAGAATGAAAAATCATGCAACAGGCATAGATTATGAAACGCTTTCCAACATTAACATATTATTATTAAGAAATTTATTTTTTCCAACAATGAAATGTGTATATCCCGTAATGTGTGCGAATTCTTTTGTATAGTCTTGTATGTGATCTATAAAATTTATACGCACCACATAATACACCCAAAATTAGATAAGTTTAAAAATGCATACCACAACTTGTGGTATGCATTGACCGCTGTGACAGCGGAAAACGCGCTTCCAGCAATCATCGATCTTAGTAAGCCTTGTAATCAATATATTTTGTGCGTTTCTGTAAACGAACTATAAATTCTATTTATTCGATACCCCTGAGAAAGCATGCTGTAGTCCATGTTAGCGATGGACGTCAATATCATAATGTTTGAAATAATTGTAACACTAATAAAATGCAGCGAAAATGATTTTCTTCATAGGCCGTAATATAACGGATTTCTTTGAGTGTACCCTGTAAGTGAATTATAAATGCTGCACGATTCATTTTCAATACCAAATATTCTATGTACATCTCAATAAAATATAAAAAAAAATTATGACAATCCGAGTATATTTCCGAGAGTTAGAGCACGGGTGGACAGACAGATTGCCGACAGGGAAACCGAATTAATAAGCACTTTTAAATTATGTTGGAAAGTGTTTAAAAGCACACAAAGGAACAGTAAAAAAGTAAGCTGATTCTACACAGCAAAATTTATTTGCTTAGAGATACTTACCAAGAAATTACTTCTTAGTGTAATAATGAAAAAAACTAAGTAAGCAACAACCGAAAGAACATAGTGATTTGTGTTTTTTGACACATAAATCATTTGCCCTCGTCTTCCCGTTATCGAGATATAAAGTCTTAAAGTTTCCTAATTTATTTATTTAATTTAGGGAGAAAAGCGTGGTTCTGATTCAGAAATTTTAATAATCAGATTAATATATAATACGAAACATATTTGGATAGAGTAATATAAAAATGAAAGAAGCCCGCAAAAAAATGCTATATGACAAATATGGTACTGAACCAAAAATGATTGAAGCATACAAAATCGTGGCACCAAGAACATTTCATGAAATTAAATCTAGTGCAATGATTACAATGATCAACCTTCTGCGAAAAACAAAATTGCAACGGCGTTTTAGATGGAATTGGAAATTCCAAGAATTTGGTTCGACCTGCTCCAAGTTACGGGAAGGTATGGTATCCCGAAAGAGTCATGATTTGAGTTTCTGCCCCACACCAATAATGTGTTCATCCACCGGTACATGTCTGTAATGGGTTTTACTGTCTGTAATGGGTTTTACTGTTATCTTGAGTCTAGTCTAGAATAACATCAAATCGTTTTTCTCCGCTGATTTCAATGCTTGATAATGGCTTAGATTATAGCCGAAAGTGCTAGGATAGTTTTCTGTACTGCTAATATCTAGTGTTTTAAAGTTTTTAAAACATTTGTACATATATTTGTGTCGGACACCTATTTCAGTAAAGTGTTAAATAAATCATTTTTTATAAAAATATTTTAATATTTTGGATAAACAAAAGATGAATCTTCCGTTTCGAGTATTTCTTTATTTTATTAAAGTTATTTTGGTGTTGCTTTATTTAATTCCAGAAAATTATTACTAATTCTGGGATTAAATAAGGCGAAGTTTACTATTTGAAAGTAGTGATGCTGTAAGTTTTATATGCATCCTGCAGTAAATACATTCTGAGAGAGTACGTAATGTCTTTATTTTTGAGTGCGACTATGAATTGACATTTTCTGAATTGTAAATTTTACTTTACTTAATCTCAGGAAAATACGACAAATTTTGTGGTTGCATAACCAAGGATTGCTACTCAGAAGTTGTGGTACTAAACAAAAAATACGCAGACTGACTCTATGTGATCCTCATAATGAAGACAAGAAAACAAAATCAAAATATATCAGCTTCAAATTGCAAAAAAATCTTGTTCTCAAGAGCATCGTTTTGTAATATATTGCTTGCGTATCAGAAATCCACTGTATTAGAGTTTTCTTTTGTGTATGAAAATGCATCAAAATTCAAAACACAGTTTTCCTTTATATATTGTTTTTCTTATAACACCTACCGTAATTTCCGGCGTATAATCCGCAGCTCAAAGAGTCGTTTTTTGACCCAGAAATATTATTTTATAAAATGTAACTTAAAAGATCGCTGTAAATATTTAACTACAATTATTGAATAAAATTTCTGGGTCAAAAACGACTCTTTGAGCTGCGGATTATACGCCGGAAATTACGGTACTTTGTTTTCTATTGTTAAGAGGCTAATTCCATGCGTGAATGTAGTGTAAGTCACATAGCCGTAACAGTTTACCGTTCTTTGCCACCGGTATTTTTTTTTCAAAAATTCTTCGCTGTGTTTGATTGTAGATATATGGGACAGAACAAATCAAAATTTCCTTTATTATGATACTGGTACTCCAACACCGCAGCCATCTACATCTCTGTGACTGACATTACATCCACGCATGGAATTAGCCAAGAGCAATACTAATAGTAATATAAAAAAAATGCTAAAAAATCCCATTCTTATTCTTTTTTAAATGTATGCTATAGTTTATATTAGGAATATTCAATATCTGGTATATGTCAGCTTGACCTCGTGGATGATCATGCTACCATTATTTTAGAGTAGAAAAAATTGTCTTATTTAATGACAGAAACTTTGCGATTACATAAGGCGAAGATTAACTTTCGGAATGGATGAAAACGACTTCCAGACAAAAAAGTTGAAAACCCTTTGCTCGTATCTTGCTTCGGTAATTATTTTCCATTACACAATAAATAACATCTATACAATAAATGCTATATACATTTTACCATTATTGTTAAGAACTGTTCATAAATAATGTATATAGTTTTAAATTTATTTTTCACAAAGAAAAAAAAATCATTTACATAATTGAAGATTCATATTTTCAGCATTTTTCCTGTCAGAGGCGTAGCGTCAAGGGGGGGCACGGATCACTTTACTACCAGTATTTTTATACACTATACTTGGTCCTAATTAATTCATACCGTTCAAAGATTAAATAAGGCTAAATGTAATATATAATTATACTGGTTGTAAAATGATCGTGCCCCCCCCCCCTGACGCTACGCCACTGTTTCCTGTAATTTAAACAAGAACAAAAAATCATGTGTCAAGCATCGATTATGTAACACTTTCCAACACTTCCAAAATAATTGTATAACTATTTAGCGTTTAATAAGGTGAAAAGCATAACGTATTTAAAAACACAATTTCAAGAAATACCAAGAATATTCGGAAGAATATCAGTTATTTTGTGCAGCCCTGTATATGATATAACAATTTGTATGTATATGTACTATATAGAATGCTTAATTATTGCTCAGTTAGGAAACGCGTAACCCAGTTTAAAATTTCCCTTCTGGAATTTCCGTAAATAAACGGAAATGTACTCTCGAGAACTATTGTGCTGTCCTGTATATGATCCACACTAAGTAATACACAGAAAATTAGTTAAATTTAGAAATGCGTTCCGCAAATGAAAACGCATTTCCAGCAAACAGACAGTATCGAATTATTTGTGTGTCCCTGTAAATGGACGATGAATGCTATACACATAAAACTCCATAGTAAGCATCTTGTAATGCACCTGAGTGATATATATCAATTTTAATATTTTCAAATAGTGAAAACTTATTAAAATAAACCGCAAACGATTTTTCTCCGTAGATCATAAGGTAACAGAATTGTTTTGAGTGACCCTGTAAAGGAACTGTAAGTGCTATGCACACCATATTCTATAGTAAGCCTCTTTTAGTGCACTTCAGTTATATATATATATCAATTTCAATGTGTTTGAAATTGTGTAACATCATTAAAATAAGCCACAAACGATTTTCCCCCCATAGACCGTATTGTAAAAGAATTATTTTTGAGTGTCCCTGTAAAAAACTATAAGTGCTACACACTTCATTTTCAATACCGAATATACCATAGTAAACCTCAACAACATACATCAATTGCATGACAATTCGTATATATTTACGCGAATTAGAGCACAGACAGACAGACAAACCAAATTCACAAACACTTTTCAACTATGTTGGAAAGTATTACCGTAATTTCCGGCGTATAATCCGCAGCTCAAAGAGTCGTTTTTCGACCCAGAAATTTTATTCAATAATTGTAATTAAATATTTACAGCGATCTTTTAAGTTACATTTTATAAAATAATATTTCTGGGTCGAAAAACGACTCTTTGAGCTGCGGATTATACGCCGGAAATTACGGTAAAAAGTGTAAAAATTTTCAAACATATTGATTCAAGATGATGCATTCAGTGGTTGTACACCAATGTGGTGTTTTACTTACACTAAGTGACTGAAAAAATTAAAGGATAATCACAAAATACACCTTATTTAAAAGAAAAAATTATGTGATGTATAAAGGCAAATATTATTATTCAGAAATGGTGTTACTCAAATTACCAGACGTGTAGCAAATCTGTTTATCAAAAATCGAAATATAAATAGGTTACTCATACTTTTTGAAAAATGTATACATTTTCATAATACAGCAAATATAACTCCTGTGTTATATCTGTCTTAAAAAATCAGTTTCTTGTCTCAAAACATTACACGTATATAAATTACCCAATGTCACGTGCATTTAAACATCCAATACGAAGAAGAATTACTATCCTCAAAAGAGAAATTTGGTAAATAAAGAGGTACTTTCTATGAAATATACTTACTATCTTCTTAAGTAGCCGTAAGCGGTCAGAAAGTACCATTAAAATGAGTTTTATTTTTATTATCATGGAGCGTTACGCATTTTAAACTCTAAAAATGAGATTTATAACATTTTGAAGTATTAAACATTATATTTGAGTAAAATAAGACGGAAAGAAATCCAATAAAATTCGAAATAAAGAAGCACGTTTAAAAGCTTATGGCAATTCATTTCATTATTCCATGAAATGAAATCATTGAGGGAATCTGTGTTTAATGGAGGATTAGTTTAGTTTGCCTTATAATACACATTAAAATACGTATCGTGCTAAACTACTCTGTTCCCTCGCATTAGCCAGCATGCCGGTAAATTCAACGGGGAGGGAACATGATTTTAGCAAATGTACACTTCACCAGTATTTCTGAAAAGTAATAGTTTCGCCTTATTTAAACGTAGAAATTTCGTCATAAATAAGTCGAAAATCACAATTCTGAAAAAGTGGTGGACGTTTACCCCTACGGTAATCAGGTTCTTTTTTTCCCGATGTTACCAGTATCCCGGCTAATGTTGGGTAATACGGTAAGTTAAACTCTTGAAGAGCGATGGTACATTTTTATACTACATAATTTTAATCCCCAAATGCTACAACAGCACCAGAATTTTTTAATAATTTTTTCTTTTATTATGTACGTGATTTTTTTAAATAAATTTTTTCGTAAATTCTGGTGTCGGTAAATCATTTCAACATTTTAGCAATAGATGTATTTTGCTCCTGAAAGGATTAATAATTTTTTATTTCAGTATTCACCTCTTTTTTAACTTCAGAAAGAAACATTATCGATGGCTGTGTATTTTGTACGAACGAGCTTTATCATACATATCTTTAGTTAGTATACGTTAGTAATATTAATAGGCCTATATAAGTTCCATAACACTGTATAAGTTAAATATTTCTGTCTCATAAGTAAAATTGGTGCTTAAGAAGATCCTTTTCGTTTTTTGGGGCCCTTTCTCCATTTAGCCTTTCTCCCATTTCTACGTTCCAGTTAAGATCCTGGACCCCTGGGACCGGTTGAAGCTTTTAGTTCCAAAACTGTTAATAACTTTTAATCCAATTTCCTTAGTTTTTGGGGCCTTTTCTCCATTTAGTTATTCCCCATTTCTGCTTTCCATTTAGGACCCTTCATCTTTGGACCCTGTTCAAAACTGTCAGCTGGTACCTTTTAGGTCCCCTACTATAGTTCCCTTACAAATCGTCCGCTTCACTAGCTTGTTTCCTAACAACTTCTTAGTAATTCCATCTACTACATGAACGGAAAAAAAATCGGAGAAGAGCCGGGTCTGCTAGGCCACTTGAAGTTTTTGTTCCCTAAATTGTTAATATGTTGCCCCCTTTTAATCCGATCTTCGTTTTGGGGGTCTTTTCTCCATTTAGTTATTTTCCCATTTCTACATTCTAGTCAAGAGCACTCATCTTAGGTCCTGCTCAAAACTATCAGCGGCCCGTCTTGAGCCCCCTACTACAGTCACTTAAAAATCGTCCGATTCACTATCTTTTTTTTTCTAACAACTTCATAGGACTTCCATCTACTACATGAATGACAAAACATTCTCGGACAAGACTCGGGCCCCCTGGGCACCTTTACGTTTTTGTACCCTAAATTTTTAATAACTAGCCTTCTTTTTATCCGATCTTCTTCGTTTTTAAATCTCCTTTCTCCATTTAGTTATTCTTCCATTACTACATTCCAGTTAAGACCCTGGTCCCCTGGGGTACGGTATAGGTCTCCTTGCAGTGTTTGTTCCCATAAATGTTAATAACTAGCCTCCTTTTTATCCGATCTTCTTCGTTTTGGGACCTTTTCTCTATTTAGTTATTCCCTCATTTCTAAATTCCAGATAGGATCCTAGACCCTGGGGCCCTGTCCATGGACCTTAAACTTTTTGTGCGCTATGCATTTTCCACCCTCCTCTTAATTCTGTCACCATATCAACGCATAACTTTAAAGTTGAGTCTTGGACTTCTCTCTCCGGGCCACCACCCTCATACTTTTACTGGGGCCCAGGGACCCTTTTTAAGCATTTCTTTAAAATTTTATTCTAATGATTAATTTGTACCCTATGCTTAATTTCGACTAATTAAAGATCTAAAGCGCTAAGTACTAGGATCTTTTAAGATTTTTCCTCTTATGGTCCAGCTCAAAACTGTCAGTTTCCTTCTTTTGGACCCCCTACTGTACCTCCCTTAAAAACCTACGATTCACTAGCTTTTTTTTAACAACTTCTTAGCACTTCCAGCTACTACATGAATGACAAAAAAAAATCTCAGACAAGAATCGTGCCCCCTGGGCCCCTTTACGTTTTTGTGACCTAAATTTTTAATAACTAGCCCTCTTTATTATAAGATCTTCGTTTTTAAGGCTCTTTTCTCCATTTAGTTATTACTCCATTACTATATTCCAGCTAATACTCTAGCCCCCTGAGGCCCAGTACAAGGCTGCTTTAAGTTTTTGTTCCCATAAATATTAATAACTTGCCCCCTTTTTATCCGATCTTCTCCATTTTTGGGGCCTTTTGTCTATTTAGTTATTGCCCCTTTCTGTATTTCAGATAGGTTCCTGGCCCATGGGCTACTGTCCGGGGCACTTTTTGTGCGCCATGCATTTTCCACCCCCCCTCTTAATTTTTTCCATCTCAATGCATAACTTTAAAGTTGAGTCTTGGACTTCTCTCCCCAGGCCACACCCCTCATACTTTTATTGGGGCCATAGGGACCCTTTTTAAGCATTTCTTTAAAATTTTATTCTAATGATTAATTTATACCTATGCTTAATTTCGAATAATTAAAAATGTAATGCGCTAAGAACTGGGATGGTTTAAGATGCTTTCTCTTAAGTTTCAGCTCAAAACTATCAGTTGCCCCTTTTGGGCCCTTTATTATAGCTCCCTTAAAATCTACGATTCACTAGCTCTTTTTCTAACAACTTCGTAGGACTTTTAGCTATTATCTGCACGACAAAAAAAAATCTCGCACTTTAGCTGCCACCAATTTTGAATATTAATCTCCTTCTCGGGGCCTTTGATGCAGCTTCTTTTAAAATGATCGGATTCTCTTGAAATTTTCAATAACATAGTTCTCAAGCTACTTTAACTACTAAACATTTCCTTAGACCCCCAACTACCACCCTATTTTTAAATATTAATCTTCTTTTTCGGCATCAAGTTATGTTTACTCACTATAGCCGTAAATTAAAAATCGAGTTACTGTTAAAGATAAGTGTTTAAGTTTAGAGAGAGGCGGGGGGGGGATTTCATCCGTAAATTAAATATCGCGTTAATGTTAAAGGAAATTCGTTAAATTTACAGGGGCCATATTCCACCGCATGGGCTCTCATTCTTTTCTTGGGTTCTATGGAATCGATTTCAACAGGGTTTGGGTCATTCAACTTGATATCTACCAGTCACCATTCTTGTAAAACAGCTTCACAAGCATAGTGAATTCCTTCGTTGAGAGAGTCATCACGAGCTTCTCACACGCAATATGAGGGAAATGGCAGGTACCCCGTGTTTTTGTAAGAAATGCAATATGTGATGCGCATGTAATGCTTTTTATTTTGCATATTATGACGAGTAAAGCGCCATCTATTGCTAAAATTTCGAATTATTTTTCTATGCCATACCATTTCCCCATTCTTAGCGTATATTCAGGTGAAATTTCAGGTTGTCCTTCACAATTGTTGGTTTTTACAGATTTTTGAAAGTTGAACTTTAAGTATAATCACACTGTATCATAAGAGACGGTAGTCTCTTGAGTGACGCAGCGAAAAACCGAAAACCGTAAGCCCAAAACCGAAGATTCCGTCACTCTCATATATACAGCTAGCAGGACATCAAAGGAAAATCGAAACGCCGACATTTAATATCTCAGTAAATATGAGGCATACCGTTTCGATTTTTTCTCATTAGTCTTATATCTATGGCCTAACTCTATCCTGAAATTTATAGATTTCTACATGCAGTAGATTTTGAGATCTGGAAACCAATTTTTAAGCGAAAATGGAAAATGTAATGGTGTAATGGGCACAGAGGTGTTATCTCGAAAATGGATCGAACGATTTTTTTTAAATTAATATATTATATTAATCGCTTTTAGATGAAGAGAGTAAGATTTTGAGCTAACGTAGGAAAACTCTTGTTTTTTATATAATCCAGCTTCAAAATCGGACTCTTTTCTTATGCTTTTTCTGGTAGACTAACATTAAAGATTTTCGGCCTTTTCACCCTTTTTTATTCCTGCGCGGTCAGGATATTCATGGGTATCACGGTTATAGTTAAAGGCGATTTCGCAATCATATCTGGCTGAAGAACTATTTAGATTTTTTTTTTTTTTAATACGAAAACAGTTTTTAATGCAATTTTTAATATGTAATATATATGTATTAAATTAAATTATTGTTTGTATATTTTTCTTTTTTGTTATAATAAAGAATTTCTTATATCAAAATCTTCATTAAGTCGAAAAATATTTAGATTCCTTGATTAAAATATTGAAATATTTTATAATTATACATATACAATTTAATTGTTATTTATATTTAATTTGTGATTTTTTAAAGGAAAAAAAAGATTAAGATTTTTTTTTATCAATTAATTTGCGTAACAAGGAATCATTCAAAATGAATCAATCATCAGTTTGTTTTCTTCGTGTGCGATGCGATTCGCTGCTATGAACATTTTTTGAAGTGTTGAAAATCAAATTTCACAAATACTTCTAACTTCTATTAACAAATACTTCATGAATATATTTTTAATTCCATGTTGTTTATGTACGATAAAAAACACGTTTGTAAGCTTCTGTTTCATAGTATAAGAATCCAAACATTCAGTGAAATGCGTATATTTGATCAGCTATATAAACAAATGAAGAATACAGTACCTTTTTTTTTTCAATTTCATTTCTTAAATTTGCATTTTAAAAACAGATAATAAAGAAATATGTATTTATCTTCTAATATTTATTTTCCTAAGTCAGAGAAATGCAAAGTTCTACCATTGTTTTTTTTTGTTTTTTTTTTTTCTAGTGAAAGTTTATTTTCAAATGTTAAATATAGATTTTACTTAATAAATCACGAAATCAGTCGTCAGTTCTCGGGGCAATGGTAGACGTGGCATTGGAAACCTAAAAATCATGAGAGAGGGTAATATCTTTAAACAAATCTTGTAGCAAAGTATTCAGTAGTATCTTGCACCAAATATAAGAAATTGAAAAAAAAAAAAAAAGGTACTGTATTCTTCATTTTTGTTTATGTATTGTCAAAGCTATGCATTCTACCGAATGTTTTTATTCTTGAAATAGACTATTTAAACAGAGATAGAAGTTTACCAAACTTTTGTTTCTTTCTTCATACATAAACAACATGGAATTAAAAATATATTTTTGAAATATTTGTTAATTAAGTTAGAAGTATTTGTGAAATTTGTTTTTGAACCCGTTAAAAAATCTTCACAGCGCATGGAAAAATAGAAACGCTATAGAAGGATTTTTTTTTCTTCAGTTACCCTGAAATTAAAACAATATATATATATATATTTTTTTTTTTTTTGGGGGGGGGGGGTTTCAGGAGTGCAAAACGTTCATATTTACTGATTTATTAGTTGTTTGTTTTCTTTTTAAAATTAAAATAATGTTGTTAAATAGCAACATCATGGTGTAGAAAAAAAAAACATTAAAAAAATGTGATGCATCGTTATGTACGAGAGATCAGTTTCAACTGACATTACAAAAATTTATTCACAAACTAAGACAGATAATTAAGAAAAATAGGTTAAATCCTAGAACAAGCGAGACGCTTGGCGTCATCGAATTTAGCGAAGCGATAAATGAGTTTTCTTGTTACCGGTTTATTTCTTACGTTTTTTCCACGCCTTTTGTGCTTGGTTCTAGCATGAGCAGAATGCATGGTTCTGAAAATTGAGCTGGTTTTTGAGGGAATTAGATTTGATTGGTTGGTTGACAGATTAGAATATTCTATAATAGAGTTCTATTGTCTGTGGGTTGGTTTGTTGTGTGTCAGATTTGTTGAATTATGTTTATGAAATGTGTTTTATGTCATAAAGGATAAATCCTGTGAAATATTAAAAAAAAACGAAGGATGAGAAATAACGGTAAGTGCATTTTTGTTGATTTTATATGATAAGATGTATTTTAAGCACTTTAGAGATTGCTGTAAACCGATTTTTGTGCGAACATTACTGACCGCAGCTTGAATGGATTTCATGCATTCTAGGGAGTGCGGAATACAGCAATTTTTGTGCATCCAGGATTTTTTTTTTTCAGTTAATGTACGCGAAGCATACACATATATACATATATATATATAAATTATTAACTGCTGTTTGAATGAATTTCATGCATTCTAGAGATTGCTGCACAGGGAGTTTCATGCATCCAGGATTTTTTTTTTCTGTTATGTACGCAAAGTGTACATATATATGTTACTAACTGGTGCTTGAATGAGTTTCGTGCTTTTGAAAAATCAGAAATCTCTAGATTCTCCCCAATCGTAACCTGTGTTCTTTGTAGCAGAGAATTCACTACTTACACAGTTTCTATGAACATTTTTTCACGAAGTAAACATTGATTTTATTCCGTTTTGTGACAATTTACAAAGTTTTAGCAAGGAGGAAAAAATAGCTAAAAATTATTAAAAATAGAAAAATCTGGAGGAAAAAATTGCTAAATGTTTGTATGTAAAAATTGAAATATCCAGACGAAATATTGCTAAAAGTTTGTAAAAATAGAAAATCGTGAAGAAAAACTTGCTGAAACTTTGTAAATAATTGTAAAACGAAATAAAATTTATGTTAAAATTGTATAATAAAGCTTGCCGTAAGCAGTGTGTAAGTATCTGCTTGCTTAAGCTTAAAAAGCATTCTTTCTGATTGGGTAGAATTTGGAAGTTGCCGTTTTTTTGGTTGATGTGCGTAAAAAAAATAGCCAAATCGGATGTTTTGCTTGTTCTAGGATTTTGCCCAATATATTTGATTAATGAATTCATCGATTGATACTTTGGCTTAATTAGGTTTGAATTGGCTTAGTAATTTGAATCTTATCATGATGACGTTTTGATTTTGCATGTCCCTGTATAAAAAACTCCTCAATGATATTTGCAAGATAAATACACTGTCACAATTAGATTCAAATTGGTTCAGCATTTCAACAGTGATGGTAAGGATTAAAAAAAATTCATATTTTTTGCTTTTGTGTGTACCTTTTAAACAAACTGTAAGAGCTAAATGCTTGATTAGCTAACTCATTGATGATGCGGCTAAGTTTAGGGATTCACCCTCAGTTAGCCATCTTGTTTTTAAATCAAAACATTTTAACTTTTATTATTAAATATAAATCAATCAGTCAGTAAAATTAAATAACATGCTTATAATAAGTAAATATGAATGAAAATTATTTTGGAAATGAGAAACAAAACAAATATGTTTTGAAGTATAGATAAAATGCTTCAGTGATTAATTTGTAATCACTTCAGCATTTTATCTATATTTTAATTATAATTAGTGATCTTCTGTGATTATGTAACATTTCAGCGATGCTGGATTGAATCCCTGAAGCATTTTATCTATTTCGAAAAACCGAAGTCAGAGAAATGCAAGTTTTGTGCATCCAGGATTTTTTTTTTCAGTTAATGTACGCGAAGCGTACTCACACACACACACATATATATATATATATCAATTATTAACCGCTGTTTGGATGAATTTCATGCATTCTAGAGATTGCTGCACAGGGAGTTTCATGCATCCAGGATTTTTTTTTTCTGTTAATGTACGCAAAGAGTACATATACATGTTACTAACTGGTGCTTGAATGAGTTTCGTGCATTTGAAAAATCAGAATTCTCTAGATTCTCCCCAATCATAACCTGTGTTCTTTGTAGCAGAGAATTCACTACTTACACAGTTTCTATGAAAATTTTTTCACGAAGTAAACATTGATTTTATTCCGTTTTATGACAATTTACAAAGTTTTAGCAAGGAGGAAAAAATAGCTAAAAATTATTAAAAATAGAAAAATCTGGAGGAAAAAATTGCTAAATGCTTGTATGTAAAAATTGAAATATCCAGACGAAATATTGCTAAAAGTTTGTAAAAATAGAAAAATCGTGAAGAAAAACTTGCTGAAACTTTGTAAATAATTGTAAAACGAAATAAAATTTGTTTATTTTGTGAAAAAGCTTGCCGTAAGCAGTGTGTAAGTATATGCTTGCTTAAGCTTAAAAAGCATGCGTTCTGATTGGGTAGAATTTGGAAGTTGCCGTTTTTTTGGTTGACGTGCGTAAAAAAAATAGCCAAATCGGATGTTTTGCTTGTTCTAGGATTTTGCCCAACATATTTGATTAATGAATTCATCGATTGATACTTTGGCATAATTAGGTTTGAATTGGCTTAGTAATTTGAATGTTATCATGATGATGTTTTGATTTTGCGTGTCCCTTATAATGAATCCATGATGTTATAATTTGTAAAGGGGTAGCGTGTGGCCTTTTCATATGGATTAATTTCAATAAGGTACTACTAAGTGATTTTTATTTAAAAATCATTTTCGAGTTTCTTAATATTACAAATCATTATAAACAATTTTTTTCAGCGTAATTTCGTTTCAACTTATAATCAATTAATAAAACAATGAAAGGTCCAATCTTGTACAGTGTTTGGAAATCTTAACATGAGTTCTTTTGCACTCGTCACAAAAACTTCAAGCGATGACCTTGCCGTTGCCTTAAGAGAAATCTTTTCCCTTCAAAATGTGTCAGCAAAACATTTCCTTCCCCACTGGTTTGGGAAATCGTCCTGAGAAGAGTGTTTTCCACCAACA
Source organism: Maratus michaelseni (assembly GCA_963931845.1). NCBI lineage: Eukaryota > Metazoa > Arthropoda > Arachnida > Araneae > Salticidae > Maratus > Maratus michaelseni. Next base: position 145,274,061 of record OZ007599.1, on the reverse strand, counting down.
CTCGTTCTCCTGCCAAAACTCTAACTACCTTCCCCTCGATTCTCTTTTCCGGTCCCCTTGCTCGAACAAAAGATACTCCGATCACCAATCAAAAAAGTTTTAGTTTACGTCATTGGATAAAGCCTTTTTTAGGGAGGTCTTACTGAACTTTTAAATGTTCTCGCAGGAAATTTTCCCACGATCTGAGACCCCACATATAGACGGTCAGATCAGAGAAATATTTGCTGTCTAGCAATTTCAGTTTCACAAGATTGATCGAAGCTCATCTTTTCCTATTGTAGTAAACGACATTCTAGTCACACAACAGCTAAGCGTGAGAAAAGTTTTCCAACTCTTGGGAACTTCTATCTTTGATTACTCTGCCTAATTAGCAGACTGTGAGAGATTTAATGAAATCGTTACACCCTGTATAAAAAACTCCTCAATGATATTTGCAAGATAAATACACTGTCACAATTAGATTCTAATTGGTTCAGGATTTCAACAGTGATGGTAAGGATTAAAAAAAATTCATATTTTTTGCTTTTGTGTGCACCTTTTAAACAAACTGTAAGAGCTAAATGCTTGATTAGCTAACTCATTGATGATGCGGCTAAGTTTAGGGATTCACCCTCAGTTAGCCATCTTGTTTTTAAATCAAAACATTTTAACTTTTATTATTAAATATAAATCAATCAGTCAGTAAAATTAAAAATCACAAAATTCGTCAAATGATCTCGGGAGAAAAATAGTGAAATTTGTCTAACAATCGCGGAACAGAATTGCAAAATTCGTCGAATGGCAGTGGAAAAAAAGTGCACAATTTGTTCGTTTATGGAAAAAGTCGTGAAATTCATTAATCGATAGTCGATAAATCACGAAATTCATCAATCGATAGCAGAAAAATCACAAAATTCATTGATAGTGGAAAAATCACAAAATTTATCAACTGGTTTCAGGGGAAAAAAATTTCGAATATCGTCGAATGGCTTCGAGAAGAAAAAAAATCACAATCCAAATAATTTCTTTGAAAAAATCGTGAAATTCGCCAAATGGTTTTGAAATTTGTCGAGCGACAGTGGGGAAAAAATCTTTTTCCATTGAATCATCGCAATTGGAACTATTAAGTTTGACCAGTGGTGGCAGTAAAGTCAGTCGGCAAATTTTCAGTATTACTCGCCGATTGGCGAATGACAATTTTGTCCTATATTTTTATGCACTTTATCGATGAAATTCATGATTTTTTACACGCCTGATCGATGAAATTCAAGATTTTTACGCACCCAATTGATGACTTTCTTGATTTTTATGCATCCGTTTAACGAAATTAATGATTTTTACATGCCTGATAAACAAAATTCATGTTTTTTATGCATGTGTTCAACAAAATTTATGATTTCCCTTCTCCCGATCCACAAAATTCATGTTTTTACTGTGCCTGATTGACAAAATTCATGATTTTCAACTGATATGCTTTCCATCGGCCAATTAATGAAATTCACAATTTTTCTTCTCTAGACAATGGCGAAATTCGCAAATTATTTTTTTTTTTTTTACCGTTCGTTGAAATTTACAATTTTTTCACAAACATTCGATGGAATTCTTGATTTTTCCAAGCCCAGTTGTCGAAATTTGCGATTTTCCATGCCTATCGACAAAATTCATAATTTTGCAGAACCGATAGACAAAATTCATAATGTTTCCCTATGATCTATGGACAATTTGCAAATTTTTCCTGCAACTGTTCGTTGAAATTCTCGATCTTTCCACGCCATTCGAGGAAATTCGCTGCTCGATCCATGAAATTCACGATTTTAAGTGCCTTTTCGACAAAATTCGCAGGTTTTTTCAATTGATTTACAAAATTCAAGATTTTTTTTTTTTTTTGAGTGATTGACGAAATTTGCAACTCCGGAATTACTGATTTTGGCATCTCTGGTTTCTGTTGACCGATTATTGAAATTTGCGTTTTTTTTTCTAGCGACAAAATGGCGAAATTTGTGATTTTTCCATGCCCATTTGACAAAATTCGCATCCAGTCGATGCAATTCATGATTTTATGCGCCTGATCGATGAAATTCATATTTTCCTACGATTTATGGACAAAATTTGCAAATTTTTCTCACGAATTATTAAGGAAATTCGAAATTTTTGGATAGGTTGGCATGTATGGTCTCTGCGGGCCACCAGTTATCCATCACGGGCCACAGGTTGTGCATTCCTAATCATGATGCAGTTTGGCTCATTCGACTCGACATCGATAGAACTTACTGATTTTAGTTTCACCACCAGGGGCAGTTATGTTCATATAGAACAGAGAGCGCCCCTGGCAGTGGAAGGGGAAATTAATGGATTTTGGAGCTAACTCAAGTTCTATGGGTCCCATCACAACATGGTTTGATTCATTCAACTTGTTTCAAGTTTGACCACCAGGGGGCGCATTCCCATCTTAGGTTCTATGGCCCCGATCATGACAAGGTATGGCTCACTCAACTCGAAATCGACAGCCTCAAAAATTTCAGCTGTTTGTATAGAACAGAGTGCGCCCCCTGGTGGTGGAACATGGAACTAACAGATTTTGCAGCTAACTTGAGTTCTATGGGTCCCATCACAATGCAGTTTGATTCATTTGGCTCGCTCGACATCGATAGGATACATCGATTTTAGTTCCAAGTTTCACCACCAGGGGCGCTATCCTATCTCGTGTTCTATGGGCCCGATTACGGTGAGGTATGGCTCATTCGATTCGAAATCGACAGCCTGAAAGATTTCAGCTATGTTTGTATAGAACAGAGTGCGTCCCCTGGTGGTGGAAGATGGAACTAATGGATTTTGCAGCTAACTCGAGTTCTATGGGTCCCATCACAATGCAGTTTGATTTATTAAACTGGACATCGACAGGATATATAGATTTTAGTTACAAGTTTCACCACCAGGGGGCGCTTTCCTATCTCGGGTCATATGCGCCCCATCACGACGCGGTATGGCTCATTCGACTCGAAATCGACAGCCTCAAAGATTTCAGCCATGTTTGTATGGAACAGAGTGAGCTCCCTGGTGGTGGAATATGGAACTAACGGATTTTGCATCTAACTCGAGTTCTATGGGTCCCATCACAATGCAGTTTGATTCGTTCGACTCGACATCGGCAGGATATATCGATTTTAGTTACAAGTTTCACCACCAGAGTGTGCTTTCCTATCTTGTGTTCTATGTGCCCCATCACGACGAGGTATGGCTCATTCGACTCGAAATCGACAGCCTCAAAGATTTTAGCTATGTTTGTATGGAACAGAGTCCGCCCCCTGGTGGTGGAAGATGGAACTAACGGATTTTGCAGCTATCTCGAGTTCTATGGGTCCCATCACAATGCAGTGTGATTCATTCGACTCGACATCGACAGGATATATCGATTTTAGTTCCAAGTTTACCAACCAGGGGGCACTTTCCTATCGGGTTCTATGGGACCGATCACGACGACGTATGGCTCATTTGACTCGGAATCGACGGCACGAAAATTTTCAGCTATGTTTGTATAGAAAAGGTTGCGTCCTTTGGCGGAGGAAGATGGAACAAACGGGTTTTGCCATGCATTTTCATCCTTCTAATTGTGTTACTCTCTCGCTGTATAATTTAAAAGTTGAGTCTTGGATTCCTCTCCCTGGGCCACCACCTTCATATTTTATTGGGGTCCAAGGGGTCTTTTTTAGCATTTCTTTAAAATTTATTTTAATGATTAATTTATACCCTATGTTTAATTTCGACTAATTGACATTCTCATCAATAACCTTAAAAAAGTAATGATATCAGTACAAAAACCCTTAACGGGTTAAAAGTTGTGACGCAGCACTTTCTTTTGGCTTTATGAATTTTAAATATGGGTCTTAAAAGCAATGATATCAAATTTAAGTGACGCTATGTTAATAATTATTTTTTTAAATCATAATTTTCTTTTTAGTTTTATTTATATTCACAGGTGCAATTATTATCTTAATATGAAAAAATATATAAAATTTATTCGCTGATGCTTTTTCATTCACATCTCTCATGAATTCAAAATATGGGTTTTAAAAGAAATGATATCAAAATTTGAGTGACACCTTGGCGTTAATTTAATAGGACTCTTTTAAAATTCAATTTAAATTATTTTTGGTTTGTCTTCTAAAGTATATTTACACATACAAACAATACTTTTAATTTTTCAATACACTTTTAAATAGATTACTTTCACTGAGCCTATATTATGTATTGAAATGTATTTATTTCAATAAATTGATTTATCTTCTGTGCCACGCTATCCAAAATCATAAGTAAAATTTATGTAAATGATTATTTTGCGTCATAGTATCCAAACAAAGGGAAATGTATTCAAGTGGATAATATGACGCAAAATAATCATTTACATAAATTTTACTTATGATTTTGGATAGCGTGGCACAGAAGATAAATCAATTTATTGAAATAAATACATTTCAATACATAATATAGGCTCAGTGAAAGTAATCTATTTAAAAGTGTATTGAAAAATTAAAAGTATTGTTTGTATGTGTAAATATACTTTAGAAGACAAACCAAAAATAATTTAAATTGAATTTTAAAAGAGTCCTATTAAATTAACGCCAAGGTGTCACTCAAATTTTGATATCATTTCTTTTAAAACCCATATTTTGAATTCATGAGAGATGTGAATGAAAAAGCATCAGCGAATAAATTTTTTATATTTTTTCATATTAAGATAATAATTGCACCTGTGAATATAAATAAAACTAAAAAGAAAATTATGATTTAAAAAAATAATTATTAACATAGCGTCACTTAAATTTGATATCATTGCTTTTAAGACCCATATTTAAAATTCATAAAGCCAAAAGAAAGTGCTGCGTCACAACTTTTAACCCGTTAAGGGTTTTTGTACTGATATATAAATACGTATGACCTGACTATTTTATATTACACTACAATATTTTTGTAATAGTTAAGTAACCAGTCAAAAAAATGGTAAATGGAAAGAAGTTTTAATAATATGACGCGTTTTTCTTTTAAAATTTTCGAGCTGAGCTGTTAGATAGCCATGCTTCATGTTTTGCTGATTCATTCAGGCTTATTTCCTGTCTTGCTAGTCTGAGATGTAGCTTTAGGATGACCGGTTTGAAAGTGAAACCCAATTTTCTTTTGCGTTTACTATATATCATGTGAATAAGGGAAACTTGTACTCTAATGTAGAAGAAATGTCTATTTCATATGCGCATTTTCTGTTACAGTTCCATAATATATCTAGAAATATATTTGTATTCATAAGATATATATATATTTATCCTTTTGAGGCGGCATGTATTGTATAAAAATCTCACAAATTAATGTATTTTAGTTTTATTTTGATAATTTATGTTTTATTCTGCCATATTAAGATAGAATGCAATGACTGGGATATAAAGGTAAATGGATTTAATTAATGAATATTTCATTTACTGATGTATATTTCTCAGTATTGTACGGATGGTTATATTTGAATACAACTACTTTTGTAAAAGAATCTTAACGTATTTAATCGCAGAATCCTGCAAAGAAATATGGTTTATTACTGCAATTGTGCCGGTGATGTTCGTATTATTCCCATTATCTTTATTATAAAATACTTATAATTTACGATTTTTATAATACAAATAATTTGCTTTTGTTTGTCAATTATATGCTTTTTCTTTGAAATGTCTGATTCAGTTCTTTTTTCTCTCTTTCAGATACTGAATGAGAAAAAAAAATAATATGATATTCGTAGAAATCTGCTGTTAATAAAAGCAAAAATTACTATTCAGATGTAGGGATAAAATATTAGCAGTCGGAAACTATGATCAATACTGCTGGCAATATTTATATTCAAGACTTCTAAAAATATTCGTCTAAAGACAAATGGTAAAAAAATTTTAGTGCTTATAACTTTACAAGTCATGGTACAAGTCATAGACACGTTTAAATTCTTTTAGAAAACGTTAAATAAAAGATAAAACGGCTAACAAAAATATATCACATTAATAAAAAGAAATTTCTCATGTCACTAATGAATTAATAAAATAAAAATTACAAATTTTAACCGTAGCTAAAGAAAATAGTCACTAAAAAGTTTAACAACATTATCTCATAGCATATTTAAATAACAGCACTTTAATCGCAGCATTTTATTACAATTAAGTCATAACGCATAAATAGGATTTTAGTCATAATATTGCGCAGTAAAGTTAAAAAAGACAATCTTAGAATTACTAAGCCTACGCATTGACTCGAAAAATGCCCGCTGTGATAGACGAATTATTCTCAGTGTTTGAACGGTCTCTTAAATTTGGATAACACTATTTCTGAATAGTAATCTTTGCCTTAAATTTCCGCAATTAATTAAGGCAAAGATTACAATTCAGAAGTAGTAAACTTAAGTAAATGGTTTTGTCCCTTTTTAACGCTATAACGGAAAAAAATTGTCATTTTGACGGCAGCTAAGGAAAATATTTCGATTCGATTCAAAAATTTCTTCATAAAATAAGTTATGTATATACCATACAGAAATAAGTTAAATGAATAAGTTAAATAAATTTAAATAAAATTTCTAGTGTAAAACATTTTCATAAAATTTGAGTAAAATTTTCCGCCGTTCTAGTGTTGACCCTTTCAGGGACAAGTGATTGTTTTCCTGTAATTTTTAATTAACACCAAAATTTTCGAAAAGTTTTATTTAAAAATAAGAAAATGCAATTTTACAGCCTCACCTTATTTATATATACCGTAATTTCCGACGTATAATCCGCAGCTCAAAGAGTCGTTTTTTGACTGACCCAGAAATATTATTTTATAAAATGTAACTTGAAATATCGCTATAAATATTTAACTACAATTATTGAATAAAATTTCTGGGTCGAAAAACGACTCTTTGACCTGCGGGTTATACGCCGGAAATTACGGTATATATAATGCGAAAACCACATACCATACTTTCAATCCCAAATCTACTGAAACGGCAGAGAAAACAAACAAATAACCATAAAAATTCGAACTAACAAAACTTTAAACAAAAACTACAAACAGAAAAAACACAACCAATGGAGACAGGCTGCAGGGCTAAAGACCTGCATGCTGGGTTATACCGGCATTACACATGAAACTTCCCCCATGCCTGTCACAACCAAACTAACCATATATATATATATATATATATTTTACTTTTTATCAAGTTCTAAAAGTAAAATTAGATTCAAGCATTCTGTTACAAATCTTGATTAAAATTAATTATCTCGTTCCCCTGACCCTCTTATGAAGCTAATAACTTGAATGATAAAACACAATGATTTGGAAAAGGCTTCCGTCTATATTTTAATTTGAGTGATGTCTTTTAAACTTTCAGACATCATTTGTGGCATATAATAGCATTTTAATTCTGCTAATTCAAAGATATATTTGTTAAGAAAAATCGATAACGAGAAGGTAAAGTGGTTGTTTGTACTGGAATTTTTATTTCATAGAATCGCAGAATGTCCGCCATTAAATAAAGTAACAATTACATAGGTGCCAACCTCTCATTAATATTCCGTAATATGCCGATTAATTTGACCCAGTTTAACAACGCTTCAAGCCAGAAAAAATTATTGGATGAATCTTTATTTATTCAATAACAATATATACAATAATAATAATTCAATTTATTTAGTTCGGGTTTCTACGTGGAATTGATTTAATTTCATTTCTTCAAAAAAATTCTGGTGCGAAATGCTTTAAACCTGGGTAAAATTAACCCACAAAATTACGGAATATTAATGAGCGGTTGGCACCTATGCAATTACTATTCGTAATTTCTGCTATGAATTAAAATTTTATGAATAAAAAAGAGAGTAAAATTGGCAACCCTGCACCCCGCTGCCTTGCAAGGTGTGTGAGCGAGAATTTTAGGATTTAAAAAACACGCTATTTTGTCAATGTAAAACACTTGCTTGAATGTTCCAGTATCGAGTGAAGGCCATTTTCGGACAGTAATATGTGGTCCACTTCAAACTATTTCAATAGCTTCTCTTCATTGATACTGCTCTTGTTGCTGTTAAATTCTTAGATATCTAAGACGAAATTGTCAAATTCGTTCACAGAAATGCAATACTATTTCCGATCTAGTCGCTGATCAACAACATAGGTTCTCTTCATTCAGTTTCTTCCTCAACTGTTACACAATGTTCGCAACATCGTCCCTTGCCACCAGGAGTCTTTATTTTGACAGGGATGTCCACTACTGATTATGGTGATATGCCGTGGTACCAGTAGTAGATACCCGTAACAAATGAGTCAAGTGGATGCAAAATCTAAAATTTAAGACCATGGATGGATTCAGCAGGTCCATTTTTGTCATATTAAATCCAAAAGTAGAAATAAATTAATTAAACGTAAGCACAAACAAAAAACATAACAAAAATTAGCTTTCCGGTGTACTATACAACAAGAAATTACGATAAGGTGAATAAAGGGTCGCATTCTTTGAGTTGAGATATCTTTAGTTAGAGGGGTTGATTGTATGGGAAATTACATGACATACTCTTTATAAAAATTATATAAAACTGGTAATTAAATGCTTTTCGTCACGTACATTATAAAAGCCAAATTTTATAGAAAAATTCTACTGTAAGTTCCTCATTTGATGTTTGAGGATTAAAATTAAGTATGATAAATACTTCCCACTCCGGGCACATCTAATTTTAATTCCAAACTTGCATTCGGCACCAAGAATATTTTAATAATTTTTGTTTCTATAATGAAAGCTTAAAATAAGGAGTTCATATTTTCTAAATAAGTCGTTTCTAAATTCCGGTATCAGTCAGCAATTTCTCATTTTACGGACAGACTTTGTCTGTGCCGGAAAGGGTTAAAGACGTGAAAAGACATTCATATTTAACTTTAAATTAAAGAATTAGCTTACTTTATAGTTACATATGAATGTCTTTTCGCAACTTTTTTGTATTGAGTATACTGTATATTGTTTCTGAAAATTTAAGTAAAACGTATAAATTTTTAGAAATGTTTTAATATTCCGAAAGAAAAGTATAAGTATCATTTTTCTAACCCTCTCTTTTATTCTTTATTTCGTAATATCACAAAGAATGAATTTGTTTAAATTTAACTTTATCTGTGTTTTATTTCTTTTAAATGTAAATGTATTTTAGTACGCGGGTTTTCAATCTTTTGCAAACATTTCTCGAAATAAATGAGGCACATTGTATATTCTAAAATAGTGGTAGCTCTTTACTCCGAGGACCACAGGTTGAAAACCCCTACTTTAGCAGTTGTTGTACCCATACAAGTATAGCTTTAAAATATTTTGAATCTACTTAAAAGTTCTTTCTCCAAGACACATGACATAATTTTCTTTGTATTGACGGGTATCAACTTTTTATTATCAAGTTTAACTGACATCGACTTAATAGATTCAATGTCAAATAGCTACATTTTAATATACAGGATTAGCAAGAAATATGCTTCCCACTTCAGAGGGCTCTAGAATGCGTTCTATTGGTCCAAATGAGACAAAATTTGAACTACAGATAATTCAAATGATGCACTGGACATTTATGAAATAATAAAAATATATTATAAAAATTCACCAGTAGATGATAGTGTAACACAGATGGTATTTATTTGAATATATTGAAAATGTGAAACATCATTTGCGTTACAGTGCATGCGTATTAGCATTATTCTTGGGATAAAAAGCAGGCGGATTCTGAACGAGTATTAGTTTGTTCTCTTCACATCATACCTACGTTGCAAGAAAAAGAGCTACTGTTAATTTTTTTACCAGAACCAGCAGAACTCCATTGCATTCCGTCGTATAAAGCGGATACTGAGAGGTCTAATGACTTCATGTGCCCTACGCAAGATGATAAAGAAATTTGGAACAAATGGGCAAATTGGAATTCTTCCAGATAGAGGACGAAAGCAAATCCAGTCTTCTAGCGTCAAAAATGTGGCTACCGCGGTCGTTGAAGCCAGCAGTCAGTCGCCGCATGGTAGTGTGTGTGTGTAGTGTTTCCCGTGTATTGGATATCCCGTATTCCACTGAACGAAAAATCTTACGACGGATTTTGCATTTTTATCCCTACAAAATCAAGCCTGGTCACCTATTGCAGGACGGGGACTCAGAGGTTCGTAAAACTTTTCCACTTGAGTTCCTTGCAGGGATGAGATTTCTCCGCTTTTTTGCCTACCAGTATAATCTTACAGAAAATGGGTTTTTTATTTAATCGGAACATTCTGCGATTTAAAAGAACAAAGTTTTCTCTAAGATTATACTGGTATGAAAAAGAGCGGAGCACTCTCATCCCTGGTTCCTTGCTCAAATGGTGGTTGATGTCACTTGGCCATGAACGTTCTGTGGTCTGACAAAGCTCATTTTTGCGTCAATGGTCAAGTTAACACACACAATCGTCGAATTTGGGCAGCGGAAAACCCTCACGATACCCTGGAACAACCCTTGCATCCAGAAAAAGTGAGAGTATGCTGTGGTTTTATGACTACTTTTATTATTGGACCGTATTTTTTTGAAGAAATAACTGCAAATGGAATCCAAACCTGTTCAATCACAGGACAATGGTACCGTGATATGCTGACGGATTTTGTAATCCCACAACTTCAAAAGCGTGAATGCTTCCAGGAAATAATTTTCATGCAGGATAGCGCACCTCCTCACATTGATCGTTGTGCAGACATCATTTCACAGGTGCACGGATGATCAGCCATCATTTCCCTACAACATGCCCTCCTCGTTCGCCGGATATTACCCCGTGTAACTTTTGGCTGTGGTGTTTACTGAAGGACAATAAGTACCATAAAAGTCCAGCATCTGTGCTAGAGCTGAATAACAGCATTCGTCGCCATGTTCTTGATATTCCGGCAGACTTACTCCGGTCAACTCTGGAAAATATGGTTCTACTATTGGAGAACATTGTTGAAAATGAAAGGGAACATATCGAGAAGTCTTAATGCTATGTTTTTTTATATTATTTAACATTTATAAAGAATATTAAATGTTTTATGTATTTTACAGCACCATCTATCGGCATACTTTCGTGTTATTTTATTGAAAATTTGTCAAGCGCATCATTTGAATTATCTGTAGTTCAAACTTTATCTCATTTGGACCAATAAAAAGCATTCTAGAGCCCTCTGAAGTGGGAAACGTATATCTTGCTAACCCTGTATTTTTATGCAGTTTTTATAATTTTAAAATAGGGGTCTTCAATCTTTTCTCCGGAAATTCGTTGGCTACCAGAAATTCCAATAGGTATTATTTGCTTTATCTATTTGCAAAGTTTCCATCATTAAATGAGGAAAAAATTTCTATACTGAAACTCTAGTTGTCCCGAAAGCCACAGGTTGAAGACACCTACCGAGGCTAATGAAAAGGAAAGGCTACCGAGGTGCTTTACGCATATCTTTTTTCACAAACCGCCCGAGTCACGAGATGCTCGAATCCCCCAATGCAGGTGTACGAAAAGAGTATCACGTCATTCTAGCGGTCTGTAAAAAAGATAAGTGGAATGCACCGCAGTAGCCTGTCTCTTTCGTTAGCTTCGACACCTACTTAAAAACGTAGTTGAAAATTGCTTAAGACTTCGGTTTTCTGTCTGTCAGTCTGTCTGTGTGATTTACAACTCCCATAAATACACTTGGAATTCCATGACATTAATATATGTTATTGAGGTTCACTGTAGTGTATTCCCTGTTGAAAATGAAGTATGTAACAGTCATAGTTCCTTTAACCCCTTCGCGACGAGCGTCCTTTACAGAATTTTTAATCTTTTACAACCGGTTTTTCAAAACAGAAATTTTCGTCTATTTGAATCGCAGAAATGCTAACATTCAAAAACGCAAAACTTACAGTAAAAAGTAACTGGTGGGAATAATCGAGGATTCTGAGCATCTTATGCGTCACGTATACGTGTCGCTCGTCCCCAAGGGGCAAAGCCATTAAATAATAAGCCCAGTCAGATAATGTTAAATTTGTTAGCGGGGACACTAGCGCCACTTCATCTGCTGCGGAAGGAAGGCGAAACAGAAGTGCGTCGCAGAGAAACGATACGATTTTTATCGTTTGTATCGATGTTTTGTTTTTGCACTTCCTTTAAAAGCTTGCTAATTATTGGGATCTTTTACATTAAAGCTAAAACTATAACAAAAAAAATGGGGAAATTTACTGGATTAATATTTCTATATAAATATAGTGGTGGCGAAGAAGTTTATTTATTTATTAAAAGTTAAATAAAAAGTGATGGAAATTTAGATCACTATGCAATTAACCCTTTCCGGCACAGACAAATTCTGTTCGTAAAATGTGAAATTACTGACTGACACCGAAATTTACAAACGACTTTTTTCGAAAATATGAACTCCTTATTTTAAGCTTTAATTTTTAAAGCAAAATTTTATTAAAATATTCTTGGTGCCGAATGCAAGCATCCCATCCGCTAGATGGCGCTATTTTCAACTTGCGAAAAGTTTCCCATTTAGCTGACTGGGGTTATTATTTAATGGCTTTGCCAAGGGGTTAAAGAAACTCACAAAAGAATTCCGTTATATTATGGCCGATGAGGAAATTTTTTTTCGGTGCATTAAGAATTGTAGGCTACTTCAAATATAATGTCACTTATATGTGTCCATAAGGTGAACTACGACATATTTTCTAGAGAGGTGATATTAATAGTTCTTTTACAGAGAAAGACAAAATAATTACGTTTCATTGTGATCCACAGGGGAAAATATTTACAGTTTATTTTAATGATGTTACCGTACTTAAAACATAATGAAATTGATATGCATCATTTAACAACACTGCAACCTGCTTTCTATAGTTTATGGTGGTCGTAGCACTTATCGATCAATTACAGAGACATGCAAAATAATTCGGTTACAGGACTGATTGTCAACGAAAATTACTGGGCGTTTGAATCAGTGGTATTCATTTTTAACCTTAAATAACTTTTAGTATATTACGCGGTATGTGTAAACTCTTATAGATCGTATATTGTACATAAGACTTCTCAAGAGAAAGCGAAGCGTAAGCATTACCGAAATTAGGCCATTTCCATTATTAGTCGTAAATTATTTAAGGTGTCCGTAATTGTGGTTTGGATTTTTCAGTGGAACTATAGTTTAATATAATAAAAAATAAATTTAAAATATGAATAAATTCATGTAAAGGGCTGTACAAAAGAAATTGTATACATTACCGTTTATGGAAGGCAATTTCTGGAAGCCTATTTTTTGTTGGGTTGCACGTTTTCCAATTAATTAAATGTTAATATATCATGTGGTGTGTGTAAATTTTATGGATACAGGGATACCCAAAAAATTTCGGATTAACGTTTATGTAGGAGATTTCCTGCAGATAAAGGTTTAATTGTTTTACGCGTTTTTAGCTCAACCAACTTTAACTATAATTTATGGTTTTAGTGAAGTATAATTTAAATTAATTCTTATACTTCATTGCAAAAAAATGACAAGTAGGGCAATTCCCACGAAAACATTTTTAGCTGCCATTTTTTATGTGTTTTAAGATGAATTAAATTTTAATTTCACTGTGTGGTAGGTATAAAAATCTATATACCACATACAAGAGTGCACAAAATGATTCGCATACATTACGTCTATAGACAGTAATTATTTAAAATGGATTTTTAAGTGTGTTATGCTATTTCTATATTTTAGAAAATTATAGAAAAATTTCTAATATTAGGTGTTTTATTTCATTGTACGAAAAAATGAAACTTCGTCTATTCTGATTAGGAATGGAAAGTGTTTCATTATCTATATCTGATGCAAGATTTTTCGTTTTTTTCTTTTAAAAATTCTTAGAAAATATCCTTTAGATTGTCAGGAGTACAACAGGGTATTGTATTTTGTTGGAAAAGTGCAATAAGATTTTAACCCCTTCAGGGTCACTTAATATTTGAAAAAAAAAACTATAAAAAATTACCTATTTTTTTATTACAGAAATTGAATAATTATAAGGTTTCTAAATAAAATATGCAATTAGTTTTTTAAGGCAAAAAAACAATATGTTAGAAAACAAATTCACATTTGTAGAAATGCCATCATGCGAGAATTCTGTGTCTTTACACCTTAAGCACCGCCCCCCGATAAGTATAGGCTCCTATTTTTTATAATTCAGATTATTTGATTCCCGCCCTGTTTTTGATGTAGAAATATTTACCATACATTACGGCAGATAAAATGATGCGAAAATAAAGTCAATTACACTATTTAAAAAAAACTGGTGGGAGTCAATCAATCTAAATAAAAAAAAAGTAGTCTACACTGCCCGTGGAAATCACGGGCGCGAGAATTAAGAGGTTAATGTTAGTCTTACACAATACAAATTAATGCGAATAAGACCTTAATTTTCACATCTTTACAAATTTTTACAAATAATATTTGATATAATATATATACATTAAACAACATTGATTATCAATAACTTTTTTTTGAGTATGATATATTTCGAAACACGCAATACAAAGTCAAACATCCGAATCAGCACAATGAAATCTTCAGATGGAAATTCCAGTTAAATTTTTCTGGTTTCAGAAGTTTTTTTCCAGCAGTTAAATCTTGAGCCCGGAAATATGACGGGCACGAGAAATAACGAACGACACCTCAGCCCGTGATATTGACGGGAGCGAGAATTAAGGGGTTAAGTCGATCTTCAACAAGGACAGTAAAAAATAGGACAGTAAAAAATGTATATTAGTAAAAAGTACAAAAATGACTTAATACTTTAATTTTATGTTTTCTCATATAGCCAAACAAGTGATTTATTGTACAACATTCCATTTACGTGAAATGTAAGGCTCTCGTTATAAAACGTTAAAAAAATCTTGTGCAAATATACTTTAAATAAACCTTTAACATTCTACTATTTTAATAAAATGCTGCGTACATAAATAATGACTTAACAATGTTATTTAAGTATGATAATTTTATTTTTCTGAATTTACGGAGAAACCCACATTACATTCCCTTCTGTTACACTATGAAAGTTTAAGAAAAAATGATATACTATATAACTCCTGGACTGATTTTATCCAAAGAATTCAAATAGAGTGCCAAAATTAAGTGTTAACCATTTGAAAATAGAAAGTTAGTACAATTTTAAATATGTAGATGACCACTACAGTCTATGAGTAGCATTCAAGAGTAGACATTATTAATACACAATTGGTAGCTGTTTATATCATAAGTTACAGCAGAATTTGTAGATTTTACACAAAGTACAATTATCTTTTTAATAAAATGTATTGTAGCTGTATTCGAAAATAACACGTATAATGGCAAGAAATAAAAAATAAATAAATAACAAAAACGTATCTAGACATATTTTAACTATTTGTTATTGACAATTTATCATTTCGTAAAATTTAGTATTGGTTTTCACAATATGCATTATTAAATATATTTTTTTTATTCGATAATTTGCATATATGAGAGAAATTGAAGTTTGTTTAGAAAGTATCACCTAAATAGAACTTGAAATCTGCCTGTTTTATCATGAATAATTTGATTATCAAAATTAAACAAATATGACACAGTTTGTCTTCCTTTCCTTACGTATGTCGCGTTAAAATGACATCCATAATCTCCAGAGAATCACAAAGTGACAGCTTGAAAAGAGGATTTTGATGTATTCTATTAAGATAGACATCAACATCCCATACTTTCTGTGTACTCGCTATCTAAATATGCATTAGCATACTCTAGCGTTATGGATGTTCCTTGAATATTGCTTTTAGTAGAGTTTCCAGAGCACTAATTAAGTTTATTATTTAGTCGTAAATTCGCCCACTGCTCAAATACGTGTTTGCATTACAGAGATTTGAAGAAGCATAACATGTTTGTGATTTATTAATGTTAAGCATTTATAGTCAAAGTTATGACTGCCGGTTTAGAGAAATAAATTAAGCTAAGATTACCTGAACGCGAGCAGCTATGTATGGAAAGGTTACTGAAGGTACTTTATTTAAAATTTATGGTTTGTTTTGGGATGAAAAATTAATTTTGCTGTACTGTATAGAAAAGACAGAGAGCGTGACACTCACAATTTTTAAACAGAATTTTTTTGCTTTATTTAACTGCAGAAACATATTACAAATTTTCCGAATAAAGGAAGCGACTGCGAATTCTGTGAAGGTTACTGAAGGTACTTTATTTAAAATTTATGGTTTGTTTTGGGAGGAAAAATTAATTTTTCTGTACTATATAGAAAATACAAGGTGCGTGACGCTCACATTTTTTAAACAGAATTTTTTGCTTTATTTAACTGCAGAAACATATTACAAATTTTCCGAATAAAGGAGGCGACTGAGAATTCTGTGATTTAAAAATTAAATAGAAAATTTCTTATTAATTGTGCTACCAAACTCTGAAAATTCGAAGGAGTGTCCACATTTTGAAAAGAGATATTTTATAGATAATATTTTTGCATATAACTAATTCTGTTTTTAGGCGACATCAGGATTAACAGTTCACGGACATTGACACCAGTATTTTTTAATAGTAACATTCACTGATTTCTTTGAATTAGTTACGCGAAGATTACTATCAAAAATAGCAGTACTCAGTGTGCGTAAACCTTTTTATTACGGGCCGGGACTAGCAAATATTTTTATATTCGATCATACACAATTTATAGACTTTTTTTCCTTGTCGCAGATTTCTACTAAATATATCCTAGTATAAGTGTATGGAAGATATTATTTTTTAAAAAGTGGTACGAATAGATTAAAAAAGGAGCCCATTGGGACGTATATGTCCTGACCCGCAGTCAATGGGTTAACCCATTGAAGGGCGGTTCAATATTATATATCCTACTTAGTTGTAATGTCCAAATGTAACAATGGCAGCAGAATATTGGAATAAAATTTTGCTGTTATCAAGTACGTAAATAGATTAATTGAATATCTCTGTCCCTTTGTCACACAGTTGGTGTTTTGTACTTCCTTTTGTTTGTAGGGTATATTGTTTATTTTTGGGCCATGGGTTACGTTGGTTAAATGTGGAAGTTTTCAAATATACATATACTTGGCCAGGGGCCCTCCATCTGTAAAATTGTTTAATTGATTTGTTTATTTATTATACTTTTTATGTTGGTACGGTCTGTTAATGTAATTTTTATATTCGAGTATGAGTACTATGAAGTGCTGTACTTTACAACTTTGTATTTATCGCCAAGCAGACGGATTTCCTGTTATTTTAGTGTTTCTTTCGTTGTATAGTTTTGGTGCAGGGTTAACGGCTCATTTTGTTTTCTTGTTAGTGTGAAAAAGAACACAATATTTCGGGTTTGCTGCCGAGTCATCGAGCTCGCCGGAGCATTATTTCCATGAACCTTACTGTCGGTACTCCGGTCGGGTTATTCAAGTACGTAAAGAAAAGCTTTTACATATTTTCAAATAAATTTGTTCGTAAATCCTGGTGTCAGTCAATCACTTCAGTATTTTAACAACAGAAGGGTACTTTGCCCCTGAAACGGTTAAAACTACAATTGTTTAAAAATAGAATTAGGTACACCCCTTTTGATTATTTGCATACAATATGAAATAAATATTTAAATTAATATTTTACACATAACATTATAAAAGATGTTTTATTCGTGAAAGCGAAATCGACACGCTTTTCATTTGGAAAGCCGTAGTTCTTAACTTTTGTAGTTATTTATATAATAATAATTATATAATTTCCTAATTATTTTTATTATTATTAAATTATTATTATTCATAAATTTCGTGAGTATATTTATCAATTTAACAGGAAGTTGTTCCTGAAGAAACTTAAGTTGCGGACTTTTAACCATTTAAGATAAGGGGGCGCCTATGGCCTGTGGGCCACAAAGCTACTGCTATTTTAGAATAGGACTACTGGCCTTATTTAATGACAGAGTCCTTACGATTAAGTAAGGGGAATATTACCTTTTACAGGGCTCCCAAGTGGTCTGCTTTTTGAACACCGGTATTTTCTTAGAAAAATTTTATTTTTAGATTTTTCTTGAAAATTTTGCAGAAACCACCTTCGGTAGTAAATTTTTGCGGAAATGTTGTAGAAACCTACCATGAAATTTTCTGTTTAAAATTGTTGGTATTCAGTTGGCTGACCATTTGGGAGCCCTACTTTCGGAATATGTAGTGGCAAACGAATTTCAAGCAAAAATGTTAAAATTCACTAATTTAAAAAATTCAGCACAGAACTACAAATACTGAGCCTACCCACTGACTCACTTTATATTTATACATAGAGGCCCAGCATGTGGCGTGTGTGAAGAGTGCGATGAACGCAGGTGCTTTAGGTCAATGGACGCCGACTGTATTTGGGCGCTAATTTTTTTTCTGGTAAATAAGGCACATTTTAATGCTTTTAAAAAATTGTCCAGTTTTTTCGAATGATTATCACTTTAGTAGTGGATGAGTGTCAGGGGATTCTGCCTCACTTTACTACCAGTATTTTAATATATTCAATTTGGCCTTATGTAATCTGATTAAGTAAGGACAAATTTAGAATATAATAATACAGTTAGTAAAGTGATACAGCACTCCATGACGTTCCGTCACTGCAATTTAATTCACTTTGTGGTTTTGATGGTTACAGTTTTGTAAAATATTATTTATGTAGACTTCTAGAAGTTCTTATGATAAATAATTTTTATAACATTTGATATCTGTTATTTAAAATTACATTAAAAATTCAAATATTAATAAATTAAAAAAATTTCAGCTTTAATTAATAACAGCTGTGAAGATTGAACTACCTTATATCACTGTGCACCTTATAGTTATGAAGTTATATTTGCGCACTTAAAACGGACGACTTCTGTACAAATAAATTTGCTTTATACAACGATATTTCGCAGAAAGGCAGTAATTAACTAGAAATGTATGTTCTTTTGACTTTAATCACAAAAACTAAATACACATATACTAAATTGGCGTCTCCAAAGACGCCTTTCCGGTCAAAAAAAAAGTCAGTGTATCTTACTGGTAGAAGGATAGTAATCATGTCATTAGGCACCGAATTAACCGGGTCAACGGGGAAAAATCAGGCAAACTTGCACTACTAAAGTACAAATATTATTTTAATCGTAATTAAAATTAATGATTAGATAGGACAATTTTTTTAGTGGTAGAAGTATGCCTGATTGCCTATTCCGGCCCTGTGAAGAGCCGAAAGATCGTGTGTTAAACAAGTGGACAGCTTATTAAGTCTTTAACTCAACATTTGAAACTCCTATCAGTAAAAAGCTATTATTTTTTATAAAATTTTTGACGGTTGAAATATAAGTTTATTTTAAAAAGACGTTGATGTATATAGTTGATATAACATAAAATTATATTACTGAAAAACAATATAATATACTCAAAGTAGCCAAGTGTTCCACCATACCAATATAACAAAGACATAAGACATAAGCGAAAGATTTGAAAGCGTTCTAAAAAAGAAAGATGATTAAAAATATTTTTAAAGCACAGTATAGTAGTTTTTGCACGCTCTAAAAGAAAAAGTACGCTATATATATATATATATATATATATATATTATAATTTGTAATTTGACACTTGCTATATAGTATAGTAATGTAATTTCATTGTATATGGTCAGTTCTTTCTGTTTCAATGGTTAATTTTTACAATAATTTTATATATATTCAAATACTTATTCAGCCCCATCAGTGGCTGAGAGGTTCTGCTCTCAAAGCTGGTAGACGGGAGGTGCTGGGTTCAAACCCCTGTCGCGCTCGTCGACCTAACTGATCGGAGTTTTCCGTGGTTTTCTTCGAACCTTGCCGTAAATACGGGTTAGGATCCCTTAAAAAGACCCCCCACGGAGGGCACTCCCCCCTAGGGCCTATATCCCTCGTATTGATAATTGGCCGTCATAAATCAACCCAACCCAACTCAAATACTTTCTCAAAGTTGTCAACTTTCTAAATTTTTGAGTATCAGTATTATTTAATAGTAATATTTGTCATTTATTCGCAGAATTTCTTCATTAAAAAGCGATTATTTCTGTTTGAAATTAGTGGTGTCCAGAAATCGGGAGGTTTGGCAACACGGTATACTTACTAATCCACATACGCACACAACACATGCATATATTTTTCTATATTATTATGGTTTATTTTTATAACTTCAATTTAGTTTTCTTTTCATATATTTTTAAAATTCTGTTTATACAGGTAATTTCATTTCAATTATAGCTATCTATCTATCTATCTATCTATTTATCTATCTTTCTATATATATACATAATCATTGACAGTTCCTTTATTTTTATTCAAACTATATTTCACTTATTTTTAACGATAATACTGAATATATCCGTACATTTTCGTTCAACCGTTTTTTTCAATCGTTATTCTAATTTATTTCTTGAATGTTATTGTTTACTTCGTCCCCAGGGTGATAAATGATTTTAAAGGGAATTCTAGTTAAATTACTTTATATTTGTCTTCATTCTCACACTTTTAAGCCGTGCTTTTAAATGGAACTAAAATCGTAAAATGTAATTGATATTGAAGGACAAAACAACAGCCTTAAGTACAATCTTTTGAAAACAAACATAACTCTGTGCTCAGCTGTGACTGAAAGAATATTGTTATCTGTCTTCTTACAACATCAATCAAATTCCTCAGGGTATTTACTAAAATCGTTAGAATAAATATTTGTTTAGAGAAACTTTTATAATGCTTCTAAAATGTTTTCAGATCTATAATGTTAACAGAAAAATAACTTTGTGAAGGCACACGTTAAGAAGAGAAAGCGGGTATTTTGGTTAGGCAATCAATGCCAATATCGTTTGAATTATAATTGTCTGAATATGGGTTGCCAATTTAGCCTCTTTTTGCTATTCAGTAATTCTTCTTAATACACACAAAAAATTCATAATAGTAGTTTTTGTTCTATTTAAAACTAGATTTACGGAACCTGTCAATTTTACGTTCGATTTTATGTTTAAATATTCCGAATATGTAAATATTATCCTTTAGAAATTACATATTAATTTTTTAATATAATGCAGGGACTATATATTTTCACTCGTTAACTCCGAAATATCTATATTTTATTATTTCTATATGTTGTTTACTTATTTTTACGAAAATCCGTCAATTTGACATGTTACTTATTTATTTATAAATAATTCTTTTATTTATTGCGGAATAACAAAAATAAAATATGAATAAGTAAATAAAATCAACAACAATCAAATGACTGCTGTTTAGCAATAGATACGTAAGGAAACAAGGTTGAATCAGCTGCTTACAATTAGTGAAAACCTTATTATATCACAAATAATTGGGACTTATTGCTCAGTTCTAAACACAAAAATGTCAAAATAGAAAAACAAAATTGCTGAACATGTCCTTGAAACAATGGCATTTCACAACAAATGAAGTTTGGGGTTGATACTGTACAAAGAGGAAGAATTTTATTTTTCAATTGACTGAAAAATTAGGCACTGAGCATCATGACGAACAAAATGTTTGTTTCAATTCATTGTTTGATGTACGAAATCCAATGTAAGAAAATCTTGCCAAATTGGGTTATGTAAAAAAAATAGGTCTAACTATATTTACATTAAATGTAACAAGTATGTATGCGTAAAGTGTACATACAAAATAGAGTTTACATGTAAAAAATATGTGAATAAAATGAACTGTGAATAATATGTATATTGTAAATAAATAATGTACAAAAAATTCCATTTTTGTATACCCGTCAAAAAGACATTTTAAATAAAAAAAGGTATATAATGAATGTCCATAAATCTGATATTAATGACGGACATTTTGTGATTACATAAAGCAAATATCCTTCTTTCGGAATTTTTGGTATGGATTTGGAATTTCTAAAGGAAAAAGCAACCATGGCAACCCCGATCGGAATTATCTTTGTTTGAATTAATGTATCACAATGGAACCTGATTTCCGAATATAAAGAAATTCTTAAAATATAATATATTACAATATGTGATAGCTAGTGACGTATCTGGGCTGAACCAATCATTATTAAATTTAAAAATCGTTATATTAAAAATATGTATAAATTTTAAGCAATATTAGTAGAATTATTTTCCCAATTTTTTTAGAACTCAGTGAAGACATACACTAGAAAAGAAATATATAAATACCGTAATTTCCGGCCTATAATCTGCGGTTAAAACAATTATGCTTCGACCCAGCAACTTTATTTATTAATTGAACTGAAATATTTATAGAAATCTAGTAAGTTACATTGTATAAAATAAAATTTATGGTAAGCGTAACTGTTTGATCCGCGGATTATTGGCTATTATTGGGAAATATCACCATTCGGAAGTATTGGCATTTTGCTCACATTTTTGTCTGGAGTTAGTTGATTATGTTTAAAAAACGGTTAAGGGGATAGCAAGTATTTTTTAATAAAAAAAACTGAGTTTAAGGAATTGTTTCTTACGATTTGCGAACAATTTATTTAAAGTTACCAAATCAAACTGAACCTGATGCATTTCAATCCGAAACGCAAAATAAAAATAATCAATCCATATTTAATGCTATTAAGGAAAATGTACTCTATAATTATATCTCTACTATCAAGTTTTGTTTTATTTAGAAAAATAAACATATACCGTGTGCGTCATAAGTTCGTTAAAACTTCGAAAATTCATTAAAAAGAAACAAATGATGCTAAACAATCGTGGTTTGCAGCAATGGAATTGGAGGAAAATCGCATTGTGTTTAATAACAAAAAAGTTGTGTTTAAAAAAATTACCTATATATGACGCTGGCATGCATAATATGAAGCAGATGTATGCAAATTAGGCTTATGATAAAAGACTCATTTCTGCAAAGCGTCTGACAAGCTTTAGTATACCAGCACATGAAACATGCTCTTTTCTCGTTTTCAGTCATTTTGCCGTGCGGAAATTTTACAAAGTGTCAGTTACTGATTCCCTGTTCTTGTACAAATTTTAACGAACAGCGCTTGATCTGGTAACGAAAGCATACTGCTGTCATCGAAAGAAGAATCTGTGTGCATTGAGGAGTTTTATAATAGCTTGATTCGCATAAATCTGCTTAATATTATGAATGCAGCGCAGCGCTATCTATTGGTAATTTTTTAACCAATTTTTTTTGTTATAAAAAAAATCCGATCTCCCTCTAATACCATTTCTGTAAAACGCATTTTTGTAGCATCATTTGTTTCTTTTTAATGAATTTTAAAAAAAATTACGAGTTTATGGCGCACATTTATATTCGTATATATATACAGGGTTTGTGCGGCTCCTGGAATTTTGCGACCAGGAAACTCTTCGGTACCAGTATTTTCTTACAGAAAATCTCTCCTTAAAAGAAGGCGAAGTATCGGGAGTTTAACCTAGATTTCTTTTTCTATAAAGAAAATACTGGTGACACTGAACCGTACGAACCCTGTATATATATATATATATATATATATATATATATATATATATTATATATATATATATATATATATATATATATATATATATATATATATATTATATATATATATATATATATATATATATATATATATATAATATATATATATACAGGGTGTTCCGTTAAAGGGGTCCAATATTAATAGGGTTAATAGAGGAGATCACATGGAGCATAAATCAGTATATAAAGCCTGGTCGGATCTCAATAGTTTTCAAGTTACAGCAAATAGAATGAAAATTCGGAAAATTGTAAAAGAACCCTCATTGCTAAACTATCGATAATGCTACATAAAAACGAAGCACATATTTAGAAAGAGCAGAAAAAACCTACAAAATGACATCAATTGTATTAAAATAGCAATATTTATTGACGAGTTACAAGCCCTGAAACAGTGAAAAAAGTACGAAATCCAATATACATCAAAATAGTTAATCGTTAATTCCAAAAAGACAACTCTAGCTACAACAAGGAAAATGTAGTAAAATTTGGTCCATTCCGAAAACTTTCGAAAAAGCTTACAATGAACCATATCGGTTTAATTGTGTGAGAGAAATTAATCAGTTTCTTAGTTACAACTCCGCTTTCTTTGACACTAGCAAAGGTTAAACTCCGCCCATCACGATTGGAAACACCGCCTTTTTAATTACTCTCAACTATACATTTTCGATCATGCTTCTTCTGAGATGCAACATTTTTAATTATTCAAGAGTTGAATGAACCAAAATAACTTTACAATAATAGTCTACATTTTAAAGTGGTCTTTTATTGATATAAAGCTTAAGTTAAATTCCTTAAAATTAAACTGGTGGTGAAAATTCGGAAATAATTAAAAATATTGCGATTTGTAACTATGCAAGAAGTTTCAGTACATGTTTTACATGGACAATTATTGTATGTATATGTGCGTCATAATTTATGATAGGAAATAATAATAACAAATAGCATAATAATTTTATTAATTATAAATTAAAAAAAGACACTAAATTTTAAATTAATTCATACAAACTTTGTAATTTACAATTTGAGTACACCACAGTCTGTGACTTACAAAATACTGTGCCAAAAAGTGTTGAAAATAAAAGAAAAATGACAAATAAAGAATTACATTCCACGTACTTTATGACATATGTGAAGCATAGTCTTCTGGCCTGCGCTGCACAGTTCAATGTCGGAAGGCAGACGAACGGACATTATTATAATAGGTGTTCGAAGTTGCGCCCATTAACAGAATCGCACAGCCGACAGCGACGTCGTAAAGATTGGCGAACACACCGAAAAACTCCGACGGAGTTGGGAATGTCTCCTGCAGCGACAACGATTCGCGCTAGTAAATCCTCCGGTGTATCCACAGGCGTTTCATACACCAGCGATTTAAGGTGTCCCCAAACAAAAAAGTCTAACGGATTGAGGTCTGGAGAGCGTGCAGGCCAAGCAACAGGTCCACTGCGTCCAATCCATTTCCCAGGATATGTTGAATTGAGGTGATTGCGAACACCTATGAAAAAATGTGCCGGTGCGCCATCGTGCATAAACCACATATTGTGGCGCAATGTTGCTGGCACATTTTGCAGTAACTGCGGTAAGATATCCCGTAGGAAAACCAAGTACGTACTGCCATTGAGTACATCTGGGAGTAAATATGGTCCTATGAGATAATCGCCGAGGACACCTGCCCATATGTTCACACTGAACTTTTGTTGTGCGTTCGACGGGAAAACAGTGTGCGGATTTGTATATGACCATGTGTGCATATTGTGCGTGTTTACCACGCCCTCTCTCGTAAATGTTGCTTCATCAGTAAATAAAATATTTTCCAGAAATTGTGGATTATTTTCTGTTACATTAAGCAACCAGCGTACGAATTCTGTCCGCTGAGCACAATCTGTTACTGTTAACAGTTGTACCCGCTGCACATGAAAGGGGTGCATGTTTTATGCACGCAGAACACGCCACACACTTTGGTGAGAAACACCGACTTCAGACGCAGCAGCTCGTGTACTCGTGGAGGGGTTATCTTTAAAAATATTCAGTACATCTTCTTCCATTGCAGGTGTTCGTACATGTCGAAGTTTCCCTGCATCAATGCTTGCTGTATTAAACGATCCAGTCTCCCGTAATCGTCTATCGATTTTTATGAAGAGCTTCGAACTTGGGCAACGTCTCCTTGGAAATTGATCACGGTACATGCGCTGTGCTAGACATTCATTTCCATGAGCTTGCCCGTACATCAGATGCATGTCCGCATATTCTTCGTTAGAGTATTCCGGCATAATTATTATACATCAACTTACTACAATCCCACTTACAACAGCCTCCCTTTAACATAACGCCCACTGATGACTGCTGTTTTATTACACTTTTCTTCCTATACACATAGAAAATTTGCATAAAAAGTACTTCTTCTTCATCATCCTGAAAGTTCATGGAGGAAACGCAGCAGTCACGGAGTTTGCTTTAAGACAAGGAGAGAGCTGCACAATATGTCATTCACTTGACCAGACTGAATAATGAAAGGGTATTGATAGAGGTTGATCAGAAATGTATAATTGAAAGATATTAAAACGGGGTGTTTACAATCGTCATGGGTGGAGTTTCGCTCTTTCCGAGCGTGCAACAGTACAGAGTTGTAACTAGGGAACTGCTTGATTTCTCCCATACAATTAAACTGATATGGTTTATTGTCAGCTTCTTCGAAAGCTTTCGGAATGGACCAAATTTTATAACATTTTCCTTGATGTAGGTAGAGTTGCATTTTTGGAATTAACGATTAACTATTTTGCTAAATATTTGATTTTGTATTTTTTCACTGTTTCAGAGCTTGTAACTCGCCATTAATTCTCAATATTCTAAAACAACTTATGTCATTTCGTAGGATTTTTTCTGCTCTTTCTAAATATGTGCTTCGTTTTTATGTTGCATTATCGATAGTTTAGCAATGAGGGTTTTTTTACAAATTTCCGATTTTTCATTCTATTTGCTGTAACTTGAAAATTATTGAGATCCGGCCAGGCATTATATACTGATTTATGCTCCGTGTGATCTCCCCTATTACCCCTATTAATATTGGACCCCTTTAACGGAACACCCTGTATATATATATATATATGTACAGGGCATAAATCAGTATATAATGCCTGGCCGGATCTCAATAATTTTGGACTAAATTTGTCATTTTGTAAGTTTTTTTCTGCTCTTTCTAAATATGTGCTTTGTTTTTATGTAGCATTATCGATAGTTTAGCAATGAGGGTTCTTTTACAATTTTCCGAATTTTCATTCTATTTGCTGTAACGTGAAAACTATTGAGATCCGACCAGGCTTTATATACTGATTTATGCTCCATGTGATCTCCTCTATTACCCCTATTAATATTGGACCCCTTTAACGGAACACCCTGTATATATATATATACACATGGTGTAACTGAAATGCTTTAACAAACTTTGAGGGATGATAGTACTCATGAAGATGAACAAAAAATTCAATAGAACACGGGGTCGCAAATGACATTTAACCCTTTCAGGGACAGTGGTATGTCTAAAAAACCACTTAATTTTAATTCCAAAACGCCACAATGGCACCAGAATTTTGCTAAAATCTTTTCCATTTAATATTTATGTGAAATATAGCCTTTTTCTTATTTACAAACAATTTTTTTTGTAAATTCCGGTGCCAGTCCATTTTCAGACGCATTTTCTCTATTTTTATCCTTTAAGCCTTTTAGGGGCAAACTACTTTTAGTACTAAAATGTTGAAATAAACGACTGGCACCGAAATTTTTTAAAAAAATTTGTTTGTAAATAAGAAAAAGGCTATATTTCACATACGTATTAAATGGAAAAGATTTTAGCAAAATTCTGGTGCAATTATGACGTTTTGGAATTAAAATTAAGCGCTTTCATAAACATACCACTGCCCCTGAAGGGGTTAAACGTCATTTGCGACCCCATGTTCCATTGCATTTTTTGTTCATCTTCATGAGTACTATCATCCCTCAAAGTTTGTTGAAGTATTTCAGTTACACCCTGTATATTAATCTTAACCCGTTCGCTGCCAATTACGCGCCTGTGCGTGATTGGCAGCTAATCTCTAAATCTAAAATTATAAATTCGCACCAGAAATTACGAAAGAAGAATTTTTTATTTGATGTAATTGCTAAATGCCTGTAATTAAATAAAATAAATATGGCTGTTAGTATTTTCAGGTATGAATTTGAATTTTCTAAATAAAATAAAATTCGGTAATTTCAACACGGCAGCGAATGTGTTAAACAAAATTTTGATTTTATTTAGATAAAGTTGGTTACCAAACTCGACCTGGAAGATTCATAACCGAACCTGAAATTGATCCAGTGCCAAAATAATTAGATTTAACTCAACCCCGGGTAGCTTCGAAGCAACCTTCTGCAGGTCTGTCATATCCGCACATAGCTTCATTTCATGTATGGCGTGGCAAATTCGCGCGAAACATTATATTTTCTTATGCACTGTAAAAAATGGGTACTCAAAATTGAGTAAAAAGTACTCAATTTTGAATACGTCACATACTCAAAATAGCTCCGATCCAAATGTACTCAAAATTGAGAAACACATGTACTCATTTTTGATCCCATGGATGTATTCAAATATGAACTCCTATGTACTCATTTTTGATCCCATGGATGTGTTCAAATTAAAAAAATGTTATGTCGTTAAAATAAAATTTATAGGATAAAAAAAAGTTACTTCGCGAGGACAACCTTATAAGGGATTATACATACATTTCTGCTCATTTTTTTCATTCCTGCGTGAGTTTATAGTAATGAACCAACCCTTGCCGTAGAGAGGAATCGAACCCGCGATGTCCTGTTTACTAACCTGACGATCCAAACCACCGCACCATGAGGGGGACACGCCTTCTTTTCAAATGTTGTTAGTTACTTTGAAACTCTCCCTCTATCCCTTCCTAACAGCATCTCGCGCCATCTGTTAGGAAGGGATAGAGGTTTTTAATATGTTTTTAAGGATGTACAGTGCCTGTCTATATGTGTTAAATATTAAAATAATGTCTGAAGTAACAGGTAGTTCGAAGAATTATTAATTAAAAAATGACATTAGAAAAGATCATAGATTGAAATACTAAAATTATAAACTTTGTAAAATTATAATTTATAAAATAATAAATTTTAGCGTAATTCATAAATTTGTAAGCCAAATCAGTTTAGTTTAATACCAATTTGCATAGCCTGTAATTTGCAAAGATATTATGTTATGAAACTTTTAAATAACACAATATTGTCTCACGTTAAAAAAGTTAAAATAAATTTTAAAAAAATTAGTGAGAAAAAATCATAATTTTGAAGTACTATCAAGAAAAAAAAAAGATGTGTAATGTGAGGAAAAAAAAGAGTAAATGTGTTGTAGTGGATCCACTTTGATGAAAATCCCGAACAACCAGATCCACTTTTCATTTCTCTTATTCTTCGTTTTTCCTTCAAACAATAGCTTTTTAGGCTCCGTAATTTCGTCATTACACATTATGAAATATACAAATATGTTGGGTTTGATCATATGTTCATTTTTGATCCAAAAATACTCATTTCGAAATGAGTATTTTTAATATCATTAACTTATATCATTAACTTATATTAACTTAACATTAACTTAACATTAACTTAACTTATATCTTAACAGCTAATATCATTAACTTATATTAACTTACTCATTTTTGAAAATACATATGTTAATTTTTGATCCAAAAATACTCATTTCGAAATGAGTACATGAACTTACTCATTTTTGAAAATACATATGTTCATTTTTTATCCAAAAATACTCATTTCGATATGAATACATGAACTTACTCATTTTTGAGAATGAACATGTTCATTTTTTATCCAAAAATACTCATTTCGATATGAGTACATGGACTTACTCATTTTTGAGAATGCACATGTTCATTTTTGATCCAAAAATACTCATTTCGAAATGAGTACATGGACTTACTCATTTTTGAGAACTTAATTTTTTACAGTGTGCGACCGCATTACACAGACTTACATTAACTTTATATTTTATAGTGATATTGACCAATCCAACTTCAGGGAAGTTTCGTAATCATACTTTTAATGTATTTAAAAATATTCTTTTCTATATTTAAAAATTTTTAAAATAAGTTTTACTGCAAAAATGAAAGAAGAAGTCAGGTCATTTAAAGCATGTGTGATTGCGCTCTAAAACCTTTAGTGACGACGCGCTATCACTGGTCAGGATATAAGTATTCGAAATTTATAGGTACTAATTTACACAAAACATTAAATTTTCCAAGATTAACAACATATTTTAAACATCTTCACATGTTCACAGATTAACAACATATCTTAAACATCTTCACATGTTCAACATGTTCATACACTTTGTTTAAAAAATATCATGAGTGGCATGATTAAAAAAATTGATCTTATACATTAACATAGAGAAAAAAACATTAGCACCGTGGAAAGAATAACATTTGCGTCCGGACGCAATCTTGAGTGCACACACACACAAAAATTAAGATTTAAAAAAAATTAAGGGAAAGAAACCTACTTAACAAGGATTGACAATAAATCTAAAAGGTATATAAAAAATTATCTTGCTTATACAGGGTGATTATAATTAAAGTTCCACTTTCTAAATGCTGTAAAAAAGGAATCACTGGTCAGAATGACAAGAAATTTCAACTGAATATACTAGAAAGAAGGAGAAACGGTATGGCAGAAGGAAAAAAAGTTCCGAAGTGTATCACTAGATGACGCTGAAAGTGGCACGCTATGCAAATTAAAAGACATTCGTGCGCAATTAAAAACCGAATAATTATGTGGTTGTTATGCGGTTTTTGGTCCAAAGACAATTAAAAACCAATTTTTCCCATCCAATGTGGTACAACCTGGACGTAGTGGATGGGTTTTCCACTAACAGTACCACGATTCTTGACCGTTTTGGAAGTCATTTTTTTGCGTCAAACAACCAAAACACTCATGCACATTGAACAGTATGGTTGGTTTAATGTGCAACTCATGCCAAAGCCGTCGTATTTCGAATAAAAATATCACTTGTAGCCGAAGCCACTTTCGTTATGCAGCCTAGAGCACCATCTATTGATACACTTTGGAACTTTTTCTTTCTTATGCCATACCGTTTGTCTCATCTTCCAGTATATTCATTTCAAATTTGAAGTAATTCTGACGAGTGGTTCCTTTTAACATTAGAAAACATTAGATTATTAGGTAGAAAACATTAGCACCATAGAAAGAATAATATTTGCGTCCTGACGCAACCTTGAATGTACATACACTCAAACAGGGTTCGTACGCTTTTACCACAATTTTTAAGAGAATTTTTTGCCTTATTTAAATGCAGAAAAGTGTTAAAAATCCTGCTATTAAACGAGGGGTCTACAACTTCTCCTATTTAAATATTAAATAGAAAAATTCTATTAAAAACCTGTGGTAAAAGCGTACGAACCCTGTCAAATAAAGAATTTTTTTTTAATTAAAAAGAAAAAGCATACTTAACAACGATTGGCAATTAATCTAAAAATTGTATACTCTCATTCTTTGATCAAAAAGTGTTTACTTTCGTTATATACTTAGAATAATCGTTAAATACAATGTATATACATTATATACTTTTGACAAAAAATGCAAAAACAATAATATTAATGGTGCTGTGCTCTCAATAATATGAAACGAACCAAAAATCTAAATAAGGATAAAATTTTGGACTACTATTTTTAATTCACGGCAGTAAATTTGAGTTTGAAACAAAAACATTAACATATAAACAGTAACCGGGATTCAAACAATTGTGTTTTGAGGTTACTATGTTACCTGCTGCTGAAAAGTCTCGTTCATTTTATGTAACATTTTATCATTTAATTGAATAAAAATTAGAAATACTAACAAAAATTAATTAAAATAGTTACAGTTCAAAAAAAATAACAGAATCCTATGTATGAAGCATATTATGCAGAATGCTACGGTAACGCCACCAATTTCTAATTTGTTCTCCGTTCAGTGACTCAATACTGATGAGGTTCATTGGGATTAAAAGTAAATACGTATACTTGAAATATACGTTTAAACCCTTTCCGGCACAGTGGTCCCACTCCGGGCACATCTAATTTTAATTCCAAACTTGCGTTTGGCACCAAGAATATTTTGATAAAATTTTGTTTCTTTAATGAAAGCTTAACATAAGGAGTTCATATTTTCTAAAAAAGTCGTTTGTAAATTCCGGCATCAGTCAGCAATTTCTCATTTTACGAACGGACTTTGTCTGTGCCGGAAACGGTTAAGCGTATTGTTTAAGCTCTAAGGTATACATATAGTTAAACGTATAACTGAAATACGTGTCGCGTAGAGAGCACTATTTTAAACACCTATACTGGTTAAACCCAGTAGATTTTCTTGAAACTTCAGTTGCCTGGATCAAAGCCATTAAATAATAAGCCCAGTCAGATAAATGGAAAACTTTTCGCAAGTTGAAAATTGCGCCATCTAGCGGTTGGGAGTGCTGCATTCGGCACCAAGAATATTTTAATAAAATTTTGCTTCTAAAATTAAAGATTAAAATAAGGAGTTCTTATTTTCTAAGAAAGTCGTTTGTAAATTCCGGTGTCAGTCAGTAATTTCACATTTTACGAACATAATTTGTCTGTGCCGGAAAGGGTTAATTGCATAGTGATGTAAATTTCCATCACTTTTTATTTAACTTTTAATAAATAAATCAATTTATTCGCCACCACTATATTTATATAGAAATATTAATCCAGTAAATTTCCACTTTTTTTTTCATTATAGTTTTAGCTTTAATGTAAAAGATCCCAATAATTAGCAAGCTTTTAAAGGAAGTGCAAAACAAAACATAGATAAAGATCGCATAAAATATCGTTATAAATAAATCGTATCGTTTCTCTGCGACCCACTTCTGTCTTGTCCTCCTTCCGCAGCAGAGGTTTGGCGCTAGTGTGTCGTTAACAAATTTAACACTATCTGACTGGGCTTATTATTTAATGGCTTTGGCCTGAATGGATAGTATCCAAACAAGCTGCACTTTTCTTGTACTCCTTGAATTTACAAAATTTGTTTTCTGGTTTGAATAAAATTTAACACGCAGTAATGATTTTTGGGAATTTTTCTTTTTTTGGAAAGATATAAAGAAAGCTAGGACAGTTCATAAGTGAAATACGTATGTCTGCCTTTTTCCAAGGCAATTGGAGATAAATTCACAATTTACAAACGTGACATTAGTTCTGAAATAATGTCATCATTCAAATTTGAGTGTATTTTTTGCATAAGGGGATGTTCACGTATTAAAAATGAACCAGCATTAATATAAATTTTTAATTACTTTATAGCAAGGACGTAACACTAAACTACCATATAGAAGATTCATTTAGTACATATGTTCAAAACATGTTTAAAGCCGCTCAGACGACACACATCTATAAAGTAAGGATTGTACTCTATACAGATTGTACTCTATACTTGCATGCATAAATCTTACAAGCTTCGTATAGCGTCGCCATCTAGATTTTATTTTGTAATTGGGATACAATATCCCTCCCTCGTAATTCAAGCAAACCACTGGTTTACTACGTCGATTACTTCGTCGAACTGGTTGACTATCATGTATATCAGTCTTTAGAAGATCATTCTTCTTTAAGTCAACACCGTTCTTTTTAACAGTATTAGTATTTTCTCAAACTCAATACCCTTGTTTTTGACAGTCTTGCTTTTACATATTTATCTATAGCATAACTGCCAACTTTCAAATAAACTTCCGTACAATGCAAGTTAATTTGATCATGGTTAAAGACGTTTCTAACCAGAAAATATTCCTGAAAAAATAATGTATACTTAGTTTTATGTTCTTATTGGGAACCTATTTGAATGCATTTCTTTAAAAAAAATCAGGTTTGAAACGTGTTTAACCTCGGTTAAATTAACCTATATTGTACGGAAGTTTAGTGCGATTTTGGCAAGTATGCTATAGTATAATCAAAACTATCTGTATTATAAAGGACAAACGTGTCCGCGCGTAACGCTGACGTCATTTTGCGAATGGCAACACTTGACGAGGAATTTTCGATTTTGCGATTTTTGCTACTGCATTTTTTTTTATTTCTAAACATCGCACATTTTCAATTTTTACATGGTTATATAGGGGAAAAATCTACTTCCAAATGCTATTTTTTGAAGACTGTATCGAAAGTTACTCATTTATTATAGTATTTAGATTAAATTTCAAACATGATAAAAAAAAATTCTATCGCTTGCAGACGATTACAAAATATGAATCCTTTGCACTTTAAACACTTTAAAAAGTCAGCATTTATTTCCAGCTAACATTCAATAACGAAATTAAATTTTCATTAAGAAATCAATAAAATAGTATAAATAAAACACAAATTTAACAGACATGTAATTAAATAAGCGCTTAAAACCACTGAAATTATCATAATAATAATAATTAAAAAAAAAAAAAACTGCTGTAGATAACAGGGTTCGTACGGGTCCTGGAATTTTAAGACCAGGAAATTATTTGGTACCAATATTTTCTTATAGATAATCTTTTCTTAAATAAGGTGAAATTTCGCACGTTTGAATTTGAAGTATTTTTTTAGAAAAATATACTGGTATGTCACCTGGAAAACTAACGGTACCCGTACGAACCATGGATAACGAAATTTTTAGAGATTTCTTAGACTATTAACTTCTGGTACGAAACCAATACGAAATTACCATTTAATAATTTTCAAAATTTTATTTGAATATATAATTGACGTATTCCAAATATTTACAAATTCTCTTTGGTGCTTTTGGGGGCAATCTAAAAAAAATATTAAATGTAAAAAATCTATTAGAGTTTTCAATAAAAGTAAATAAATTGTTTTCATACATATTCTCTATCCCAGGAAGCCCGGGTTGGATGCCCTAGTATTTATAACTGTGCCTGCTACAATATTACGTAAAAACTGAGATTTAGCGGAATTTGAAACATTCTTATTATCGATATTTTCTTTTATGTTTTCATTACACTCCATCGTTCTATATTAATCCCTTCATATTTATCAATATTACTGTATTTATAACTCTGACCAGCTCCTTCACAATTTGTATCCCTTCATGACTTTCTTATCCGTTATATCTCCATTGATTCACATATTATTTCGTCACATCTTTTTACTAAAATTCATATACTCCCCAGTAAATTTATAAATTTACACCGAATCAATTTTTCTCCCTTTACGTAGCTTTTAACAAAAGTAAGTTCCCAAATATTATTGTTTTCGCGAGAATTTCTCTATCTTAGGTTTTGATGATGGTAGTTATTGTAGGTACAGCGGTCATAATACATAGTGTGGAAAACGGCTACAAAGTAGTACTAAAAAATTGAATCCGATAAATGTAGAACGAGGCTGAAAAGGTAACGGGTCGATCGCAGTGACATCTTCTAGCAGTGGCGTAGACAGGGTGGAAGTCCAGATGGTTTTGGATACCACTAATTTTATAAAAATATTTTTGCCTTATCTAATCGGAGAATTTTCTGCGATATTAAAGGGGAAGAAAACTTTATAATATTACTGGTTTCCACAGCATTTCGAACCCCCCTCTCTGCTAGCTCTTTTCAACGCAAACATTGTATAAGAATAAACTGAGAAAACGTTTCAGCTGGTGGTAAATATTTTAAATAATTAAATTACACCCTATTTCCTTTGACTTGGATAGTGATTTTCCTAAGCTTTGAAAATATGAATGATATTGATCATGGCCAAAAAACGTGATACGCATTCTTTTGTGCCTGATTGCAGTACTCGATACAACACCGCAAGCTAGAAACTATCCCTATTTAGCATACCACAGGATGAATCTCTGCTAGAATAGTGGAAAAGATTAATTCCCTGATAAGATAAAAAACTAACTTCAAAATCAGTTACATCTGAAATATACACTTACAAGAAGATTTTATTAACAGAAGTTATGTTCATGTTGTGAATAGAGAAGCGGTTACTTTTGATAGAATTTTATCTATTTTTAAAGCAGATGTCGCTGCGATCACCTTATTATTGCACCGCACGTTTAACAGCTACAATTTTTTAGCACTTTTTAAATCATTACCAGCTTGGCTTTTTTTTTTAAATTCCGAAATTTTGCATTCATACCAGAAATTACCTATAATGTTCTTTTCGTTCCTTTTTTACAGATATTTCGTGACTTCTTAAAGTAAAAATTCTTGTTTCTGAATTTCCAGTTTGAATTCAAAAATTTAGAATTAAAAAACTGTAAAACCGTTTACCACACTATGTATTCTAGGCGATGTATCCCTAGTAAAGAATTGGCAAGAATTTAACATTTATATAATTTATTTATCCACATTCGAACACCAGATTACATCTCGAGATTTAGCTTTCACGCTAGATATGCCCGGATGAATCAAATGTAGTATTTTTAACATATTTCCGATCTCCATCTGGTATAATTACTCTATGCAGCCATAAAATCACTTTTCTAAACAAGAAATTTTATCGCGTTCACGGAAGTATGGTTGGTATTCCTTTGAGCGAATCTATTGCGACCACCTTTATTAAACCCATTCTAAAATTAATTTTGTTATTTGATATCCAATTGTCTACTTGTCAGTAGCTGTACAAGTAAACAGGTCAATCTTCACTATTTGAAACAAACATTATTTCAGATAGATTACTAACTTCATTAAATATAATTTACTTAATGCATCAGCGGTTTTTTTTATTTTAGTTTTCGGGATACTGAATGGTATAATAATACCCTGCTAACACTATTGACCATCTCAACATTCTAGGTGATAATGTATATTAAGTGAAAGGTTTACAAGGTTCTCACACCCCTTGGAATTTCCACTGAGTCTGGCACCACTATTAGTGATAAAAAATTTCTACATTACTTTTTAAATACAGCATTTATAGTCACCTAGTTTATTTACAGAATTTTCATTATTTTTCTGCGGTTAAATAAGGCAAGTAACTGTAAACATTTGTACAGTCTCCTGAATTTACACACCAATAATTTCTAAAAGTTTTCTTTCACTTATTTCACTTCAGAAAAGTAAGGCAGAGGAAACTTTAGAAAATTATTGATATACAATTAGAAGGGACCGTACTAGCCAAAGCCATTAAATAATAAGCCCAGTCAGATAGTGTTAAATTTGTTAGCGACACACTAGCGCCAAACCTCTGCTGCGGAAGGAGGACAAAACAGACGTTGGTCGCAGAGAAACGATACGATTTGTATCGATGTTTTGTTTTTGCACTTCCTTTAAAAGCTTGCTAATTATTGGGATCTTTTACATTAAAGCTAAAACCAAGACCTCCTTATCATAGTATCAGACCTCTCAATCAGCAAGTTGCCTTTGACCGCTATACTTGTCCTGCTACTAGCGCCATCAATCGTCAGTAATAGTATTTACGACACGAAATAACACAAAATTTTTTCACAGCTCCATTTGTTCTGTGCATTTGCTTATGAACTAGTAGTTTTCCTACCACTAAAATTTTATAGTAAATTTTATCTTATTAAATTGACAATATCATGTGATTACATGACGAAAAAAATTCTATTAAATTTTAGTGGTAAGAAAAAAGCGTAAAAGTTGGCAGCTATGCGGTAGCAGACCAGCTAGATTTTTCTATAGATTTTTCTATTATATTTTTGGATACCAGTTTTTTAGTAGAGACAATTTTGTTTTGTTTGATCGGAGAATTCTGGGATTTAAAAGAACAACATTTTCTCTAAAAATATACTGGTGTTCAAAAAGCCCGAAACATGGCAACTGTGCGGTAGTATCCACCAGGCGGCGATACTTTCCGGAGAGAGTCAATTAATAAGTTGGCAATTACCGCGGACATTTTCTCCCATAGACTTTCTCCGGATTGTCAAGTCTGATCTATGATAAGGGAGTCTTGGCTAAAACTATAATGAAAAAAAATGTGGAAATTTACTGGATTAATATTTCTATATAAATATAGTGGTGGCGAAAAAGTTGATTTATTTATTAAAAGTTGAATAAAAAGTGATGGAAATTTACATCACTATGCAATTAACCCTTTCCGGCACAGACAAATTATGTTCGTAAAATGTGAAATTACTGACTGACACCGGAATTTACAAACGACTTTCTTAGAAAATATGAACTCCTTATTTTAAGCTTTAATTTTACAAGCAAAATTTTATTAAAATATTCTTGGTGCCGAATGCAGCACTCCCAACCGCTAGATGGCGCTATTTTCAACATGCGAAAAGTTTCCCATTTATCTGATTGGGCTTATTATTTAATGGCTTTGGTACTAGCGGTAAAAAAAATATGGCTACGACAGTCGCCACTTTTGGTGCAGAGCGTAGGCGTAGTTTTCAGGTTGTGGCGCCTGTTTTTATAATATGTTACTATTTTATCCCTTTTAGAGACAAAGTACTTCTGCTGCTTAAATGTTGAAATAATTGAATGACACAAGAATTTACGAACAAATTTATTTGAAAATAATCCGTCCTTGATAGGGTTAAACCGTTTACTAGCTAAATATTAGCGAAATTTGGAAAATTCATATATTGCAGATAACACTTCTTTATCGATCATTACATAATTTCTTTCAGTTTTATTCATTGCTCTAGATGCATATAACATGGTTCGTCCATTTTACCACAATTTTTAACAGAATTTTCAACTTATTTAAATACAGAAAAGTATTACAAACCTGCAATCAAACGAGGTTTCTAGCATTTATGATACATAAATATTAAATACAATTTTTCTATTAAAAAAATGTGGTACAAACGTACGAACACTATATAAGCTATTAGTTTTTCCGTACCCTCAACAATATGACTGAAAACACAATATATTTAGCATTTATTTTCCTATTCTAGAATTCTATTACTTTCGTATTCTGGTTTGCGTGCCCTAGTCACGCAGACCAGATGTTTAAGACCCCCACATTAGGCCGTCGAAAATTAAAATGTGTCTATAACTCGAAAACGAATCATAGGAATGAACTGTAAAGTAACATAGCGGATATTTTCGATGATGCTGCTTCTCTGCTTCTTTATATGCAAAAATTATTCTGTATCAAAATTCATAAATTTTTCGAATGTGAATTTATTAATAATTATCTTAAATAAATATAATTAAAAAATATATTTTAATGAAAAATTGAAATTAATTGAAATGAAGTGAATTGGAATTAATTGAAAAAGATGACGCGACGAGAAGAAATGGTTGTGAGCTCTTCAAAAATAAAAGCAAAAACAACATCTTGGCGCTTGCAAAAGACGCAGGCAAATTGACATGGCTTAGAATTTTAAATCGTTTTAATCTTTTGAATTGGCACTGATGATGGAGCTTTAGGGGCTCCGAAACAGCTGTTTGCCAATATATATATTTTTAATTTGTGCTATTTCACGTTGTACATTTATTTTTAATATATAAATTTTCTTTTAGGAACGAGAATTATGCATTTAAAAACTTCTTTTTTAAGAACAAACACAAGATGATTTCAATCGAGAAGATAAAAATACGCACATTATTTGATGAAATCGATTCTATAGATTTTTACACATACATAAGGAAACTGTCACAGTAAAAGAAAAAGTTATTGAAATGTGGAATATAGCTTATCAGTTTAATGATTTTTAAAATGGAAAAACTTGAGTGCCAATTTCTTTTACATATTGATTTTCATAGTGTTATCCTTTCATTATAGAAAAGAGGGAGTAATCCGGAGCGATAATATCTGCATTTGGTATGAAACATTTGATCAAAAACCTGTTTTAGTTTAATGTATGTTTTCATTAGATTGTAATTTAGCCAGATATATATATGTATATTCATTAGGTTGATTTTTTTATGTTTAATTCTGATGATTCTTTAGCACTGGATAAAACAGGAAAGGCGAAGCCATGTCCGGTTAGTTGCCATAAGTATTTCGTAATTGTAATCTTCGTGTTACTTAATCACAGAATTTGACTCATTAAATCAAAAGTATTGGCGTATACACTGCAAAAAAAATGTTGATTTTACCGTATAATACTGGCATCCCAGATGCCAGTATTATACAATAAATTTAACAGTAATAAACAGTAAAATAAGCTGTAATACGCTTCCGCGCATTACTGCATTTAATAGAAGTGTTAATTTACCTAATCGCTGATTTTGGAGTTGAATAAGTCAAATTTTAATATTAAATTTTAGTAGTTAGAAAAAAAGTGTTGGCAGTTATGCTGTAGTGCAGAGTTGCCAAGTCTCCGGCTTTTTGAACACCAGTAATTTTTTGAGAAAATGTTGTTCTTTTAAATCGCAAAATGCTCCGATTCAAAAAGACAACATTTTCTGTACTAAATTCCTGGTATCCAAAAAGCCGGAGACTTGGCAGGTCTGCTGTAGAGCATAGTCTGATTTTTGATGTAAAGATGATGGAAGATGTTGTGTTAGATTAGGGATGCACAACCGCTGGCTCACGGGCCACTAAGGTACAACTATTTTTCCACAGATTAACTTGCCTTATTTAATGGTAGACATTTTGCTATTAAATAAGTCGAAGATTACTTTTCGAATATTGGGCTGGCGAACGGCTTTGAAAAGTTTGTGCAACACTACGTTAGATCATTATTCAAAGATTTGCAGACATATGGAAAAATTCATAAGCTTTTACCCCTTCACTACTGCATTCGCACACCTCTTTTTTAATTACAGAATTTTGGCTTATTTAATTGTTGATGTGCTGTGATTAAATAAGGCAAAAATTTTGTTTAATAAAAGTGGTGTTCGAATTCAAGTTTTTTTGTGCAGCATTTTTGCA
This sequence comes from Maratus michaelseni, assembly GCA_963931845.1. Taxonomy (NCBI): domain Eukaryota; kingdom Metazoa; phylum Arthropoda; class Arachnida; order Araneae; family Salticidae; genus Maratus; species Maratus michaelseni. The sequence goes on along the minus strand of OZ007599.1, from coordinate 145,233,726 downwards.
CGTATACGTACAACTAGTCACAAAAGTATTGAATCAACCAGTTTTACGCGGAAAAAGAAAAATAGCACGTTTTAGGATTGCTGGGAAAAATTATTTTTGAAACTAATACTTTCTAAAGAATTCAGTGTGCACAGAGTTCTACCACAATATTCGAATAGAATTTTTAGCCTATTTAAAAGGCTGAAAAATATTTCAAATTCTGCAGTTAATCGCTGAAAGATTTTTATTTATAGAAAAAATACTACGATAAGATTTTTTATATGAAACAGTGATGAATTTTGAGTTCGACTTATACACCATAACATACGGTGTATTTTATATTTAAAATAGTTTTTTACTATTTTAACTCATACCTATTTTCATTTAATTACCGTAATTTCCGGCGTATAATCCGCAGCTCAAAGAGTCGTTTTTCGACCCAGAAATATTATTTTATAAAATGTAACTTAAAAGATCGCTGTAAATATTTAACTACAATTATTGAATAAAATTTCTGGGTCGAAAAACGACTCTTTGAGCTGCGGATTATACGCCGGAAATTACGGTATATATTCTATTTATGACTTATGACATTGTTTAAAACACAGACTTAACCCTACAGTGCATGAATTTATCTTTTATAATTGTGTTTGTTTATGCTTATATTAAGAATTCGACACCAGAAGTTTTAAGATAGATTATTAACTTTTTTTAGCAGCATATTTATGTTATTTTTAGAGGATTAATATTTCTATATAAATATAGTGGTTGCAAAGAACTTGATTTATTTATTAAAAGTTAAATAGAAAGTGTTGCCAATTGGCTACACTATGCACTGTAGGGTTAATATAGTTTAATATTATTTTGTCTCGCTAATTTTGTGATACATTAAGTATTAATAAATGTATTATAAATATACATATACCAGTAAAACATGAACTAACGGAGTTTCAATTAACTAAGTTTAATATTTCTGAAAGACTTTATGGAAAAACAATTTTCAAAAAATTCAAAATAATCATTTCTTGAACAAGGAAAAAAATGCTGAGACCTAATCACTTATGTTAATGGTACAATTATAGTATAGTGAAAAATCGGAAAAAGATTATTTGGTAATTTGTTTTTAAATGTTCCAAAATGTTTAATTAAGTTGACCAAAGTTAATTAAGTTTCGAGGAGATCTCTTTGTCTCAAAACAGTCTTAATTATTAACAGGAAAATGATTTCACGAAATAAGCTTCGCAATTTTCTAAGCATTCTTTCAATTTTCGCTGATGAAATTTGATTCCAATTTATTTTATACGACCTTGTTTTATTTATTTTTTGCATGAAATTAAAATGAGTTAATTGAATATTTTTAGAGTATCGTGTTACTTTCAAATAAGTTTTCGTTTCCAAATTTAAAGAAGTTTTCTTGACCAAACAGAGACCTCCAAAAAACTAATTAACTAACTGAAAGACAAAATACGTATAAAATTTAAAAGTCTGTGGTAATAATTAATATTATTGTATTTTGCGTAATAACATTATATTTTATTATATTGTGTATTGATATCATGTTTTATTCTATGGTAAAGTTAGTATAAAAAAGGGAAAACAAACAAACAGAACACCCGCTTTTGATCCCAGATAATTTACATGAAATTCACAACAAACGTATCTTTAGATCCCGAATAATGTATTCTTTCAGGGGGAGGGAAGATATGAATGCAAATATTTGAAATAGGGGTCGCCTACATATTGGAAATTGTTCCAACTTTGTTTTTTCAAATGATAACACCTTTCAACCTTTGATATTTTGATAGCTAATTGTATTCCTTGCATCAAAGCAATCTGAAACTAGTCGGATGTGCCAATCCCAAAACTTTCTTCTATCTCCTACACGCTTCGCATACACTAAAAAGAATCAGCTCCAATTTATATCAAGGTCTAACTGAATCTAAAGTTTTATTAAATTCCGTGCATTAGTTCTTGAGATATGAATATTGCTAAAATTGTGTAAATCCTACAAAATGTTGCATAGCAGTGCCACCTGTTGGGAATTTCATACCAAAACCTAATCAACAACAACTTATGTCAACGTCTAACTGAATCTGAAGTTTGATGAAAATCGGTGCGACCTTGCGATATAGTTATCGTGATAATAATGAAAAAAGTAGCATAGCAGCGCCACCTGTTGGGCTATTTGCACCAAAACGTAAGTAACATCTACTTATGTCAAGGTCTAACAGAATCTGAAATTTAATGAAATTCTGTGCATTAATTCTTGAGATATAGCTATAGTAAAAATCATGAGAAAAGTTGTATAGCAGCACCACCTGTTGGGATATATACACGAAAACTTAATCAGCATCTATTTATGTAAAGTTCTAACTGAATCTGATGTTTGACAAAAATAAGTTCTTTAGTTCTTGAGATATATCTATTGGGGATATCGAGAAAAATGCAGCATAGCAGCGCCACCTATTATGCAATTTTCACCAAAAACTTTTCAGCACCAATTTATAACAGGGACTAACTGAATATAAAGTTTTGTTAAATTTCGTGCATTAGTTCTTGAGATGGAACGTCCACAAAATATTTGTCACATACAGACAGACAGACAGACAGAGTCACAGACAGACATTTTCTAAAAGCAGTCAAATCGTGTTCAGGACCTTCTAAAACGTATAAATCCGTTGAAAACCGGTAGTCGAAAATTTTCATGAATCCAATACTTTATTCTTGTAAAGATAGAAGAAAGTAAAAAGGAATACTTTATATACTTAAACAATATGATTGATTTTGGAGTCAAAGTTCAGCATCGCACAGTGTGGTATTTATTCCCAAAACCTGGCCAAAGTTATTTTATACCTCTAAAAGCTACACATCTGCGTTTTTATTAGCTCACAGGCTATCAAAGCCTGAGAGGTAATGTGCCCGCCGGTTCTGTATGTACGTACGTATGTATGTACGTAACGCGATAAGTCGTGATAGAAATAACCATTTTGCTTCAAATTTTGTTTATAGGTCCATTGTGATAAGGCGCTTCTCTGATTAGTTTTGGGGGTTCATTGGTTAAGTATAAAGGGGGGAGGGACGGGGACTAACTCCCCTTTAATTTAGATAAATGAGTTTTTCATTCAGAATTATCCTATTTTCTTCAAATTTTGTATATATATATTCACTGTAATAAAGCACTTCTCTGGTTAGTTTAGGGGGCTCATTGGTTAAATATAAAGGGGGGAATGGGGGGACGATCCCCCTTATTATATAGTCAATTTCCTTATTTTTCGAGAGGCAAGAGTATAATATACAATTAGTGTGATATGAATGTCCTCAGTTTAACTGAGCAGTTTTCTTTTTTATTTGAATTGTAGAGTGAAAACGGTAAAATAAAGTCTTATTTATAAATGAAAGCATTTATTCGTCAGTTTCATCCCTATTACTGTCTTTAAGAGTATTATCATTTATAATATCACTTTCTGATAACAGATGTAAAACTTCAGAAGATAAGGGCTTTCTTTTCTAGTTTGTGTTGCATTTCATGCCAGTTATTAGGGGGTTAGAAGTTAAAAGAAGCCTGTTCAGGACATCAATGTACAGGCCACTCGCGAAAACTTTCTTCTGTAGTTTAATTTAAATGACCTAATATGTTTCTTGCGAGCTTCTGCAGCCTCTTCAGATAGTTGGCCTATTGGCAGAATAGCTTTTTTTATAACGTCTGCTCCATGACGATGTACCTTGTGCATTGTAGAGAACATGGGATAAAAACCATATACCGACACATACAGTTCAGCCGTCTCTGAGCAATATTTTTCAAATTCTTCTGTATTAATTTTGTATTAGTATTGTTTTCTCCAAATATTGTCCTTGTTTTTATGAGTAGCTACCCATTTTTGTTTGAACTGATTTTTAATAACGGAGAGCTTTTGCTTTATCTCAGCTATCCTTGGATCACCTTCAGAATAATTTCTCAATAATTCTTGCTCCATAAATTGATGATTTCCATCAAATGTTGACTCATTTGAGCATTGCATGATGGTATACAACTCATTTCGAGTCATGGATCTCATTTCAGAAGGCTCTGTTACCAAAAAAAATAAAAAATAATAAATAGCAGTAATTTATATAAAAAATTGTAGGAACCAACAAAAAAATTCGTTAAAAATAGGGGGGGCGGTTTCGGGCGGCTGATTTTTTTATAATTGCCTTTTATTCTAAGTACTGCATATTACACAATAGTTTTCATCGCTTAAATGTGTTTAAAAATATAACAAAATCCTTTCTAGATATTATAAATAATTATTTATGCCACTATTAACTATACCTAGGTTGTCGACCATATAGACAAAAAATCCGCAGGATATTCATTAGGTAAATGTAGTGTGTATAAAGTACATACCCGGTTTTGAATAATCCATCACAACAACAACCACTAAATTGTTTAGACACAAAACAACAAGAGATTTTAAAACACTAAAATCTGAGCGCATCGTAAAATCACAGGACTGATTGCGTGGCGCGCTGTGTTGTGCTAGCGCATTGCACGTTTTGTCTTTGGATGCAGTAACTATTAAACTTTTTTGAGAAATAATATAAAAGGTAGGAAACAGATTTAAAAAAAAAATCGTTTTTGGCCATGTTTCGGGACTAAATACCACACTGTGCATCGATGCTCTGGATTAAATGGAAGTTTGCGTCTCATGCTTGCCACAGGAATTGTGGTTCATGAAGACTTTTCATCTTTTGCTGCAGTATTGTAGCCTTGCCAACTTACTATGAGAGTGAGAAGTGCCAGGCTGGATAGCCTCCAGGTAGCTTAAGAATGTGCAATGCCAATGATCCCGGTTCGAATCCAGGATTGGGCATTTTTACTTTGTTGGTTTCACGCCTGATTTAAAAAAAACATTCATTATAAATTCATCTTGTAAGTAGGTTATAGAACAGGCATCCTCAACCATTTTTCCTGCAGAAGACTTTCTCCTATTATATCCGAATAGTAAGCTTTGACATTTAATAGCAATAAAATCATTAAGTAAGGTGAGTTATCGTAAATGGAAATAGTGGTAGCTCCGCTAGCCACAGGTTGGAATTCCTGTTTTAGATTTCAATACAGTTGGAAACCTTTTATTCGAAAGCAGGATTCCGACGGGTACTTGCTTTCGAAAGAAACTATTTATGATTAGTTATATGTGTCTTATATAATTATAGCATTTCTGCGAACAAATAAAGCGAATTCACTTTTCGAAAATAGTGGCATTCAAAAGTAAGTCCCGAATCGTGTTTCAAAGCTTCAATTCCTTGGTATTTCTTTGTTTGTTTGTTGTTATTTTTGTAGTTCATAACGAATTTGAAAGTTTGCCATTTAACATTTACTTCCAGTTTTAGTATTAAGTATCAACATAGAAACAAAGATTTACAATACGAAGGATTCTTACATTTATAAATTTTTAAGAAGTGTTATTGAAACAATCTTCTCAAAAGTTTGTTTGTGATTCCCTGAGTTATTAAATTTAATTGGAGTTTTATCGGTTCGGAACGTGACATATTGTACTTCAAATTCGCTTTCTCTGAATTTCAAGCAATTATATTTTTCTTCCGAGTTTTCTTAATGACCCCTTATCTGAAATAAACGCCTGATGAATCTGACATTACTTGAAGGTGTGAAAATATGTGATCGATAAATTCCATTTTGTCAGCGAAATAATTTAAAGTTCAAGAAATGCGACAAAAATAATTAATTTGTATTTGGAATGATTTTACAAAACGGGAAATCTCATTAAAATATACATTTGTTTTAGAAATATGGGTTTGTGTATTCGCATTACAAAAGATAGTAATTTTAATTCGATGCAGAGATTGCAAAAATATTCTTAGTAATCATGACTTTAATTTCAATACATATATTCTTGCTATTTGAATTATGAAATATGAAAAATCTTTAACAAATCCGAATACATACATGTTAGAATAAATGAATGACCGTATTTTAAAAATATTTTTTCTCATAATTATTAAACATAATAAATAATATCTAAAAATACAGAAAACCTTCGATGTTTTATTTCAGTTACAGATGTTCGAAGTGTGAACCTTACATAACACGACAAACATTTAATCTGTAATAAAGTTCGTCTCACACATTTTGCAGGTTTACACTGTCAACGGTTCTCAATGCAACGCCGATTTTTTCTTTAAGTTTTTTGGAGTACTTTTGGCAATTGTGGTACATAAACATGATCTTATATGTAACACCACAAAAAGAAATCATGTGGCGTAAGATCTGGGGAACTTGGTGGCCATGTAAAGAAGGGTAAATCATCATTACTCGCACGTTCACCGTTGAGTGACGTCAAAAAAAAAAAAAAAACTTGGCATATTTTTGTTTTTTTAATTTCATTTATCACTTACTAAAATATGTGTAATTTTTAGAAAATATGAATTTTTAAATCCTGGTCATTCATTTACGTTAACACTGTATCATTACGATATTGTAGAAGATGAAAATAGGACGCGTATACGCCGCACCTCAGACAATTCGATTTCCTACCAGAATTTATTTTAAATAAAATGTGATTTATAAAATGTGACAATAAAATGTGATCTTAGCACTTATTTGATTTCTTATTTTCAATAAAATTTCCGGTTTGAAAAAGACTTAACTAGGTTGCGGCGCATACGCGCGAAATTACGGTAAATAGAAATTCTGGCCTTATTTAAACGCATATTTTGCGATGAAATATTTCAAAATTTGCTATTATATATCAGTGGTATGATAAAGGCGTAAAGGTTTCTACTATGCTGTCTAATACGATACTTGTTTAAAGGTTTCAATATTTTCTCTTCTTCAAATATGTCAATATTTACGCGATGTTAATTAAAAAATAAAAAAAACCTATGAAAGGATTTTCTGTGGTTCTTCTACCTTTCTTTAGAGATTTCAATATGGATCTCAAGCCTGAAAGGATTTTTGAAACCGCAATTTTTCTGTTAAGTATTGACATGACTGACTCTCCCTTTTTTTATAGTATTCTATTTTTTTTTTCATGAACAGATTCTCAAGCAACACAGAATTGTTGATCTAGCGTTCAGCCATTATATTCTAACTTTGCAGGACAACTATTAAGTTCGACGTCTGCACAAGTTTGGCTTAAAGGTTGAGTGTTGGTAGGGTCAATGGTCATAGGCGCCGCTTTAATGACGACAAATCAGGTGAAATTCTACCACTAATTTTGAAATGTTATTTTTGTCTTAATTAATCACAGTGATTAAATATGGCAAATACATTTTTTATTTAGTAGTAGAAGTATGCTTTATTGCCTATTTCATCCTCGTGAATTTAGTGCTTATGACAACTGGTAGAATTGTGTCTGAGAGAACGGTTGGATCATTGTTAGATTAAAAGTCTGAATTGTTAATTAACGAACGGCTGGGTCTACCGTCAGTACTGCACATGTACCAATTTTTTTATCCTACTTTAATTAAACACTTCAACTTATTTGTGGACTTCCTGCCAAAAGTTTTAGAATTTGAAATGTTCCATATATTTACAAAATAAATTTAAACAAAATGTCGTTTCTTTAAAAAAAAAAAAAAATCAATATTGTTTCTATTGTAACAAGGAAAACGGAGGCCAGATTGGCAAAGCTCGTGAAGAATACTATAAAAATTCAGCGGTGACAATCGGACCATTTTTAAAAATAATGAAAAATGCATTTTTTCACAATCCATAGTTTGACATGTTAGCGACGATATCCTCGCTACCATGAAAATGGTGAAATGAAAATGAAAATGATTGATATTTTAAATTATATTACTTAAAAAGGAATACAGTAAAATCTCGTTATAACGAATTTCTGGAGACCACCGATTAAATTCGTTATACTGAAAAAATCGTTAATGTCAAATTCCAATATTGCGTTTTTCTAAAAAGGAAATTGGCATGCACATTGGATAAAAATATTTATTATTTCTACACTTGTATTAAATTTTCGTTAACATCCAAACATGTGAGTAAATAATAAATATACAGTATGAATGAACTTACTAGTTTGAAATATAAGATATTTATTAAGTTCATTAAGTTTCAAGATTTTAACTGTTACACATAAATTTTAATTTATCTTAGATACCTGATGGATTAACATCTCCACTAACATCGGCAGTTAACCTAACTTTTTTTCCTTTATAAAAAAATTGGAAGTTTTTTTTTTTCTACACTGAAGTTGAGAATATATTTTTTAAAACAAATTGTATAAAATATTTTCGGAACATTATTTTGCTACATTGTTAAAAATTTTGTCCTAGGTATAACCAACTTTTGATGCTGCAGTAGCTGCAACTATAATATGTTGAAATCTCGTCCCAATATTTGGAGCTATTATTTAACCGGAACTCCAATTGTTGGACCGATATATCAACATCTTATGGTTGCAGCTACTGAAGCACCAAAAGTTGGATAAAGTGTTTAACAGTGTAGGATAATTACTTTTTATGATTTTCAATGTTTTATAGAGCACCTTTTGATCGTACAACACAATCTTTGGTACTTGATTGACAATCATCATCAGCTTCATTTTCACAGTCGTCTGCCTCCCCTATATAGAGTTTCCGAAGAAAGTTTTCTTCTAAATGTTTTTAAATACAGATATTTTTTTTCTAAACTCAACATTCGTAAAACTGAAATTATTATTTTTTTAAGCTTTCAATAAACTCGTCAATTTAAAAAATTCGTTAGTATGAAACTCGTTAAAGTGAATATTTTTGTAATATGAAACCATAGGACATTTTTTAACAATCCAAATGTATACGTTAAGCTGAAAAATTCGTTAAAGTGACATTCGCTGTAACGAGATTCTACTGCATATCAGAAATATTATGCTTAATCTGAATTCTTAAAAAAAACTGTCATGAAACTGTTTCAATAAAAATTCACTTGTTATTAAACTTTATTATTAATTGTTGCCAGTAAATCGAATTAATAAAACAATCGCAAATCTTTGTTGCAATGTTAGTTTGGTGGTGAGTCGGTCATAGGCAGTATTATCAATTTAGATCCTTTATTTAAAAAAATCTATCTTGCTACCAGTATTTCCGTTATATCCGTTTTTGTTATATTTCATAACAGACATTTCGTAATTAAATTAAAAATTACTATATAAAATATTTTGAGGATGACAGTTTTTTTTATATAAACAAAAACATAAAATCATGCATCACGCCGCATAGATTAGTAGACACTTTCCAACACTTTCTGAATATTGTTATAAAATTTAATTTTGCTTGCAATGAAAAGAGGCATCTAAATTTAAAAAAAAAAAAACCCTTTTAATGCCAAAAAAGTCCATTTTCTGAAGTTACCGTTCATGGATTGTAATGTGTGGGAATTCTTTCATGCAAACTTGTATACGATTTACACACCTCGTAATACATTAAAAATTAGTTAGGTTTTAAGGTGCATATCACAGCTGGAAATGTACATCCAGCAGTTATTGCTCGTAGCTCTTGCAACCGAATTCTTTTGAGTGTTTCTGTAAATAAATCATAAATTCTACGCACCCAATAATCTATACATAGCAATTGTGTGGTTCACATCAGTAATATATATAAATTTCATTATTTTAAACAATATATCATTATTGAAATACACTAAACCCGATTTTCAACCACAGATCATAATGTAATGGATAAATTTTGTTCATCCCTCTAAATTAGGGGTCTTCAACCCTTTTTCCCCAGAATCGTTTGCCACCAGAAATTCCGAAAGTAATTTGAATTCTTCGATTTGTTTTATAGAAAAGTTTCTGTCATTAAGTAAGATAATTATTATTTTTTAAATAATTCCGTGGCCCGCTGGCTATAGGCTGAATACTCCTACTGTAAACGAACTACAAAGGCTACTTACTAATGAAAAAATTTTGTGCGTCCCTATGAATCAGGTGACTTGAAACTTCTTGTATCAGAGTCGTTTGCTACCACAAATTCTATAAGATAATATTCACTTTATTTCATCGCAAAGCAACTGTCATTAAGTAAGAAAGACAATTATTTCTGTCAATGTTTTCGTGTCTCGTGGAACATAAGTTGAAGACTACGTCTGTAAACGAACTACAAAGGCTTCTTATTCACCATTCTGCAGAAAGCATGTTGACGCCTACCTCAATGATACATATCAATATAATTATGTTCAAAGTATCGTAATATCATCAAAATATGCCACAAGCGTTTTTTTCTCATACACCACAATGAACGGAATTCCTTTGTGTGTCCCTGTAGACAGGCGGCCAGAAATCCGAAGTCATAAACATTTTTCAATTAAGTTGGAAAATGTTAAAAATTGGGCTAAGTTGACAATATCGGCCATCGTTTGATTTGAAGATCCTACCTTAGATGCGTTATAAACAATGTCCCTGTAAACAAACTACAAATGCTACCCTTCCTTTTCAATAGCGATCAGGCTATAATAGTAAATATTAATAACATATCTCAAACACGGGACAAACATAGTATATTTACGAGAGTTAAAGTACGGACAGACTGAACGACAGCCAGAGAGACGGCCAGATAGGCGGCCAGAAAACCGAAGCCATAAACACTTTTCAATTAAGTTGGAAAATGTAAAAAATGGGGCTGAGTTGACAACATCAGCCATCACTTGATTTGAAGATCTTACACTGTAAAAAAAAACGGAAGAAAAAACTGCAAAAAATGCAGTTAATATTTCATCTAGAATTCAAACACAGCACTTTTGTTAATTTACAGTAATAACAGCAGTATAGAAAGCGACATCTGTTGGCTATATCTCTCAAATGAGGGGGAAAAGAAAAACACAGGCAGAGAAGGACAGTGGGGCAGCGGGCAGGTGCAGGCAGTTGCAGTAGTGACGCTTTGACGCTAGGCTATGAGAGAAATGGCCGCCGTTACATGCGAGCGTATAAAGGTGTAATAATTATTAATCACACCACTTAGTGGATTATTTCAAACATATTTTAAAGAATAAAAGTAAGTTTTATCTTTGTTTTCTTATATTATTGTTTTAATATCATATAATTTCTGTTATATAATTATCAGATACAAATTTTGTTGTTAAACCATGTGTATATCACGACAGTTAGCTTTCAAGTCTAGAATAAATATTTTGTTTTAAATCGTAAAAATAGATGATTTTGCTTGGTTATGTGGTTTTTTATTTTCTTCCGTATTTTCTCCCAGGACTTTGTTATTATTACGTATAATTTGCGTCTAAGTATCACAGGCAATTTTTATACAAGCAGATTTTTTTAAAAAGAAGATTCCTGTTTTTAGCTATGCCTTATTACGCTATTATATATTTTTCAAAACTCCAGTTCATACGTTGGCATTCGAATATACTTTTTAAATCCTATAAATATTTTACGAGCCTACATTTTCCGGTTCACTTTCGATGGTTATTTAAATATTTTTATTTATTTAATATATTTAGCCGATATTTCGGTCAGTGATTTATTTTCAATTTTCAAATCATTTATTATGAGTAATCCGGATGCACTATTTTATCAATTCCTAAAATATTCCTTGAGTTTGTTTACTGTCGCAGAATTATTTTGCAGCAACTCGTTTAATGTTTTTGTCCATTATCTATTTATTTTTACGCTTAATTTTAAAGTTTTTATGTGAGCAGATTGTTTTAATTATTATTTTATTCTACGTTTCTTGAACTCATAAGTGTTTTTTTTTTCTCCCTGTGTTCATTTTTCAATCGGACCTGATATTTATGGAATTAAATGTAGACTTATAAAATTATCTTAGCATACAATAATTTTTTTATCAATATAAAGTTTCCATATCGGCAAGTTCCGTACAATAAGGTCTTGTTATTAATTATATATGTATGATAGTTTAAATATCAGAAAGTTTTGTATATCCGTGTGGAGGGGTGGGGAAATAATGACTACATTGAATAAACAAAAATATTTAAATAGATACAAAAAATAACCCTAAATTTGTTGGAGAAAAAAAAAATGATTTAAATTAGTAGGTATTTTCAAATACAAACAAAAAGATAAACAAAGTCCTGTAAAGAAATACTGAATAATTAATTAAAAGCTAGATAAAATCTTCCTTTGTTATTATTTATTGAAAAAACATTTTATCTATAGGCAAATGACTAAAATTTTTGTGGGTGATATACTTGACCAAAAACCGAAATTTGTATCTTATATATGTATAACAGAATCTATTATATAATAATGATATTAAAACATGATATAAGTAAACAAAAAGGTAATACTTACTGCCCAAAGTCTTTGAAATATGTCTCAGGTTAAAATAAGAAAAAAAAAAAAAAAAAAAAAAAAAAAAAAACAATACAAGGAGAGGAGGAGGGGGGGGGGATAAAAATATCAATAACAAATGTTAAAAGTTTTACAGTTATGCTGTTAAAATTGCGTTAAAATTAACAGCAAAAACTGCTGTAAAACTAACAAATCAGCTGTAAAATAAAAAACTGAACTGCTGTAAAATTAACCGCAAAAAATGCTGTAAATTTACAAAAGTGCTGTTTATCCATGAAAAACAAAACTGCTGTAAATTCACAGCAAAATATGCTGGCACCCATATTGCCAGCATTTTTTGCTGTAAAAATACTGTGATTTTTTTACAGTGTAGTTGTGTTATAAACAATCTGTGTATGATCCTTTATTTGAATTGCACAACTTTCTAACAAAAAGTTTTGCCAAATTTAGTCCCGAATTTCTGTGATTAAATAAAGAAAAAAAAATTCTGAAAAAATGGCACTTAAAATCGGAAGGTTTGGCTGCTAAACTCTGGTGACTTTCACAATTTTATGATATGAAATATGAAAGTAATGTTATTAAATGTTGTAGCTTATAAATATTATATTTCAAATAAAATATGGATTTTTAATAAGCATATAAAAGTTTAGATTTTTCCTTTAAGTATTTTTTGAATTATCCTTAAAAACAAAATCTGTACTGTGTAAAGGTGCAAACTGTGTGCATATTTTCCAACTCTGCTTAAATTTACGATTAGATGAGTATTGGAAAAAAATTATATATTCTGAAAAAAATAAAAAATAAAACGTATCTTCTTGAAATAAAATAAAAAAATCATTCAAAATTTTAATGTTTTTCGGCATTTTCAGAAATTTGAAGTTTAAAAGTAGAGAAATATATTGATGAACAATTTTCTCTTAAACAAACAAATCCTAACATTAAATAACCTGCAAGAGAAATTTTGGAAAATTGTGAAATTCATAGGCGCCTACTTCTCGGAGGTGAAGTAGTCAATTCATACCTTTTTCACTAATTTTTAATTATTTTTTGCCCTATTTAATCACTGTGATTCATTATTACAAAAATAACTTTTTAAAATGAGTGGTCGAGTTTTGTGAGATTTACTCTGATCGGTGTCGTTAATTCGGCGCCTATAGTGAAATTGATACTAATACTAATTCTTGCAATCAGTGGAATATTACGAAAATGAAATTGGTTGCATTGTCAGCAAAATAATCTTTTTATTTATTTTTACATATAAAATTATTAAAAATAGCTAGAACTATGACTGATTTTTTTCATACAATAATCCTCACTTAAAATATTTTTTGAAAATTTTGTAGAAGCCTGCACTGAAGATCATTTACATTAAAAGTATTGTAGAACTATACAACGAAAAGCTTTTTTAGGAAATACTGGTATTAAAAAAACTGGCCATTTGGGAGCCCTGAACATGTGTAAAAACGTAAAAATAGTCAAAGGCATTACATAAAATTTTAATTATAAATATTACAATATGTATATACTATGACAAAAAGAAGTGTCAAAAATGCACACCATAATTTTTTTATAAAGTGTCTAGAATAAAAGTTGAATTAAGATAGTTTTCGTTGCGCAACATGTCTTTAGATCAAGATATCTTAAATTTGCCAGTCTGAAATTGACTGCGATTAATTAACGTAAATAACTTACAGATATGCTTCGTATCGCTGCAATTCAAACATGATGTTTAGCGGTGGGCGATTAAATAATAAATCTAGTTAAGATACTCTCCGCTCTTCTGCAATCAATGTTTAACGAAGTGTCATTAAGTGCTACAGAATACATACATTTATTTCATTATTAAACACACAGTCAGGCACTTTGCGATTCTCTGAAGATTCTGGGCGTCATTTTAGTGCGAAATATGAAAAGTAAGGAAGACAGTTTATGTCAACTTTATTTAATTTTGATTATAATCTATTTTAAGAAAGGGAAGTTGCAATTATAACTTCTATATTTACACTGCGTTATCTCCAAAATTTAAATTTCTGTTATATATAAGAATTAATTTTTTTTAATTACTCATAGTTTGAATGATATCAATATTTTTCCAGTACTTCAGAAGTGGTTAACTGTGCTAGATACATTCTCACTGAATCTTTTCTTCTTATATATTTTCGGGCGAATTAGGTCTCTTCATTCTTTTGCCAACGGATTACCACTATTTTAGAAAAATAATATTTACCTTATATAATGACGAAGTGTTTGTGATATAAGAAGGCCAAAATTAATTTTCGAAACTATTGTTACACCACGTGTGGTAGGTTCCACAACACAGTTTTAAAAGCAGGCATAAGCTTTATATTTTTGAGATGAGAATGGGAACATATTAATTTTTAATATTATCTTTGATGCTTTGTTTCAGGGATGGCAAAACCACGTGCCAGTGGAATAATTTTCATCAGTATTTTTTAATAGAAGTCTTCGCAATTGTTAATTGATAAACTTATATCATTAAGTAAGGCAGTGGTAGTCACTATTTTTTTGCGATAAATATTCCCACATCACTATTTGCAAAAAGTAATATTCGCTTTACTCAATGACAGAAATTCTGATTTAAAATAAAAGAAAGATTTTTATTAAAATAAAGTGGTATCTTCACGCTTGCCGCTTAGTGAGCACCAGAGAATTCAGACTAACATTACTATTCGGAAATCCTGATGACAAATGTCTCGATGGCACACGGTTTCGCAACGTCTCTATTTGGTTTCTTGCTATACAATTTTTTCTAGATTTTAATATTTAGATAAGGGGTTTCCAACAACTCAACTGCGAGCAACCCAACTACCATTATTTTCAAATCGTATTCTTCAACTGATTTAATTACATAATTTATGTTAAAAAATAAGACGAATATTACTAATCAGAAACGGTGCTCCCGCGATTGAGTTCTTTGAAACCCTTGATGTATAGTGTTATGCCTTTTCGGAATATTTTTTTAACTAAAAATTAATTAATTTGGATAAGTTGAGAAACATTCAAATCTTAATGAAGGGTTGTAGAATTAAAGATTTTGAACATACGGTTAAGAATGTCTCCATTTTGATTTTTGGTATGTTAAGTATTATTTTTGTTGTTGTTAAGACAGTTTTGATATCTAAACTCTGAAATTCCTGACATATTCGCGAAGTCAATTTTAAGCCTAGGCACATGGAAGCTGCAATTATTTATATATAAATAAATACGAAATCGAAAAGCGTTTTTCATTGTACGAGAAATTAAATAATCTCTCAGAAATGGCTGTCAAAGTTGACATTTTAAAGGATTTTTTGAACGCGACACACTTCCTGAAAATAGTCCTCATATGAGTCAACAATCGCTTAAAACTGAAAATGTCGTACATTTATCAAAAAATAAAAATTCTGTTCGTTTCTAAATCACTTCAATACCCGCGATAATTTCTAGTTTTTACGCTTAAAAAAAGCCCGTGTAGAAAAAGTTTCTCGTGCAAAAATACATTTTATCTTAAACTTCGGAATTTATGTTTAAAAAATCACAATTTTAAAAAAAAGTTTTTTTCTAACCTTTAAGACTATTTGAGGGGGTCGGGGCAAGAAAGTGCCACGCCACATTTTTGGTGAAATAAATCTAACACTGTAATATGTTGCTTAATATTGTAAATTATATTATTCAACATATAATTTGTTTCTAATGTCACTTGGTGGCAGCATACGTGACAGGTTTTGTTTTTGCCCCAGGTGTTTATACCCCCAATGAAGATAGCTAATTTACAAAAACGTAATAGTAATATCTTTAAAGTAATGCCCTATTGTTACTCAGAATATTTCAAATGTTACTAAGACATAGGCGTAAAAACTTTAGGTTATATATCTTGATTTGAGTATTTGATCAAATTTTTTAATTGAAATATCTCAGAAGTTCAAACATGTGGCGTGGCACTCTCTTGCCCCGACCCCCTCATTTCTTATGCATGTTCTATAAGGACGGTTGGAAAAGAATATCTCGCTTTTCAACCGATTTGCACTTAAGAAAAATAAATGTAACTCCCCCCACCACCAGTCCGTTAATTTTGCTTCTCTCTTTTGATTGCCAGCACACAAAATTTAACTCTTTGAATTTTCTGCTTTATTTGTCTTTTTGATTTGTAGTAACGAGAAATAATTAATGAAACTTCTATATTTTCTTCTTCCCTTTTGCCCCATTCCCACAAAAAAATGGGATGGGAGATCTCTTGATATTGTAGGGTGGGATGGAGGCAAATGAGAAAAAATCTCTTTTTTTCTGGCAGTTTCATTGTTCCCAATCTAGCATTGATTGAAGAATAAGAAATTGCTTTAACTAAAGAATGGATATAATCAGACCCGATATTTAAGTAATATTGAAATAGTTTGAGACGATATGTTATAAAAATCCATATTTGATGGTATATCGATATATCGTCCAGCCCTAATAGTTACTATCATCGTTACTTTTCTAGAATCTATTTTGGGGCTAATTTTAAAATTTTTATTACTCATTTACTTTCAGACACCACATTATATTAATTTATTTACCAAAACTTACCACTGTATTACTCGTAACAGGTTTCGATAGCGATTTTTTTTGTTGTCTTGCACAATTTCGAAACGATAATTTCCGTTTCAGATTTTTCATGAAAATGTTGTAGACTACGAGGAATATTTTTTGAAAATAGTGTTGGAAAAAAATTGACATTTCCATGGCCTGCCTGTATAAATCCTGTATAAGCATAAAAGCCACGTCTGCAATTATAAACATCATAATTATGAATATCTGAATAAAAAAAGGAGGCCAAATTGCCACTAGTATTAGAAAATTCAGAGTCTGGTTCAATTTCAGTATGAAGACGACCCCTAAGCTTATTTCTGATGGGACTACTGGTTAAAACTGATGGGAAACTATTTTCAATAAAAATTCACTTGTTATTAAATTTTATTATTAATATGTGATTCGCAATAAATCAACTTACTAAAAGGATTGCAAAGATTTGTTGCAGCGTTAGTTTGGTGGCCCTTTGGTCATAGACAGTGTTCTCAACTTGGACCCTTTATTTAAGAAAAAAAAATACCTTGCTACCAGAATTTATGTAGAGTACTTTTTGTTATATTTTATAACAGATATTCCGTAATAAATAAAATAAAACTTACTATGCAAAACTATTTCTAGGATGGCTGTTTATTATATATATTTTTATTTTATATATTTTTTATGTTTTTCATAAAATCATGCATCACGGCATAGATTATTAAACACTTAATAATCTATGCCAAACCATATTACCAACACTATCGTAATATTCTTATACAATTTCATTCTTTAATACAATGAAATGAGACATCTAAAAAAAAAAAACATTACGCAGTCAAAATCCATTTTCAGAAGTTGGTGTTCATGGCCTGTAATGTGTGGCTAATTCTTTCATGCAGTATTGCATATGATCTACACACTTCGTAATAGATTAATAGTAAAAAAGAAAACTGCCCAGTTAAACTGAGGGCATTGAGCTCACAGGCTATTCACACTAATTGTATATTATACACTTATTTCAAAGAATTTGAAATAAGCCCCTCGAAAAATAAAGAAATCGACAATATATTAAGGGGGATCACCCCCCCCCACCCCCTTATAGTCAACAATTGAACCCCCAAACCTAATCAGGGAAGCCCTTTATTACAATGAACATATATACTAAATTCGAAAGCAAATCGGATAATTCTGCATGAAAAACCCATTTATCTAAATTAAGGGGGCTTACCCCCCCCGTATCCCCCTTTATACTTAACCAATGAACCCCAAGACTAACCAGGGAAGCTCCTTACAACAATGAGCCTATATACAAAATTTGAAGAAAATCGGATAATTCTCCATGAAAAATACATTCATCTAAATTAAGGGAGGAGGATAAGCCTCCCCCCTTTACCCTCTTTATACTTAACCAAAGAACCCCCTAAACTAACCAGGAAAGCGCCTTATCACAATGAACCTATATACAAAATTTTAAGAAAATCGCATAATTCTGCATGAAAATCTCAGTTATCTAAATTAAGGGGGGCAGCCCTCCGTTACCCCCTTTATACTTAAACAATGAATCCCCAAAACCAATCAGGAAAACGCTTTATCACCATTAACCTGTATACAAAATTTGAAGAAAATCGGATAATTCTGCATGAAAAACCCATTTATCTAAATTAAGGGGGGATTAGCTCCCCCTTTCCCCCTTTATACTTAACCAATGAACCCCCAAAACTCTTCAGAGAAGCGCATTATCACAATGAACCTATATACAAAATTTGAAGAAAATCGAATAATTCTGCATAAAAACTCATTTATCTAAATTAGAGGGGTATCCCCCTTTCCCCCTTTATACTTAACCAATGAACCCCCAAAACTATTGACAGAAGCGCATTATCAAAATGAACCTATATACAAAATTTGAAGAAAATGGGATAATTCTGCATGAAAAACCTATTTATCTAAATTATGGGGGGTTAGCCCCCCATTTCCCCCTTTATGCTTAACCAATGAACTTCCAAAACTAATCAGGGAAGCGCCTTGTCACAAGGAACCTATAAACAAAATTTAAAGTAAAACGGTTAGTTCTATCAAGAGTTATCGCGTTACGTACATGCATACATACGTACGTACGTACATACAGAACCGGCGGGCACATAAGCTCTCAGGCTTTGATAGCCTGTGAGCTAAAAATTAGTTAAGTTATAAGTTGCGTATCGCAGCTGGAAACATACATCAAACAGTTATTGCTCATAGCTCCTGCAACCGAATTTTTTTAGTGTCTCTGTAAATAAAATATAAATTTTACGCACCCAATAATCAATACATAACAAGTTTGGAGTACGCCTCAGTAATTGCATTGTTTGAAGCAGCATATCATTATTAAAATACACTGCAAACGATTTTGCCTGATAGATCATATCGTAATGGAAAAAATTTGTGCGTCATTGTAAACTAGGAGTGTTCAAACATTTTGCTCCAAAGTCGTTCGCCACGAGAAATTCAAAAGCTAATGTGAAATTTTTGTTTTGTTTCATATAAAATTTTCTGTAATTAAGAAAGTTAATTATTTATTTTTAAAATAATTTCGTAGCCCGCTGGCAACAGGTTGAAGAATCCTACTGTAAACGAACTGCAAAAGCTACTTACTAAAGGAAAAATTTTGTGTGTCCTTATAAACTGGGGGTCTTCAATCTTTTTCCGTCAGAGTCGTTTTCCAGATATTCTATAAGTAAATCTTGTGTCATTAAATAAGACAATTACTTCTGTAAATAATTTCGTGGCCTGTGGGATACAGGCTGACTCCTGCTGTGAATAAACTATAAATGCTACTTGCTGCTCATTCTGAAGAAATCATGTTGCCGTCCACCTCAATTTTGCATATAAATTTATTTATGTTCCAAGGATCATAACATCATCAATTATGCAAAAGTGATTTTTTCTCATGGACCATAATATAATGGAAATCTTTTGTGTGTCCCTGTACACGAACTATAATACTGTTATACAAAAATTGAGCCATTTGGGAGCGCTGAACATGCGTAAACATATGGAAATAATCAAAAGTATTAGATAAAAATATTAAATATAAAATATTACATATGTATATACTATGACAAAAAAATAATCAAAATACGCACCATAAATTTTTGATAAAGTGTCTAGAATGAAATTTGAATGCAGCATGTGTTCATTGTGAAGCAACCTTTGGATGAAAATGTATTAATAATGTCAGTCTGATTGTGATTGTGTAATGTGACTAATTTACTGAGATGCTTTGTATCGCTGCAATTCCAACATGTTGTTCAGCGCTGGACGATTAAATAATAAATCTAATTAAGAAATTCTCGAATCTGCTGAAAGCAATTTTTAACGAAGTTTCATAAAGCGCTACAGTATACATACACTTATTTCATTATTAAACACACAACCAGTCATACTTTGTGATTCTGCAGAGATTGCGGAGTTCATTTTAGTGTGACATATGTGAAGTATGTAAGGCATATTATGTCAAGTTTGTTTAATTTTGATTATAATCTATTTTAAGAAAGTGTGATATAATTCCAAATTCTATTTATACGCCGCTTTCTCTAAAATTTACGTTTCTGTAATATTTACCAGCGAGGAAAACCGAACTATGCTCGGATATAATTAGCTTTGTGTTCAATTCAATGTAACAATAAATTCTCAGTACAACGTATAATAATCAGTTCTATGAATCCTGATTGGTTGAATGCTGTTTTCGAGAACGTTCTAGAGACGCTGATTGGTTGAATCATATATTTCGGCTGCTATTGGGAATTTCTAGAAAATTCTTTCCGATTCTAAAAGCCAATATTTTCTCCAAATGTAGTCCAAATTTGTCAAAACTGCGCAAACTTCATACATTCTTATTTGACGCCAAGTATGCGTTTTGGCATTGCTAATCTTGAAAGCCGCCAAGTCTAACCAATCTCGTCAAATTTGGCGATATTTGGCGAAATTTTGCCAAAATTGCGAATTCGTTTACTGTCAACGGTTCAACAAATTAATAACTGTTTCAATGTTCGTGCATTCACATTGAAATGCATTTACCCGTAGTGACCCAAAAATGACCCACTAACCTAATTTTCTCGAACATGTGACATATCCCAGTGGTCTTCTCCTACCCCAAAATGGTAGGACACTAAATTTCGTCAAAATCTTTAGAACCGTTTTTAAATAAAATTAGCTTGACCCGTAGTGACCCCAAAAGGACCCAAAAATCGAATTTTATCGACCATGTGACTTAGCCCAAATGTCTTCTCGTAATCCAAATTGGTAGGTTACAACATTTAGTCAAAATCATTTCAGCCGTTTTTTACATAAAATTAGCTTGACTCTCACACGTAGTGACTCATAGTTACCCAAAATGACCCAACAATCGAATTTTTTCTAACATGTGACCTAGTCCAATGGTCTTCTCGTTCTCAAAACCGGTCGGATACAAAATGATACAAAATTTTGTCTAAATCGTTAGTGCCGTTTTTAGATAAAATTAGCTTGACCCTGACCCGTAGTGACCGAAAATGACCCCCTAGTCAAATTTAATCGAACATGTGATCAAACTCAATGGTCTTCTCGTAATCGCAAACGACAGGATACAAAGTTTAATAAAATTCGTTAGAGACGTTTTTTATATAAAATTAGCTTGATCCGCATAAGCCCAAACATGATCCACTAATCATATATTCTTGTGACTTAGCCCAATTGTCTTCTCGTAATCGAAAACAGCAGGATACAAAATTTAGTCAAAATCTTTAGAGCCGTTTTTCAGATAAAATTAGATTTACCTGCATTGACCCAAAATTGACCCACTAATCGAATTTTTTTGAAAAATCATTTAGTTAGTCAAAATCGTTTGAGCCATTTTTTAGATACATTTAGCTTGACCTTGACCCGTAGTGACCCAAAATGACCCATTTAGCGAATTTTCTCGAACATGTAACCTAATCCAATGGTCTTCTAGTACTCGAAAATGGTAGGATACAAAATTTCGTCAAAATCGATAGAACCGTTTTAAAGACAAAATGTTCATACAGACAGACAGACAGAAAATATTTGCTCGTATTATAATATATGATAGATTTTGGATTTTTTTGTAACTCATATTTTGATAACTAGTAAATCTACAGATCAGATGCCTCAACGTCTGACCTACATATTATTGTCCATTAACCCTTTAACGGATAAAGCATTTCAATTGCTAAAATGTTGAAATAAATGATTCACACCGGAAATTATGAACAAATTTATTTCTATATATAAAAAAGCGATATTTCACTTATACAATAAATGGAAGACATTTCTATTAAAATTCTGCTGTCATTGTGGAATTTAGTAATTAAAGTTTTGTGGTTTCCTAGGGAAACCAATGAACGTTAAAGGGTTAATCTCACTAATTTTTATTATAATCGGCTTAATATTCGATATCGTAAAATTCAATTTTGTTAAGTTATTTATACATTTATAAGCATATAAGATTTATCGGATCTTCCAGAAATATAAGAAGTACTACAGTAAACACAATTTTATCCAATGATATGATAAACTACTTATTATCGTATTTTTTCAGAATAAGAATACATTCCTTCTGGGCGTCGGAGCCCCCCTGAAACCCGCGTTGTGGATTTAATTTTATGTTCTGAATTTACAGTAATTTTGCTTGTAACATTACTCTAGTATATGTCTGAATGTATTTACTGTTGTAATTTCATTAAATTAACCACCTACTTGCACAGGAGATTGTAGTCTATCCTTAAATGAACACTTACTTTTAAACCATTAAAAATCCTCTTATGTTGCTAAAATTGATAGAATTTCGTGTACTAAACATACTTATATAAATGTAAATTCCTCTTATGATATTTATATTCAATTTACACATTCAACTATTTTATGATTTTCGTTTGGAAAACCGATTTGGTAATCTTTCTTTAGTAGTTAAAATAAACCCTCATCTATTTCATTAGGAAAAGCATATTAAAAACTAAAATCGCCCGAAAATCATCTATTTTGTTAATAAAATTTTGCATCAAAGTAATGCGATTTACTCGAATGTTCTTTTCTTTTATATTCTTTGAAATACTGAAATACGTTGCTAGGCAACCATTTAAAGAAAGAAAGGAAAAAAGAAATGCATGACATTTTTGTAAAACAATGAGAAATTAAAATCATTTTATATCTCTCCAATTGATGCGTAAAATTTCCTAATAATTCATACAATTAATTTCGAAATTCTGAGTAATTATTGACAAATTTTAAAGCAATCGTATTAATTAAGATTTCCATTCCGGAAATTCAGCATCCATAATTTAATATGTCAATTATCCCAATGCAACATTTTCCACTCGATGAATGTTAAAATTTAAAAATCTTCTGACTTCCCATTGAAAAGCATTATGACTTAAAAGAAAATGTTCTATATTTTTCGAACGAATGAAACAAATTTAATCAAAAACTATACAGCTAATTCCGGGTACCTCACCAACATACCTACCAAAAATCAACCTAATTGGACTATTTTTGCAGCAGTTATCGCGGAACAGACAGATAGACAAACAGACAAACAGACACACAGACAGACGGAAACCAAAAACTTTTCGCGTCTCTACAGTGAACCTCAACTGACGTTTCGGCAATTATCAATATTTTTTTTCACCAATTCAGAAGTGGTTAACTCTGCTACATATTTTCTCTCTGAATTTTTTGTCAGTATGAATTTTAGGGGATTACTCTTTATATATTTTTTTTTGACAACTGAATACCACTATTTTAGAAAAGTAGTATTTGATGTATATAATGACAAATTTTTTGTGATAAAAGAAGATCAAAATACATTTTCGAAAAGAGTGTTATTCCATGGGTGGTAGGTTGGACAACACTGTATTTTAAAAGCAGGCATAAGCTTTATAAAATTTTTGAAGTGAGAAATACGCACATAATAATTAACAATTTCCAACCTATTTGAAAAGTGTTTATGACTTCGGTTTGTCGGCCGTCTGGCCGTGCTCTAACTCCCGTAAATAGGCTCGGATTGTTCTGTAATTTTTATATGTTATTGTCGTTATCTATAGCATGTTCTCTATTTCAACGGAAGACTGGAGCACTTATAGTTTTTTTACAGGGACACTCAAAAGAATTCCGTTACATTACGATCTATGGTGAAAAATCATTTGCGGTTTATTTTAATGATGTTACGCAATTTCAAACACATTGTAATTGATATATATCACTAAGGTGCATTACAAGAAGCTTAATATGGAATAGGGTGTGCATAGCACTTATAATTACTTTACAGGGACAGTCAAAAGAATTCCGTTACATTACGTCTATGGACAAAAATCGTCTGTGGTTTATTTAAATAATGTTTCACTATTTTAAACGCATTGAAATTTATATAGATCGCAAACGTGCATTACAAGAGGCTTACTACAGAATATAGTGTGTATAGCAGTCATAGTTCATTTACAGGGACACACAAAAGAATTCTCTACTGTCTGTTAACAATAATTCCTGGAAGTGCGTTTTAAGTTACTGAACGCGATTTTAAATTTAACTCACTTTTTGTCTATTACGTTGTGTACATAAATTCTGTAGATCCTATACAGGGCAGCACAAAAGTTCGCAAACACATTTCCGTTTATTGACAAACTCCAGAAGGAGAAATTTAAACTGTGCTCCGCGTTTCCTAACTGAACTAAAATTTAGCATCCTATATAGTATATATACAAATTTATAGATCCTATACAGGGCTGAATAAAAGTATTCGGATATTTTTCCGAATATTTTATATGTTGGAAATTCCTGAAATTATGTTTTTAAATATGTTATGCGTTTTCCAAATTCTTTACTTAGATGCTATCTTTCAGCTTATTAAACGGTATGAATTGTAAAATTATTTTGGAAGCGTTGAAAAGTGTTACATAATCTATGCTTGACCCATGATTTTTCGTTCTTGTTTTTAATATTGCCTTTGATGATTTATTTCAGAGGCGGCGAATCCTTGTCCCTGTGGGACAATTTTCATCAGTATTTTTGAATAGCAAGTAGTCTTCTCATGTTTTAATCGATGAATTTTTATCATTAACATAGTTACCAACCTCCCGATATTTTTCATACCAGTATTTTTATATAAAAATATTTGTTTTATTTAATCGTACAAATTCTGCAATTTAATAAAGCGAAAATTTTTATAAGATTTTACTGGTATTAAAAAAATCGAGAGGTTGGCAAATGTGCATTAAACAAGGCATTGTTATTAACTTTTTTTTTTTTTTGCTATAAATATTCTCACACCAGTATTTAAGAAAAGTTATATTTGCCTTATTTATTGACAGAAATTCTTCTGTAGCATAAAATGAAGGCTTGTATTAAAATAAAATGACCCGGTAGCTGCTTAGTGCAAACCACTGAAATAATACGAAGATTACTATTCCGAAATATTGATGAGAAAGGGGTTGCTGCCACATGGATTCG